>JBAMNC010000262.1:2220000-2820000 GCA_037902135.1 Cetoscarus ocellatus
ATCCAGCTTGCCAAGCTCCAATCTGCAAGGACTGTACTCGGTCCAAAGCAGGATGGCCCAATCAGCACCCTATAGAGCAGGAAGAGGTGGGAGCTACGAGAGCGACTACTTGCACAGAGAGTAGTGTTGATGCTAATAGCTTCAGTAGCAGTTTTGTCAGATCTAGGTCACATTTCTTTATTAAATAAAAACAAATTACAACACTATAAACCTCTCTATAGAAAGAATATCTTTGCTCCACTTCTGACATATTTTGCTGAGAGTTTGTTTAACAAAATAGCGCATGTTTTGTTCTTTACCCTACAGCAGTAGCACCTGCCTACTACGTTATTTGACTAGCCCATAATAAATGTGATTGATGGAACTATCGTCCAATCACCTGCCACATGTTTTTGAAAGGTTCTGCCCTCCCCAAACACTTTCTATTAGCTCTTTCCCAGATGGACTAGCAAAAGGTATCATATGATTTATCTGGTGTGTCAGGTTGGGGTTTCCTTTACGATATAATAATAATAATATATAATAAAAAAACTAAACAAATTTGAATTTGGCTCAAGTCCCCGGCTTTGGCCTCAGTTTGAACTGTAACACTGGTAAATCAGTCATAACAGCAGTATCACCTGTAGTTCTGCATGAACAGCCTTCAGTTTTTTAGTCTGCAAGACTTTATAAGTTATGTAACAGGGTTAACATTACTTGATTAAACCTACAAATGGTGGTTTTCATTTTTTTGTGAAAGAGGCTGTGATTTGGCTGCTTTAACCAAGGTTGCTATTTTCCCCATCCCTACTTTGAACTAATGATAATACATTACAGCCTAATGTGTCAGTGCTTCACTGATGTCTCAACTGCAAAAAAGCATTCTTCCATCCCTTTGCCTTCTGATACATCTGAAGTCCTTGTTTTTGCATCCACATTGCTTGTTTTTTTCTGCTAACAGTGTTTACATGGCTGCACTTCACTGTTTGCGTAAGCCAAGACAAAAGCAAACAAAAACACTGCTTTGTTTTTTTCTTTTATCAGAATGTCAAGCCGTGTAAAGACAGCCCTGCGACAGCTAATACTGAGCTGTGTAACCACACGACACCAATCAATCAACATGCCTGCCTCAGCTCCAGTTCAGTCATTACTTTATCACTTTATTGGGAATTTGTCTGCCGCAGGAAGCCCTTTAGGTGTGAGGCTGGCATAAGGAGAATGTGAGCCCTCTGTCAGTCTTATCAGTATGAATAATTACGCTGAGCATTCTCATTAGACTGACAAATTAAACCTGCTAACCCTGCAGGTTCTTTTTTATTTTAAATGAAGTTCCGTCTTAAAGTTTCTCCCTATGCCCAACTCTCCAACTTAATGAACCACTCTGATTTTCACTTCATGAATGATTTAAAATCATGGTCTTTAGTATAATTGAAAAAAAAAACGAGAGTAGTGTTTGTAATAAATGGATTATGTCTGCAGGTTAGTGGAGAATTAAATTTACAAAATTTTTGTTGAGGTTTAAAGAAAATCCTTGGTTGAACTTGGTTTAAACCCATGGGAAACCCTAACACAACACAAAACTGGCTTATTTCTTATTCAGTGAGCACAGCAGTCAGCACTGCAGCAGTGCAGACACTGCAGCGGTTAAACTCAGCCACCTAGAATGAGATAAAGAAGGATTAAACAGGATTATGTCGTAAAGGCATTGGGTAGTAAACGTGAGTTAACACATTCAATCCATACATTTATCATACTGGCCCATTCACAGATCTCAGATTTGACCTAACAGGATTCAGATGATTCATTCTACACGATGTGTTAAATGGCATACTTGGCTTCAGTTGCTGTCAGTCATATGTGGTGTTTAAATCAAACTGACTGTGATTTAGGCATTACCATGTTAAAAAAACAGAAATAAAGACTGATGAGAAAGGCCTTTGAGCTACTTTAAACATTTGATGAACTGTGCAAACTGACTAAAGTCTGTGTATTCTATTCAAAATGAATGTTGTCAGTCATAACTTTTTTTTTTGTTACAGGAGGTTGCTCATGTATTTCAGTTTTTTTCTAGAGGTATTCATTACTTTTCTGTTTCTTTATTATCGAAAAGTCAAATACATTTTTTGAGGACATTTCGAAACAAGAGTTATTGCTCTAAGTGCTGCTCAAACCGAATCAATTATAAAAAGAAATGAGACGAGAACAAACAGCCTTGAAAACACAGAATAATACAGAAAACAGGAGAGGTTTTCAGGAGAAAAGATTTGATTGGCAGCTAAATGAAATTGCTTTTTTGAAGCAAGACTGGATAGCGTGACTCAGAGAGAGGGTGACTTCCAATAGCTCATTTTGCATTGAGATCCAAATGCAGTGCAATAACAGAGCTCTGCCATTACCACCACCCTGTCCTGTGACTTGAAACCCTACAAATGCAGTGTATTGGTGTCCCTGCATTTGATTTTACATTGTGCTAAGTGGTGCAGAAGAGGCATGATTTAAAATCAATGTTGGCACACATAGGATGGACTAAATATAGATAATAGCATTGTAGTCCATGCCTGCCATGCAAGACATCCACTTAAGCACACATTCACACCTACAGGCAATTAAGAGTCACCTTTGACCTAATGAGCATGTTTTTAGTCTGTGGGGGAAACTGGAGTACCCTGGAGAAAACTCACGTATGCACAGGAAGAGCATGCTAACAGTTACAGGAAACTGTTTCTTATTATATGGAGAATTCAGCAGTGTGATAGATGGTGGTTGTACAGTAGCCTCTACTTCCTTTACATTAACATGCGAAGGAAAAAATATAATTAATAAATGCAACTTAAACTGGTAAGGTGTTCATCTCACTTGACTAGATTACAAAACCAAAGTAAAAGGTCTCTATGTCTCCTCTCTGATTAAATCTTTTATGTGAAACCATTTTTAATAATAATTCAGAGTACTTCATAGCTAAAAAGTGTCTTTGGTATGCCATAACAACTATAAGGAGGGATGTTAAAAGCTTTCTCTTTCAAATGCATAAAGACGAATTAATGAATAAACTTAAATTAAAATTATAGATTTAAATATCACAAATTATGAATAATAACAACTTGAGAAAAATCCCTCTTCTCCCCTGTGACACCTCTTTGAAGATGTGTGCTCTAACAGTTTGTTTTAAATTATTTCCCTAATGTCATTAGGAGATATGACACCCCCCGACACAACCTGAGCCTGAGCCATGTGGAAAATGTCCAGGCATGTCTGATCAGTTACAGTTACAAGCACAGCCCTTCAAAGCTGAAGCTCCATCCACTATTTGCCATGGGCATGGTTTAGGTACAATTCATGACACTGATACAGCTTGCTCTGAGCAGGTCTGAAACAGAGGGGTTTTGTGGCATGCCAAAGTGCAATTTCCAGATGGGATTTTTGAGCAAGAAACTTCAAAAATATGTCATCGGTATATCTGGGAGCAGTGTTCAGTGGTTGAAAATTAGTAAAATGTGTGATCTGTAAGTGTCTTAGTAAAATCAGTGATGTCAGTCATGTGGAGGAGGTAAGACATACAGAACTCTCAACACAAATAACTCAACTTTTAATCAACAGTGTGGCCTATTGGTAAATGTGAGGTTACTATACTGAAGATTTCCTAAAGATGACCAATGAGGATTGGGGGTTCTTATATCTTATGGCAGTCAAGAGGAAAGTTGAAATGTGACAGGTTTGTTTTTGCCACTGGAAGAGCATTTACAGTTTGCAGTAGTGGCCCAATTTGGCTTGACACAACTCTTTTTTTTTTTCATTAGCGATTTTTCTTGTTGAATGGTACATTTTTTTGCACATCACTTTTGAGACAGTTCTAACCAAGCTAAGCTGAATGTCATGTTGGGACACTGCTCAACACTGAATGATCAGAATGTTGCCACTACGGGAAAGAGAAATTAAACTCCTCCTGTTATCATCTCCTTGATATGGGCACATCCCCCAAAGTCTTACTGACCTCCATTGGTTACTGTTCAAGTTTAGGATTGATTTTAAAAATTCGGTCATTGGTTTGTAAAGTCTTGCATGGCAAGGCACTATCTGATCTTTTAATTTTTTACGTTGCAGACTTAAGTTTCAGATCCTCTGGCAGGAGCTTTTGTTTGTTTCTAAATCTAGACTGGTGACTGAAGGTGATTGGGCTTTTGCTGTTTGGGCTCCAAAGCTTTGGAGTTCCCTGCCATATGATTTCAGACTAGTCAGCTAGTTGTCCACTTTTAAATTATTGCTTAAAACTTTCCTTTATTTGAAGGCATATTCTAAACCTCAGTCTGTTTTACCCATTGTGTTTTAATCCTCCCCCTGTGAGGCATGTTGTAAACTCAGGTTTTGAGAGGTGCTTTGTAAATACAGTTATGATTAATATATCATTTTAAAACATCCAAGCTAAGCTGAATGTCATGTTGGGACACTGCTCACCACTGAATGATCAGAACGTTGCCACGACAGGAAAGAGAAATTAAACTCGTCCTGTTAGCATCCCCTTGATGCTGTATGACTTTCCAAACCCTCCTTGACTTTAATGTTGAGGTGTTTCTGCTACTTGCAAGGGTCCTTGGAACAAAACTCTTTACTTTGACAACAAAAAGCTACAGATCGAGAGTTGGCTACACTGTTGCCTCTCTTTCCTCCTTTGTTTTTGTGTAGGCTGTAATGTTGGTTTGACACAACACTGTGACAACCCTGCCTGTGTTGAGGATGCACCATAAAAGTGCATACTATAATAGAAAACAAAGCACCTTGGAACAAAACCAAGCAGTTTAGAGCCAAATTGAGCTCATACCACAAATGGAAAAGTACCAAATGATCATCTCATTCAGCCATATGAAACAAATATATGAAAAAAGCTTCCCAGCTGAAATAGTAACCATCAGCTTATTTTCCCACCTTTCTGTCTGACCTTTACCAAATTGCCTCTGAAAAGCAGGGTGCCTTGTTCATTTCACACACAGTTGCATTTGTCTTGATATCAACCACAACAAAAGCTGCAAACTGAATTTTCACAACAAGTCAACCTTGAAAACTGTGACTGTATTTCAATTCCAGATGCCATATTGGAAACATGTTTTACTTTTGAAAATGAGACCTGACTATAGACAGCTATGTCTCGGTCACAGCTACTGTTGACAACAGCTTCAGCTGCCCTCTCCAGACCTCCTCTGCAACGTATTTTCTGCTCATCATACAGTCTCTGAAGCCATCAGAGAGCAGGGGCACTCTGGAGCATTTTTCACTACCTGAAGAGATGTGACCTGAGCACGGCAGCATAATGATGAAGGTTAATTTGTCTGGCCTCTAAGAGGTAACACTTTTGCTCGCACCCCACCTGAGTTCATGTCAATTATCATACTGAAATATCAATGATGCCCCAAGGACTTCCTGGATATTTAGTCTGGTGCTGTTCCACTGCAGAGGTTTGCTCACTGAAAACCATTTACCTGCTCAGTCGTGGGGGCACTGTGTTGGGTACTATTATGTGGATTTGTCATCGTGTCCTCTCTGCACTTTCAAATGTCAGCGTTCCTTGTTACGCATGATAGGCGGCCATCAGAATGAGTTCTGTTGGTGAGCACAGATGTGTGTATGTCAGAGTTAAAGAGACAGAGAGAAGTTAGAGGAGGTTAAATTCCATGTTATTGACGACTGAAAAGACCTTAAAGAAGAAGAGAAGTGAGCTGCTGTCTCTGCGAAGGTGTAAAGTGAACAAAGTAGAGTTTTAACGATTGGGGAAATAAGGGCTAATACCGAAGCTGAATATAAATTAACAAATGGATAATGATCAAGCCTGGTACCGAGGTTTTTTAATCACTTGTTTAAAATCATTGATGCCTGTTTAACAAATCAGCTTTTAGACTTGATGTACCTGAAAACTGAGTGTTTGATGTACATGTGCCTTTTAACAAGCATTCAGTTTTGGGGTCTTCAAGATGTTTTAACTATCTATCTGCGTGACAGTTTCATACAGCTGTGTAGTACTTTCTAGAACCATCAGTTTTCAGCAAGTGAAGTTTATTCTATGCTAGCTTTTGGTATAGCAAGTGAACTCTCAATCTGGAGTTGTCACAGTTGCATAACTAGCATATTGATACAATACAAGTAAAAATCCAATGATGTTAAAACCTGTTTTGACAGTCCGCAGGTTGGAGTAAAGCCCTCAAGGACTAGGGGACTTTGTTTTCTCTTTCTTCAGCTCTCTGTCTGTCTACCTCAGGCACCAAAGTAAACATGTGCACCTAAATGACAAGGTGAAGACATTTTAAGTTCTAGGTGTAATTTCTGACGGTCTGTGCAGAGTGGAGGCACATAGAGGACAGAAAAGCACTGAACAAAGTTCTGAAACTTTCAGCTCATTTGTTTGAAGGTGTTGATGTGTTTTTAAGTTCTTTAGAGCATAACAGTTGTTGGATAGTCAGAGAGTAGGATATTATTTATCTAAATCCCTGTTTATTTGTAGCTACTGGCATTCTTCTTCCACAAACTGTTGACTCCATCCAGCTTTTATTTAAAAGGATAACTTTAAATCTACTTTTTTCCTCACAGCATTGATACTCATAATACAATTAAACATAAAAAAAACAGATGTTGTCGTTCAAAGCAAGTGGTATCAAAAAGCATCTTGGTGTTAAAATTTTGACAATCTTCCCAGCCCAAGGTAAAGTAAACCAGTCTGATGTATGGACCCTCAGCCAACAGCTGAATAGGTGCAGGTAGTGCTGCATACCTCCACTGCTTGCTTGCTGTCTTTAATGAAGAAGTCCTTCAAGTCCACATTCCTAAAGTTTATTTACTGAATAGCATACCAGTGTTATATTCAAATGCATAAATATAACTTCATAATGGGGAGCAGCTGGCTTTGCACCATAAAATAGCTGCTAGCAAAGCACATTAAATGGGGCAGCTTTTTTGGCAGCAAGTAATAGTGGCAGCCGTAGTTGCTGTCATGATGTTTATATCTCAACTCTTTAAGCTTATTTTTGTCACCATGGATGACTGCTCAAATTCTAGATGTAAAAAAAGGTACTAAAAGTACATCTAACTCACTAAACTGGCACTATTCAGGTTGTAATTAGACACTCTTTTTAATTGTCACTGGAGCATGTCTCAAACATATAGTACTTTGTACTTCAACTGATCACTCTCAGACTGTGCAGGGCTCCCGCACTGCTGATGTTGTCTCTCACATTTGACGCTGGACTGTAAAAATTAGTCCGACCTTGTCCAGCAATTGACTTCTTCAACCCAAGCATTTAAAATGGTAAATTATGTGGATCTGCTGTAGCGCTATCTGTAAATTAAAGCCTCTCTAAATTAGCTGTTAGGCTTACTAGTTTGCCTACATGAAACTGATGGGAAAACATTCAGTCATTTACTCCAGTGCATGCAGATTTGGGGGAGGCAGTGGTATCTCAGCTCACAGGCATCTGAAGTGGATTTTACAGGAACAGCAAGAGGTTGTTAAGAAGTGAATTATTATCTATTGCTTAATCTATATCTTTATTTTGATTTTAACCCCCAAAAAATCCAACCGTTATTATCTTATAAATAAAATTTATAAATACATTCAAATTTACAAGTGCTCCGAGTGTACAAACCACCACCAAGGCATTTCTTACATTGTTAGCTGAGTTATTAAGAAAAATGTGAAAAACTGCCATGTGTTGCAATGTTAACAAGTCCCTCAGAAATATCCTGGATCCACTAGGATATTCTGATGAATGTGATACTATATTCAGATCACCACTAAAAATACCAACTTTTACTTTAACTTCGTAAAATCTTGAAGAGAGCTAATAATTTTGTCCTCGACTGTACATCCAGTGACCATATGTCTGCAAGTTTAGTTTGTAAATTATTGATGGTTCAATTAATTTCAATGGAACAATATTTTTAACCAGTGGGAACAAGATTTGAATGGTCATTTTATGCAGACTTTTTTTTTTTAACCACAGAGTAAGAATTTTGTTTTTAAAGTTTGCTTTGAATTGACTGACACTTTCTTTATTCTTTTTTTAAAGTGGACAGTAAAGCTAAACAGCCTATGGTTCACAGTGGTGATGCATTTGGAGTTATGTTTTACCATGTAGGAGCATGATGTTTGTGTAGCAGTGGTATGATAATGTGATGCTGTAACACAGAACTCACAAGAATTGGTAGCCATATTTGTACGCGCAAACTGTGATATCAAAAGTTAGTTTGTTATATTGTTTGATATCAAGGCTTTTTGTGGGTAGGAGTTCTCTCAACGCTGTTGACTCACAGGCACAAACAAAACAGAGCCAGTATAGACAGACAGTAATGAATGGAAGCTAGTTAGTGTCAAAATAGTTTGTATTGACCTGTGCATGCTGTACTGAACAGTTTAATAGAGAATTCTTATGTTCCTTAAGGGCATTTCTGTCAACCGGGATTATATCTGACAGAACTGGTGTTCAAGCAATAACATTTTACCCAAGACTCATGTTTGCTGATCAAATCTGCTCACCTTAATTATATTCTCTGCTGTAGGTGCCAGGATCTTAATCTCTTCGAGCTCATATGTCTGCTCCCCACAGTGGTATGGAATAAAATGCAAAAAACCACAGCGATGATGCTGCATCCTTTATAGCAAAAGACCGGAATAATGTCACATGAGGGGGCTTGAAAAATGCTCTGTTGCTCAGCCAGTCTGCGTGCAAGCATGCAGCAAAAGTGCTGAAAGTTTTCCGTGATGCATGTTGTGGCCTCAGCACAGGACAGCAGGATGTCTGAATTATTACCTCATGTTTCCTCTCATGTTTTATTTACTTGACTTCTGCTGCGCAGGGTGTCGTCCAGGACGCCCCTCTGCCTGTGGGGCCACCCGCTGCAGCTTCAGAGAGAGGAGTCCCATATCTGGAGGCAGCACAGTGGCATCAAGCCCCAGTTCGCAAAAGCGAATGCGTGTGTGTGGCGGCTACATCCATTTTCCTTGCTTCATAAAACCTACAAGAGCAGCAGCAGACACATTAAAGCTGTCTTATAGGGGAGCTGAGGCTGAGGAACAGACGGGAGAGGCATGAAAAGACTTGGCTGCTGCTGTTAGGTGTATTCATCTTGCTTTTTTATACTTTCTTGCTCTACCTCGTCCTTTTTCTTCTTTTTCTCCTCTTAACCCCCTCTCCCATTGCTCTTTAAGGCTGCCATTCCCTTTCTTTTTCCTCTCACGGCATTTTAATTGAATTACTCGGTATCGTTCCCCAGAAAGTTGCTTGGCTGACATTGCCTGCCTGAAAAGCAATAAAAAGGTGCTGCTTATTGAAACTCGGCTATTAAAAAAACCAAAGCCTACCGTCTCATCCTTTTCCCTCTCCCTCTGACTTCCCACTTCCCTTTACTTTGTTGCACCTTTTGAAGAGCTTGTGTTTTCCAAATTAACTCTCTGAGGATTGTTGTGTTGTTTCAGAGACTAAATGAGAGGATTTCACTTTAAGAGGAGATAAAAGAGAGCATTAAAGAGACAGAAGAGGAGAGAGTGTTCTTTACTTGGAATGAGGCCTGAAATGCCAAGGGCAAGGACAGTTCATATCCATTTGCTCCTAATGTTCTGTTAATGTTTTTTGAGTCTTTAAGAAACAGTATCACACTAAAACAGACCTCCAAAAAAGCAGCAGAGCGGTTCCTTTTTGCTACGGGGAGCATTCAAATAAAGTTAACTATTTGAACTAGAGAGCTCCTAAATTTTCCCTGAAGAAGCATCAAAGCTAGATTAAACATTTTTGCCTCCCTACATGGGTTCTAAAAAATGTATTCTCTTTCAGAATTTTTTATCACTGCACTGAAGCAAGCGAGTGCTAAAGATAGGGTGTTCCAGTGCTACACTCATCCCAGTTATAGACAACAGCCTGACTCTGGGGCCTCTCTCTACCTGGTACATAGAGCCTGAAAGTGTGACCTGAATTTCCCTGAATGAGTGCAAAACTCAACTGTCTCTAGAGTTCATGCCATGGCAGTCTTCTCCTTACCAGCCCACACTCATCAATGGCTGTTATGGAGAAGAAGGTGCAACATAAACCTGCAATTAGGAGATTTATAAAAAAAAAAAAAAAAACCTTATAGACATTTTTTGTGTTGGTAAAAAGTATAATGTGTCTTTGGAGATTGGGGTCTTGTTGGAGTAAAAACAGTCCTTCAAGCCAAATAAGCCAGTGCTAGCTGGCTTGATTTTAGCAATGGTGGAAGACAAGGTCTCATCAACGAAGCTGGTACAAGAGCTTTTTTTTTAAAGTATCAATCTCTGATGCTACTTGATAATGAAGCCTAAGCAGAACTGCCTGAGACTGGAGATTCTTGGGTGTCCACTTGAGGCTGCCTGCAGAGAAACCTGAAATTACATGATTGTTGTTGTGGAGTGACAATTTTTACAGCCTTACTGCCTGGTTCAACAAATATCTCTGGTCTATATATTAAACATGATGAAAGAGCCCATAATGTGCTTTTTGAGTTTAATATCCTCTTTGGTGTGTTTAACATGTCTTCCCCACTTGATAGAGCACTTTTATGAACAGAAAGAAAGTTGAAGCATCAGGACATCTCCCTCTTGCGCGCCAGCAGCTACCATTAATGTCTTGCTTTCCCAGCACCTCAGAATATACCTACCAGTGTGACATCATAGGATTATTTTGTTGTTAGCTAGATCAGGGAATCAAGTGCAGAATTAGAATGAATGCAGAATTGCTGACAATATGGCGCAGATCAGCGCTGAACTGACTAATTACCACTGAATTGATCTGTCAACCAATCAGAGCAGACTGGGCCCACATGAGGAAGAGAGCCAGACAGAGAGCAATATCATGGGTACTCTGTACATGAAAACTGGCAGGTTTTTTTGAACATTGGTGATTGTGCACATACCATAGCAGTAATTGAAAATAATATGTGGACCTGATTTGAGGCTAAATATGACCTCTTTAATGCCTCTCACTGCCAGAATGTGATTTTTTTTTTTGTCATATCACACCTGTTTTTTATTTTATGAAGATTTCTGATTTTTGACAGTTATTGTTATGATCGACTACAAGCCTACGCAATTTAACTATCATTAAGAGGCCTTAAATCTTGCCTTAACTCTTCCTCTCTGTCAGGAGGTTCATCTTGAGTTAGATTGAAAAGGCAATTCACAATTTGGCTTCCTAAGCACTCCTAAGTCTTGATAATGAAATGGTTGGTGACTGATAGCTTTGTTTTATGTCTTTTTTCTTGGCACTAAGGTAGCTTTCACACCTATGTTCGGTCCAGACCAAACAAACTGTGGTCTGCTTTTGCTGTTCTGTATAATTTGAGTGAAAATTAACACAAAATCTGGTATAGACTAAATAATCAAACCCTGGTCATTGAAAATAAGGGGTCCCAGTTTGCTTCAAAGCAAGCCAGAGTTCGGTTTTCTGTGGGTGTAAATGTGATCTCAACCAAAAAAGTACAAAAAAGGAAAGAGAACCAAAACACACTTTGGCTTGAATTTGGCTCAGTACAATCAAAGAAACAAGGTAATGAAGCATTCATTTATAAAATCAAGCAGAGTGGCTTGCTATATTTCTGGTATCACCAGCATCAGCTGCTCCTGACAGATTTAACATCTACAAGTCTGAGTAGAGTATGGTTACACATGGCTCTGGTCAATATACCATAGAATTGGAATAAAGGTTCAATCTTTTTTGCATTAACCTTGAGCTTCTTAAGCGTGCTGTCTCTAAATATTAAGACATGTTGTTGAGTCACTGCACCTGCTTCTCTCTGATGAGAATTGCTATAAGATTGGATAAATTACTGCACTATTTTGTCAAATAGTGAAATGTAGGTTATAATTTGAGACTAACACCGGATGTCTGTTTCAGCTTAGACAGGTGAAAAATAAATGTATTGGTATTGTTAGTCCCACTCCTGTGACACGTACTTAAAGGTTAGAATAAAAACTGAGGCTACTTTGATATTTGCCTGGGCTGTATTTAACACAACACTGTTTTTGTTGTTTTTTTTACTCTGATTTATTTTTCTTCCCAAGGGCTTTAGTTGTTTTTCACAAGTTTTTTAATCAGCACTAATGAGGAGCACAACCTTCTTTTATAGCCATTCAAAAAGTATGCCTGTGTATCTGAAGTTAATTTTATTTGAGTGTCTCTGACTATATTTTTTGTCATGTGAAGTGTAGGAGTATCGTCTGTGAAGTTCTCTATTTTAAGGATAGACACAGATCACAGTGTTCTTTTTGGGAAGAAATATTTTTTTAGTCTCAGAGGGTTGTTTCCTTTTGTTATGTGGCATCTTTCTCATTTCCAGTTTTTGATGGTTACAGTTTCTTTCTCCTGGCCTTAAATGACATTTTTAACTAAGAAGATGTATAGGTCAGTACCTCATATAACCACCTTTGTCTGAATTTGGCTGTTAAGAACTGTACAAATTCAGCCTATGTTAAAAACATGACCACAACTGAATTTGTCATCACTAATCACCTTTCCTTTTGTTCTACTTGTTCTCGAAAGTGACAGCAGCTTTCTTAGCTCTTATAATCTTCTACCCAGACGTCCTACCTCTGCCCAAAATCTCCTTCTCCCCCTTATCCCCTGTCCTCCCTCTAATTCTGCCCTTGTAAGCAGAGTGCTGCTTTCTCTCTTGAGGCTACATTCTGTGGCCTCTCCTTGCAGCAATGCAAATGAAGATTAGCACACATGAATGCTCTATCCTTGCTCCCGGGACAAATTCTCTGAGAAACTCTGTTGCCGAGTGAAAGGACAGAGGGGCAGAGGGCTCCCACTTTGCAAACACAAAGTGCAGCAGTCCAGGAGTCCAACTTCTATTTGCCTCAAAGGATTTCTGGATTCAACAGGAACGAGGGGCTCAGAGGTTGAGACATGAAATGCTAGAATTTTTCAGAAACATGACTGATAAAAAGTACTTCCAAGGTAACGTTTTGTTAAACATTTAAGTCTGTTTCAGACTTGTTTTAGTTGTGGTTTGGGGGCTCAGTAGTCTCCATGAGTTATGCCAAGTGCTTTCCATCTGTTCTCTTGAGTGCTGCAACACCAAAGCTTTACTGCAAACAGCCACCAACTTCTTTTCAGACAATATGTTGTTGTTAGTTTAGGAAAAAAGATACTGTGTCAAAAAGTGATACAAATCTAGGATCATTTTATTTAATTCATTTATTTCTGTATTTATTTATGTTAGATGTGAAAGATGGAGAGGCAGCCAGAGACAAAGGAACAAAAAGGAAAATTTCATGGTAGTGATAAATTTTTGGATGCCGGACCATTTGTCTTTATCATACTTATCTCTGTTACGTATTACAGGATAGCCCCTTGAGAAGAGGTGTCTGGTTTTCATGAGGGTCCTCCTCCATGTTTGGCTGTAAAGGTAGTTATTATACTGGCTATAGCAATAACAACCATGGATGGAGATTGTTCTACATTTATCAGTAACTTAACATTACTTTATCCATCCTACTTCCTTCACTTGTGTAATTTTCTCGCTTCTGAGCTCCTCCCAGCAAGGAATTATAAGAGAGAAGCAGAGAAGAGACACAAAGACAGGGACAGAGGAGGCACAAAATACCAAATTAGAAATCCTTCATTTCATGTGTCTGAGTAGCATGTTGATGATGAGCTGCTCAGCTATATATATATATGTATATATATAACACTATGTCACAATAATGTGGCATCACTTGCAACAGCAGAAACCTTCTGAATAAAGTTTAAAGTGTCTTAGATCATTACTGCCAGAAAAACCTGTGTAAAAAGTAATGATCTGAGTGAATGTGTGTCATTTCGTCTTTTGCTGCACCTCCAAATCAATCACATTACATCTAAGGTTGAAAGACTTCCTGAGAGGGAACAGAGGTGTATTCTTGCTCTGTGCTCCTCCAGAGGCCTCCTCTCTCCTTCATTCTTGCCTCCTCCAGGTGTATTTTTGGGAATTGGAAGATCCTTCATCATGGCGGAGGGACAATAACTTCCAGGACGGTTGAGGAGAGAGGAGGTGAGGATGGACAAAGTATGTCATGTGAAACACCCAGTGATTATGAAGTGGAGAAGACTGATGTTGGTAGTCATGGCTACATTAATGTCTGTGTGATATTTGCAGGCACTACCATGTATTTTAATTAGTATATGGCTTATGTTATATAAAGGAACATGAGAACAGCTGGAGCTGCTCTACATGCACAAAAAGTAAAACCTGAGATAAACTTGCTGTTAAACCTTTGCTCATACATTTGTCCACCTGTGCTTTGAACATAGTTGTAAATACATTTTGATTCTCTGTGATGTATGTACTGTAACTGGGGGACACTCGATGCACATGAGGCACTCAAATTCCTGATCCGAGGCAGACGATTCAGAAATCAAAACATATAACATACCTATCATACTTTTTTCTCTGCGCTCTGAAGGTGTTAATGTATAATTTGTTAACGTGTCCACTGGTGAATTTCAGCCAACTGTGTTTCCAAATTATATTGTTGAGCACCTTATGGAAACAGAGTGGGTCCTCATGTGTGCCTCTAAAGGGTCTTTAAGAGGTCTAAATACTCTTGAATTTGGCCTTTGAAGGGGTGTTGTAACCCTGGCAATTCAAGCTACTCTTTGCAGCATGTATGATGTCAGCTGCATGCCAAAGCTGTTTTTTCATGGCAAATCATCACTGCACTACAGAATCAGAGCATTTTAGTACTCGCTGTTTTGGAGTTAATAAACTAACAGATTAATTCTGTTAGGTTACAATAATAAAGGCTGGTGCTTAGCATATCTCAAAGCTTTTTAAAGGCTACTTAAAGTTAGAAATTCAAACATTAGCTGATGCATGAAATTTTAGTTGGATAGAAATGTGAAAATTTAATTGTCTTATACCAGTTCAGTGCCATTTTTTTGAGTGTTTACTGCTTAAATTCAACATGATAGCTGCTCTTGAAGTTTAATTGAGCCTATTTTGTAATGCCTTGGGATTTATTTACATAAGCACTTTACTCTATTTGTCTGTGTCTGTTAAAGTTAAGAAAATTGTCGATGGGTTGACGTTTAGAAAATACGTTGTTATCTCCTGTGCTCCAAATCCATCTCTCAGGAAGGAGAGGAGCTTGTTGGGAGTTCAAGTAAGCTGTGGTCTGTTCCAAATTCATCAGACATGCTTTCAGGGTATTGATTTTGGTTTACAAAAAGAAAAAACTAATCTCTGCTCTACAATTAGATGTCTCTAATTTACTTCTCTCTGATCTAAAATGAACCGTGTGCATGTCTTTTCTCTGCTTATGCTAACAAGGAGAGAAAACTCGAATTGTTACTTTTTTAGTTTAATGAGCAATTTGGAGAAACTGATCTCTCCTGCAGAAATGGCAAATACACGCAGACCCCCAGAGGCAGTGTGTCTGCCAACCTGAGTTAAAGACTAATGATCCTTGCTTCATTGGAGGGAGGGAGGCCGAGGGAAACAAGATGAAATAGACGAGGAGGAAGGGAGCGAAGATATGCTAGAGGGAAGAAGAGCCCGAGCTGCTGATGTTCAGAGATTGGATCAAATATAACATATTCAGGAGATCAGATTGTGACATGAGACCTTTTGGGGGTGCTTTCTTTTTACTTTTATTTCACGATGGCATCTGTGTTTTGGGTGGAGCAACCTCAGAGAGGATTTTTTTTTTTATTTTATTTTATTTTTCAGGAGGTGGTCTGTCTATCTTAAGAGAGCCTCATCAGGGGGAGAGGGGGCAATGGATTAAAAAACTATCTGAGTGAGCAGTTCAGTTGCCTTGAAAGCCAGACAGATGGCTTTCTGAGGTAGAAGGAGCCTCTAAGGTCTCTATCTACAGATGGGATGCATGGAGTCAGCCTCCCGGGGATGTTCTTCATGCTGTCAATTAGATACTGCAGAAAACAGTGCGCTCATTAAAGCCATATTTACATATCAGTAAGAGAGATGTCATTCAGGCCATTCCTAGCTGACATGACATTTTGTCCACTGTATTTGGTATTTTGAACTAAATAAAATAGATTTTCATCACAGGTTTTAGTCCGAGATTGAAGTCTGTAAGGCCTTTTTTAATAACCCAAAACACACCAGATGGACTGTTTAACGTATCCCTGGGATATATTTCACATTTATCTGGGCAGCATCTCTTAGCGAGTGATTGGAAAGGGCACAGGCTTTGAGTACAAACTAGAAGTTGATGGAGTAATTGTTTTGTCTCATATTCATCAAAGGCCAGTCAGAGGCTTGCAGACACCCCTTAGTCTCAACACAACTAAACCACAGTCGTAGCTGCTGCCTCTTTGTCCTTAAATTAGTTGTATCTTTGTAACAATTTGAAGCGAGTGGTTCAAACTTTTATTTTCTCACATTTGGAATATTGTTGTGCACTTTATATCAGAGTAAATCAGGCCTCCATTACTCGTCTACAGTTAGTCCAAAATGCTGCTCATCTTTTAACAGGTACTAAAGAAATGGGAACATATCACCCCTATCCTGTCCTCTCTCCTTTAGCTCCCCTGTTTATTTTAGAATTCATTTTAAGATTTTATTGATTGTTTTTAAGATCTTTTTACACTTTGTTACATCACTGATCTTTAAAAAGTCTACACCCCGAGACCTTTGAGGTCTGCTAAGCAACTTCTTCTTGTGGTCCCGAGGTGATCGAGCCTTCTGTGTTGTGGCCCCTAAATTAAAGAACAGCCTATCCACTTAAGTCATAATGTCCACCATCAACCCTACTTTTAAATCTCATCTTAAAACCTATTTTTATTCATTGGTTTTCAGCTCAGCTTGAGAGTTGTTTGGTCTATGTTTTTACCCCGTCCTCATGTTTTTATTTATTTATGTAGTTATTTAGTTAGTTAGTTAGTTAGTTAGTTAGTTAGTTAGTTAGTTAGTTATTATTAGCTTGTCTTTATGTACCTTATAAAGTTTTTGTAGTTGTGTTTTATTTTTTGATTTGATTTCTGATTGTAGTCACTGTGCAGCACTTTGGTCAACTTCATTGTTTTTAAAATTGCGCTGTATAAGTAAAGTGCAATGGATTGGATTTAAGTGCGCTCATAAACCGATAAACCTAGTCATTTTCTTAACAAGAGCAATCATTTCAGCTTAAAGCTTTGGAAGATTTATCTGTCAGATGACAGATGTGGAACCTGGAATATTAAAATACTTTGCAAGGTCACCTTTCCATATAGAGATGAATACTATCTAAAAATAATCTTATCCACCACTGTATTTTTTGAAACTGCATGAATGTACAGTTATGTGCTGTCAATAACGTGCAGCATGTCCGTGGCATTAGATGATTTACTAACCCTTCCTCTGCGTTAATCCTTGATCTGTGTAAATGTACACCTAACCATAGCTTATATAAGATAAATATTTTTAATCATATATATGCATGTAAATATAAAAATCATAAATTTATTGCATTGATGTAAAATGATGTACAAACTAACTTGTACTACTTAACTCATACCCCATATAAGATTGTGTGTTTGTGAGTTTATATATGTACTGTGTTTGTCTTGTATTAATCAAATGTGAAAATGCATTATTTATTATTAAAAGAGCTCTTATCTTTACATAATTTTATATACAGTATATAAACGTACATTATATCTCTGGTCGTGTGAATCATCTCCTTATAAAGTTCCCGCTTTTTTAGTCTGATGGCTTTTCTCCACTTCTATGTGTTCCGAGTACATCTTAATGATTCATTCTTGCACTCAAGAGGTCCATTAATGCACATTGAAAATGGCAGCCAAGGATCTTCTTCCATCTGATAACTTTTGCGACTCCCTTGAACCTTGACTTTCTTTCCTTCCCTCTATTCTGCATACCTCAGATGTCTACAGAGGAACTAGAGGCCTATGTGAACACCCAGTTCGACGAGCTCCGCAGACTGGTGCGTCTGGAGGAGAGGAGAACCCTTCACCTGGTGGACCTTAAGGAGGCATTCCTGACAGCATCTGCTGCAGAGAAAATCGCAGAGATCAGTGTAGAGACCGAACGCTTGCAGGAGGAGATGGCCAGCATCACACACCAGTTGTGCCTGCTGGAACAAGCTGAGGAGCAGGGATTTCATCCTGTCTTGGCAGCAGAGGCCCTCAGAGCGGGACCTGTACCAGCACACAGACCACAGGTAAAGAGACAACCATCCTTCCTTGTTATCCTTTCCCTGCTTTTAAAACTGCTCACTCACTGCGCAGTAAATTGAAGGAAGAAAGTTAAGTGACTTGATAAGGTCAAAGGAGCCCAGCATGACTCACAGTCAGGATGCTGTGATTTATTTAGTGTGATATTTTAAGCTTGGAGGCTCGGGCTTGTTAGAAACAGACCATTTCTCCTCCATATCCTCATTTGGTTTCCCTTACATAAGCTTTACTGTCATATTCAGTTCACCTCACAGTCCAATGTGAGGTTGTTAAAGGTGCTGGCCTCGCTTAAATTATGCCCGCTGAAACCGATGAGATATCTTTGTTCTAGTTATTAATCTTTAAAGTGGGCTTTTAGAGTTTCCACTTTTTTACCTGTGTGATAGGTGGCATGAGTAATTATGAGAGACTCCTGTTTGAAATTCACCTTATTACTGGGCTGCAGTTGATGATAAATATTAAAAGATGAAGGTAAAGGGAGTCAGAAGCGTTGTGGTCATCACTGTGTGCCCTGTCTTCAAAGGCTCTTGTCCTTGAAGTAGACGGCCTGGATTCAAATCTGGCTCATAGATTCTACCCTGCATTTCATCCTCCTTTTTCTCACTCTCCCGATTTCCAGCTTTATCCACTGTATCAGTTTTTACAAAAAAAATAAAAACTTATTTAAACCATATTAAGAAATCTTAAAAGAAAAACAATTAGGGCAGACAAATTAATCCATCAAGTACTGCTCAGAGCGCTTTAAAACATCAAAAATTGGGCCTATCCAAATAACATGTAAAGTTGATTAATGGCCAGAAAAATGGTTTGAAAATTTGACAAAAATTAATCACACTTCTACAAGCATGGGTGGTGATTTTTACATTTTATACAGTCAATAATAAAAAAAGGTTTCATCAAAACATTATCTCAATTACCAGATCATAAGTATATCTTTATTCCATTATTTCAAACATGCCTGGTTGTAATGTGATACTACCATCAGATGATGGCTTTGACATTGATGAAAGCATGTAGCTTACCACCATTTAATAACAAAAATTGAAGAAACAGTTAAGTTTAGTGATACAACAATATCCACAAAATCATGCTTCTCTCTACTCAGAAAAGTATTCCCTTTGTTGAAAAAAGACATGAAGGTCCCATGTCCGGCAAAATGCTTTTTTCTTTGATATTAATGATGTTAGAAGGGGCTTGGGAAACAAAAGAAGATGTCCCCTTTTACTAAACACTTGGCTCACATAGAAATTCCCTATTTCCCTTTTTTCCTAATTGTTTTTTCTTTTTTAAAAGGTGATAGTAGTCCTGTATGTGGGTTTGTCTGTGTGGAAAATGTAAACCTTGTCTCGCTTTTTTGCACTCCAGACTTAAAAGATGTCTGTTGCAATGATGACCATATTTGGGAAATGATGTTGAAGTTTGAGTGACTTTTCAATTTGTGTTTGCTTAATAACATGAGCACTCTTTCATTCTCGACACCCTACTAGATTTAGATTTAGGTGTCTTGCCCAAGCACACATGTATCAAATCTCCAACATTAATGTGATCAGCAATCAACTCTTAACAACTGAGCCTCAAATCATTAAGCCTGCAGTTGGTTTAACTCTTTTAAAATTTAAAAGTAGGGATGCAAAATATTGATTTTTTTTTACAGATATCTGGTATGCCAATATTTCTAAACAAATTACCCCCAAAACTGAT
Organism: Cetoscarus ocellatus; assembly: GCA_037902135.1. NCBI lineage: Eukaryota > Metazoa > Chordata > Actinopteri > Labriformes > Labridae > Cetoscarus > Cetoscarus ocellatus. Next base: position 2,239,848 of record JBAMNC010000262.1, read on the forward strand.
ACTGCTACCAGTATTTTTTGGTAACAAGTATGCATTCTCCTCTTATCTGTAATCAACCTATTCTTTAATTTGTTATTCTTATTGGTGTCTAAAGCAAATGTGAAACAAACTGAAAAAAACCTTATCATCCTCTGGTGATACTTTTAAAATCTTTGCTTTGTAGAAATTAAGTGATAATGGGGCGAAGCATTTCGGTACCTTCATAAGTTTTGCTAATATTTTAGCAGACTTAAGGGATGTGTATAGTCAATATTTCAACTGAAAATATCAGCAGATTTTTTTCATATCTGCAGATAGCAGTGTTTAACTTTAAGCTATTATCTGCTGATACTGATGTCATACCGATAACCATTAGAATTGGTATTAAACCAAAGAGCTATTGAAATACAAGTTTTCTGTTTGCTTGACTTGCTGATGAAGGCTTGACGCCAAAAACACAGTCCAACTTGCTTTTAATGGCTTGGAGTCTTTTCTTGTTAGATTTGTGACTATTTAAACCCTGTTCCAAAGAGCACCTTAAACAAACTCTTTTTGAGATGAGAAGGCACTCCTTTTCTTGTTCTTAAAAAAAGAAAAAATAAATATACCCTATTATATTGTATTGATACAAGTCACCAATTTTACCACTTCATGTCGTCGAAAGCTCAAGTTTTGTGCTAAGATCACCCATTAATCAGAAAAATTTTAGAAATACCCTTTATGAGCCACCATATCAGTTTTTTTTTAAAGAGGACTTCAACCCCTGTTAATTAATATTGCAGTACCTCTCATTGAGCCAGACTTTCTACACTTCATGTTTTGTTGTGTTTTTAACCCCTAAGGCCTTGAACCCCCCTATAAAAAATAGAAGTTCTGCCTTGTTGGATTTGATAGAGGTCACAAATAATGAGAAATAAATCAAAGCATTGTGTGTTTATTTGAGTAAAGCAGACAGCTGAAGTGATGGCACCACATCAGGTGGTGTGCTCTGCTGAGAGCAGGAATGAGGTCAATGATTAATTAAACTAAACTTTCAACCAGGAGGTCCTGTGCCAGCACTGTTACTGAGGGCAGCCTTGTAAAACAGGACACTATTGCTGTTGTCAATAAACAATTAAAAACACTTTGCCAGCCAGCACAAAGCTGCTGACCATGAGAAGCCACTCTTATATTGCACTCTGTACATTATTGAGACAAATATATATACAGAATTTAACAGCCAGAAGCTCAAGCTGTCTATATTCTTCTGTTTCATGGCCAAGTTGAGAATCTATAAAGACTTTGTGGCTGGCTTTAAAAAGCTGCAGTATCTTGATCCCATACCTTCAATTTAAAAGATCATCTTTTTTTTAATGATACTCTCTCCTGCTGCACAGTTATTATAACAAAGTGATAAAGTAAACAGAACTATTCTGGATAAATGGAGAGACTGTCTGTATTTATCCAGGCACATGAAAGGCACGTTTATAAAACTGCTATCTTTCTTTTATTCAGCCACTGTGTCGGTATACAGGTAGTTAGATACAAATAAATAAATCCTTAGCTGTAGGTTGATGAAGCTTAAATGTAACAATCTTTGACTGTAGAGGCTTCACAGTAAGTTATGAATAAAGCAGCTGTTTGTTCTCTTTTCTCCATCCACAGCCTGCTAGTCAAAGCAAGGTTTATATACAGTATGCCAGATTACTTTTCATATCTGAGCGTATGTGCAGATATGGTATATAATGTATACTATGACACAGAGCAAACCATGTCAGTGCATCACTTCAGATTCAGCTGCTCTGCACTCCCTCATCTCTCCTTTGAACATTGAAGAGGGTACTTATACTGTTTATAGTTCTCATATTGAAATACCCCATCGCTCCATTTGTCACTGTCTGTACTCTATGCTCACCACCATGGTAAGAAAAGAAGGCTTGAGTGTTCCCAGGTGATACTCTCCAGGACCACAAAGGCAGCAGTAATAGTAAGGGCTGACGTGCAGATTGCTTTTCTAGTTGAGTAAATAATCCACACAAGGCCAAGTTGATTAAGGCTGTAATTGAATGCCAATAGAAACCCTGTTTGTTCTCGTGAGTTTGTTGTTGCTGGAGTAAGTAATGGGCAGTGTTATTTGAAAGTGTGTGTGAGAGTGTGTAGGTGTAGAGTGGGCTAATTCAGCAATTTACTCGTCCAGGATTGAAGCAGTTTCATGTAAGCATGCAGGGACTCACAATTCAAAATGAGTTGGACTGAGTTATTGTTTGTAGGGAGCTGAATCAGTCCAACCACATCCACCAACTCCGCAGGCTGGTTAATTCAAACTACTTGTGATATAAAATAAATTAAGGTAAAGGCTTTATGATACTATATTAGATATTAAAGCTGTGCATATTCACTGGTTTAATGATTCAGTTTGATTATGATTATTACATCAACAATTCAATCCAATTTAATGTCATGATGAATCACAGTTCATCTCGATGCAATGCAGTGAGTAGTTTCCTTGATTTTATATATTACTGCACCAGGCTACTTTTAAAATAAAATAAATATAAGCAGTCAGATAAATATGAATTCCTTTTACAAATTAGAAATGGCTTTTGAGATCAGCTGTAGCAAAAATGCCTTTTCTTTGTAAACTAAAATAAGAAAAAAAAATCATGGATCTCTACTTTCTATACTTCTTTCTTTTCTGCTTCAGAAAAAACAAACAACAAAAACCTAACACTGCAGTCTAGCACCAGCCTTGCAAGATGATATGATTATTGACTGCCTCTGCATAGATGCATCTTCATCTACATCTGCAGTATGATGCATCTATTAAAAGATTATTTTTGATGCCCCTAGTCTTTATACAAGGACTGAACTTCTATAATTTTAACATCCCAGTTTTAGAGCTCAAATGTGCAGCATCCCAGTACTAAATCAAATAGTAAAATAAAATGACTATCACCTCCTCGCTGAATTATGAGTATGATCATTTTTTTTAATTGATGGTGGGCTTCGTTAAGGGTCGTTGGTCACACTACATGATATATGCTTGATATGACCCAACCTGACAGTCATAGGGTTTCGGGACCCACTAGCCATGAAAATCGTTTTTTCCATCTTGTGTAGTGTGTCATAAGCCCCGTTTCCACCAAGTGGTCCGGTATGGATCGGCATGGTTTGGCTCAGGCCGGATCGGTAAAGCCTGATCCTGGTTGCGTTTCCACAGCCAGCCGTACCCTACTTGGTAGGCGGCGTGTAAGCCGGATGCCGATAGCATGACGTCATAGCAGCGCAACACAGTGTACCCGGCTATTAAATACAATGAAGAAGAAAACGCGACACAGTAAACAAAGAGCAACGATTCTCTTCACCGAGAATACTGATGAAGGTCTGCACCTCCACAGTAGACCATGGGACGCTCGATCTCGATGCCATTTTCCAAACAAAAAAGCCTTGAGAGTTATCTTCACGAAGACGAGTGGAGATTTAAACATGGCAGGGCTGTGTCGTTCTTTATTACCACTGTAACACAGGAAGTGACGTCTCCTTCGACCAATCAACGGGCTGCAGTGTTTCTAGCTCCACCTTCTGGGGTCGGATCGGTATGCTTGGCACCCCAACAGAAGAGTCCCAAAAAGTAGGACCGTACGGTTCGCTTATAAGGGATCCTGTCCCAGTTTTAGGCTATGGAAACGCCACAAAAAGCGAGCCGTACCGAGACGAACTGAACTGAACCCTCTGGTGGAAACGGGGCTGTAGTGACAGACAACACCATGCTGGTCTGGCTCACGACAACAAAGTCTAGCATGTTTGATTTTTGTCCTGCCTCGGTTTCTTCGCTCATGTCAGGAACATTGACCAATGAGAGCATGTCTGCATGTGCAGCAGTCATGGATGTGATCAGACCAAAGTTGCTTTGAGAGCTACGAGACAGAGGAAAATTAAGTAAAACTTTGAAAACAACATCCTTGCCTTTATTACATGTTGTGGTGGAGCTGCCATCAGACTGTAACAGCAGAGGAGACTCCTTAGTGTCTTGGTGACTGTTTTTTTTTTTCTAGGTTACATATTTGTTGGGCAAGTCACAGCACAAATTTATGGCTCTGGGATCACCTAATCTGACACACAACTAACTGTAAAACTAGATTAAATCAGATTTTGTAGAAATTCATAGGAACCCTGTTCATCTGGTCTTTTAGTAATACAGTATGACAGTGTACCTGCAAAAAGGTTTCTTTTCATACTTGACACCTATTAATGCCATTCAACAGAAAGTTAAAGTCATAAAGTATTTTTGAGTAGTGTTTGAAATTTGTTAATCATGACTGAAACAAAGATATAAAATTTGGCATGAACAGACCAAAAGCTGCTCTGGAATAGAACCGCAACCCTCTGCTTTGTTTGAATAAAAATACAAACAGTATTTAAACATGCCGACCCGGTTTGGCTTTCATTTATTTCTCTTCATGTAAAGCACAAACTAATCCTGTTTGCCAGAGAGCTGCAGTCATAGCCTACAGCACTTTATCGAAGTTCCAACTTTAGACAAAAAAAGAGTGAGGCAGGCAGCTTCAGAGCCAGAAAGGGTATTTTTGCTTTTGTAAAAACATCACACACAGCACCTGTGCAACAGCAAGCCTCTGGAATAGAGCAACTATGATGTACATTTTTCTCACCTGCATATAACCTGTCCTTCAAAAACAGCTCCCCCCAGCACAGTCCGTATAATTGAGGTAAATCTTTTGTTGCTTAAGGTCGGACAAACAAATTACCTCTGGTTCTGTTAATAATCTCACATCTTTCCTTTAATTTTGGCTCAGGGCACATGCCCACAGAGTAATGAAGGTCTGCAGGGATAAAAACTGCAGTGTGAAAACTGGCCAATCAGAGAGAGCCGAAGGGAGAATGTATGAGTATGAAGACTCTGTCTAGGTTTGAGCCCATTTATTATCAAATTCTCAAGCTTCACATTTCATTAAAAAGTGCCAGTAGCTACTCATTTGTACAACTATGCAGTGTGTTTACTGGAACATACCCCGATGACTATACAGTAATTAAAACAGATGTGGTGTGTCACAGGGCAGGGAGATATATTTTGTCTAAAACATCAGAGGCATCTGCAAATTCACAAGTGTGTACAATCTGGGGTGATATTCCATTGCCAGCTTTTGTCCCTGATGCAGACCGACAACATTACCACTTCTGGTACACTCAGCTATTGTTGGTACAAAACTAAAAATAAAAGTGAAAAAATATAAATATATATCTTATATTTTGGCTGCATTTTTCCCACTTCTAGCACTTCTCTGTTGCCATATTGTAATCATACCATTAAAATTAATAGGCGTGGTTTGTGTGTGAATCACTAAGATAATACTTACAATGTGTCATGTAGTAAGAACACATTTGTTTAAACAGGTTTCAAATCACACGGGACAATTTATTTGTAAATATTGTACTGCCTGGTTAAGGGCAGGGCACTGGAGGTAGCTTCATGCTAAATTTAGCCTTAATCAAATATGCTTTTAAGATGAAATATAGCCCAATCTCTAGCTGGATGCCATGTCTTAGTTTTGTTTTCAACACAACATTAAAATAAAAACAGCTAAATACATTTTGAAGTTTAAATGATGAATGACCATTAGCGCTGTGACCTTATACTTGATATTCGAATATTGGTTCGAGCTTTAGGATAAAAATCCATACTTGAAGTGTAAATAAATATTCAAATAAAAAATAAACAGCACATTTGTGCGCCTCGAGCAGTGAACCACCTGATCCAGCAGAGGGCGCTTCTAGTGCAACCCGATCAGCCAGTACTCTCTTGTGCTCAACAACAGTTGTATCTAGTTTGCTGGAAGCGAGAGAGGAAATAGAGGGCTGGCAAAGCCACTACGAGTGGTCAATAACAATACGAAAATATTTAAGGAGCCCTGTGTGGAAGCACTTTGGGCTCCTCTGTGTTTTGGTTACGTGCAAAGCTACTGGCCCACTATGACAAATACCTGGGCCCATTTGTCTGCCTTTCACCCACAATTACCACCAAACTAGAAAAACTGGCAAATTTTGCAACAATATATGACAGTCATGTACTTTGGACTTTCGGGAATACGGATGCACTTGGAGTAAGCACAGGAAAACACAGGGAAACTTCTGATGTTGTGCTGGGCACCATATCATATCTAATATTTGATAGAAAAAAACTGAACAAACCGCTTCAGATGGAGAGTTAGCATGTCTGACTGCGAGGCAAACTGGATGACCAGAGAAACTTTCATTAGCTGTTGATACAGGTGTGTAACTCATTAGCTCATGACATCAAACTGGATGAAATAAAAGTGGGACTACAGAAGATCACTTCAGGATGATCCAGGATCAGAGGATACTAGAAGCTTTTTGGCTTCATTGTTGGGAAGAAGGGTAAACTGAGCTTCAAAAACGCACTCTTTTAAAATCACTGTTTGATCAAGGGGATAATCCTTAAAAATGTGTTTCTTTGGCTTATATTTGGGGTGTTGTGATATTAGTGTTCTCGGCAAAATGAAAGTGAGATTGCGTGTTGATCAGGAAGTAAGCAGCTTGGTAGGGGAAAAGTGAAAGCCCCATGTCCAGCTGTATGTAACTCTAGCTCTGCTGATCTCTGTTGCTGTCTCTAATGCTCAGGCAAGTGCTTTACTATCAACTGTTCACAGTGGCCCACCCATAATGTTGAGAGTGGAACAGCTTCGTACCAGTAAATAGACATGTTACAGTTCTTAACATTCATATGGGTAATATCAGTGGGATGTAATTATAGCAGAATAATGTAAAAGATTGCCTTGAAAGTAAACTTGAGTAAACTCTAGCAGCAACAGCTACCATTGACTGTGTGTATTGGAGCCCTTCTCTGTCTTCCCGGCCCACTTGTTGTCTAACTGCACTACCCCACATTTCACATGTATGACTGAACAAACTCTATAATGTCACCTCCCTCTGTGATACTGTGTAAAAAAAAAAAAAGCTGAAGCAGAGGCTCCACACTGTTTAAGCGATGAAGGCATGAAAACAAAGCCAAGATGCCTCATTAGCCAGGCACAGGAAGTCTGCACAAGTGACCCAGCCCTGACTCAGTCGTGACCCAGGTCACAATGCACTGCCTGCCGGCTCTCTGGAAACAACACAGCGTTTTTGACTTTACCTTTTGTAAGAAGCTCCTGTTCCATGTCAGACTATTTCTTTCCAAGCTGTTTAATTTTAGTACATTTTCAATGCATGTAGGGAATACTTTTAAGTGTGCCTCCTTCACTGTGTATCCATATTGTCATATTCTCTGAATATAATTCTTTTTCTGTACTTTAAATTTTCATGACTGAGCCCCTGAAATGCCAAATTAGATATATCTCTTACATTAGGTGCAGGAATTCAGTGCATAATTGCAGTGAATACTGAGAACAGATTAACTCGGTCTTATTATGGGCACTAATTAGCCTTTATTTAATTGTAAACATCAGTTTCCCATTGAGCTTTAAACTATGCCCCTGCAGGTACTTTACAGGAGGCATTAACGGCACACTAATGAAAGAAGCTCAGCTCTCATTCAAACAGTTCAAGACCATCTGATTCCCTGAAACTTGTTTTTAAATTACGATTAGTGCAGCAGCTATTTCCACCTTTTGTTGAGAGACATGCGAGTCCTGCTTGTGTTGTGCATTTAGAACCCAGCTTTAATGTGTGCACATATCGATTGAACTGCCATAGGCTGTGTGAATGATCTGAGAAATGTTAAATCTGGTATTATTCAGCCCTGAAGGTATTGATTTTCCTCTTTACCGTTTCAAAGGTAACCGTGGTAATTACAGTCAGAACAAAGCTCCATTGCCAACTTAGAGTTTCTGACAACATATTTCTTTTAATTTTCTGGGCAGTGACGCTGAAAAACTCATAACTCTCAAATAAAAACAAAGAACACGAGTGGGACTAAAACAACATTTCATTTTGTTTTTTGTATCCAATTCAGCCACAGAAAAGAGAAAACAGTACAAATTACTATCTTAATCTGCAGTCATCAGCAAAATGGACTAGTGGGGCTGTTTGCCAAGTTAAAAGCAGATATATAAAAGCAAAGTAGGAGATGCAGTTCTGATTTAGCACCAACATACTCCGTCTGACTAGTGAGAACAACTGCAGAGATGCTATGAATGATAAATCTCAGGGCTGACTTAAGTCTCAGGGCATCAAAGATGGTATTTGTTAATGCATAACTTCACTGTTTATTCTGGTCTCTTTAGGGAAATTGCTCATATTAATTACACCATAATATAATGCAAGTGTTACACTTTAAAGTGTGCATATTTTTCTAACTATAGCACTTACTCACTTAGGGCTCAGATGATTAATGATATTCTTCGTCTACAGTCCATTTATTGGCTCTCCAGCTTAAAACAGTGAACAGAAATACAGAAATGCATTTTCATAAAATATGTGTACCCAGCAGTATAATTAGATTTGAATGAAATATGTCAACTGTGACTTTAAGTGACTTTATGGCAGAAAGTGTGGTATTTATTTACCAGAAAGTCAACTTGTGGGTTTAATGCAAGCCCAGTTTGGCTTTCTTGTGTGGTTGTCTTGCAATTTGCCATTGTAAGTTATTAACTGACAGAAGGAAGGCAAGATCATTTATGAAGCACTCCTCTTACACTGATCCATTAAAAGCCTTAACAGGGTTGAGAATAAATGTGCAAAAGTATCAAGAGAGATGGCAAAAGACATTAAGAGATTTTAAGGCTTCTTTGAAGAGTTTCTTGCTGATGACGCAATAAGTACTTATGTCTATATTCCAACTAAGCAAACTAGACCATTAGCTTATAGACTAAATATTTAATTACTGTATGAATTTAGTGTATAAGTACATTTGTTAAGTAATATCGAGTATTAATTAGTACTTATTTTCTATGTCTGTGAAGCCTGTCACAGAGTAGTTTCCAGACAAGTATTAGCAGAAAGCTGAAGTATTTATTGGTTTGTTGAGTGTTAAAAGTAAGACCTTCAAAGTAAATTTCAGAAAATGAAGTTTTAGTTGCACCATATATATACTGGACAAGATCAGGGAAGAGGTAATAAAAATCTTTTTTTTTTCCTCATGGGGTGCCAAAACAAAAGTTATTCATTAAGGCTGTAATACAGAAAATGTTTAAAAATTCAAAAGAAAAATAAAACTTAATATCAAAATAGGCAGGAATAAGCATAAATAATTAATGATTTTAAACATTTAAGTAAAAATGTAAACACAAAAAAAAGGTATTGGAAAAACAAACAGATATAACATAACATGACTGGGAAGTTAAAACCAGGTCTATTAACAACAATCAAGTAAACTGCGTGGACATCATTAAACTTATTTGAAGGTAAAAACAAAAGCTTTAATGATCTGTTGTTAAAGAGCCCACTGACTGAAACCCTTCTCTTAGGACATTTATAAGTGAAGCAACGAAGCTCTGTCATCATTGCACCTGGAAACATTCTCATTAATTCTGAGGAAGGAATGTTTATGTCAGAATGTGAGACTCCTTTGCAGGGCACGTGAGAGAGTGTAACACAGGGTGTGCTTTACATACACACAAAAGCAGAACCACACAGCGCTACCATCCCCTGCTGAGTTTGTGTTTTACCCCCTTACCAGTATAATGTCTCTAAGGGACTGTCCACACGGAGACAAATTGAGGCGTATCCGCACAACTTTTTAATCGTAAAGGCATTTGTCCACATGGATACTGCATTCTGGGAGCCCGAAAACACATATTTTTGAAAACAAGTCCCAGAGTGGATAAATCTGAAAATGTGTGGCTTTGGAAACAATGACGACACAGCCCCATCTCTCCCTTAAACTACATGGTCTAGCCCTGACATGAACAGTAACAATGGCGGACCACAGTGTTGTGTTGGTGCTGCAGAAGCTACTGAGCTTGTTTTGACTTTTACAGCAAAATTATCTGCTCCTCTACCACCACCACGAGCAAAAAGAGGACATGGAGAACAGCACACACTAGTGTTTGTTTACATCTCTCATAATGTGCGTGCATGCTCCATGTCTTCTTCTCTGGTTTAGATGTATGCCTGTAGCAGCATTACAGCGCCACTTGTTAGCCAGTTATTTGTACTACAGCATTTTCAATGTTTTTGTGTGGACAGACACATTTTTTGAAATGATACTTCCTTTACAGAGAACATTTGAAAAATGAAAACATTTTTGTCTCCATGTGGACAGGACCTAATACTACTTTTGGAGACTGAGCAGATGGGTTCAACTCGTTTACCACATTCCATCTCCAAAAATGCTCACAGTGGAAGCCAAAAGTCACAAGGGCTTCAGTGCTGTAATACGGCTTAAAATTGCAGCATGAATGGGGCTGGAGCTAACCTCAGTTTATTTTTTCTTATTTTAATGTAAGTTGTTGCATTTTCAAAATGGCTCAAATTAGAGGTCACATATTGTGCTAAAATGTGTCCATATACTATCATCCTAGCACAGCGCTAGGAAGGTGAAGCCCCATTCACTTATTTAAAGTGGCAAAGTCAGACACAGTTCATGAGAATTTACACTCAAACAGGCTGTTCTGGTTAAGGTTGAAACAGAGGGCTTTTTTTGGTATTACAGAATTCAGTATCTGAGTTGATTTTGAAGCAAGGCAGTTTTCTTTGAACATTTGAGACCAGTGTAAATGATTTGAGAAGGACTAATTTATATGTCCTTTAAAACTTAAGTAGTAAAAACCACACAGTAGTGATTAATGTTGAAATACCACAACATCAAGAAAAGATGACACCCACCCATCCCCCCACCCCCCCCAGCAAATGCTTTTGTGTTTCAATACAAAAAGTATTGGAAAGTACCAAAAAGTGTCAATGCAAAATCAAAAGTTATCAAAGTATCACAATTTTGACAAGGTCTTGGTATAACAACCAAACAAAATAGGAATTCAAGGGTAGTTTTCCAGCCTAAATTCAACTAATAATGAACTTACTAGGCTTACATCCGTGTGGCAGTCTGATTTCACAATTTGACTTTGAAAAATTGCTGAAGTGCTTGACAAGACAGGAAAAGTAAAAAATCTCACCATGTTCCAATATTTGAGCTTCCTATTTGTCCAGATCTGAAGCTAATTAAATACCAAGCCAAACTGTTGTCATTGAGGCAGACAGCCAGTCAGTGCTCAGCAGCCTGCACTCATCATCAGCTCTCTGTGCTGCCAACAAGCCACTGCCTCCTCAAGACACCATCAGTTTCACACAGTCAAAATCTGTTTTCTGGTGCAGCCATCTTAGCTCCACTTCTTAGGGTCCATGCTACAGTACCACAATTGCTGGGCAGAATATTAGAGTTACAGAGGGGAAAAGACATGATCATGTAACAAGTTAGTTTTGAACCAGGACCATCTTGCTGAGCTCCAATCTAAAAAATTGTGAGCGTCCCAAAGCAGCATGGTCCAATCAAAGTCCTCTGTGGCAGGAAGCCAGGAGCTACAAGAAAGACAACAGCAGGAAGTGACTACTCGTACAGAGAATAACATAGATGCTAAGAGATTCAATAGTAGTTTAATAAGATCTGGAAAACTTTTCTATATCAAAAAAAAAACAAAACAACAGCACTGAAAGCATATCTTGGTAGAAAGGATATTTTCGCTCCACTTACGACACATTTTGGCGATAGTTTGTTCAGCCAAGCCGCTTATGGTTTTTACTTTACAGCGTGGCAGTAGCACCTGCCTGCTGCATTATCTGAGGGATCATTGAAATATATATAAGAGTCCATCTGGTGTGTCAGGTTATGAGTTTACAGCATCCATAACAAGCGTACTTGTCCACTTGACATGCTCTTTTAGGGCTGTAGTCAACCAAGGCAAAAAGTTGCTACATATATATATATATATATATATATATATATATATATATATATGTATGTATGTATGTATATATATATGTATATATATATATATATATGTGTGTGTGTGTGTGTGTATATATATATATATATATATATATATATATATATATATATATATATATATATATATATATATATATAGAGGGTATCTGCCTCCTGAACCGTGGTTGGTAAATAATTCCAAAGAAGAGGAGCCTGATGACTGAAAACTTTACCTCCTATACTACTTTTAGAGACTGGTGGTGCCATGAGCAGGCCAGCATTTTGGTAGCGTATATTTCTAGAGGGGTTGTGCTCACTTCAGGCTCTTAAAGATAAATTGGTGCCTGACCACTTAGAGCTTTATATGTGAGAAGAAGAATATTAAATTGTATTTGGGATTTTATGGGAAGCCACTGCAGAGAAGCTAATACAGGAGTAATGTGATCTCTTCTCCTAGGTCTAGGCAGTACACATGCTGCAGCATTTTCAACCAGCTGAAGCATCTTAAGTGACTTGCTGGGACAGTCTGATAAAAGAAAATTATAATAATCCAGTCTAGAGGTAACAATCGCTCCAAGACAGGATAGGCCTGATTTTTGCAATGTTATGAAGATGAAAAAAGGCTATTCTTGAAGGACAAATCCTCATCAAATAGTACCTCAAGATTTCTTACAACTTTGCTTGGTGCCAGACCAATGCTATCAAGGGCAGTTATATCATTAGAAAAGGTGTCTATAAGGTGTCAGGCACCAGCTTCATAACCTCTGTCTTGTCTGAGTTAAGGAAAACATTTCCGGCCATCCAGATCCTTATGCTCTTTAGACATGATTCTAGTTTAGATCACTGAATTGTTTCACCTGGCTTCATTGATACATACAGTTAAGTATTGTCAACATAACAATGAAAATTGATTGAATGTTTTCTCATGACATCACTGAGGGGAAGCATATATAGAGAGAAGAGAATTGGACCTAGCACAGAACCTTGAGGAACTCCGTAGCCGACTTTAGTGTACACAGAAGACTTATTATTCATGTGTAGAAGCTAATGTCAATCAGTTAAGTAGGACTTGACCAATTTAAAGCAGTCTCTGTCATCCCCAGTAATTCCTCTAATCTCTCTAGAAGAATGTGATGATCTATGGTGTCAAAGGCTGCACTGAGATCTAGCAAGAAAAGTACTGAGAGAAGTCCAGTATCTGAAGCTGGGAGTAAATCGTTTGTTACTTTCACTAGAGCAGTCTCTAAATCCTGACTGAAGGTCCTCAAACAAGCCACTACTTTCTCAAGGATCTTTGAAGTAAATGAAAGGTTCGATATAGGCCTGTAATTAGCTAATGTGCTTAAATCAACATTAGGGTTTTTTTTAAGAAGAGGTTTAATTATAGCCACTTTGAAAAACTGTGACATATAGCCTATCAATAAAGATATAATGATCGTCTCCAACAAGGATGAACAACCTAAGAGAAAGACCTCCTTGAAAAGCTTAGTTGGAATTGGGTCTAAGAGGCAGGTTGATTGTTTGGAGTAGATAACAGAACTTCGGTTCTGAAGGTCAGTTGGAGAAAAAAAGTCTAAGTCAGTTTTAACAAAATGTAATGGCATGGCAGGCCCAGGCGAGGGCAGAGGGTTACTCATTCTATCTCTAATTTTAAGAGTTGTATCATTAAAGAAGCTCATAAAGTCCTCACAGCTGAGGAATAGTGGAATCACAGGTTCAACAGAGCTCTGACTCTGTCAGCCCAGCTACAGTGCTGGAAAGGGACCTAGGATTGTTATTCATCTCCTCAGTTATTGAGCAGTAGTAGGCAGCTTGAGCATGTCATAATGCTGTCATGTATTTATTATGACTTTCCTGCCACAGTATACGCGACTCCTCCTTTTTATTGGAGCACCACATTCTCTCTAATTTATGGGATGCTTGTTTAAGCGCATGAGTTTCAGAAAAAACCTAGAAGCTATTCTGACATTTAACAGTTTTATGTCTTAGTGGGGGCAATTGTGTCCACAGTGGATCTTGGCAAATCAGCAGATCTGTTGTCAAGCTGTTCCAGCTGGAAGGGACTATAGTTAATAAAGAGAGAGAGAAAACAGTTTTCAATCGGTCAAGACACATCAGCAGGAATGACCTCTTTAAATTTGGCCACAGCACCGCTGGACAGAATTCTACTTTTCACTGTTTTATTACAAAAAGCAAAATCCTCTAAGATGATGTTAAATGTTACGAAGAAATAATCAGATAGCAGAGGAGTTTCTGGAAAGACTTTTTGTTAATTATATCAAGACCATATGCTAGAACAAGAACGAGAATGTGGTTAAAACGATGGGTAGCTTCACAAACAGCCTGAGTAAAACCAACCAAGTCTACTAGTGACATGAAAGCTGAGCTAAGGCTATCACTTTCTTTGTCAACATGGATATTAAAATTGCCTTCAATAAATATTTTATCAGAGCTAAAGATAAAGTTTGATATAAAACTGAGAATTCTGATATGAATAAACAATAAGGGCATGCAGGATGTTAAATTATTGCAAATAAGACTGCCTGGCAGGTTTTGGAATCAGTATGCGATAAGCTCAGAGCAAAGGTTTTTTAAGAAGTGCAACAATCCTTTGGTCTAGGATTGACAACAATGATAAGTAGCTGCTACACCACCACCACGGCCTGTGTCTTGTAGTACATGAATATTTAAATGGTTGGGAGGAGTGGATTCTTTATAAGACCATATCATTCACCAGTAAAGATTTGGATGTCAATTTGATAATGATAGTGCTTGTGTGCTTCTGTATGTAAACACTTAAGTGAGCGCTGGTGCATGCTCGATGGACTGTGTGTGTTTGTGTGTGTGTGCCTCGAGCAGAAGGGTTTGTACATTTGCAGAGATGAAGCAACAATTTTAGGAGCCAATTATGTGTTTGGTCAATTTTTAATTCTGTCGAAAATGTTGTATGTAAATCTTGATTGATTTTAACTACTTTGTTTGGATACTAGATGGAGGTAGGTCACATGGGTATCTGGTCATGTGATAGGTGGAGGTGTTTATAGGTCAAGGGTGAACAGGAAGTTATTTGGGTGTAGGTAGTGGTAACTCACATTTTTCACCAGCACCTAACACAAAAGTTTGAACCAAAAATCATTGACAAAATCTTGGACACAGTAGAAATCTGGTTAGATGGTCATCATGACCATCTGCAATAAACTGGAACATCACCTTAAGTGACTTGATATGTGGCATTGATGTTAGCATACATACATAAAAACCTTTCTGTACATCTGTGCTTGTAACTAAAGGTTTGGACGCTTAGATATTAGATAGTCACTACAGCAGTGTTGGGGGATGCTGCCGATATTTCTAAGGTCAATGTGTGCCAAGTGTGGGACAACTGATGGAAATAGTCATCTAAATCTGGTACAAAGCATCTATTCTCTTCTTGAGACTATTGTTGTTATTGTTAAACGGTTTGTTGGAGAAATAGAGGGTAATCCACTAGATACAGGAAACAGAAGCAAGTGCTCAACATTCTGTTCACATTGACAAACAGGCAAAATGAGACAAGTAAATCTATAAAATTGTAGCAACAATATTTTATTTACTTACCTTGTTTTAATGATCATGGAAAGCCAAAATGTATTAACACTAACACTCACTGAATTTCCCAGTGCTGGTGTGTTTTGCATGCTGAACTACTTTGTAATCATTGCAGTAGTTTAAATGCTACTATGAGCCTTGTGAAGTTTTAAAATTTAATCTTCTTGCAACTGACTGAATATAAGATGTGATTAAAAAAATACATTAATTTGGCTCAAAACCTCTCTAACAATCTTTGTGTAACTGTCATATACTGCAAGGGAGAGAAAAACATGTCCATCATTTTGACTCTGAATAAGCTTTTAGCTCCTTTCTGAAAAAGAAGCAGAAACAGCAGCATGTAAAAAATGTTTTTTAGTAATTCAAGTTCTACTATATTCCAGACTGCTCCTTTAAAAGAAACTGATGAATAAACATGAGCACAAGTGGAGGATGAAAGTGAAAATTAATGGATCACATTTAAAGCCCCACCAGCTGTGGACGAGTTGATGTTAATGACGTTGTTTACCTTTTATTTGTTATCCACAACACCTGTGCAAAGATTGAAAATATGTTTTGTTCTCTCCCCCCCTCTCCCTCTCTCTGTCTCGCTCTGTTTCCAGAACGACATTGAGGCCAGGCCAAGGTAAGACTGCCAGCATTGTTCATAAAGACCTTTTCACAACTAAGAATGTTTCAAACCCTCCTCACTCAGGCCCCTTGTCCTGCCATCCACCACAAGACTGACAAGTATTTGTCCATCATAATAACACAATTCTTCAAACGCACACCACCAAACTCAGGCTCGCTCATGCACCTAGCCCTGCCCCCCATGCCTGAACCTTTGCGATCACATGCGAGTCACGTCAGTGCTCCAGCAAGGCAATTAGTAGCTCTCATCTGTGCGAGCTGCCGGGAATCAGAAGGGGTGACAATCTGCCAGCTCCAATAAGAGGGCTGAGGACAGTGGCTGACAGACTGCTGGAGGTGCGTGTAAAGGTGTGTTTATTTGCATGCATGTGCTTGTCTTAAGAGAAGGTGTTGGTTATTAGCTGGGTCAAGTCAGGCCCTCCGGTGCAGTATAGTATTAACATTTCAAGTACATTAAAGTTGATTACATGCATAGGCAAGTGCAGTGGTGGTTAGTATATTGTATTCAAGTGAGAGGTGCAATTTGTTTCAGGTCGACTTGGATGTACGTTTTAGTTTGTAAGCTTGCAATAAATAGGCTAATGTAATAAGTGTTGGAATCAACTCTAACCTGACACACCAGATGGACCATTTAGTACATTTCACTCGTCCATCTGGGCGAGCCCATACAGAGTGTTTGGGAATGGGCAGAACCTTTCAAAAGCATATCTGGCAGCCGATTGACATTCTGTCAATCACATTCATTATGACCAATCAGATAATGTAGCAGGCGGGCGCTTCTGCGGCAGTGTGAAGGACAGAAAGTGAGCCACTTCGTCAAACAAACTCGAGACAAAACATGTCTGAGGTGGAGTGAAAATATTATTTCTACTGAGAAATTTTTAGTGTTAATTTTTTTTTTCATTTAATAAAAATATGCTGTCCAGATCTGATAAAACTGCCACCGAAGCTGTTAGCATCTATGCTACTCTCTGTCCAAACAGTCATTTCCTGCTGCCTACTCACTCTTAGCTTCCAACTGGGCCGTCCTGGTTTAAGGTGCTTTAGGTTAAATTAAAATTGCTGTTTATCATAAATTAAGGAATTCTCCTGTTGCTTAAAATAATGAAAAGCTTATAATGCAGCTTTCTGAGTAGATTTTCCGATTAAAAACAAATGGTCTCTTAAAACATAACTCCTTCATGTCGCAAATGCAAACAAATATCTTGAAGAAAATTCTGTGGTTCAGTGTAAAGTAATATGCGTCTTAAAATCTGTTTAGTTTGTAATCAGTGTTTTTTAGGAAAATTAAAACCTTTTCTTAGGTGCCTTTGTATATGTAAATAAATGTATACATGTATATATACATACATACATATATATATATATATATACACACACATATATACATATATATATACACACACATATATACACATATATATATACATATATACGTGTGTGTGCATATATATGTATATATGTATATATATGCGTGTGTATATATATGTATATGTATATATATATATATATATTTATATATATATATATATATATATATATATATATATATATATATATATATATATATATATATATATATATATATATATATATATATATATATTTATATATAGATATAGATATAGATATAGATATATATGAAAGATATTTAAGCTTTTTAATGACAAAAAAGTGAGAGGACTTTTCTGTCAGTGTTAACTCTGAGCTGAGGACAACAAACCATGAGAAAGAAATCAACTCATGTTGACATCTCAGAAAAACCACAGAAAAAAAAACATGTTTTCATTTTTACAGGAAGCATTACAAACTTTGAATCATTGTGTACCACCTGGGTTTACTTTTTAATCAGCTAAAACAGCAAAGTCTTTACCTAATCATCTCTTCTGCAATGTTTACATGATCTAATAGTGGAGAATACTTCCCCTAACACTGCAGACAAGATGGAAGTCTAAAAACATGCACATTTTTATGCATTTTAGTTATTCCTTTCAATCATGAATGCATCTGATTTGAGAATGAAGGGAACAAATTTCTTTGTGGCCAAAACAAAGGTAAGGGCTGATAAGGTTTTTGGTTGTTTATGTTATTTGATATTGAATTCCTGCACTTTGAATTTAGTTATTGATTAGGAAATCAAAAAAGGCAACTTGATTAGGACAAAGCAAAATGAGATTGCTCTCTTTCAACTAGAAAAACAGAATAAACACTTGAATGCTAGAAACAACTATCCAAAGACAGAGCAGTGCATTAAATCTGACAGCAATTCAGTCCTTTTCATTTTATCAGTGCATGCTAATGATTGTGATTAATTAGAGCCTGTAATACATTTGATTATTTTTCTAGCTAGTTAGCAGCCCTAGTTGTAAGTTGTCTGGAGAAAATGTTCCAGTGTTTGATCTGCCTCTGTCCATGTTTAAGTGAGCTTGACAAACACAGGCATATTCATTTTTTGCATTGTTTACTTTTACGTCTACTACATCTTTCACCTTTATGTCTGTCCATGTCCGACAGCTTGAAATGGATTGTCCACTCCCAGTCTCACACTTATCGATCTGTTGACAGAAAAACCTGTGTGCCTCCTTTAGGAGCGCTCGTAGCACCACCTGCTGTCTTTGCCTCCTCTCCTTGATGTCTCTCTGGGTTTTCATCTCAAAGCACTTCTCCACTCCACAGACACACATTAAATAGCCAAAAGAAACTGTTAGCATGTCTATCTACAGAAAATCCTCATTTCCTTATAAGAATCTGTAAATCACCTCACAAATTAATGAGGAGATTGTCCTTTTGGCAGCAAAATACTCTTTAAATGGACAATTTGTGTGTTTTCTGCATACCAAAATTACATGTTCAATCCAACATTGCACTTTTGATATTGTGCTGCTGCCTACTTGTCAGAGATATACTAATTTTTCCAAAAATTGGAAACTTGCAATGGCATCCTCGGCTTTAATTATGCAAAGAAAGTCATGGCCATGGCTGTAAAACTGTGCCAACATGGAATATGTTATTGATCGGTCAGCCAGCATTACGACCCCGAAGCTTCAGAGCAGATGGCAGTGAGCTTGGGCCCAAGGGTGAGATGGAACTAATAGTTTGCCCTTGGTCAAGGTTAACCACTACATCTCTACTCCCTCGCAGACGCTCCGTGATATAATTACTCCCAAAGTCCCTGCATTGTCCTAAAATGCAGTTGGTGCAGAATCGACCGTGGTAAGTGGAAAAATCACACACATTCTGGAGAGAAATACTTCAGGGAAGGAAAGTTTTGAAGAGGTGGGCAGAGAAAGAAATGATAAAAGTGAATTCTGGACAGCTCTGAGTGTGGGTTTATTATAGTGGAGGAGCGAAAAAGATTGGATTTTGTCAGGTCAGATGGTAACACAAACAGAGGGTGAACAGGTAAGAAAGAGATGAGGTCATATTGGCGAAGGGGAAAAGCAGGAGAGAGAGATTTCGCAGGATGAAGCGTGGAGTGGATGTTGAGGGCTTCGTGCAACAGGATCCAGACGGCAAATTGATTATGGAGCAGAAACACTAATCCGCTGTCTGAGCCCCATATCGCTGCTGTAGACAGAGCATCCCCACAGGACTGCAATCCTGCACCCACACGCATCTTTCCCGGACTTCCTCATCAATACGAGTCCCCTCATCCCCCCGCCTCTCAACCCCATGAGCCTCTTAACATAGGTGCTCCATGTCTGCCAAGATTGGTCCTCCCCTGAATATAAATCTTGTTTTACTCCCTTCAGCCCGTCCCTCTCACCGCTATCTCATCTCTAATGTGGTGCACTACCAATTTGGATTGCAGTCATGAGCTTTAACCCCCTCATTCCCACTGCCTGCCCTGTGTCTGGCTCATACATCACATACCTGCACTGGTGAAACTGTTTTGTGTGCAGTGTTACTTTTACATGTTAGTATTTGCACCTGTACGTATAAATGCTAAAAACAAACGGAAAAATGTTTTTATATGAGGAATGTCATTCTTTAGAGTTTATGCATGATTCCAATTTTCTGACTTGGCAAGGTCATACAAATGAACCATGTTTATACTTACAAACAGTTTTAACCATTGCATTAAGGAGCATATTAAAACATCCATTGCAATCATAAGTTTTCAAGCATTCCTCCCAATGATTAGTTAAAGCTTCAGTTATTTTAAGACTTACAAGGGTTACCCTTGCTGCCTGTCTTTACTTCGAGACTGCTGATGTACTCTAAAATAAAGGGTATGAAGTTAACTCATATTTAAGAAGCTAACTGTTTTTGTAAAAGTTGGGTACTGTTTATCAATATAGTTAAGATTCCAGTGGAGATTCTTCTAGTTGAGGCTCACCTTAACTAGAAGAATGTAATGTTCAAACTAAGGCCCTCTTTACATGACTCCGTTTTCGGCCGAATCCGAAGAGTTTTGATTGCATTTTAGCCTCCCGTTTACATGAGACCAGTGCCTGGAGTGCTTGAATCCGCAAACTTTTGAAACCAGGGTCCAAGGCGGAGAGTTTTCAAAACGCATCGCCAACCGGTCTCATGTAAACAGAATTCATTGTTTCAGGAGGAAATGCTGACGTCTACGCATGCGCAGCACTCTTTCACATTAAGGCTGCGCGCGCATACCAGGAACAACAACAGCTTTGGCCGTCTACCGAGTAACATGTGTGCTGCTTACCGTGCTCGGTTTGTTATCCAGACAAAACTACGCAGAGAGATTTGTTGTCCCGACAGATTTGTTGTCCAGACAAGAAACTCCTGCGTCTTCGTGCGTCCACTCGCCATTGTTGTTTGTGAAAAGTTTTTCTTCTTCGTACGTGTGTTGTAACAGCGCTGTTTCTCTGCAAACCTAAATCGCCATCTACTGGACTGGCATGCACACTACAGCGTTTTCAGTCGTTCTCGAGTCTCCGTCTGAACGCAGATCGTTTTTGAAGATGCAAAGGAAAAACCTTTGCATTTCAGGTGAGAGCGTCTCCGTGTAAACAGGGCCTAAGCAAACCTACTGACACCTACTAGGAGGTAGGTGTTAGACTTAAGTTATGACTTAAGTCTGTGTTAAAACTATCTCAGCTAGTGCTACAACTTAAATGTAAGTAGAGTATAAAGTCCACTGTAAGACAAAACTTACATTCAAACTAGGCTTCAATTGAACTCATTCAAAGCTGGTGCAACCCAGAGCAGTTGACTCTAGTACTAGAAATTTAAAATATGATGAATAATTCAAAACTGAAAATCTGCATACCTTGCTCTTGTTATATTTTATATATATGTATAATACTCTGTCAACTCAAACAGACATTTTTCTTTTCACACAGTTCAGCATTACTCAGCTTATTATGATAGATGGTCACAAATAACTTAAACAAACCTATGATAAGGCATTATAGTAACACACAATTAAACATTACTTAGGGATTAGTTAAGCATTAATGAATACTTAATCAGTTTATGTAAATTATTAAGTGATTTTCAATTGATGATCTATAAACATGGTAAATGCTTTATTAATGCTGAATCAAAGAAATAGTAAAGAAAACATCTCATAATCTAGAAAGCATTATCAATCATTGTACATGTTATTTATAAACACAGTTTGAAGTTCTTTATTGACACATGAGTAAAGCATTTGTTTAGGTCAAAGCAGGGCACACAAAACAAGATAATCGGCCCAAATTCGTCTCGGATTGTAGGTTCTGATTAACAACCTATACGAAACACTTATAGCCGAAAAGCTAAAGCAGAGTTATCAGGCAAAGCAAATGTGATTGGTCAGCACCGTACATTTTCTCTCTTTCGGTCAGTTCAACAAAACACCAGAAAGCAGAACTGTACGGTGAAAGTGGGTAATAGGCTTGTAAGTATAGAAGTATAGGATAATCAGACATTTCAAGCAGAAACAGAGCAAATCTAAGCACTTGAAGGGGGTTAAGAGCACAAAAGCTGGTTTTAAGGGAAAGGAAAAACATTTTTTGAGGATGCAAAGTCAGGGTATTCTGCTCTGATTTTTAAAATAAGCTGTTTGAGGTAAAATGTTACTCTTATATACTTTAGGTTTGAAATGGTGTAAGAAATTTACTTAATCTCTGTAGAGATTTTAATTTATTTATTTCAGTACATGCACAAAGCAGTGACTTGCCCAAAGGTTTAAACAAATTAATTATGCTAGTATTTAAAAGCAGACTCCAATATTGAGGGTGTGTGAGAGTGTCATGCAAATTAATTTTGTGAGAAACAATTGAATGTAGCAATTAAATTCATGTGAATTTTTCCCCTCTCTCAACATTTGCATGTTTTTGTTTCTGGAGCTCTCTCATTATCAGCCTCCCCTCTTTGCTGTCTGCGCTGGCAGTGATCACATCAGGCCATGATACATCTTAAGTCACCATGCTGCTGATTAATAGAGAAAAGAATGTATTCTACTCTGGCTGTCGGTCTCTCTGTCTGTCTCTCCCTCTCTCCCTCTCGACAGGGAGTTGGGGGCTTATTCTTCAGCACTGCTTTAATTCGAGAAAGGCACTTTTATGTTGTCTCCTGAGATGAGCGCTAAGGAGAGAAATAGATACAAAGACAGTGAGGCAGTCAATGAGAGAGGAAAGATGTACCCTGAGGAATTTCACGAGTAAGACTTAAATTCGCCTTTCTGTTAGGACATTTGAGAATATATATTTGAAAAATTTGCTCAAGAACATCTATGTCTTTTGACTACTGTCACTCAAAGTTTTCATCTGAGAAGATTTTGGATTTCTTTAGTATCCAAGACCGTCATTGGGGCTGTTAAATAGGTTATTACATTTTTTCAATTTTATTTTATAACCCCTGGCATGTCTATATTCTTAGTAAATGGGCTTTTCTCTGGCACCAGCTCGACTCAGATAAACTTTACTCGGTTGTTTTGGTTCTCCATTAGGGATCATACCTAGTACCTGGCACAGTTTTTTGCATCACCTCCAGCAGGGGTTAGGGCCAAGACCACATCCTTTTCACACATGCCACCCTAATGCTATTAGGGTAATGTCTGGGTAGCCTGCCTTGGAAATCCCCTGACATGGTTGTTCACACTTGCTCCGGGAGAACTGGTGGAGGGGGGCATGGGGAGCGCTGGTAGGCAGGAAACAACATCAAAAATATGTGACGGAAGCCTGTGTTCATTTTATGATAGCAGATGAAGTAGCAAGCTTTACACTGTGATCATAATTCATATCCTAACTTTAGTGATGCACGTTAATAAGCATCTTAACAGCAATGACGAAGGAGTTAAAGAGGAGCATTTTAGCATGCAGAAGAGAATATAAAGCATCACTACTTTACATTCACGACGATCACACTGGAGAAAGAAAGTTGCTTTGTTTTAGCTCTGTTTCCAACAGCAGACACACATTTGAGTAGGTGTTACTCTCCTTTCAACCAAATACACTTCTCATGCAACATTATTTTCATCCATCCTGTCAAGTCTCCCTTTTCCGGTTTCTTGCCAGTCCCACAGGACAAATGACATCACCCCTCCCCACTCACCCTCACTGAATTTCCCTGATTATTTCCTGCTGCATTTACACTTGGGCTCACCCAGACTTTACAGGGGAAAAAATACTAGGGGAGCCCAAGGTAATACCGGGTAAAGTGCATGTGAAAAACCCAGATGTTTAAGTTCACACATACGGCTCACCTGGGTAAAGTCGGGATAATTTCAGGGTATTTGGGAATGGGGTACAAATATGATGTGCAAACACTGCTGACCTCTGAATGTTTCGAGTATCATCACCAGTCAAGGGTATCTGACATGGAAATGAAATGCCTCCGATTGTTTCCTAAACAAAGTGGCTTGTATCCCAACTGTGCAGGGGCGAGCCAAATTAAGCAGATGCCACAAATGGAAAAGCATCATCGGTGTCCCTTTCACATGATACAGGGACGTCCTGAACTCTTCGAATCAGTAAAATCATCCATTATTTACTTTTGATTAACCCTTAAACTTTGCTCTCTATTTACTTTGATGCACACCTATTCTTCTGACACTGTAACAATATTAATTAATAATGTTTATAACATGTCACTCGGGAAGGATTGCATTTACTCTTTAATATTTATGTACAAGTGTAACACAAAGCTAACACATTGAATGCATGATCTGTGACCTGATCAAGTCAGTGGTTCTAACTATTTCTATTTTGATCTGATCATTGTTTTTCAAAGATGAACAAAAATTCTGGCAATGTCCTTGACAAACTATGTAGTCCTACATAACACGTTAGCAACCACTTTTTTAAGATGCAAAAAATTTGAAATTCATTAGTGGGTCATTGAAGATTTTTAAGCTCATGTTTGCCACAGACCTTGTTCTACACATCCATCCAAAAACTTGTTCAAACATGCTGTAGACTTTAAGGTGTTGGAACCAGAAGTGTTAGCATGCTAACTGACCACCTCTGTTTAAGGACCCATTGCTACGGTGTTGAATGTAGAAGACACAATCCTCATTCATGCTGCAGTTTAAGCCTCAATATTTATGCCCCCGTGACATTTCCTCTCCACTGTCTATGTTGCAAAGATGAAACAGGGGGTAAAAGTTGAACTCCTCATTTAATTTGTCTCAAGAGATAGAACCGCAGGCCAGGCCGCCCGTAAAGGGGGTAAAGAAGAAATATTTCTGGGGCCCAAAGTCTCAAGTTGGCCCCATTGGACAGGCAATGATCTCCTAAATTTAAGAAATGGAGCATATTTATTAATTGTTTTTAGTGTTATTTTGATGTAGTTACTCACCATAACTTGTAAAAACAAAGCATTTGTGCATTGATAATATCAGATTACATCAGGGGCCCATTTACAAGGCCTCTCAGTGCACAGCTACTTCTGTGGGCGGCCCTGATCAGAGGAATAATATTGGTGAGAGGGGGTACATGGACTCGATTAGGGGTTGTATGGTGCTGAATGTGTGTTAAGCCATGCCGTGTGCTCATCGCACTGTGAACTGACACAAATATCGCATCCCTGTGGAAATAATATGGCTGTTTTGAGATGTAATACTGATGCAGCTTCATTGCACTCAAATGCTCTGTGAAAAGGTTTGTTGCTTAATTTGGCTAACATTGAAGTTAGGATCATTATGATTATCTCTAGGGTTGTTTTTATGCCCAACCTGTTTGGTGGTTAAAGCGAACATGAGTCCAAGTTAGAGTGGTTTGTTTGCAGTGGTGTGAAAGCTGTCTATCAAAATCAGATTCTGATTAACGACAGCACTGAGACTGCTTGGAAAGGTGGGTCCTTGATGTCTTCTCTCTGTCTATGGTACATCTCATTTGCAGCAAGAACATGACCCTTGACCTCTATCACAACTAACTGCTTGAAACGATGCATTTTTTGGATTAGAATTATCTTCAGGCAGCTCTTAACATGAAAACTTCTACAAAGGTAGCAAACATACAGTGTTCCCCACTAATACACTGAACCAAGGCAATGCTCCTATATATTATCCCTCAATATGTTTATAAATTTATGGAGAAATTACTCAGTTAGAATAATATAATGTCATCAGGCAGATCTATCTTGCAAAGCTTCAAGCTTGAAACAGGTGTTCCAGGTCTGAAAATGACCAGGCTATGGCTGCTCGATTATGGCAAAAAATCATAAATGTAATTATTTTAATAGATACTGAGATTATGAAAAATGAATACTTACTGATTTTAAAGACATGCTTTCATTAAGCATACATGCTTTTGGCACTATCATTTTTAACCTAAAAGATTTGGCAATACATACGTAGATAGATACTTGCACAAATACAAATAAATCATAATAATGTTAATGATAATAACAAAAAGTTCAACATATCCTGTGGCACAATAAACGTTTAATCTAGAAGTGTCTGCCCGCCTCTAACTGGTCTGTAATCAATGTGACACAATTGTTCAGTCACCTCCCTGTTTTTCTTTAAGGCTCTACCCTTACTATACCTTATATGGAATTTTATCCAGATGAAATGGAAATATTTTCAGTCCTTCTTGTGTGTCATGTTAAATGTGCTATTGAGCACACTCATTACAACCCTCTTGAAAATATACTTTATTATTTTTTTAGATATTTAATATTAAATGGCATCTTCAGGTGCTCCAAAAGTGCAGTTATATGTACAGTACATGATGTGATTTGATTAACACGTAGCTCCCTTGTCATGCCACAAAGCTGCTGTAATATCAGCTTGTAGGTAATAAAGGATGAAAACTGAGCAGATTTACAGTTTGTAAAAGACATAAAAATGAAACAAACATGAAAAGAAAAGACAATGGAACAAGGGAGCATTATTGAGGTTGAAAAATAATACACTGGATTTATTTTCCTAATGTGTTGCTCATACACGTAAAAGGTTTAGTAACAATCCACTGTAATGAGACTGTATTGCAGCATGTTGAAGCAGCCACAGTCAGGCAGGAGTTACAGTACTTGCTCTATCAGAAATCCCCCCCTAATAAGGGAGAAGCATGCACTTTTTGGTCCTGTTTTTATCAACCCCATGTGAAAACAGACCAAACTTTCATGCAACAATGTCAATCAATCAATCAATCAGTCTTAATTTGTATAGCGCCAATTCATAACAAGTGTTTTCTCAAGACACTTTACAATAGAGCACAAAGCTCTTCATATTATGGATACACATATATGCATAGATACATATATACATATATAAAATACACATATACATATATATACAAATATATACATCCAACACCCAACATGAATCCATATAGCCAATCATGAATCCCTCCATCATGGCGGCAAGAAAAAACCTGTTAATCAGCAGGAAATCTTGAATGTGGACCCCAGTCTCATGATGAACAGCAAATCCACACGATGCTGTGTTGGGCGTGTGGGCAAAGGACGGGAGGTAAGCGGAGACAAGTGGACTAAAGTAAGAACTAAAGCTAGTGACAGATCAGTGGACCAATCAGAGACCTGTTGTCGTCAAATTTGTTTCTGCTGAAAACAAATTTATTAGAGGTTAGCCTCTTGAGATGCTACATCTTGTTTTCAGGAGGATCCTCATGTCCGTATGCTTGTGGTGATAATTTTATAGAAGTATAATCAATGAAAGTCTTACTGAAAATAAGAATTTATGGTAGTGACGAACTCATGGGTGCCCAGACTACAAGTGCATCCCTACCATATTTGTCTCCGTTAAGTATAAATGTATTAATGGTAGACCTCTTGAGATGTGACACCTCATTTTCAAGAGGGACCTCATGCCCATGTGGAGCTAGAGATAGTTACTATAGATGTATCAACCATGTGTAGAAAGATCATGCTAATATCTACATTACCTGCTATAATGATTATGAACTGGAATGATATGGCCAAATATGTGTTATTTGTGTGTGTTACAATGTAACAGATTGTTCCATAATTCTGACACAAGGAAATTAACCATAGGTATAAAAACACCTTAAGATCATTATCTAGACCCCTTCATCAAATTGGTTCTGGAGGAGCGCTCAATTAGAGACTGTCTCACAATTAGAGAATTCAGAATCATCAATACCACCTTAATCCAAATGTGTGCTTGTGGAAATATTAGCCTGGGTCACAGCTGCCTGTTATGGGAGCCATATTTCTAAGTTTTTGTTGTGAATGTTAGTGTTCTGTTTCATAGGAGCAGACGAAACACTAAACTCTGAGCGACTCCACAGGGGGGGATTTGAATTATTTATTTAAATACTGATAACACTCAGCGAAGGTATAGCTTACCTTACAGCTGTACCGAGCATTGATTCTATGTATTTTTGTCTGTTTTCTTTGCCTCTCAAAGCAAAGGTTTCCTTGTGCTTATATATTTTGCTATTCTAAATGCACCAGGGGGAAATAGAATAGAAAAAAGAAATACTCAGATAAAATATTACCTTAGTAAAATAAAAAACACATCCAGAACATCTAGAAGTCTACATCATAACTGATTGCCTGCCATCTCTAAGCCATTCAATCATTGTCTTCAAAGAAATGCACATTCTTTATCAGCAATATAGACCTTACTTCACACAGAATATGTCACGTTTTTCTGTAAAAATTAGCATTTTAAGGAGAGGTTTATCTGACTATCTGCACATAATTCTGTATAAAATGATGCAGTATAGATTTAAAGGATAAAAAGATTCTCAGATTGCAAGTGATCAAGCTTTTTTCTGAGTGTATTACATCTGAGGGGATCTAAGCACAAGCATCACTTGGTCACTTAACTGACAGAAAACAGTCAATATTTTTTGGAAAATCTTCCGTCTTTTTCTGTGTGAGACGTATTTTGTTTGGAGATAGTAATAATTTAAATGATGAAGAGGAAAAAAAACGAGCTAAACGTCTGCCAAACCCCTGGGCTTACTGGAAAAAAACATGTCACCCTGAAGGAAGAAGGAGAAAATTATGCTCGGGTGTACATAACAAATAGTGGAAATGAAATAGGCAAAAAGAACTGATGCGAGGAAAGTGGGGGCTTTGGAGTCAGTGATATCTGATTTCCTGAACATAAAAGAAGAAAGCACCGTAAAATTCAATAACTCTAGCTGATAATGTGGTTTGTTTTTAAGCTCAGCTCCAGTCAAATCCCTTTCTTAAGAGAGTAGCAAATATCCAGATCACAAAGTCTTTGCAGCATGTGGTAAGTTTGCTCAGCATGTGGGATGAAGGTTTTCTAAGTGTGAAAATCACACAAAGTAATCACAGTGAAATGGTAAGGCCCACAGGAAGGTACAGCACCTCTAATTGTGACGTGAGCAACTCCATTCATCGCTCCAATCAGTCACATCTCTGTACCTCAGGGATCCAGTCCCCTGCTCTGCTCACTTTTTAATGCATGCATGTATAGTCCAAAGCACAAGCGCACACACACACACACACACACACACACACAGATGGAAGATGCTATATCCTCTCTCTTCCTATTTCCTTCCTCTGTCTGACTTTTAAGACTTGGATTTACACAGTATTATGTTTTTTATATTTTTCCTTAATTTTCAGGCATCAGAAATTACCAAACAGAAAGAGTGAAATAAAGTGAAATAAAATAAAAGAGGAATTAGTAGTTACAGACAGACCAAATGCAGACATACAAACAAGAAAGTATAGTTTTTGGTTGATGTAAGGCATAACTGATGAGGTGGATTTACTTATCTGATATCAAGTAAGGGAGAGCAAAAGACTAAAAAAGAGATAGTAATGAAACCGCAACAACCAAGTATGTATGTCTTACCATATACAGAAATTACCATACAGTTAAATTAGTGGACCCACCTCTTTGTACCACAGCTTGGGTTTATATAGTTGCAGACCAGCCTTCACTGGGGTGTGATGGTGTAGAGTTGTGCATGGTATAAATCACTATAACGTACAATAAGAGGGAGCCATGGGTTTTTTTTCTGAACCCCAATAAGGAGACATTTATTGGGAATGACTCTGTTTTTATCAGCTGTTAAATTAGGAAAATGCTGTAAAATGGTATTTATATGGTGCTGACAATTTTTGTTTCGGTCATTGGTCATCATTCTGAGCTGATCTGAGGTTCCAGGTGATTACTGATGAGTATTTTATTAATTCTTACCTCTGATATGAATCCTTTAACACCAGACAGTTGAGCGCTGTCATATGCCTTGACTGTCCTCCAGTGCTAGCTCCACACATCATGCAGAGTAAAATATTTTTACCACTACATCCAACGCAGTCTGTGGCCTCGTGGTTGGGGACCTCCATGTTAAACCATACTCGGTGCTCTGGACAGTCATGCCTGGAGTCTTCATTTTTTTTATTTGATGTCCTTTTGTTCTGGCAAATCATTGTAAACACAGTGGGCCCTGTTTTGACAGCATAAAGTGCAGGGTCTATGTTGATCAATATTTGAGTATTTTGATGAAATTCTTGGTGCAAAGCCATGATGAGTGAAAACAGGATCAGTTTGTGCTTTGATTATATTAAGGTGTGTAACATTATTCAAGCAAATCAGTTTTAACTCTCATTCCCTTTAAATCAGCTTTTGTCAGCTTGCTAGCATTGTTCTCTTCACACGGCGCAGTTTATTGTTTAGTCTGACTTCTGACTGGATCATTTAATTCCTCTTCACACATTTACACGGTACAAAAACAGAACACACAAGGGACACTGTATGAAATTTATTAAAGCTCAGATCTAAGTTCTTTTTTTATTGAAGCATCCACAGCCTACAAAGATCAGAAAAATGAGTCCAACACTTCTGCATGAGGGTTTAAGTGTAACCTCAACAATTTTTTAAATCTCCAAATAAAACTGTCCGGATCTCACTTGTTCATCTTTATGATTGCATTTGTAAGGTTTTTACCTTTTATCTGGAATCCCTTTCTGTCAACTCTATTGCCTGCCTACAGCACACTGCACAGCCTGTGTGAATTACTGTGAGCATAATCATCATAGCCTTTATAGGCATTTATAAAATAATATAAATGTAGCCCCCGCTGCATTAGAGTTTTTATCTTTGTGTGTATTTTTCTTATTTTGAAAAGTATTATGCATGCCAGAGCACACAGGAATAGCACTTCAAAAATGCTATTTTCTCACCCAGTGCAAGTGGCACAAGCTCAGAGAAGAGTTTGTTTGATCTCATGGATATGTGTCCATCTTTGTGGTGCTTCCTTGAGATAGCATTTTCAATTTTTGTCAAAGATTTTAGACTTGAGACCAGATTTCAGGTGGTCCAAGGCAGTTGTTTTCTGTGTCCTTAAGGTAGGAATGCACTAGCTTTGCACCTCTTGACTCATCATTTTTAGAGAAACACACAGCTGGGGACAAACATAAAGCTTTAGCATTTGCTATTTTAACGGTGTAAGCACTGGGTGTAAAACTGACATGTTCATCAGGTGGAAATTAGACAAGACACTTTGCTGTGTACCAAAATGCTTAGCACCGCCCAGAAGACAGAGGCCTTATGCCTCAGAAAGTCCTTAAGGGCTTTTCTGGGAACTTTATAGAAATTACCATCTGGATCTGAGGATAGGTTTATTCGATTTTGGAGGTCATAGGTCAAAGGTCAAGGCAACATAGTTGATATTCTTTGATGTGAACAGAATATCTCAAGAAAGCCCTTGTGGATATTTATCAAACTTTGCACAACTGGCTACTTTGACTCAAGAATTAAATATTTAAATTTTGGAGGTCATAGGCTAAAGGTCGAGGTCACAGGGCCTTATGATTATTGCTTTCTTATGATTACAATCTTTTGAATTCAATGCCACAAAAGTACTTTAAAAGATTTTCTCCTGAGTTTGATCAAATATTCACCATGACACAGGAATTAATTGGTCTGAGGTCAAAAGTCAAGGTCAAAGAGTCTCATGGTCATCCTTTGTGATGTGATAAATGGGAAATGTATTATTTCAAGAGATATTTTAGGGATTTTTGTTGGCTTTGGTGCATTCATCCTTTTGGCTACCGGGTGAAATTAATAGTGTAAAGGTCCCAGGTCATGAGGTGTAATTTTCACCCACTTATCATTAATGTAGTATCTGAAAAGTTCCTCCTTTTTATTTCAAAGTTTGCACACATATTCACTTTGACTCATACATAAACTGATTAGGGTCTCATAATCATCTCTTGCTTTTGAACTCCATAGCTCAAGAGTTGTTTTTGGGTGAGTCCTGTTAAACTTTGGGTGATGCAAGGTCAAGGTCTCATATTTATCTCCTACCTGCAGGATTTGAATTAATTTATGTGCCACAAAAACAAAACCAAGAGTACCGTGGTTCCACAGTCTTGCACTTCTTTACCTCAGTGAGGCATAAAACTGCCAGATAAGTAGTTCTGTCTCTCTATCAGTGCTCCTTATTTTTTGTCTGTCTTAACCAGTTTGATGGGTTTTTTTTACTTAAAGTGTCCAAGTAAAACCTAGACATATGGTGTATTGTTAAAATATATTGCATCACTAATCATCATCTGATTGTGCAGGGTCCCTTTTCAACTGTCATCCTCCTCCATAATCTCAACAGTGGAAATAAGGACCAGTAGTCATAAATAGCACATATTGCAGTATTCTGTTCCTCTTCCTCTGCCCGTGGGGCTCAAAAAAGTTTGGAAAAGTAGTTTCCATTTCCAGCATTTAAAGCAAACTTTTTCTTAAAATATCTGTTTTTAAATAAATTTTGTACATTTTCTGTCCCATATCCTTTATTTTCAAGCACTGCCTCTCAATCCCTTCATCACTGCATTCTTGCTGTTAGATGAGAGCAATGGGGCATATCGCTCACTATATCTGCCTGAGTGACGGCTGTAGACCACCCTCAATCACAGCGACGCACAAAGCGAAGAGATGGGGGCTGACAGGGAAACCGAGCAAGAACTTTGAGACGCAGCTTATCAGTGTATCTGAGCCACTTGCCCTTCACTGCATGGGTCAGAGAGATGGATTGGGTAGAGCGGGTGTAAGAGAGTGTCAGGGGGATGTGGCCAGAGGACACAGGACAGAAATGAGAACATGGAGGGAGGGAAGGAGCTGTATCTCTCTAATTAAATATTTACTACTTTTCCAACAAGAGGAGTCACCATAGGCCCTTTTTGCCTTTAGACCATTCTATGTGTGTCAACATGCCCTCATTTAATAATGCAAAATGTAGCAGCAGCTAGTCACAGCTGCATCTATTTGTCTGTGTCTGTATGGAGAGCACAGCTGCTTTTTATGACTGTACTTAAGCTTCATCAGTAATACTCTCTCTCGCTCTCTGTCTCTCGCTCTCTTTCTCTCTATCTAAAAAAAAATAAAATAAAACTTGCTCTTTAGTTTGCAATGAAATGCAGGCTAAAGAACCAAGCTCTGGATTGTTGGAAAATAATGCATCTCTATTTGTTTCCTAGAGCACCAGAATCTGGTTTGCTTTGGGTGTGAATACCAAAGAAAGACCAAGCAATGGAAACCATCCAAAAATTCCACTATGCATGGGTTGAATTTGGCCAGATTTTTTGAATCAGCAATATGAGGAAGTACCACTCTTCTGATCTTAGGGGATTATGGTTAAAGATAGTTCTTTGTCTTGTGGGTCCTTAATCTTGCAGTGCAGACGGACCTGCCTGATTCATTGTCTGAAATCGCGTAGATTCATTTTGCCAAGCTCCAAGCGCCTATGACTTTACGGCCAAAAGCCAGACGGCCCAATCAGGGAAGAGAAGTGGACCCTGAAGACGTGAGGACAGAAAGAAGTGACTGCATGTTTCAAAAAATGGCGGCTTCTGAAGCGGTCTCCATGGATGCGGTAATATCTGCGGTTTTATCAGAAATTGACTCAACTTCTTTAAAAGAGGAGCAAACCTCTCTTACGGGAAATCATGTTTTTGCTCTTCTCCTGACCTGGGACCACTGCTGGGATTCTGGAAGAGATGCGGAAATCCTCCGCGGAAGATGCAGGTTAGTCTGTGGTAGCCCCAAGTCATGGCGAAATATGCTCTCCTCATAAATTTACCAGGAGAACTTGGTGGGGATTGTCGTTGACAAGGATCATGTCAAATATAGGTTGAAAATGATACATCTGTGTTGTAAAATTTAATGTAAGAAGTCTAAGGACTGAAACTTGGTTTAAGGTAATGGCTAAAAATAGGTCTAGCTGCTGCATCCTACTGTGGCTTGATATGGATTGGTCTGTGATGAGCGTGACGAGCAGAACGATCGTCCAATCACCAGCTGCAGTTGTTTTTCTGCCATTTGAGAACATTTTCTATGAGCTCTTCTCCAGATGGACTAGTGAAATCTTACTGTGGCAGATATATGGAACTGTCCGTCTGGCGTGTCAGGTTAGTGGGTCTTGGACAGCAACTGGGAGAATCAAAAACTGGCTCCATTTGTGAACCAGTTCCAACTTCTTTGAGTCATCAAGATAATTTGCCTTTATGCTTATAGATTCTCTTATCGGTGCCTTCCACTGAGTCCTCCTACTCTTGCATGAGGCATTTAGTGTGATGGATTGTGAGGTAGTCAAGGAAGTGACCATGTTGGACAGAAGACAGACGCAGTGTCTAGTGTGGCTTAATTTCAGACAGTGTGGCCCCAACAGCACATGTTCCTGTGTGATTTCAGTCATGGAAACACCAGCAACATGCTGAAACATTTGTTAGCATAGCATTTCCATTTAATATCAGTGGTGCTGTGTGTTTGACATGGCTGACAAAGAGAACCTGCATAGGTTGACTGTTTTCCACATAGATAATGCACAAGAATCAATACAGAAATCACTGAAGGATTTGATCAACAAGCAGGATGGTAATATTTTCATGAACATCATTTTATCAGTTCCCATCCCTGGTGAAGCTAGTTAAGTCAAATCGCCTAACTGAGCTAAAACTGCTGCTTGATGCAACTGTACATGTAGCCAAACTGTGTGTCTCTCTGTTTTCTACATTTTCCATCTCACCTTCTCTTTGTGCTTTTCTCTCTCTTTCTTCCTGTTTCTCTTGTCTGTACCAGTCTTCTCCTATCTCACTCTCCTATTCACTGTTTCTGCCCGTCTTGATCGCTCTCTTGTTTACTGCCATATTCTCTCTGTCTCTCTTACTCCTTTTCTTTCTCGCTCTCCTTTTGTGTATCTGCTCCCACTTTTCTGCCTCTCCATCTCCCTCTCTTCTGTCTGTACGTCTTCTTCCTGTGTCTCTCTTGGCCCTCACCAGTCGACAGGAGCATACCCGAGGTCCCAAATGAATGCAAGGCACACCCAAACCAAACTGACAAATACAGACATGCATCTAAACAACAAGTGGCAAGAATGTATAATTCATGCCACCTGTGCAATGTACTGACTGTTTAATACCTCCTCATTTGATTTCGTTCGCCTTTCTGAATGAATGCACGCATATCTTCGTGTGTGTTTCATGGGTATTTTTGGCACAAGCATGGCGCAACATCAAACATTTCTCAGACACAATGGGAGAGGGGTGTGTGGGTGAAAAATATATGCGTCTGTTTGTTTTTCCTGTTTGCTTGTCTTTTTGTGATGACTAATGGCAGTTATTTGTTTCTCCTGAAACTTTCTCCTGAATACTAATAAGGTAATTTACCTACAAAAGACGCCTCCGACTTAGACTTGAGGTTGCTTCAGCAGGGCCTGTCTATTTGTGAGTTTGAGCATCTAGATTCAATCCAAAGCTTGCAGCATAATATGTTGGGCCAAAGAGCAAGTAGGAGAGATGGAGGCTGTCTAATTGAATATCCTGTTAAAGGGACACGAGTGAATCAGTGGTGTGCACCAGTCTGTCAAAATGCTGTAAAAGACCTAACAGTTTGGACAGCTAACAGACACCACAGGTATGCTATTTTTTCAAACAATCAATTTTCAATCAGATTACTTGTTTTTATTTTATTTTTTATTTGATTGCAGGTTTGTTTGCCAGCTGATGAATTTGTTTTACTCGAAGAATTTTAATTTGACCTGGGACTCACAGGGGCACTGCTGTTGTACTCATCAATAGAATATTTCCAATAGCAGGAACAGGATGATGAAGTAAAGACAGTGGACAAATCCTTAAACCAATATAACCCTTTTATTTCTTCTTTCTTTGCTAAAATTTGAAATTAATGTTTCACTGTAAATCAGTTCCAGTTTGTTGCTTCTAAATACAGATTCCAGCAAGCAATTCTGTACAGCTGCAATGAAGATATATTGGCTGCAACCAGCCACTTATATTTAAAATCTGCAAAGAACTGACCTTTAGCCAAACATCTTGTAATTGCAGACAACAATATTCTCAGGGAGGATGTAATGTTTTTCAGAGTTTCACTAAATACATAAGTTTTATAACTAAAGATATGTATTATTTTGGCACTGAAATGTAAAAGTCAATTAAAAATCAATTAAACCAATAGTATTTTAGGTTGTTGTAATTATAGAAGTTCATAAATTAACATTAGGAGAAATCCTTGTCTTTATGGTAGTAACAGGACATACCTGGTGATGATGGCTGCCATGACAGGCTTCTACCAATTGGTCTTATGAGAGAGATGCATAGGATGAGCAGAGGATCCCAGATGGATGGATGGATGGATGGATGGATGGATGGATAGATAGATAGACAGATAGATTCAACTTAATTGATTCCATAGTAAATTAATAGTGGTGGTCAGCTTCTCACACACACAATAAATATACATATATTCAATTTAAAAGGCTAGACTGGTTAATAAAATGTAATTTAAGAGTAAAATATGTCTTAAAAAGGTCCTGCTCAAAGTGCTGTAGTATTCTATAGAGAGCTTTGGTGTTGTTGTCACTCAGTGTTCTGCTCCCTCTTTTCCCCTCCCTCCAGAGAGCTGTGTAGCCTAATAGCATTTTTGCCTAATATTTTAAATCTAAAATTAGTGCAGACACAGGTGACAAGGTGATTTACAATGAAGTTCATTAATTTTTCCATTATTTTTGGACAAATAAAGATTTGAAAGTATCCCAAGACAGTTGACCACAACTTACTAGATGAAGCAATAACTGAATAACTACCATTCAAACACATTAGTGTTAAATAATTGTGTGAGAATCTGGGATGGGAATTGGTAGGATTTTGTTGATACCAATGCCGTTAAAGATGTATATGATCAATTCGATTCTTTAACAATTCTTTTATTGATTCTTGCTAGATTTCTAGTCGCAGCAATGTCAAACACGTCACTCCTGGTATTCAGTGCCACACTGCACAGATAAATACCTCTGCAAGTTGCAAGTGATTCCACGTACTAAGCGTGGTGGAGTAAGTGCCAAAAATTGAGACACAATTTTGACCACTTCTGCCCCCTGTCTGCCATGATTATGACTCTGTTCTAATTTCTCCTGACTACCTCTGAGGAGACTGTGACTTCTTTGATTTGCAAAGTGGAATGAATTGATCAGGGAATTGTGAAGCAGAAAGACTATTGGTATTGATTCCTTGAGGGAGTTGTTATCGATTCTCTGCTGGAATTGGTTTTCGATTCCCATCCCTAATGAGAATGCTGGTAGTCATTGTAAAAAAAATCTACCAGGACAGCCAATTTTTGGTTTGTTCCTGTTTGCAGTTATTAAAAATTGGCAAAGTCCCTTAGTTTGCAACATGGAACATTGAAACAATGGCATCAAATTTGTACAATTAGAGCAGCATGTGAGAGTTTCCCTACAATTTAAAAGGTTTTTTACTCACTTGTTTGACGTATTAAGATTTTTTTTTATTTGCTTTTTTTTTGTTTGTTTATGTTAGTGTTGTTTTTTGTTTATAGAATTTTGTGGACTCTGTCCAATATTAGGGTGAAGTGACAACTGTTACCTTTCACACTGCACTTTGTCAAGCAGACCAGAGGAGGTCAAATGCTGTACAGTACTAGTTTGGGTCAGTTGCCCCTGCCATCTGGCCTAGAGTTGCATCATGACCATAAAATACACAACCATACATGGAGGAACGCATCACTTGCTTACGGCAGTTTGCAATTGATGCGTTGCTAAAAAACTTGAATTAACTCCTCAACTCAGGCAAATTCAAAGAAACAACTAGAGCTCACTAGTCACCACAGACAATTCAAGTACAAAATACAGATGTGACATTTACTTTGCACCTGTAATAACTGTCTGAAGTGGCTTGTGTCCTTCAATTGTTTCTCTAGATTTGCCTGAGTTAATGAGTCTATTTAAGTATTTTTCAGATATTCATGGCCCTGTTCTGAGAACACTGACCTCCACCTATGTTGTGGCTGAATCCTAAGACTCCTACTTGATTTTTTTATACAAAGTTGTATATAAGTAGTACCATATGAAACTGTCATATCAATCAGAGGAGCAACTGAAGACATACAGCATGGACATTAACCTGCATTGAGGACTGGAGGCTGCTGATTTGAGCCATGCTAATGTAAGTCACACTCTGCTAATTTACTTGGTGTTGTTTACAAATGCTACATTAGCTTGCTTCTTGTTGTTGACTTTGAAATATCCAGCTTAATTCAATCACAGTATAATGCTTTTGGTTCACTTCGCTTATTTGGTCCTCCCTCTGTTTGGATCACATTCACACCTACAACTGATGAAACTCTGGTGCACCAGTAGTTTAACATTTACCCTTTGTTTTCAAGCAGACCAAAGCCTGGCACCAGAGTTCAACTGAGCACTCACACCACCCAAAATCAGAAAAACTATCCAACAACGGGAAGCAGTTTGTTTAAACTGTAGCAAACATGTACGATGTGAAATTGACCTTGTCCATGTCAGTGTCAGAGTTTAAGTTGCAAAACATTTAGTAAAAAGAAGAATTAAAACTGTACAAAAGATACCAAACTGTGGAGCAAATTAAAAAATTGATGTCACTCATAAACCTTCCAGGTCAGGCAAAAAAGACTTGATAGCTATCACCCTACATTGATAGCAGTCCTACCACAATCATACAAAGGTAATAGTTCACAATGGTTTTATCACTAGGTTTTGGGTATTAGTCTGAGTATTGCACAGCCCATTGGAGGTATGGAAAAAAATATGTATTTATTAGCTATACCATATAGGTTTTGTAGCAGCAGGGACACAGTGTATAGAGTTTGACCGGAGCTTTGGGAGTGCCTTTTTCTCTTTATCCCACAAACCTTCCTTGCCTGTTTCCAACTCCTCTGTTACTGTATGTGTGCAAGCACACCTTTGCTCTCACACTTCCTTTTGTCTGCGTGTGTGTACTTATTTTCAATGATCGTGTCAGCGGAGAAAAAGCAGTGATTGTCAGTTTTATTCTGCTGACATTGAAAAGCTGGTAAGAGAGTGATTTAACAATTTAACAAGAAGTACCACAGGACACTTTAAATATTCAGCTGTGTTGAACTTCGCCTTAAAGTATAAAAAAGCTAGATTTAACTCAAAGTAATGGGTTGGGAACATTTGCAATTCATATTTTATATATCAGGCTGCTGCTCTCATCCAGGGGGACATTGTGCAAATTAGAACAGAGGATATTTGTATACTAACATTATTAAAGGCTGTCCTGGGGGAAAATGGTGTCATGAAATGAGGCTGAGAAATATGTCCTCTTTTTTTTAAATAAACAAATATTGTATCAACAAAATATAGGGTAGGACAATGTTTTTTGCTGATTCTGTAACTGAAAGAACAGCATATTAACTAAGAGATAATCTTTTAAAAATGTTAGTGCTCCATATGGCCTTAAGTGTGTCATGATAGAGTACTTGTATGCACAAGACAAAAAATGTAATGTTATCAGGACTTCTCCCTCTCCCCCTCTTTTTGGCTCCAGTAGTCCTTTTGTTTTGTTTTCACTTCTAGCCCTTTGGCTAAGAGTAGCAAATCCAATGTCAAACAGATATGTAAGCATTAATTTAGAGTCATTGACAACATGATCAGCAGTGCTGAACTGACCAATCACCACGGAGGAGACTGGTCAACCAATCAAAGCGGACTGGGCCCACATGGGAAAGTGGGCCTTACAGTGACAGGAGATCTAACAGAGTGTCTCAAATTGAGAGAGAAAACACCAGGATCAGGGGTACGTGGTATGTGAAAGCTGGGGAGTTTTTTTTTTTTTAACTTTGGTCATTTTGAATGTACCATGTATCGACATGTTACAGCTAATGACTGACTTGTTTAGGGTCTTAGATGATTCAAAACTATTGCCATAGTAGCAGCTCTGTACACTCACTAGTAACAGTGCCATGTAAAGCTCCATTATGATAACACAGGACTTCGAAATAAACACGCTTGGACTTATGGAGGCAACTTTTTTTATGTTGTGCATATACATTATGATACTATCATGCCATATCATAGGCTTTTTTAGGTGTAGAAGTAAACGTATGGTTATTTAGGTCATATCTTCTAGCATAGTTTTTTGTATTTCTGTCCTAAAATCAAAATATTTAAAGGTATGATTTTTGGTCCATATTGTCTATCCATCCCTTTTAAGACTGTATGTAGGAATTTGTTTGTTGTGTTGAAATTCAGATGTAAAATAGAGCAGAGGTAAAGCACTACCCCAGCCTGAGGAGTGGGTGCATGGACAGAGCTATTTCAACTGCACCATGGAAAATGTGGGGTGACTGGTGAAGAGGAAATTAAAAAAAGAGGGGATAAAAGATGGGTGTGAAAAACAGCATGATTTCTGTGAGCTCTCCGGGAAGGTTGGTTATACAGAATGGAAAGGTATGAAAAATGAAAGTGAGCGTGGCAAATAATCTTTTCAGACAGCGCTGCTGCACAAAACAGCAACAATAGGTTGCACTGCGATGGGACTGTTCATACAAGCAACCTCTATAGCAGCATTTTATCTCATCCCGTAGTTTATATTTAGTCATATCTGCTATATCACATAGCCTGTCAGATAACCTTGTGCTATCCAACATGTAACACCATGTGAACATGATACCAAGTCATGTCTGCTCATCTATGTTCAGGTATTGAAGTCTTTACTGTCTCTGTGGCTGTAAATTGAGGCGGAACATGTCAGCTTTATGTCAGGTCGTAAAATGTGTTGATGTGTTATTATCCACTTCATCATTTATGGGTTCAGAGCAGTGTTTCTGTGTGCAGCATATCTTGTTAATTTCTTCCTTTTCCCTGCACCTGCTCATTAGATTACTTACACACACTTCTCAGCCTGTCCCGTCTAATAATCTTGACACATTGGAGACCTCTGTGGTTAGAGTATGGCTGAGAGGAAATGGTAATAGAAATAGAAAATAAATCCAAATGTGATAATTACCACTCACTTTCCCCCTTTGGAAAACAGATATTTCCTGTTTGATGTAATGTGTGTGTGGGTGGTGTGAGGATGTTAATGTGTGTATGCGCAAATGTAATTAACTATATAGAAGAGAAGTGACAAGAGGAAAGTAAGTGTGAGGAAAGTGATAGAGGAAGTGTAGTGAGGGAGAAACTGTCAGACAGCTGGAGATGGATTGCCACCATAGAAGATGCAGATGTTGTGATTTTCTGTTTTTCCTTTTTTTGTCACTTCCAAATATTGCTGCACATCTGTCAGCTGTAGATGTGATGGAGTGACCTTCAAGTTCTTATTCATGAGCAGTCTTTTAAATCAAATGCCATGTTGGCAGCTTTTTCTGCCGTCACTCTGCATAGAGAAAAGTCAAACTCAATTGGTTTTTGAGCATACACGCTAATAACAGAAGTTATTCCATTATTAGCCTACAGGTTTTGCAGCCCCCCCCCCCCCCCCCCCCCCCCCAATCATGCCAGACTGGCTGTAACACAGACACAAGGCATTCCATTAATCGTTTTACTATTCATCTCTCCCAAGGCCACACTAGTGAGCCGCATGTCCTTGCATAGGGATCTTTCAATCTTGTCAGCGATGGCCTATTTCCACGCCTCTAGCAGGGGACCTTCTAAGGAGGTGGCTTAGTGCCCTGGACTGTGGTGGGTGGAGAGCCGACAAACTGGCCCTCGGTTTGTCGTGGATGAGGAGTGGGCCAGCTGTTTTACATATAATCAGTACACAGTGGAGCCCAAAGTGCTTCCACACTGTGATCCTCATATGTGTCTGTGTTGTTATTGTCTGCTTATTTGCCTGTCCACCATTTTCTTGAGGTGACTTCCTATAATGGTGTCCGGCAGACCAAGGCATATTACTGCCCTCCACAGTTCATAGACCTCTCGATAATGTTAGAGCACAAGTCTGTGGACCATTAAGCTTTGTGAGATTCATGGAACCTAAACAACCTGCCTGCCTAAACAACTCGTTCAAGTATTGTTGGATATTTAGCGTAAAAGGGTGGTTATCTGCACATCACTGCGACTGAGGGTCAATTCCAAAACAGTTGCCAAAAAGAGAAATAGAGGTATATGCCTGCATACTAATTCTATGTCATAAAAATGTATTAAACCATGTGCTACAGAGCTTCTTTAGGTGATAGCATTTGAAAATTTCAGCCCACGCTCATGTAAGCATATAGATTTTTACACCAATATGTTAACAAGCTCTATCATGACATGTTGTGCTTATCTCTGGGTAAAGACGGATTATTATATATTTTTGTGGCATTTTAAAATGTTATGATTTTTTTCTATTGATCAAAGTTGAAGTTAAGATCAAGCAGCAGCTTCTGTTGAAAATTGAAACCAGTGTAAATTAAAAAGCTGCAGTTCCCTTAAGTGTTCACTGGAGTATGGCTACAGATACACCAGAAGTTATATTCACAACACTTGTTCAAATTTGTATTTTAAAGTAGAAAAAGTTCTGTTTACAGCCAAAAACTAATTATTTTTTAATTAGTCAATGACTTCATGGTCACAAATTATACTGGATTCTGTTGTTTTTATAACTTCATCACTTTGGTTTTGTAAAGGATTGTGATATGAGTTACGTAAAATTGCGAGATTAGCTGATGTGTCTGCAAGCCAGCGCTTTATAGTTGTTCGTTAGGATGTTTTCGACCCACCTCAACTCAGCCTTTTTGGTTTTTAGGTGCATATGAAGTTACTTTGAATTTGAATTGCCCACC
Source organism: Cetoscarus ocellatus (assembly GCA_037902135.1). Taxonomy (NCBI): domain Eukaryota; kingdom Metazoa; phylum Chordata; class Actinopteri; order Labriformes; family Labridae; genus Cetoscarus; species Cetoscarus ocellatus. The sequence goes on from JBAMNC010000262.1 coordinate 2,282,360, forward strand.
CTTGGTGCCACTCCAAAATCCTCAGTTTGCCCAGTCAGAGGTGGGATTTATGTTAAAATCAATGTGTGCTGCAACAGGCTCTCACAGGTTTCCTTATTCTACAGTGGTGCATGTTTTTGCACTCTTTTCAGAACTTGAGATTTCACCTTTGTTTATATATCCTCTCTTTCAGAAAGAAAAAGAAATAAGCTAAGAAGTTTTAAATGTTGCATTTCTGTTGTATTACTCTTTAAAGCTAAAGTTAGAATATAGATAATGATAAACAATGATAGTATTTAAGGAAGGAATAAAATGTCGTTATAAAAGGCAACAAGTTATATTGATTTTGTGTTAACAGACAGTTATATAATGTTGAAATACATTTTTACATACTTGACTGTACTAAAAGTCTTAGCTTTGCCCTTGGAGTGACCTTGTAAGGTGAGAGGTTGAGGGTAATTGGGTCATGACCTTGGTGGGGGGCCATGACAGAAAAAACTGAGATCCAGTGGTGTAGCGTGAGTGTTGAGTTTGTGCTCAAGCATGGTACACTTCCTTGGCCCTGGTAGGGATGGAAGAGGTGTTCCCCAGCACAGTACTCTTGCTCAAGCGCAAGAATGAATGGGTAAAGTGATTACAGTTAGACAGTTCTGCTCCACCATAGTTTTAAAAAAAAATTGGAATGGAAGATGGCTGTAATGGACCAAAATGACTGAAAACAAGCCCCCAAATTATTAAAGATCTAGTTATGTTCCTTGTGTTACTGTGAGAGCACATGTGTTTTCAGCTGTGTGTGTTGAATGATGACGTAATTGCGCTCAGGCCTGGTTGTGGCTGAAGAAGCCGTGTGGCCCTGTAAAACCTTTTTTCAGAGAACACTATGTGCCATCACTGGTATTACATCCATGTTTTGACTAGTCTATGTCCTGGATAGAAGACCCAGCATTGCCACTGATGCAGCCACAAGCAATCTACTAGCACAGCCAATATAGCTAATGGTATTTACCACATTTTCAAAGTGAATATTTGTTTAAAGGAGTTTTTTTTTAACGTTTCTGTGATTAGTAAGCCTTTGACAACAGAAATGACATCAGATCTGAAACTTTAACAGATGGACTCTAATGATCGGCAAATGTCAATGATGTCAAGCCCAATCAACACCTCGGGAAGCTGCCAATCAACTTGTTACTAATTGGTCTGATGGGTCTGTTCCCTGCTGTAGCTGTAGGCAATCTGTGGATGATTGTGAGTTGTGTTTTGCATTTGAGAGTCACATTATTAGTATGAGGTAAGGCTGATGTAACAAAGTGAAGAGAAAGTACACAAAGTATTCAGGACGGTCAGCATTTTCTTAATAAACATTTACAAACAGCTAAAGGTTTTCTGGATCCTCCTCCCTCATTCTGTCTCACTCTCTCGTATTTCATCTCACTATCACACAAACACACATGGGCCCTCCGTGCTCTATTCACAAGGCAAATTGTCCAAGCCAATTTGCAGTGACTTTCCCCTCAGCCCCATGCATGCAATACTCATGCTCATGCACACACAAGTTAAGACACTCAAAAGATGTCACAGTGTGTGCAAACATTCATTATTCATCCTAAAACCCCAAATTCACAAAACACAAATATACACACACACAGACTTGGGCAATAACTTACACAGTTAAAGTAATTAGTGGGGAAAAGAATTGTATCTACTCTGAGGAAAAGATGCTGCCCCACACACCTTCGCTCTGTATCACCTGGAATGTCCCCTATAACCAAAAACACACACATACACACACATGCACATAAGTGTGTTGGCCTTCAGGAAGAATTACGGGTCTGATTCCAGCCTGGTGGAGATGTAGGTGTACGATAATGGCAGGCTGAACTGAGGGGCAATGAATCAGTGCCTTATCAGACCTGTGGCCCTAGGTATTAACTGTCAACACACACACATGCACACACACCAATGGCAAACATCTTGGGTTAGAGATATATTTGCTGTTAACCACAGGGAGGCATAATGGATTAGTTACATTTTTTGGGCCTGTTGGCAGTGCACATCATCAAAAACCAACAGGATGTGGACGTCAGAATGCCCATGACTGGACAGGGGGGATGTGGATGTGGACAGCAATGGCAGAAAGTCATGAAAAACTGATGGGCCTTTCCATAACAAAGAATAAAACCCTTTCGGCACTCCACATGTGGGTGCTTGAAAAACAACCTATCCCACAGTACATCTCTCCTTAAAAGTATCGACTCTTTGCTATTCCCAAGACAAGTTCATTATCTACAAGTTGGAAATCCTTCTCCTTAAAAAAATAAGAGATGTGGGAACAAGGGGTGACATAAAAATCGCTACATCATAGTATCGCAATGTTTGGTGTAGCGATAGTACATGGATTCAAAGCCACTAAGTATCAATATTTTTTTTATTTATTACTTTCCAACATTTAATGGAGCTTTTGGTTCTATGGAAATAAAATCAGTTATTCTTTAAGTCTGTATGATGGTGCTGTTGAGCATGAAGTCAGATGAGGTGACATTCATTGTGTAGTCGAGAGTTAGTAAACAAACATGGCAGCACAGGGGAGATAAGTGTTGACTTATTTTGGATTTTGAAAGGGGCATAAGAGATGGACATGACACAGGAATGACGTATGATAATGAGATACTTACCTCACTTGGCACTAACCCAGAAGAGCGTAAGCTAATGGCAGCAAAGCTAACCCCAAGCTAACCCTTAGCTTTGACAAAGCGGACTCCCAGCTGAGAAGACGGCTCAATCCATTCCTAACTTTATGTTCAAAAACTCAAGGCCTCACCATGTTGTGGAAAGCAAGGGCTTTTGTTTTGTTTTGTTTCATGCTGGCAGGGCCACATTATTTCACTGACACAGCAGTACTGAATCTGAAAACTAAAGTGACATGATGAATATGAGATATGTTTCTTATCAGATTTCATAGAATTCTGTCATTTCTTCTTTTTTGGACATGAATGAAGTCAATAATGTATGCAATATATTGCAGTGTTAAGTATCACAATACTCAGCATTTTGTAAAATATGAAGATTTGCAACAAAATAGGGACTCAAGTTTTGCAATAATATCGTATTCTGGGGCCACTGGTTATTCCACCCCTAGTGATAACCCTCACAGCTCTTTAAAATGCACACAGATTGATATCAGGCTGGGAAGAGGCATGCAGTTTAACACACTACTGTTTCAACATATACCATAAAACATGATCTTTTGAACTTAGCTGTCATCAGGATTTTGTACTTGTCATAGTTATTCAAAATTAAACATAATGGAACTATTTCCAGAAAGTAAATGCTGTCTTCTCTAAAATATCACCATCTGTAATAAAAAGTTAAGATATGCCTGCACACCAACAACCTGCTACCTGCCATCACAAATTTGAGAGACAAAAACTTTGCAGATATTTTTTCTTTCTTGTTTTGTGGAAAGAAAAGGTACAGAAAATCAGGCAGAATCAGTAGCTTTATGAAACAGGAACTATTACATGTCAACCCAAATTGAAAACTAAAGTCTGATCTACACTTTTTTGGATTATAGTCATTGGAAAGCTTTTTCATGATTAGGAAAGAGAATAATATTAACATTATATAAGTGAATCTCTTTTAAAAACAAACTTGTGCATCATTTATTACAGAGGTTTGAAGATGAGAAACACAAAGGAAGAAAAAGTGTGAGCAGTAATTAATTGATAAATAAGAATAAATAATGTAAATTAATTCAAAGGCTGTATCAATAATGCTTTTAAATTCACATACACCAGTAAGCAAATTCAAGTAGACATTCATACCTAAATAAAAACATTCACAGGTTTATACTCCTACATCAAAGCGACGCCACACGCCATACACCATACGCCATAGCCTTTTTGGTTGTTCCATGTAAGTCTGAACCAGTGCTGAAGCCCATTGTAAGGGGAAGTGGGAAGTGAGCCTTACATTGACATAATCTCCAACAGAGTGTCTCAGACAAAGAGAGAATAGAGGTGCATCAGGGGTACTTGGTATGTGAAAACTACAAGTTTTTTTTTTAACATTATCTATTGTGAACATACTCCATCCAACAGTGAAAGAGAATATATAAACCTGAGTCAAGGCAAAATATGGGCTGTTTAAAGAAATTGTGAAATTCTATTTGGTTAATTAACATTTTGAGGTGCTGATTGTTGAAAGAATACTGTTTTCAGGACATCCCTTGAGTTGCATTGTCAGCCCATAGTGTTAAAGCAGTGTGTTAAAGAACTACCCCCATACAGGGCTTTTCAGGGGTTTCATCAAAGACCACAGAGTTAAATACTGGAATTGGTTCCTGCCATTGACATGCTTAGAGCTCATAATAAGTCCTGTTCCTGGGAAAGTTCCTGATGTCAACAAAGGCCTAATGTCACATAACATGTCACCCATTTCAATTGGACAGTTGTCAGGACACTCTCCCCCTCTTTTTGTCCACAGTGTGTCCCTGCTACTCAATTATTCCAGGCGGCACAAAACATGGAGGAGGAGGGGGGGTGAGGAAAATGTTGGCATGTTTAATTCAACAGTTTTACGACAAGCCCCGTCAATGTGCAGATTAATAGTAGTGCTGAGAGAAGAATGAGGAGATAGTTGAGATTAAACTACCTCCGGATGCTACTGGGAGATTTAGCTCACACTTTGGAAAATCACCTTAATCCTGCGTTGTTCCGTGAAGGGGAGGTTGCAAACGAAATATGAGAGGCTTTCATTTTGAAATTTTTGGATTAAGTCCACATAGGGGGAGACATTAGCATTTTTTAAATAAAAAATTATGTCTCGTATTCACATGTGATTACAGATAAAGATCCCTTTTCTGAGGATGTGCCTGCTGCTCCATTTGAAAATAAAAAGATTGCCTCCAGTTTTGTGATGATGAAATATCAGACTGGGGGCATGTCACTATTCAGAAAGGAGGTAGGCTTTCAACTCTGATGTTTTACAGGATGCATTAGTACGCATAAAAGTTTATTAGTCAGGCTGCATTGGGGAGCTGTCAAGCCCCATGACTTTATTCCTCTGTGTTGCCATGCTGCATCTTAATGCTGCTTCAGTGGGAACAAAGCAACAAATTTCACTGACTAATAAAGCCAGAACTGGTCTCAGGTCAGGCTGTGGCGTCTGTAAAATCTGCTGCTTATGCATTTGCACTACAGCACAAATTTTGCACTTGATACTTTAATGTGCATTTTATGGTAGAGATCATAACTCGTAAGCTTTGTTTTTCTTAAAAGAGGGAAATCTTTTTGCCATAGCCTGAGGGAAGTCCTTTATTCCACTGTGTGTTTAATATTCTGCAGGGGAAAAGCAGCAGCGATAGATGAGGGGTATTGAACTATTATCAGACAAGATGGGAGTTGTTTCAGTCTGGAGCTGAGGTTTTTCTGGTCTGTCTGTCTGGGTGTCCTTCACACTGAGGGCTTGGATGACAGCAGAGGGAGTTTTTCATGTGACAGAAGGCTTTGCCTAATAGCCAGACTGTTCGCCAACTCTCTGTTTTTCTCTGTCTCATATATGCCGACTTGTATTCTCACTTTCCCTCCCCCTCCTCCTCCTCTACGGCCATATGCGCCTCTGACATCCCTTCATCAGTGATGGAGGAGAGTGCAGACAGAGAAGGGGTATGTATCATCGCTCAGAGTGTGGTGTAAACAGGCTTTTAATTTTCCAAATCTCTCCAGAACAATTGGGATTCAGCGACAGGCACCTGGGCAGCGGGCTGATTAAGGTGGCGCCGGCGATCTGCTGTTAAGGGGGGGTGGGTATTTGAAAGAGGCTACAGGGGGCAGCTCTGCCAGCCTGCCAAGTGTGTGGGCGCTGCTGTGACCAGTCAGTCTTCATAATGGCTGTCTGGCTCTGGGACAGAGCCAGCTCAGTTGGTCACATGACTGACTGTGCAGACGGTTCAGGGAAGGACTCCCATCAGTAACACCGAATCAATGGTGCCTGTGGAGACGGGAAAGGGCAGAGAGGGGGAAGACGTCTAGAAAAGGGAGTGGGGAAAAGAAACAAAGTTCAAAAGTTAATCTAGGACATTAAAAAAATGTGGACAAGAGAAAGACTTCATAGTTCTCTGCCTAAAGCTGGAAATTATATTGAGTTTTTAAGGCTGCGTTTCCAGTCAGTGGTCTGGTTTGATGTGGTTAAGAGTTGCAAGCCCTGATTTCTGTTTCCTCTGTCAACTGTACCCTCGCCATGGGGTAAAAGCTGAAAGATGAGGGTCACATCAGCTATGTCCAATTCATCCCCTCCAACAATGGTAAGGAAGCTGTGCACCTCAGAGGTACTCCAGGTTAGCATTGCTCCATGCGGACATTTTGTATTTCTAAAATAGCCAAAAGGTTGCTCACTGTGATCCACGACTGATTTAAACTTGGTGCTTAATGTTGCTTTTGTTAAAGCTGCTGCTGCTCAGAATGTGACCATCTTTGCACCAGGCAGTACGCTGAAGGGGTGCCAAAAAAGTGGAACAGCATAGATCCGTTATTTGGGTACCGCTGTTGCTGTAAAAATCAGCCAAAGACAAGTGGACACTTAGGGAACTGCAGATCTCTGCACTTCCGTCAGCTCCACTCTTTACTGCTGGAGGTTGCAGCATGATAATGTCTCATGTAATGCCATCCAACAAAAAATAGGTTCATGTTTCTAAGCCCAGTACAGCCTCAAAAGACTGTAAAAAGGCAGAGTTTCAGACCTAAAAAGGAAGAAACGGGGACAGACAGCACATTTGCTCACTATTCATGACCTGTGAGCTCATGCTGTGTCCTCTCTCACAGTACATAAAAGTTTATCACATTAATGTTTTTTTTTTTTCCTCTTCCCGTTTCTTCCAGATTTAAGATCCAAACTTCAAAGGAGTGTTATAGATACCACCCAAATTTGGATCAGAGCCAAAGTCAAAGCCTGCTTTTAAATTGTAATAGGTAAAAAAATGAAACACATTCAGGATAAAGAACATTTTGATATGCTTTCTAAGTATCAGATATTCTCAAACCTTGAACCTGAATAATGAAACAACATCAAGAGATTTTCTGATCCACTTATTGACACATTTCAGTGATGAGAATTTATTTGCTAATAACATGAAACAGGAGTGGATTAGGGCTGGAATTAGGGAAAAAAAAATGCTCTGCGTGGGAACAGGGTCTTGACAACAAAAAAAAACTCCAATAGATAAACAAATTGGTTTTGAAACATCTTAGAAACAAAATCAGGTAATTAAAGTGTTAAAGTCATGATTCTCTAACATGATAATCAAAAATAAACATCTACAGGCACACTAGAATCCTTACAAAGATGCAGAGCTTCTAATTGACCCAAATTCTTACCGACTGCAAAGAGGCAACACGGCTGATTTACTGTTTAATTGCTCTACATTTAAGGTGCAGAAATGTAACGGTTTGATGAAGAGTATGTCTAGAACAGGAGTAGGCAATATGGTGCCTTGAGCACCTGGTAGCCCACAGGGAGCCTTTGAGGTGCCTTCAGGGACATTCTAAAAATAGCAAAAATTACTCCCACAGAGCTGGAATCAAATAGCCAATTTATGCTAAGGTTTATGTGTTGCAAATAACTAATCCTTACATCAGTACCAAGAACAACAACTGTAGAAGGAGTGTTACATTTTAAAACTGTTTCATTTCTTTTAAACTTTGACCTGCGTGGTGTCAAAGTTTACACACCTCTATCATGGTTGAGCTAGAGCCTTTACAGTGTCAATTGTACAAAACAAATCACAGTGTGACCATAAATATCAGTTTAAGTAAAAGAAGAGACTATGCAAAACATGGATGTAATACCAGTGACGGCACCCAGTGTTCTCTGAAAAAAGGTTTTACAGGGCCACACGGCTTCTTCAGCCACAACCAGGCCTGAGTGCAATTATGTCATCACGTTGTCATTCAACACACACAGCTGACAAGACATGTAAAGTAAAAAATAAATATTAAAGATGTAGGTACACATAATGTTCCTTTTATTAAACAAGGGTCAGTTATTGTGAGGAATCATAAAAGGTAAGAAGTACAGTGTCAAATGTAGCCTATAAATGCATGATATCAATCATTTCATTGTATGTCAATTAATACAGCTCAAAACCATTACATCACACAAGTAGCCCCTCATAATACCCCTGATCTTTTTGATAGCTTTTGGGCTCAAAAAAGTTGATGACCCCCTGCCCTAGAAGAGTTGGCATATTTGGGTCTATGAAGGGGGTTAATCTCATTATTGTCTCATTATATAAAAAGAATTTTAGGGGTATGTTTTAAATTTCTGAACTACTGGAGGAATCATCACCATCTCAGGGTTGATGATATGATTAAAGTTTGGCAATCGGAAGTCAGTCATGCCTTTATACATAATGTTTTTTAGAATATCAATAGAAAAATCTATCAACGTTGCATATTTATTTGGCAGATTTTTTGTCAGCTGTGATATTTATCATAAGCAGAGTTTAAGATGAGAAAAGACAACATGAACGAGAGCCAAGCTAGAGTTCCAAGTCCTTTCTACAAACGCTTCAATATCAGTAGTAAAACAACAGTAAAACTGATTTCTAACCTCAATCAAATGTCAAACCTTTTCTTCTTGGAGACCACTGTGCTGATACTTAAGAAATCCTGGGTTTCCTGGAGGCACAGCTTTTAATTTATCATTGAATTAAATTGTCTAATTCGATAAATGTGTAGTGCATGTGCCTCAGCAAGCAGGTGGCTGGTTCAAACCCTGTGTCCGTCAGGGCTTTTCTGTGTGGAGTTTGCATGTTATCCTTGTGCATGCGTGGGTTCTCCCCAGGCACTCTGGCTTCCTCCCACAGACCAAATCATGCTCATTGGGTTGATTGGTGACTTCAGATTGCCCTAAGGTATGAGTTTGAGCAGGAATGGTCATCTGTCTCTCTGTGTGGCCCTGCGATCAGCTGGCGACCAGTTCAGGGTGTACCCCACCTCTCACCCAATGTCAGCTGGAATAGGCTCCAGCCTCAGGGACCCTGAAAGACATAAGCGGTATCGATAATGTATAGAACTCTATAAATGTCTGTGCTACTGCAACCCAAGCTGATCCTGCAATAAATTCTTACAAAAAAACAAATAGTAAACTTATTGTGAAGCATGAATCAGTCTGAATGAAAAAATGAATTTGAATTTAATTGTGACCCCCAGAACCAGGATTGAATTAAACTGTCAGATATTAAAGGATTCACACATCTAATGTGGAAAAAAATTGCCGAGGGAAGAAAAGAAATAAACATTTTCTTTTGACTCTCTCTCCCACAGTTATTCACACATATCTACTCATATATGTTGTCAAATATCACATATATTTTGTATCTCTTAGATCCTACTCTTAAATTACTTTTATGTAAGAATCCTAACACTTGATTTTGTACATCTGTTATGCTTATCCATTAATACTGTAATGTTCAACCATTTAGATAACATTTCAGGTCAACAATGAAAATGGTACCTACATGTGAACAGACTCCAGCAAATGGAGGCAGATTGCTTGTATTGGCGTGCATCTATACTCCTCAAAAACAGTTGAACATGGTTATGTAGGTTGAATATTTCTCCCATTTAATAATACCTATATGTATCTTATCTGGCAATGCACAGGGACAGGGTGACACTGAAGATCTCGTTTTTTGTGGTCAACTGTGAATCTATCCCTTGTAGCCAAAGTTAAAGCGAGTTATAGATTCCTACAGTATGTTGTAAAAAATGCATGTGGGCTGCTTTTGACCGATTTATGCATCTGAAGGTTGATTTTGATATTGAAAATGAATATCCAAATTTAAGTGTAGCAGATATATACTCCTCAAAAAACTTTGGAAATGTTATTTTGGTTGATTATTTCTACCCTATCATAATAATTGATGTTGTATTTTATATTGTTGGAAAGCCTAAATAGTCACCTTTACAGTGAGGTACAACTTGTAAGGATGATGCATTTGTTGAAGGAGCAACTCAGCTAAACATGTGGGTAGCACCCCAAAAAATGTGCCAAAATTCTTCCCCCGGAAGAAAGTCTACAGTTCCTCAGTGAAGCATTGTGAGGACTGGTTTTCTTGGGGTGTTGTCTTCCTTAAACGCTCCCTTCTCAGTCTGTCTTTGACTTCACTAGTCACATGGAACTTGGTCCTTAGTTTGGATATGGTACCAGGGCTGACACCAAATATTGCTGCCACTCCGCACACCCTAACACAAGCTTCCAGTCGCAGGGGATTTTGGCATAATTTCTGGGGGTGCTACCCTCACATTTCACCTTGTTGCTCAAATACATGATCCTTACAAGTTGTACCTGGTTGTAAAGGGGACTGATAAGGCTTTCCAATAATATAAAATACAATACCAGCTGATATTATTAAAGTGGAGAAATAATCAATCTAAATAACATTTCCAAACTATTTTTGAGGAGTATAGTTTGAGAGTATATCTCCATGTGCTGAAGTCAGTTCACTGGTAACTAAGATTATCAGTCATCATGTTTTACAGCAAAAACTCTTACAGCAAAAACCTAACAGCTTCATTCAGTTTGTACCACCAAAACAACCATTCCTCCTGTATCACAAATGTGCTTCGGTGTCGTCATGACTAGTTGTTTAACTGCTCTGTCTGGCAGTGTCCTTGTAACTTTCCCAGATAAGCGACAGCATACAATGACAGTCTAGCCTCCTGAAGATCAAACCTCTTGTTAGCAGCCTCTGTCCCCTCTCTGTCTTTCTTTAGTGATACTGTTGGGTACCATTAAGGTGATTCCATTATCTCCTCCTCACTCTCCTCTAAGGGATGTTCTTAACGTCATTCATTGCCATTTAATATGTGACCAAGAACATAATGGCCCTGCAAAATTGGACAGCCCAGTCTTGTCCTGCTCTGTCGGATGCTATTCAGGATGATTATTGATTGTCATATCGCATCTCATTTGAGAGGAGCCAATAAAAGAAGCATTATTTTCCACACAAAGTTACAAACCCAAAGCATGGGCTAGCAGGGATGCTTGTCTCTTTGTTCGGGTCAGTTTTTGTCCTCCACCCCAGCTAATTATCAGATCAGTTTTTGTCACTACATGGGTGGGGTTCTCCTCAATTAATCCCTAAACTGCCCTTGTGGCCACAGAGGCTGTAAAATCACTAAATGAGCCCGTGTAAGATAGAGTCTTCACCATAGTTTAATGCTCTTATCTGAATGACTGCATTAATTCCTGTGTATGATTAACAGTGGATACCTGTGTCAAAGTGAGCGAGAAATTAGTTCACAGAGGGATAATGGTGTTCACCCTGCTCCTCACACCTGCTGCACCAACAGAAAAAAAAAAGATGTGTGATTATTCTCATCTGCAGAGTGTTTTATTCCGCTTCAATGACCTTTACACTGTTTGGTGTGTGTGAAGGCATGCTCAGTGTAATACATTCATCATGTTATGAGCCAACTGCAGGCAATCACAGGTCAGAGAGTACACAACTCACTTTGTGATGTACATTTTAAAAGAATGGCATACATGAACATGAGTTTGAATGGGGCTCCACTTGAGGCAAGGCTTCTGCAATATAATGAGATGGATTTATTCTCGCCTCTTGCGTGTATTTTGTGTTGATTAATAAGCTACAGCACATACAAGGGGTCATATTAAACAGCCACTAGCTCTCTGTCCTTTGTGCTATGATGCAATACCTGTTGTTTTGTTTACTTCTCTGTGAATTAATGAGGTCTTATAAACACTACAGCGTGTTGCATTCTTTCAATGGGGGAAGAAAAACCTATGAAGATAGTAGTTACTCTATGCTTACACAGACACAAGTAATCTCAATAAAATCCATATCAGAATGAAAATGGGTCTCACACCAACCAGAAGATCTTGATCGGATCATGTTCATTCTTAGTAGCAATGCAAGCAATGTGCTACAGTTTGTCCAAGATCACACTACTCTACTCTAAGAGGAGAGACAGCAATATTCACCCATACACGCGCTACAAGAGTGCACTGCTGTTTCATAAAAAATAATCTGTGGTAGAAGCTGGGTTTAATTTAGCTCTGAATTTGCTTAAGCTGAATATCAGCAACAACTGGGCTTATCAAATACTGCTATCAAGTCTGGTGGGTACTGGGACATAGCAACATTTTATTGAACTACCAGTGCACAAACATTTATCAGGCCTGGGGGTGGGGCATAGTAACTATAACACCTGTTTGCTAGGGAGAATTAGCACTTGAAAAAGTCATTCTATTATAAGTCATAGTATTTAATTGCATCACTGGAATTTATGGAAAGGGGTTTTGCTACTGTAAGTGAAAGAAAGAAATGGTTTTACAATTAAAGAAAATGCTTTTGCTTCTCAGTAGCCTCTCGCTATTCTGTGAAAATGTGTCAAATATGCCTCCAAATTCGGGGAAATAATAAACACCAGATGGCCAAGGTTGTCAAAACCTTACCAAACTACAAAAACTGACTATTAAGCTAGAGCTTTACAGTTTTTGTAGTTCGGTAAGGTTTAGACAATGCATACATCACAACTATCATTGAAAATAATATATATTGTCCATGTCTAAGAGACTTCAATGTCAAAGATGGAAGCAGTGGAGTGAATAAATGTGACAGTGTTGTTTAACAATGGCAGAGCTGGGGACTCCAGCCAGGACCAAACACACACAAGGACATTATTTCTGATTAAACTGCTTGTCACACTAAAGAAAACAATAAAAGCACCCATTAACAGAGAGATAGACTTAACTTGCTTTTCTTGACACTGCTTTTTTCCTTCGAGTTCTTACTGTACGAAGGCAGACTTTTACAAGTTAGAGCACCTTTTTATTTTATTTTATTTTTTTACAAAGAAAGTCACTTCTGCTGTTCCTGCTAGACGGTTCAGTCTGGTCAGCCCTGCACATATCTAAATGCTTTTATGCTGATTGTATCCTTCATCACATCCATGTAAACAATGATTTCTGAATCCTGATCAGACTGGTTTAATCAAACTGAAGAAGTAATGCTCATGTAAATGTAGCGTGTAAGAGGCAGACATGCACTGTTTGAAGAAATTCTTATCCTGTTTCAAACAGACAGAGTGGGGCTCTTTCTGCCTTTCTTTGGTTGGACAGTTTGTTTCTCTCTCTCACTGATCCGCTGGCATTAGAATACAGTCAATAATTTATTTAATTTCAGTGCAGGCATAAATTGTACATTTGTGCATATTTGTCAAGTCTCATCCCAAAGTGAAATGTAATAACAAAAAGACTCATGTGTGTGCTTTATATTTGATGAGATAAAAGAGACCACTTCTCTTGTCTTGATCAGGTTGTTATTTTGGGTATTAAATTATAACTTTTTGCTGCGCTGAGTCTGAATATAGAGAGTGTAGATGGTAATGTGTCCTTGAGAAAAATAATTGCCTTGTACACATAAATCACCACGTAAACAAAGCCAATACTGCTGTGATTGTGGCTCAACAGGGGTTGCTGCTATAGAGAAACGAAAGATCTGTTATTAAAGCACTGGAGGAGTTTTCACACTCCTGTGGATAATTCGTTCAGCTCACAGAGGAGGTTTGGAGGTTTTAGTCTCAAGGAAAATAAAAAACATCATGAACCCTTGAATGTACCACTGAACACTCCTCAGAGTTTGTATTTGTGTTTGATATCATATCAGATCATATTAGGAGTAGAGCTGACATCACCAATGAAAGGATGGAACACAAATCTGAGCAAACGAAATCAAAACCAATTCTGTATTATTTTTTGTGCAATGTCTTCTCTTCAAACATTTACAGTATAGTACTTATTTGTTGGATAGATTATAAAAAAAACTTTCAATATTTTACATCTGTCCTTCAAATATTTAAAAGTTAACTTCTTCACCATTTTACCGACAAAGTTACATTTTAATAACCCCCCCTTGAAAACCTGCTAAATATAGAAGACAGAAAATCTTAGAAGGGATAGTACCTCAGGCCGCAAGTAATCGTAACTGTTAATTGACAAAGACACACTTACTTTATGACTGGGAGCATAGTCTATACCAATAGCTGAGGAGGTAATTCAGAACACAAGGTCAGTTTTTAGTAAATTTAAAATCACTCACAAAGGTCCAGAAGCTTAACTCACAACCCAACATTGGTAACCTTTTTTTTTTACACTCACTGTATCAGAGCTCTGGATGTATGTAATTCCATGACAAAGATGATCAGCGTGGATTTTGGCTCAAATCCCCACCTCTGAACAAAGTCAGCAAAGGCCCGATTATCTGGTGGTTCTCAAAATGATCTTTCCTTATTATCCTGCAGTGTGAGGTGTGTTAATAGTAATGTTATCCTCCACAATTCCCTGAAGAGGGTCAGTGTCTCTCGGGCTTGTAATCGGAAATATGAAACATGTTTTGTCACATGGAGTAAGACAAAGATTTCCTGTTTGATCTTTGTCTCCTCTTAGCAAAAGAAACATATCAATCACTTCCATGAGACTGAACTCCACCTGTCTGCACCACTTAAACCCCCTTTTACAGTATAGTTCTGCAACAACACCATCCTGAAACCCAACTACATTATGCCTTGCATACCGTTTCTAGGATGCTGTGAAATTTTGACTGTTTCTCAGTGCGACACAGATCTGCTCAAGTGGCAGAGTGCAGCACAGCAGAGTTTCACAGATGCACTTAGTCAGACACAAACATAAAGTGCAGTGCGCCCCCATTGACTTAGAGTGCTCCTTTCTCACCTGTATGATGCCTCTGACGTTACCTCTGTGTGACAGGGTTAATAAGGTGGTTTGAAAGAGCATTGGAAAAGAGGCTAATAGCCCTTTTCCACCAGCCCGCCTTGGCCCTACTCTACTCTACTCTCTCGGCTCTACTCGGTTTGCGTTGCATTTCCACCGGCACAGTACCTCCTAAAACTACCAGTTTTTAGTACCTACTCTGCTTTGTTTCTAACCGAGCTGAGTCGATACCAAAAGGTGACGTCGACCGACTGCCGGCTACTGATTGGTCAGAGAATGTTGTCACCGATGGGTCATGAGCGCGACGTCCAAAACAGGACTGCAGTACATACGCTTGTTACTTTATGGCAATAACTTGCTGCCATCACAATGTTAAACACAGGACTTTATCATTACGATCTAGCTAACAAGCTAGCGGTAGCTTCCATTAGCTTCCCCTCATACGTCTTTTCTTTGCAGCCCGATTGCTCTTGTCCTCAGCTTCAAACTGTTGTATAGCTTCCAAAACTCTCCTGTACTTCTCAAGGGTATTTCTTCTTGCCGCCTGCAGCCTTCCTCTGCTTTCCTCTTTCATTCGGTTTGTAACAAAAAGCCACAGACGGAGCACCAAATATACTATTGCCTCCAAGTCCTCCATTGTTTTGATTGTTGTGTCGCGCTCAAAATGACATGAACGCAGTGTCGCCCAGCTGTTTCACGGCGCCCCCGCCCCCGCTGGGTAGGGAACCGGGCTGGTGGAAAAGCAGCACAAAGCAAGTAGAGTAGAGCCGGGTAGAGTCGGGGAAAGCCGAGCCGAGTAGAGTAGGGCTAATGGAAAAGGGCCGTAAGTGTTACATTTTGAACTTCTCAGCAGTAATGCCAAGGACATTCTTGATTTGAACAGGCAGAAACTTTGAGCAGAACAAAAATCCCTAGTCTGTTTTGTAGTTTATTATATAATATGTCGAGAACCATCATTTTTCCAGCAATTATCATGTCAGTGGCTAAAGAAAGGGAAAAAGATGGATGAACTTGTTATAAAAGCAGAAATCTCAGGAGAAAAAGACTGATCGCGACTTGGCGACCGAGATTGCATCACCCTCCCAAGTTGCGTTGCCTGTCCATAAATACCTCATTTTGTTCACCGTCGCCCAATGACGTCACGTCTGCTTGAATTTCACCCCACGATCGTATCATTTCATAAAATAGGATATATTAGCTGACATTTTTCCAACTGTATCCTTCACACTCACCTTCCAACCACAAAACACTGCAGCTGATGGCCCTGCAGCAGCATCATCTGTGAGTTCTCTGCAGTCCCGTCTAGGCAGAACTAATGTCCTCACTAACCACACGGACATGTATTGTCACTCTGTGAACCGAAATAAAAACAGTCTGTCACGGGTGTCATCACACGGCCACACAACACTGATTGGCTGTTGCGGCACAGCCATACGCGATATCGCCTGAAGAGTTCAAATTTTTCAACTTTGCCGACTGAGCACCGAGCGACCTGGTCGCCCAGATCGCTTCCGTTGCATCGCGGGAGAGTTAACCCCGCCCTATCGCAGCTGTACATTTACTTTACTTGGAGAGTGGTTGCCGAGGTCGCCCAAGTCACCTTCACTGTGAAAGCACCTTTACAGGCAGAAACCACAAGAACTAGATTGGTAAACAACCAACAGCCATGAATTGGGGTATGGACAGAAGACAGAAAGACAGAGGGATGTACAAATAGACAAAAATAATAACTGAGGACGACTAATATTTATGTCGGTGCATCTCATGTTCCAATATATTTTCCTGTTGTGAGCGGTCTGGGTTTGTAACTGGCCAAAGGCCTCTTTTCCACGTGTTATCCCCTGCTCTCTAATCCCCACTTTTTAGACTATCATCTGTCCTCTCCTCTACAATAACGGCAGGAAATGTCCACAGAAAATCTTCAAAAAACCGATAATACAAGATTAATCCAGCTGGGATGAAAGCACAGATATCAATCAGGTTATGAAAAACAACCACATTGTTGTTATAACTGACTGATGAAACCATTGTTGTCAGTGGAGCCGGGCAAGATCACAGCAGCGTTTGGAAATGATTATCGCATCATGTAAAATAAATTAAATGAAAAATGCTTTTTTGTTTATTCCGGTGATATTTCAAACCTTAACAAGCATTCATTGTAGATCCGATGTGTCTGTGGGTTTCAGAGTGATTCAGAATAACTTTCATAAAATTCAAGCTGTGAGCCATCCTTTCTGCAACCTCTCCACAACACCTGCAGAAACAGGAACACCTGCGCCAAAAACAGCAGCCGCTCACAACCATGAATCTTAATTGAGTCTTCTCTCTGAGGTAGCTGCTGTCAAAACACAGCAGTTTTCTCTTTCTGCAAAAACAGAAAAAAAGCTCCTAGATGTAGACCCTGGAGTCTGCATGATGTTTTTAATACAAACATAATTGGACTGCAAACAAAGGAGGGTCTATAAATCATAAGGAAAGCACAGAAAGAAAATCTGCACACATGAGAAAAAGTGCTGAGAAATGACATGAAAGTAGTGTCCTCAAACATCTCTCCAACCTCTCTGACATCTTCATGTGTGCAGCACTGAAGCCTGAAGACTGTGAGTGCTGCAGATGATATTTAGCTTTAATCTTCAGTGTACTTTATGAAAAACAGAGTCATCCCATCTAAACATCACAGTCTTCTCTCTCAAACTCATATGTAGTCTGAAGGTTTGTAATGTACCAAGGGGGCAGACTCAGTCATGTGTAGAAAGTAATCAAAATTTTAAAATAGTCATTTCTAAAAATAACCAGCACAGAGTAGCAAGAGGAGGTTCAGTCCAGACTGCTTTGTTCTTAAGAGCAGCTGTATTTGGAATGACCAAGAGTGGAGCAAGAAAAAAATCACATTCATTGTATATGTATTCATAATCATTAAGACTTGCCTGAGATTTAAGATGTTGATTCAAGGCTTCAGTTATTTATTGTCACAGTGAAATTGCAAATGGTTCCTTTTTTCTGGCTCAATTTAAAACGTGTAATTGAAATAACACAACATTTAACATTTCAACTAAAACTATCACATGGCACTTTTATTCTTTCTCAAGGTAAACGGTGCTGGTTCCTGTAGAGTTGTGTAGGACTCCACAAGGGCCTATGGGACTCCAAAAATAATTTATATAACTTCAAATCGTGCAGAACTGTGTAATTTTTTAATAAACTCCTGACCTTTGATCTTGCAAAATGTACCATGTTTATTTTTGAGTCAGAACATTTTAGCAAGTCCGATAGAAATTGCTCAGATTTGCTAAAATGTGTATATTGTAGTGGTGGCAAACTAGCAAAAGTCTAAGAAGGAAGCTGTGCTCGCAAATTTTGCCTTGAGTTTAGTTGGCTTTATAATAACTAACTAACTAGTACCCCTCAAGGTTTATTTGTGAAAGAGGGGATCACTGTTTTCTTTAATAGTGTATTTATGTACAGTATAAACACAGCTCGTGGCTTATTTGCCCCTTTTACTTGTATTTAGCTTCACTGTTCACAAGGCTGCCCATATGTGGGGAGAAAGGGTAAAGATTTCTAGGGCAGAGAATTTTATTAGTTGTTATGATCATCATCGTTGTTGTTTTTAGTATTTTTTTTAATCACCATTACCTTTTTAAGCATCAAATGTTACATTTTTTAGATTGTTGTCTGAAATGTAATCCACTCTAATTAAAATGCCATGGTAAGCCTTTGTTTTTGTAATATTAATGTTTATAGTGGAATTTTTTCGGGTTGATTTTCAGATCAGTAATAGCATTGTGCGTCCTGAGACCTGCAACAAAATTTTCCAGTAAGCTCCAAAACTTATTAGCCCTGATGCTACAGGTCCATTGATCTTAACAAATTAAATCTGAGGCCTATTTGTGATTCATCTCAGGGGTACATTTTTCTGTGGGTAGGCTTTGCTCTACATAGCATTTATGTAAACCTAGTTTGACGTTAGGAGTCTAGTAAATTTTTTTAGTACATTTTCTTGGTCTTTTGTTCATGGAGGAAATAGTGGAATACTACATATTCAGTCTTGTGAGGGGGCTGGTTAATTAAAAGTTAGTTTTGATCAGAGGTCTTCACTAGTGGCATATACATACATATACAAAAAACTCATTGTCAAATTATTGAGGGAGGGATGTCGATACAAAATGTAAAACGGATCTTGGTAATAAAATTAGCCACTTTCAAGCTCAATTTAATATGACTGTGTATTTCTTAGGTTGTGGAAGAAAGCAAATTTAGCTTATTAAAATGTTGACTACGTTCTTTATGTTTTTGCCAAATCAGTGAATTATCATCTTGACAGAGTTTGAGCTCAGGGAATGATTAAACCCAATTTAAGTGTATATGTTGTAAATTCAGGTGTCAGTACCTATTGGGTTCTTTTATTCTACTCCAAAACAGCTGCTTTTTTTTCTGCAAATACTTTCACAGAAGGAGATTGAAGTTTAAATTGCTACATTATTTTACAAATTTTAATTTCTGCTGCAAGGGACAAACTTTTGTTCTCTTTGTTACCAAATGAGAGTGACAGTTATGTTCCTGTCAGTGCTTTAGAGTGCCCTTTAAACCCAAACAACAACAAGCACATCATCTTGTAATAGCTTTAGTAACCTGTGACAATAGAGCTTTAAAAGGAACTCCAGAAAAATGAAGTATTCATAACTTCCACACTACCTCTTTCTCTCGTGTCTAATCCTCAGCAACAAGCTTCCTTTAAGGTGCTGTCACGTCCTGCCTACACTCTGCCTCTGCACTCTTTCATCTCTGATCTTCACCTTCCTTAAGCACGTATAAACTGTCTTTTCCCCCATTAAACCTCACTCCACCTCTCTGTGACATTCATCTTCTGTATATTTCCTCTCATTAGAATCATACATCCATATCTTAGATTCTAGCCGACAGGATTATCACCTTGCAAAGTGTTGGGGAGATCGCAGAGGGATGCTGCTAATGAAAGGAGAGTGCAGGGGCGATTTCTACATTACACACCGCTACAGGGAGGGGCTGTCAGATGTAAGGAGAGAACATAATCCATAGGAGGGAGTTAGCAGATGAGTTAGGAAGAGATGGAGAAGGATGTGAACTTGGACTGTAACAAACAGTTGAAGGTCAGGATTGAACTCTTCTGCTCCCTTAAATGTCATGTTTTAATTTGATGAATTCACACACAAGTCAGTGGTAATTTAAAAATAATCTGCACCCCGTCATTTTATATGAAGTGAAAGGTTGGTGTGTGAACTGGTGCTGTAAAACTGTACACATTTCTCACAAAAGAACTGCTGCACTTGTTGCATAGGACTGAAAGCAGGTGAGGGGCCACAGCATCATCCCTTATGAAAATTGTTCTGCTATGAAGCCCAGTTCAGACCAAAGATTCACCGCTCAATGAGACAGTTAGAGAACATTGCAGGAGACTATCGCAGCTGTGTGAATTCTGCCATTTACAGCTTGAACTCAGCTGCTGCTGGTGTCACCTGCCAGTTTGTCAAGTAGCTTGCAACTAGGGATGCACAATATTGGATTTTTGCAAATATCCGATTTGCCAATGTTTCCAAACTTACTATGGCTGATATCGATCAGTTCTGGCAAGACTACAAAGTTTCTCCTTAACTAAAACTGACCTGTTCCTGTCATTGTGACAGAGTATTTCTGTTAGAAGTGGATGTGGCCAAGGAAAACTTTTTATTCTCTAATGGAAGACACTATTATTATTTTTTTAAACATTCAGCAATAGTAGGGTGAAGCATTGCATGACATTCATATCTGTGGGTGTAAAGCCAATATATTTGATATATATGGCTAATATGTACAACCAAAATATCGTCGGAATTTTGTATATCTGCCAATACTGATATATTCCACTTTATAAGCTGTTATTTGCCGATACTGATATTATTAATACCGGTAACCGATATTACTGATACTAATAATATCATGCATCCCCACAGCAACTGGTTTTAGAACATCAGGCACATCAGGTGTTTTAACCGCCAATCATCGCCTCAAAGCCAAGAGAGAAAATGTGTATAACGGGATACACCATACATAGTCTGCAGTATGTGTTTATCAACACCTAAGGCTCACCTTTTCTCCTATGATGTTATTAGGGGATTTCACACATGTCTTATAGGAGAGACCCCCTGAGTCACGTGTTTGTTCAGCCAATATATGGTTCCAAAGGAAGGAACATGTCTAGGCAACTTTGTGTGGCCAGTGTAAACATTAGAGCACAGTGTTTGAAGGTCAAAGCCTGGCATATTTGTTGAGAGGGGCATGACCAGACTGAACTCTTGTGCATTTACACTAAAACAGCATGTCCTGAGCAGAGCTGCAACGGAGGGCTTTGTGGACATGACAAAATTTAATATTTGTGTTGTGAAACTTAAAACATTTGTTTACAACTGGGCACAGTGTTAACTTGTGAAAAGGGTGTAATGAGAGTAAAATATAAGACTTTATCTGGGTTCTTCACACTTTCTGTCTATTTGATCCGAGATTTCTTGACCATAGTAATTGATTTTGTACATGCACCCCTACATATTTCTTAATCCTTAAAAGTGATTGCTAGGGCAGGTTGATATATCAATTAATTCAAATTTTCTGCTGCAGAAGGTTTAAAAAAAAAAAAAAATTCTCCTTGACTTACTCTTTCTCTTATTTTGCCTCCCCTGGACTCACAGAGTTAAAACATTTTAACGAGTATCCTTCTAACAGAGACACAATAATTATTAGTACTGTGCAGCAGTGTTTGAAGACAGAAATACTGAAAATTTCCAATTTTCACAATGGTGTAGCCTGCCATTTTTTGCACATTCATAGGCCTAGATATTTTTATTGAGATTAAATACTGATAAGAGAATAACATGTTAATATGTTGTGATAGTAGTGCAGCTTTGAGCGTCAGTGTAGACCCATGCCTGCTCCCAAACAACATAATGTGCATTTCATAACAACATAATACCAGCATGCACTTTAATTCCAACAGGAAAATTCAGTTTAGGTCTTAGACATATTTTGATCATATCAAGGCAACATTTGTTTTACGTCATTTCTGTGTCAATGGAGGTATTTTATTTGAGAGAAAAAATATCTATTACAAATTTTAAAAATGAGTGTGCGTAGAAAAAATCTGGGGTTTTGTTTTTAGGCATTATCGCTCAGCCCCAGTGATGGGTAGTGTGATTATTAATATAATAAAGATACTTCATGCTACTCATCTCTCAATTCAGCACTCATAGAAAATGAAGTAAAAAGGTCAAAATCATAAAATAGACATTTTTGTTTTATTTAATTACAAAACAAAAAACATTAAGAATTACTTAATAATGCCGATATGAATTTTAAATTTATACTACAAAACCCCTTTTAAAATTTCACCTCTCCTTCCTCATGTCATTTAATGCCCCGCACCCCCCTCTCTTCACTCCTTTATTTGATCTATTAGTCCATATCACAGTCATCTCTTGTCTCTGAGCTGTTTGTAGTGTTAAATCATCCCGCAGAAGAGACAAGATTTACTTCATTAGGTAGAGGCAGAGCGCGCTGCTTCACTGGAGAGTAAGGGTAAGAGTCTTTCCTCATGGGCTCTATCAATAACCATTAAGGATCCTCTCTCATTAGACCAAACCTCATAGGCCTCCAGGGCTTGAGGAATGGCCCTCCATGTCTGATCTGATGGAGTAGATGGCATCAGCGCTGTTTAGAAATGCAAATTGTAATAGTTATTTTCCTCTTGGTGATGATGTCTGCCACCAGCCGAATGTACACAACCTTATTCTCACTCAAGATCTTTGCTTAATCAGGAAGAACCTCATTTCTCCTCCATCAGTAAAGTTTTCTCCTTGGCACCTCCCACTTTCCTCGCTCTTTTTCATCCTCTTAACACACCACTCTCTCCTTCAGTGTCTCCCTCTGCTGCGGCATGATTATTCATACCAAAACCAGGCTGACAAGGTCTGCCGCAGCTTGGTTTCCGGATGATGACTTAGGAGTCCTGCAGCTTCTCTGCCAAGAGCAGGGAATTCAAACTTAATCAGGGCGTAGACCCCTTCCTCCCTCCTTCGGGTCCAGCCCAGACCAGGAATAGAACTAGAGAGTCAAAGTCGAGGCGAAGTCACGCACATGCTCCTTCCCTGAGTTTTACTCGCGGGGAGCTTGAGCTTTCCTCTCATGAGCGATGGGTTCATTTTGGAGCTATTGGCGAAACTTTTCTGGTGGAGTCAGAGAGGAGACATTAGTTAGATTAGCTTTGTTCCAGTCTATCAGTCCCATCGAAAGTCTTATCTAACACACACAAAAGCTGTTCCAAGTTTTCACACACTCAGCCTGCTGTCCATCCATCACCTAAGAGCACAGCCGAGACACTGAGCTCTCTCACAGGCCACTCAGACCTGAACCTCCACCCCCCTCAGCCCCTCTACCCCAGCCCCTCTGCCCACCAGCCATGGTCACACCAAGGGGAGGAGGCAATGATCGGCACTGATCAATAATACATCGGCTGCATTAAAGCTTATGAATAAGTCATGGCTGGAAAGAAAGGAGCAAGACGTCACTTCACACACACACTCTCTTACAGCGAAACGATCTTTTACTCCTACCAAAGAAGATGAGCAGACAAAAAAGCGGGAACAAAGCCGAGGCTTAAACTTGTAGCGCATTTATCACCCACCCACCCACTGACATTTTGTTCCATGCTGAAGCTTCCCCTTCGTATTGGCATCCATTCTCTCTCTCTCTGTCAAGTAATGGCCTTTTTCCTGCAGGCGGGATAAATAAGTTATTACATTCCTGTGTCCTAAGGCTTAGCAAGGACCGTTTGAATATAAATAGTTCATTTGCCCCCCTTGGTGGGGGCTCACTTTGTGCCATATAAATATATTTGTAATTACATTTTTCTCGCTTTTTTTATTCCAAAGAGCAGGGTGACTGTTTTGGTTGACTGGAGTTGCAAGATGAAATTTGCCTTACACAAATAAGTCTGCAAGTGTTGAGGGAGCTCAGACTGTGTTGAGCAGTGCGAGCACAGTGGGCTTAGCATAACACAAACAGTACTGTGGAGAATTTTTGGCAAATGGGAAAAATGTTTTCACTTAAAGGTGTTATAGGTCTATTCTTACCAACGAACGCAAAGTGAATGAACAGAGGAGAAACCTAATTCAAATGAATATCCGGTGTGACCTATCCTTGCAGTGCAGATGGACCTGCCTGATTTGATGTCTGTAATCAGACAGATCAATCCTGCCAATCTCCAATCTACCGTGATTGTGAGCAGGCAAAAGAGGGACAGCCTAATCAGCATCTTTTAGGGAAGGAAGAGGTGGGAGCTACAAGCAGGAAGACAGCTGGAAGTGGCTACTTGTACAGAGATTAGCATAGATGCGAACAGTTTCAGTAGCCGCTTTATCAGCTCTGGACCACATTTCTTTATTGAATGAAAAACAACAAACAAAACTGAAAGTATTTATAATAGAAGGGAAATTATTATTCCACTTTCAACATGTTTTGATGATAACTTGATCTTCGTAGTTGCGCATGTTCTGTCCTTCACATTGCGGATGTAGCACAAGCCTACCTCATTATCTGATTGGCCTGTAATGACTGTGATTGATGGAGCGATTGTCGAGTCACCTGCTGGATGCTTTTGAAAAGTTCCGCCCACTTCCAAACACTTTTTATGGCCCCTTTCCCAGATGGACAAGTGGAATATATGGAAAGGTCCTTCTGGTGTGTCGGGTTAGTTGTGATCATCCTTTTCCTTTAAAACAGCCTCAATTATACTAGATACATCTGCATACAGTTTTTGAAGAAACATGGCTGGCTGGTTTATGCAGTCATCTTGGAGAACTAACCACAGATCAATGTGTGCTGGCTGAAATCCTTCAATTCCAAATCCTTTAATCCTTGAACACCCACCTTGTTTTTGTGTTGCCTGCAGACACTCATTATTGCACCACTCCCAAGACCTCTGGTAAACAAACTGCCCTCTGCTGCATCTTAATATTTCAAATTTTCACTCATCAGTCCAGAGCACCTACTGACTTTTCTCCGAACGCCAGCTCTCATGTTTTCATGCATAGTTGAGTTGTTTGTCCTTGGTTGCACATCAAAGGTAAAGATGCACCAACACTTAGCTCACAGTTTGGTACATATCTCAGTTTTCTGGTCCTGGTTGTTGGTTTGGTTTTGACAGTTTTGACAGCCCCAGCCATTAAAGTGCTTTTTAAAGAAATTTCATTCTGAGGTGTTTAAGGTTAATTTTACAAGAACTTCAAAGGGTAATTGAAGAGAAAAGGCTGCTTTTTTATTTGTAACAATTTCTTTCTTTAGCTTTGAGTTAAAAAAAAAAAATCCATAGCCATCCTAGATGCAGTGTATAATGTCATGTATAGACAACATGAACACATTAAAAAGTAACACTTTAAAGTGCTGTATACCCCAGGCTAACAGCTTATACTGTTTTTCAATGCTGGAAGAAAAATCAATTCTTACCTCCACACAACCATAATCATTTAAGTTTTGTTCATGACAGTTCAGCTGTCATTGATCATATAGTGTGACCATTACTGTCCCCTAGTTAATGCGAATTAAAGCTTGTCAAGTTGGTTTCTAACTGAAATCCTCACCTCAGTAAGGATTCAAAAATAAAGTAGAATTTTTAACCAACAGGGCTTCATCAAAGTTTGGGTGTGCTTTTATATGTAGCAGTAGCCAATATGTTATCGAAGGCCACCGTGGGCAACAAGAGTATTTAGACTGATCTTGATGCACTGTGCTGATGTGCTTGGAGTCTACATTTCCCTCCTCCAAGCCCTGAAGAATGTTTATGCACAGGTGTTTTAGTAAAATGATGCTCCGTCACTGAACGCACTAAACCAGATGGCCATATTGATGAGCTTAAATGTTGTTAATTTTTAGGTTTTGCATATACAGAACTATTTTTACTGATACCACCAGAGGTAAGAGTGTTGCTTCCTCAAATTGTGGTCTCTCCTCTCAAAGTCCTAGGGTGATATTTTTGCCAAACTTAAGTGCATTGAGTGCTGATTGACAGACACGACAGACGAAATACAGAGAGAAAAGGGCAACAATAAATTAGAGCTCTTATTACTCAAAACTGAAAATACAGTGATTCACATGCATGTATTGAACCATGGACATTGTTTCTCCATAAAGACCACTTCTGACCAGGTCTCTCCAGACAGTAGATGGGTCTACCTGGGTCCCACTGACTTCTATTTCTGAGCCAACAGCAATGCTGGTCATGCTCTGTTTGTTTAGGGAAGTGAGCACAGTGTGTCTTTCAAATATTGCACTGTTACTTTGGCAGACCTCAGCATTGCCCATTTCACTGTGGCTCTATAATAAGACCTTGAACAATATATCTTGAAACCCCAGTCTCCTTCAAAAGCTTTGCCTGGGAGAGACCTTGCGGATGTAGCCTAATCTTCTGTCTTGTTGCTGTTCTCAGCCTTGCTATGGTTTATGACCTGTGACGTGAAGCTGTCTTTGACAACATCACCTTGGTAGTAGAGCTTGACTGTTCCTCACCCAGTTTAAACCTCCTGTGCAGCTGTTTCTGTTTCAGGTAATGACAGTGTTTCAGCCTACATATAAACATGGTGGCCATAAGGACCTGTTGGGTATGATTGATGAAACATTATCCTGGCTGGAGGAAGGTGTAGCTATAAGAACAGATGCAACTGTGAAGGCAAAGAGTGGTCACACCAAATATTGTTTTACATCTCTCTTTTCTTTCATCCACTTTGCATTTGTTAATTGATAAACATAAACTCGTTCCAGTTCTGTTTATGAAATCATTCTCCATGTACAGCTTTTTTCCACTCTTGCCTAAAAGTTTTGCACAGAGCTGTATTTTTGTGAGAGGAGAGAAAAGTGACTGTGTGGTGCTGAAAGTTGTGTGGGAGACGAAGCACAAGTGAGATGTTTGTGGAGAATTTGAATGGGAAAGTATTTTTTCAATAATTTATGAGTGGATTATTCTTTGGAGAGTAAGTGTAACTATACAGCAGCTTACCCTGTATGTGTGTGTGCATTAACACAGTCCAACATCATCTATTTTATTGGCAGTCAGTGAGTTGGCATTCAGTGCCAGGCTGAGTGTGTGAGTATGCATAATGCAGCGGCTATAGTTAAAACGTGTAATCGTTGCTTATGACTTGACTCACTAAGTATTTTCAAGTTAATCCAGTTTGTCCTACAGGGCCAGTAGGTCTTAAAAATGCTGCACAGCTATGCTAATTCTGGGCTAGCACTCATTTATGTATGCACACAGATTTGAGTGTATGTGTCTCCTCCTTGATTCCATGTCATGCTGATGTGTTTGTGTTGTGATGGTGTGCTCCAGGAAAGGAAGAGCAGAGCAGCAGCACTTTGTTTTCTCTGAACAGAAGTATGTTAGACAGGAACACTCTGTGAACAGCGCTCAGAAAGAGTTCTCTGCCTATTAACTAACATGTGGATATTTTCTCAAAGATTGTTCTGCATGCAGTAAGCCGGCAGAAGATAGAGGTTGCAGAGGTGGAACATTTCTGAAACAAGGAAGGATAAGAGAGAAGGAAATGTATAGAGATAGAGACATTAGAGTATTACAAGATACACAATTCAGATAATATTCAAAAGATTGCACAATTATATTCTTCCTAGTGCTCTTTGCACTTTTGAGTATCTTTTATTATTCTGTTTAGCCAACACTGATATATTTTCATATTGGGTGGGTTTTCTAAAGCGTGCGTATAGAGTTATTTTTAATAAATACTAGGGATGTTCCTGGATGAAGAATTTCAGAACTAGCCTGCTGCTAATTGAAATAGAATTTAGACAGTTTAATTATGATAAAACACACCCTCGAAAGCCTGGCTATTGAACGTATCAAACCTCACCAATGGCCTTCCAACTGTTGAATAAGTCTCAGTAGAATTAGTTAAAAAAACTTAATAAGGACCAATAAGCAGCCAGTATGTTACTGATTAGTAGGGGTGGAGATAACCATTTTTTCACAATATAATATGATTCAGGTGCCTGGGATTGATAGATTGACAGTTTTATGTACAGGTTTAACAGGTATTAAAGCTGTGAGAGACTCAACACGTGACAAAAAGTTGTACCTTATAGAACAGTTTGCTCTTATTTGGTGTACAGCAATCCACATACAGACTGACTCATTCACAGTTGCTACTCTCACAGCTCCTAATAATATGCAGTCAAATGACACTTCAGTGTAAATAAACACGGCAGACCCCCAGCAGGAAGAACTGAAGCTAAAACTGCTAGTTATGGCTGCCAGTCATGATATGTTATATAGGGTACGTATAAACACTCATGTTGTTGCTGCAGATCAACAACTTGCTGCTCTAATTCTCTTGTCCATTCAGCTTATTGCTTCTTATTCACTATTATTGACATGCCTGCATTTGTTGTACTTCCTGCTTGGACAGGGTACTTCCTGATTGGCTATTGTTCTAGTTTATGTGGCAAAACACGGAGTTTGTGCTCAGCTGTCTTTTGTGTTCTCCCTGCGTAATTTTTGTGGGGAGATCTTTTGTATTGATTTGATTTGTTTTTATTATTACATATCCATTATGAAAATCATAGTAGGGATGTAATTAAACCTTTAGTTTGGCTCTTAGAGAAAGAAACAACTTCCCATCTGTTAGACAATTGGATAAGCCCAGTTTCTCCTTCTCTTTTTTTCTTGATGAAAGTGTACAATCAGGAGTTGCTAAAGGTTAGAATTAGACAAACTGGCTACCTGTCAATCTCCAAAAGGATAAAAAAAGGAAGTGTGACGAATGTAACGTGGCCCTTTGTAACATTTGAGACATACAGTTATGGAAAAAATATTAGACCACAATTGTTTTCTTCAATTTCTTGTTCACTTTAATACCTGGTACCACTAAAGATATATTACCTGAAGAATACAATGAACACAACAAAAAATGCAGTTGATTCCATCATACTTTATGTCCTATTTGACATGCTTAAGTGAAGTTCTGTGAGATTTGATTCCTATTTTCATTTTTTGTTTTGTCTCTTTGGTTAATTCCCTTAATACTTTCATTTGAGATAATTACAGCAAAAATATTCAGACTGTCCAGAAAGAAAAGATGTCTTTAAATTGATTGGTCTTCAGAGGGCTGAGGTTCTACATGCATCATACCAAAAAAAAACATCCAGGCCGACCATAAACAGCAGAAAATGTCTTGGAGTTACAAGGGTTAACTTACTATTTTCATGTTATTTTTGATTGTTTCACCCTCTTATGGAAATGTATCTGTAATTTTATATGTAAATGTTTTATTTAATGTTTTTCTCTAGAAAGAGTGTCTCATTAATTGTTGGTTTTTTAATAAGGCACTATTCCTTCTAACGTAATAAAGGCCAAAGCAGAGCATATGCACTGTGGTTATTCTCAAATCCAATAGCTTAATAGACACTAGACAAACAGATTGACTTGCCTGTTCATTCACAACAATTTTTGCTTTATGATGATTTATCTGTCCTTGGAGTGAATGTATCTGTTTTATCAATCTAAAACAATCAGGCAGTTACAGCATCCAAACTCACATTTACTTCACTTTTTTTGCCTTACAAATGTGTACATCAGTATGAGCCCAGAGAGATAAGTAGAATTAAAACTAACCCTCTTTGATTCACGCTCTTATTTTAATTTACAAATCTAAATGCAGACTCTTTGCCAAAGGTCACAGGAGGAGATTGTTTTTTAAAAAGAAACATTTGAGCAGTGAAATTAAATGGCACATCTCTCAAGTACATCGAATATTATTGAATTAAACAGCATCCCCATCCAGAGAAAGTGTGTCTGTGCGTGTGTTTTATGAAAAACGTGCTGACATAAAGCCCTCTGAAAAAAGACGGCTCTGGATTTTAAGGGGAAAAGTAATCATAGTAAGATGGATGGAGGGAGGAATGTGACAAGTTTGTTGAGGAGTTTTGCAGCTCAGGGAGGAGCAGTGCTCTGTCACCCTCACCACACAGTCCAATTAGAGCTTATGATTAGTGCCGAACGTCTCCAGTGAAATTAAATCTATCACAGAGCTTGGATAGCTACAGGTCCCTGCAATTTAGCCTTCATTTTGTCTCTGTCAGCACAGAGCTGCTAATGTAAAACTGACAGAATGGATGATTTTTACTTAAGGCACGGCGTGATGGAAGCTGATGACATTCACAGAGTTTATTGTATTTCTGAAGTATGTGTACAGGGAATGTGTCTAACACCTTCCAGTGCAATAACAGCTCACAAACATCATACTGATCTGCAAAGTTTGTCGTAATATTCTATGGGCTTAACAATATCAAGAAAGGATTGCTGGTTTAACGGAGTGTTGAGGTGTGTTCACAGTGAGCTCAAATTGGCAGCCGAGACTGTGTCGCCTGATAGCTCACATTGCTCAGTGACGTCACGCCAGCTCAAGTTTCACTGCCATCATATCAGATCATATATTTGTATGTATAGGCTTAGCTGGCATTAGTCCATCTGTATCATTTTAACTCATCACCAGCAGCTGATGGCCCTGCTGCAGCGTCGTCAGTCAGCTGCACCTCGAGTAGGGAATTCTCTGCGGTCCCGTCTAGATGGAACTAAAGTACTCACAACTAATGTTCCCACATGGACATGGATTATCACTCCAATGTGAGCTGGAATAAAAACATTTCTGTCACGGGTGTCGTCACACACCCACACAACACTGATTGGCTGTCACGGCACAGCCACACACGATGTCGCCTGAAAAGTTCAAATTTTTCAACTTTGGCGACCAAGCGCCATGACCTAGCTCAACCAAGTTGCCCAGATCGTATCCATTACATCGTGTGAGGGTTGACCCCGCCCCAACGTGGCTGTACATTGACTTTGCATGGAGAGTGGTCCCCCAGGTCACCCAAGTCACATTTCGTATGAGCGCACCTTTTAGCAATCATATACGATTTAATATGCTTCTGCCAGCCTGGGTTTGATTTTCCACCCAAGAACCATTTGCAGAATTTCCTCCCCAGCTCTCTCCCACCCTCTGTCTACCTATTCTATACCCTATCTCTCTTATCTATCAATAATGGCATTAAAAGCCCAAAAATATATATTAAAAAAAAAAACAAGAAAAATATATTACATTTTTATTCCTCCTGCCACGTGTTGAGGTTTTCCAGTAGAAAATCACACCAGTAAAAATGTCTTTTTATGTACCAATCAACAATTTCTCTTCTTTATCTAAATCTAAACTCTTTTTTTTTTTAATCTAATTTGAGCCCCACATTATTTTCATCACACACTGCAGCCATCTGACAGCAATACTTACACTCACATAAAGGGTTAAGGAGCAACATGCTTAGGAAGAGTGGGTGGAGGAACATGTTACTACATAAATTGCATCACTTGTCACCTTGTTACATGAAGTCTAAATGTGCAGCTCCCTGTTTTAATTGTCTAATTTAACACAAGTCTTCTGCATTGCACTGCTGAGTATCTGCCTCGAGCTTGTCACAGGTGTTATGCTGTTTGGAGTGGTTGTGTAATTTGGTGACTTTATGTTTCTGTGGTTGTAGCAGTTAAGAAGACAGAGATTGTCCCAATGAATGTGTCTTTATTAGATTTCATTAAAGACACATCTTGTGAGTATTTTTCACATTACTATAAAAAAAGACTTTAAAAAGGGAGTCAATCTGAAAATCTCCGGTCAACATGGTTTCTCTTTGAAACGTACAGTACATGCAGGGGATGGACAGGTTTGCCTCGCACAGCAGTCAATACTCTGATATCTGATTTTAAAACAGACTTATTAAGGATAAGGCAATGAGCAAGAAACACTCCAATCTGTTTTCCATCATCAGCACTCATAGTGGCAGTATGACTCGCCTCTATGGAAAGGAATAAAAAAATCAATTCCAGTTGAGATTCAATGACAACTAGGTAGAGGAATCAATGTCATTTGTCTTTATGTTTAGCAAAGCCCTCATCAATTTCTTCCACTTTGTTCTGCAGGCCTTGTAAATTAAAGGGCACCACTCTCTCTTGAGAGGAAGTCAACAGAAGCCACAAATAAGAAGCCAAGATGTGATCATGGCAGACAGGGGGCAACAGTGGTCAAATTTGGGGCCTAATTTTACATACTAAGCTGACTGCAAAGCACCTCGTGTCTGTGTGATTTCAAGCAATGGTGGAAACACCAACAACCCGTAGAAGCGTTCGCCATTGCAGGACAGCATCCAATATCAGGAGTGCCATGTATCTGATGTGGCTAACACTGAACACCTACTTTTTACTCTCAGAAAATCCACATGAATCAATAAAAAATGTATCCATTGGCAGAATCAGTAATGGCATTGGTATCAATAAATCTTATTTATCCCCATCCCTGCTCACTGTGAGTCATGTGACATGCATGCAAATGCTGCAAATGCAATGTCTTTCAGACTGGAGAAATTCCTCGAACGTGTTAAAGTTCTCACTAATGTAAAGTGTTTCCAGCTTCAAGTGTGATACATCAGTGGTTCTCAAATGGTGTGGCAAGGCACACTGGTATGCCTTGAGGCAACTTGTGGTTTGCCTTGACAATTTGTGAAGTCATAACTCACTACTACAACTAGCAAATGAATTATCATATTTCTCGATCAGTCACTTGTGTACATAAATGTAGTTTTACAGTTGAAAAGTATGCTTTAAAACAAAAACTCCAAGGTTCTGCAGTTGATGGAATTGTTTCTTTCAACAATAAGGTTATTTTTTGCCAGCGTTTGTTTGGTTGGTTGGTTGGTTGGTTGTGAACAGGGTAACTCATAAGTTTTGAACAGATTTTGATTAAAATTGTCAGGAAATGTTGGTCATGACACATAGAAGAAGTGATTTACATCTTGGTGGTGATCCAATCTGGATGTGGCTCCAAGGAATTTTTTGAAGTATTTTTTAATATTGTGAGAGAGTGACATTTTCCACATTTTTCACAATAACTCACCTGACAATGTCGGAAATGCCTTGGAGAAGGCTTGTGCTCTTGGAGTTCTTGTAGCTACTTTTGTATTATCCCATTTATAAGTCTACTTTTTTAAAAAAAATTTCTTTGTGACCGATTAAAAGTTTAAGTGTGTGTCACTAAACTGATGAGATTTATCAAACTTTTAAACAAATTCTTCTTGAAATAGATATCTCAAGAGTTATATTGTTGCCAGTCAAATTTAGGAAGGCATCACTAAATAAAAATAAATACAGACTGAAAAAGTGCTGTAACATTTGACAGGATTCTACCTTTTATCGAAAAAAACACGGTGAGCCTTAAAAATGCTGTGTTGGTGCTTCACTATTTATCACTCCTTATTACTCATCTGCACTGCCAGCAACGTTAACCCTACTTTGACGGTGTTTACTTGTGATGAAGTTTAGGGGTGCAAGGGTGCAAACCCTCCTACCTGAGGCTCCAGGGGCAAGGGAGGCCAACCCCTTCAACTTACCAACTAGCTATAGTGCCCAAGGTAGTCAGCTTGTATCTCCCCTGCTATCAAACCAACTTCCAAGCATAGTTCAAATGGGACTTGAACCAGCCACCCGCTGGTCCCTAGCTTAAGCCCTTACAAGCTGAGCTACACTGCCACTGCCGTTGTAATACAAGGATACACGAAACTAATTTGATGAGGATTTCATTGTCATTATTGATATTATGGTAAGAAACTAAAATAATAGACAGGACTCTTCCTCTTTTAAATAGCTAATGTAACAACATTTGAATATGCAGAAAGCTGAAAATCATCATTTAGCTTAGTAATTCACTGAACCATAACACTAGAACATTACACTTCAGTGCAGTAAGTACTGTTGGTGTGTATCCCAGCATAATGCCCATTCATGCCAGTGTAGTTGTATGAACTGAACTGAAGTGATTTGAATCTGAGTTACTCTGCTGCTTCTACTGGTTATTTGAAAGCATTGTATTTGTTCAGGTCTCTTAATGGTCTCCATGCACAAAAGGAGCAGTGTCATGCTCTCCTGTGCTCCTCCAAAGCTATATCACATGGCGGATTGGCACGGATATGGTGTCCTGGATTTAATGTGAATGTCTCGAGGTGTTATGATGACGGAGCTTCACTGCACTCTTTAAATGAACAGTGAAAAGGGCAGATGTGTCAAGTCTGCACAATCAAGCCACACAGACAGATGTGAGGGACTTTGGTTATTCTTCAAAATATAACACATTGCAGACTTTGTTAAGAATTTCATCAATCTAATAATCTGCATGTAGCTTTTGGTGAAAGAGATTTTGCTGATTCCTCTTTTGTTTTCTGTTTTTCTCTGTAGACTACCAGAGCCCAGAGCAGACCCTATGAACCCTCGGGACTTTGAAGACAATGATTCTGGACCCTCCATGGACCACGCCCCCTGATCCAAGCACAGCAAATTCTTATCCACATCCGCCTGCCCTTCAAAGTCCGCCTCAGCCTCCTCAAGCTGTCAGGCTGGTCCTCTCTCCATCAGCTGTCTCAATTTTACACCCTCCCCTCCCCCTTCAGTGAGAACCCACAGCGAGGTGACCTTGAAGAAAGGCTGCTGTGACAAATATGGATAGGCTTCCTCTTTTTCCAACCCCCAACTTTCTTTTTTTCTTCCTGAATTAATCCCTCGCTGGCTACCAACTTTCTTTAATTGCACAAGTTAGTTATGTGCAATCAATTACCATCAGACTCAATTTCCACAGCCAGCCAGTCACATCCCTGGCTTCATGGTGAGTCTGGCTGAGTCAGAGACGACAGAGCTGAGCATCTGTTAAACCCAACAGATGTCAGAAACTGGGAATTTCGGCGACACGGTGCGCTTCACACTTCATTTAATCTCAATTTCATTTCTGTTTTTTGACAAACATTTTGAGCAGCCTCACGCATAGGGAGAGAACATTCATCAGACGCCATGATGCCTTATGTCGCAACAGACATTTGTTGAGAGTTATATTTTTATGGAATTTTTTTTTTTTTTTAATCTTTTCTGTTATAGAGTAATCTTTTATACTTTCCCTCATCATGTTGCCTTCACCCCTTTCTCCCCCTGCTCGACCTGCTTGTAGACTTCAGCTCACTTCCGGATGCGCTTGTCAGATCTATTATCAGAAGCAGGGGACATTTTGACACCTATTGATTTCCAGGAAAGCTGCTGAATCTTTGTTAGGTGAGAAATCGAATTGTAATTTGACTGTGCAAAATAGCACTCCCGCAGTATCAGTTTTCTACATACTGTAATGTAAAGGCTCATTGCTCCTGGCCAATCTGCAGTGTATGACAGATTACAGCCCAGACAAGTGTGTATGCGTGTGTTTGCACCTTTTTTTTTTTTTTTTACCTTGACCTGCTCAGCCATAACTTTAATTTAGCACCACATATTCACCTGTATCAGCAGTTTGTTTTTAAAGTGATTGATTCTCTCTCCTTAAATTCACATTTTCAAAGGGATGTCACCCAGAATATGTGGAACATGTTTGACAACAAAACTGCTGCAGCAGATGCACTGAGAGCTGTATGCACACCCAAGGGAAATGCTGGTGTGTCAGCAGCCTATTGAAATACTCCAACAGCTCACTCTTTAGTCAAGAGAATCAAAAGACGAAGAGGATGGCTGTCTGATTTTTCATCTTGTTTCCATTTGTCTATTTTTGTCTACAGTCTAAAAATAAAAGCCTCTTTCATGGGTTGGATATTGAAGATGACGTTTCAATTTACGCTTGTGAGCATTTTCAGCATGTTTTTGTCTTTTGCACAACATAACCATTTAAAAACTGTCATCCAAGACGTGTTCAACCCCATTTGAAGAGTTTTTAAACAGACTGGAATTATGAGTCTTACTTCATTGTGGCCTGCAAAAGCAAACAAGATCATCGTCCTCAAAACTGACTTTTTTTTTTTCAAAACCTTCTCCATGAACACAGCATCGTTTCAAGAAATGTATCAACGTGAAAACACTGGAAACACTGAAGTATATAAGCCAGGCCTGTAAGTGGCGCTGTAAGGCTGCCACAGACACACTCAAAAATCAAAGAAGAAGACGTGCATGTGCATTAAACATGCCCAATGTAAACAAACACTCGTGTTTACTGTTCTCTGTGTCCACTTGTCAGTAGCCTCTGCAGTAGGAATGCGACACTGTGGTTTCTGTTGTTGTTGGTTAGCACATGAGGCTTAAGAGAAAGGTGGGGCTATGAAATTGCGTAAACAGAGGCACAAGGGGTGACTTTTTGAGATTGAGTCACTCTGGGACCCATTTTAAGGCATCCAAAAATGCTGTATCATTATTGACAAATGCCCGTACGACAGAAAACTTTTGTGGATACACCTAAGCGCGTCTCCATGTGGACGGCCCCTTAATGCTGCACTGTGCCCACAAATGTGTCAGCCTGTTTCTGGTGTTCCCTCCCTTGCACAGCCAAGTACATGAAATGTTGCGCTTTTAGCTACAGATTCTGTAAACATTAAACCACACTGTACAGTAGGAATGTGTGCAGTAAGCTGGTTAAAGCGTTAAAATTATTAAACTGAAAGGGCCTGCACTAGATTTTTAAGTTGGTGTTGCTAATTTGTTCTTCATTTTTTCATCAAAACAGGCCTAAATCCCTTGTCAAATTCTCTAGCTAAACTGCTGAAATATCCTTAAATCTGGATGTAAAGAGAGAAAATTGAATGAAAGCTTTTGAATGAACGGGTAGCATTGGTAATATATTCCACATTCA
Source organism: Cetoscarus ocellatus (assembly GCA_037902135.1). Lineage (NCBI taxonomy): Eukaryota > Metazoa > Chordata > Actinopteri > Labriformes > Labridae > Cetoscarus > Cetoscarus ocellatus. The sequence goes on from JBAMNC010000262.1 coordinate 2,318,845, forward strand.
GCACAGCTCAGACGTTAAGCTGAAAGGACAACCACAGGCTGGTGGTTCTATTGCCAACATTAGCATCAGCCACACTTTGCAATCTAATTTCACATTGTTTACTCACTTATGCTGTTATCATGTAACAAATAAACAGTCCTCAACTTTGAGTTTTCTCCCATCCATACTTAAAACTGTCTCTGTCTCCTGTCTGCCATGAATAATTCCTTGTCTCCTCCGTTGTCATTCCTACTGACTGCCTCTTGTGAGACAGTGGTTGTTTTGCAAGGCAAAATGCTATTTTATGCTATTTTATGCACCTTACATGGAAAGGCACTGGCAACCACAGAAAATCTGTGATGTTAAATTTATTTGTCAGATTCTTTGCATTTTGGACTGCTAAACAGCATCTGGGATACTATTAAAATTGCCAAAAGACAGCAAACAGATTTATTTAAGACCAGCAGGTCACCTAAGTGATATTAACATACAGTATGGTGGAGAATCCCTCCCTTTACACTTTGCATTTTCTATGTCTTTTGATCAATGAGATTAGATTACATTAGATAGAACTTGAATAATTCCTTGGAAAGTCTCCTTTAGGGAGATTAAGATTCCAGCAGCATTATACATAATACACAGGGTAAAAAAGAACACAGTATATTAAAAAGTAAAAGCAATTTGCAGATATAAATAAAAAATATGAATATATGAAATATTGTATATATATGTATATACATAAATATATACATACACACACACACATATATACATATACATATATATTTTTTTATTTATTTATATATATATAAATATATATAGATATATAGATATAGATATATATAGATATAGATATTGATATATATATGTATATATATATATATATATATATATATAGATAGATATAGATATATAGATATATATATATAGATATATATAGATATATAGATATATAATATGGAAACAGATGTAGGTGATGGTCGATGATCTCTGTTAGCCATGAATAATCATGAGTGATGATAGAAAGCAGAAAAAAAGTCAACCCACTGAGTGACGAACCACTTCATGTGCTGTGCACTGTGGTAAGAGTGCTATGTTTGTTTGATACCATTTTCTGCAAATTTTATTTGGCTGCAGTGTGTGGGCGCAGCCTTTCTCTCTCGCCTGAAGGCGTTTTTGGTACAGCTGAGCCTTCAGCTACACATCTCTGTGTGATTGGCCCCTTATACAGAAGCGAGCCTACCTTCAGCATGATAACCCTGCTGGCACATGAAGATGGATGGAGACAGGAGAAAAGATGGATTGGTGTATTGAGGTGAATCAGGAAGAGGATTTTGAATTTTCCAACATTGAAATTCAAAGCAGCAATCCCATCCCAGATAGGACTGGGAATTAGAGGCTTGGGAGCAAAGGGAGCAGCGGAGCCCATTAGGGTCCCTGCTGCATTCACTGGGTTTGTACCTACAGACCCACACAAGCCAGAAACCTGCTTTTATTAAGCTAAGCCTCAATTCTAAAGCTGTCCCTGTTTTCTGCTGCTCATTTTATTCTCCTCTCACCTCCTCAGGATCACACGCTCAGCCCACGTTTGCTTCACACCTGCTGTCTACCAGAGCCACTTCATCAAGCCCAGAACGCTTCCTCAGCATCTCTCCACATTGAGATATCGACTTGGAGAAACTCATTTAGCCATCGCCTTTGCCACCACTGCTGCCTTCTGGGTGGTAACACGTGTGTGTGGTGGGTTTGCATCCCCTCGCGAGTTTCCCTTAACAGAAATAATGGGGCTTAATGATTTACCGCATGAGGCAATTGATCCTCAGCATCCGCTAAGCCACTGCTGACCGACCAAGAACTGGAGCACTCAGACGCTTTTAGAGATTTTTCCCTTCTGCTTGTGTGTGTTTGAATGTGGCGCTGGCTTAATTGATTTAGCTCGGAGGAAGTAAAGCCAGAATGCAGCTTTCTGTGCCATCAGGGAGAGGCTGCTTTTAGAGAGTGATCATTATCCCGTCATCCATCTTGGAGTCCTGCTTGATCAAAGAATAATAACAAACCAGAGAGGGGGACAATGTGCCTGTTGTCTGTGGAGGAAATGGAGAGGAAAAGAATTGTCTCATCTAATTTAGCCAAGGAGACCACGAGGATGCCTTTTTTTCACACCCAATTACACCTACTCCTCAGGTTCACTCCACTGAGCGCGCTCACAAAGAGGCCCCAGCAACACCGCAAGACCTCCGCTTCCGGCAAACAAACAGCAAAAAGAGGGACTATTTGCGTATTTGTATTGACATGAATTAATTGCTTCATGGCTTGTGAGATTGAATTAGCTACGTGACGTGCTTGCTAGTGCCCATACGGCTTTGATTGCTGTTTTTAATAGAGCTGATTTCTCTCTGCCATCGTTTAGAAGAAGGGTTGAGTCTGTTTGGAGCAGCCCCACCACCCACCACCCACCAACCCACCAGCACTTAATGAGTCTGTTTTATTAGCACGCAGAGCAAAAGGAAATGTCTGTCGTAATTTGCTGCACAATGCCCTGGAATGACTGTGTGTGTTTGCGTGTGTATAAGGGGGATCTGTAAGGATGTGTGCATTAGCCTGTGAAAAATGACAGTTTATTTGCAGAGACCTGCACCTCTTGTACCGTTCAAGAGAATGTATTGCTTGCCTCCGTGTTTATGCCCTGTCTTATTCATCTTTCCCCTCTGCCTCTTCACACGGAAACAAGGAAACAGGCATCAGGCGAGTGAGGCCAACCCATGTTGTCACGTTTCAGCTGTTTGCTTTGGGTTTATCCTCGGGTAAACAAGGAGAGGGTTTAAGGGTGTGAAGCATTTTTTATGTTTCTTGTTTATTCTTTTTTTAGGCTTTCATGTGACTTGGTTTATTTCTAAGTATATCAAAGCAAATCATTTTCAATGTATTCTTGGATAGAAAGGCATACAGGCTACACTACTAACTCAGTTATAAGCATCTGTTTTTGTCTCACTTCAACATCAACTCAAGAATATAATAATTAGTGGGTGCCTTTAACCAGGGGTAATGTCTGTGCATCCTGTGTTCAGAGGCTGTTGTCCGTGTCCATGTTGTTTTTTTTGGGGGGGGTTTTGGTCATTGTCGAACTCAAATGGCAAATATCAAAATGACAGTACATAATAAAGCAGTATTACAATATGTGGTGTTGCAATGTGCTCATCTGTCTCATCTGTTGTTTGATGTGGAGTTCATAGGGTTGCAAAGGGGTGGAAAATGTCCAGTGATTTTCTAGTAAATTTACAGAAACTTTCAGGGCAAGTTAAGCTGGGAAAGTTTGTAAATTTTCCAAATTGTAAACTTTCCATGGTACTTATGGGAATTATGGCAAATTGTTGACAATTTAAACAAATCGTATCACATCCAGACATAAAAATCTACATTTTGTTTTGTCACAGGCAGACCTCTATGCAAAATTATACCGTTAAAAATACATTTCAACAGATTTATTTGTAAGTAGAACTTCATCAAGTTTTAATTATTCTATTGTTTAGAAATGGGCCTCAGTATTTCAGGGTTCTACAATCATCAGTGCACGTGATGGAGGGATGCACAGTGCATGTAGGGGGCGTGGCCTAAATACCCCTGCAGTAACCATCTGCTATGTGGATGTGAATGAGGAATAGCATAGATATTCTCAATTATACTTTGAAATGTGGTTGTTTTAGTTCAAGATTATGCTGAAATATATTTCCCTTGACTCTATTTAAAATCCCTGTGAATGATCAACCTTCAGTTTTGAAAATTCCAGGTTTATTCCTATTTCTTTCCTTAAATTCCTGTTTATTCCAGTAAAATCCGTTTTTCCCGTACTTTTGCTACTTTTTTTGTTGATATGTCTTATTATCTTCGCAGGTCATTCTAATAAATGGGAACATGCCTTGCCTTGTCATATCTGCACTTGTCTTTCACATGCTGCAGCACACGGCTTTGTTTGGTATGACTAGGTTTGATGTGGGAGACTGATTATCTATGAGGTTTTGCAAAAATTGTCTTCTGCAAAAGCAAAACTGTGAATTGCACTGATCAGATTAATGATACATAATGTGATTAAAAATTGAGACAGCATATCAGAATATCTTTCTTGTACGTTCAGGGAATTCACGGGCCACCCACTGATGGAATTGACACTCTAATTTAAAGTGAGTAAAGCTTATAAGCTGCAACATAAAAGTACTGGGCAAATTCTGTACTGATGATTTAATCATTAAATATTCCAAAAAGTTTCATCTGTGTTCAACAATAATGACGCTTTTCTTTTGGAAAAGCATCAACCCCTAAACCCTCCACAGGCATCTCTTTTTATGTTGTCACTTATGTTCAGGTCTTCCCAGAGCTTGACTTTAAAAGAAAATCTGTATCATAAGACATCTAGCTATTTCACCAAGGTTTTGTGTATTTTTGATAAAAGCTGTCTGTTCCGACCAAAACTGAGTAAAGAAAACACAGAAAAGGTTTCAAATGTTGGACTGGAGAATTAAAAAAATAGGAATTTAGTTCCTAGTTAGAAGACATTATTTAAACACAAATGCTGGAATTTTCACTTAACGTTTTGTCCCTGATAACTGTAAAACTGTTTTTTTTTTGTTTTGTTTTTTTTGTTTTTGTTTTATTAATCCGTGAACCAGCTAATTAAGTTTTACAGACTTTGACTGACATAAGCACAGTGTAGAAAAAATTGACTTTATACATTTGAAATCTATTCATACTTCTAGAAGTGTACATTTTGTTTCATGAACAGGTAAATTTCATGCAAAGATAATTTATTGGATAATTTACTGGAATGCAGTGCAATGTAATCAATTTCCAGCCAAAACAAATCTTTATCTTAAATTATGATTCAATCAAATCAAGTTTTCAGGTTGAAGTCACTTTGTGTATTTGCAGAGTTGCATTGTTTCATAGGGCAGCAGGGCAACAAACAACTGACAAAAACAAATATTCCCATGAAATCACTTGTTTTCTTTATGTGTAAATGCACTGACCAAAGTTTTTCTTTTTCTTGTTCTATGCTGTCAGTACAAAACTATTCACTCTTTTTTTTTTTTTTTTTTTACTTTTTTTAAAACTTTTTTTACACATTATTTATTTTAACAGTTATGGATTTTATTTTGGATGTTTGAAATAAACACACCTAAGATTATGACTAATATTGAAGTTGATTGGGGTGCAAGTCTGGCCTTGCTGATATCTTGTGCACTCATAAATGCAGGATCTTTCCTGTCATAGGACTTATGAATCATGTCTTATGAATTATGTCAAGGGACATCAAAACTTAAAGAGGTTATATTTGCCTTAACTTTGGCTCCTGTCTACACTTTTGACACCTGCTTCAGTATGTTCACAAAAGGTAGTGTTAAAAAAACACTTAAGTTTTCACACACTAAACACCTGTGATCCACCTTCATTGTCTGGGACATTTTGTCGGACCTCACTTTGGGACTCCTTCCTTATGTGTACCCTGTTCTTTGATTAGAAGAAGATCTACTTTGTTGATCCCTCATGGGGAAATCCAATTCTGTACACGCTGTTATTGAGACATGCTACATACACAGGCTAAAATACACATGCACAAACACGTCCTTCAATCATGCACTAATGGAGAGATGTCAGAGTGATGTCTTGCTGCTCCTGAGGAAGCTCTACAAGCTGTTTTAGTGTTAAGTGTTCTGCTCAAGAGTACTTCAGCAGTGCCAAGGAAGTCAGCTGGCATCTCTCCAGCTACCAAACCAACTTCCAAACATGGTTTGGTCAGTTATTCAGTCAGACAAAGAATATAGAAGATGTTTTTCTTAACCTTGACATGTTTTGACTACTAGCTGCAGTCTTTCTCAGAGGTATCATCTTAACAATGTGACGTGCCCTTAAGAGCTGTTCTTCATCGGTATGGTTAGTCTGGTCGATCATGCTAACCATGCCAGTGGTATGGAGGAGAGAGTCTAGTTTCCTGTTGGACTTTAAATTGTTAATATTAGATCACTGCAAAAGGAATAATCACATCATGGGCACAGAGCGCATTCATGCTCTCCCATACCTGGCACTTTCTACTCTAAACTACCGTTTGGCAAGGCATGACCTGTCAGGTCTGCCAGGCTGACCATGTCTGGGAAGAATAAGTACACATCACAATGTTCAGATGACACTTCTGAGAAAGACTGCAGTTATCAGTCAAAACATGTCAAGGTAAAGAAAAAACTTCTTTTTCTGATTAAAAAAAGAACTTAATAAATAATCAAAATATGAAGACAAAATTAACTTGTTTAATCTAATTGGTTTGGTCGGGACTTGAGCAGGCCACCTTCCAGTCCCCAACCCATGTCCTTCTTGACTGCAGGTAATTGGCCACATTTTTCAAACAGTCTATGGTCTGACTGGGTTTGCCAATCTTTGAATGCATCACAGTGAAACCTTTCATTAAGAATAAAAGCAACAAATTGGCCTCAAGCTGTGCATCATTAAATGTCATTTTCTTCTGTCTTCTCATTTTTATTAATTTGACTATTTAAAACCAAAATCAATCCATTGACACTTACTAAGAATATTCTCTCTATCTCCGGCTACAGCTTCTTTCCATTCCCTTTAATGTGCTAAACAAAGCTTTAAAGCCCCTCTGAGAATTGCTAACAGGCAATGAATCAATCCCTTTCAGGTTGTCGATTTTTTGGCTCATATGAGATCCAGCAGGCGAGAAGGTGATACAGATTGCAGACTGTCCCAGACTGACTGACTGACAGCAGGCATCTGTCACAGCTGGCAGCTACAGACAGCTGTTTGGCAGGCCCAACTCACGAACAATGAATGGTTGAAGACAAGACGGCCGGGGAATCCATCTCTCCTCTCGACAGTTTCCATCACTCTCACATCCCACAGTCAGCAGAGACACCCAAGGGCTCCTGTTACTGACCCCCCCTGCAATCTTTTCTCCTGTTTCAGCATCCTTCTCTGAGATGTAATTGTAGAGTAAACAGAGGGTGAAGGAGAATCAGAAGGCTCATACCTGGGTGTAGACTCAAGATCAAGTATGCAGCAGTGAGGAATTACACCAATCACATATAAGACGAGAGAAATGGACGACATAAAGGTACGAACGCAGTGGAGGAGAGCCAAGATGCGTCCCCCCAACATGCCTGTGAATAAAATGAACACCCTGTCCAGAAGACACCTACAGCTGTTCCTTCAAGGAGCTGTAACACATTATAGCTTCTCCGTAACTGCTGTATGACTCAATGTAGAGGAGTGGGAGGTAATATTTTTACATTTGACGCCTCCCTCAGCAAAAACTCTGCCAAACGGAACGCCTAAGTGGGAAAAAAAAAAAAATGCCTGTAAAGTACAGTTTGTGATATCCCAAAAAACTTCTTGGCTGACACAAATATGTCTGCATATATGTGACATCTGGAATATGATGTGTTACATTTAAATCCTCGAGATGTGTTTCTTTTACACAGAGGTTGACATCCACCCACATGCAGCGTTCACAGAAACCTGGCAATCGTGCCGGCTGGTGTTATCTGTCTCCATCTCCTCCTCGTCCTCATGCCTCTCATCATTCATGCTGTGTACACAGTCTGTCCCTCTCTGGTTGCCCAGGCTCCTCTGGAGCTTGTTAATTGCATCTGTAACACAGGTCTGTGGGTGGAGCGGCGGCAGTAATTGCTCTGGCCCGGCCTGAGGAGAGGAAGGTTGCAGCCATTTGGCCTCCAGGTCTGCCCCAAGGCGACCAGATTAGATACATGTTTCCTGTTTGGTGAGATGGATCGCATTAGAAGTTTATCGGGGTCGGAGTCCACCATTAAACTTGTTCTGCTGCTCTCATTTCCTTTGATGGAAAACACTTGTTAAACCTCACCTCCATGCACAAGTGATGGACCCCAAATTCAAAGCAGGTAAAAATGACCCTTTCTCAGTTTATCTTTATGCATTTTTTGTTGTTCTGGTACTTTAAAATAACACCCACCGACCATTTGGTTGGACCCCTGCTGACTCAACATATCCTCCTCTCACCTCTGAAACTAACTCTGGAGACTACTCCTTTCAATCTCTGCAACATTCAGCTTGCAGGCAAAGCGTCACAGGTCTACTGTGTGCTCTTATCATGTTAGAGATAAAGGAGATAGTTTGTCTGATGACATGTTAAATGATAAATGATTGTATGAATTCACATAATAATACTCCGCAGTGGCTCTCCTGTCTGTGCATCAGTAGAGATGTTTGTCATATCCATTATCTCTAACAGCAGCTTTAAGTTTAGTTGCTCTTGCTAAGTTACAATTCTTGTTACAATGCTTCTTTGTACAGCCCTCTACTTAAAATACAATCAAAACTTAAGCTAACCTGATAATTTAACATTTGTTGCCACCAAGCTCTCAGCTCATTGAGTTTACAGAGGAAATAGTTGTGTGAGCTTGCTTATGGTTTTCCAGCTACATGACTGAAGATGAATTATTCACCAGATCCAGTTTTGTGATGCAAATAACTATGTCTAAGTTTTTTAAAGGTCCCATGTCCTGCAAAATCATTTTCTTTGCTTTTAATGTTGTAAGAAGGGGCTCTAAAAGCAGAACAACATGCCACATTTTACTAAACTCTCAGTTCATAGAGAAATGCACTATGCCTCTTTAAAGAAAATACCCAATGAAAAAGGTTTTTTACTTCCTGGAGTTGATTGTGTCATAGCTATACAGCCTCTGCCTATATCTGTTTTCTGCTTGTCATAGGCTGACGGAATGACTGTTTCGAAAGTCTCCTCCATGACCTCCTCAAATCAGTTTGGGCAGCTAGTCAGCCTCTCGTAGATCTGAGCATTTCCATAGGGGAGGGGAAAAAAGCTGCATCCTCTGATCCTCTACAGTGATGAAATATTCATTGTTTTGTTCAACTGTAATCAAATCCTTGATTAATAGACACTCAAGACATGATGTAAATGGTTAAACACACTTTAGCCAACAACTCTAGCTAAGCATTCAGTCTGAACTGTAACATCACTGCCTGTCACTCGGGCTGCTATTGCTCAAAAACGCCCTTGAGGCAGATATAAACAAGAACAATAAACTGCTGAACAGCATCAATAATATTTCCTATATCAAAGTCACAGATGAGCAGTATTTCGATTCAGAAAATGGAGATTACACTTTATGTAAGCTTTGCCAGTTTATGACTGCATATCACCATTCAACCAAAGCAATAAGTATCCTTGTTTAGCACAGTCATGGACGTAAACCTGCAAAGACAACCAACATTTGCACTGCTTCATCAGTAGGCAAACCAACTTCACGTCATAAACCCGCTAATGCTGTTATCCCGTGTTAAACTTCTCACACTTTTGACTATTCTCTAACTCAAACACAATTTATGCATTGAACTGACATCAATTACTTAGCTCGCACCAGATTATAAAGGATTCAGAGGGAGATGTGGATTCATTCAATAAATCTTCATTTTAGCAGCTCCAATTCTAAGTGTTATCTCTCGAGGCTCCTCAAAAAAAGACTACTGTTCTCTTATATGCTTTGTAAAGACCGAATAATAACCTTTCGTGAGCACAATACCTAGTTAAATTTTGCAAACTAGCAGATTCATGTTAAATAGCCATCAGTGCAGATTGTACAGGACAGTTAGTCTTATAAAACAAGAGTATAACACACATGTCATATTGTCATCTTCTAAAATAATTATAGGACTCCTCATTGCAGATATGTTTCCCCTGTCCAGGCCTTTACTGTACCTAAAAAAAACCTCACTGTATCTGAGTCTATTTCTGGGCTTAGCTGAAGACCTCTGCTCCCTGACCTGAGAGGCCTGATCACTTTATAACAACCGAACCATCCAAAAACGCTCCATACTGTACTGAGCGGTGACCTTTAGAGTACAGCCGGCCACTGTTTATCCATTCACTTTATTTGTTTCCCTTCACTCTAATGCAGGGAGCTGAAATGCCTCCACTTAGCATAATTTGTAGACTCACTGTGCCGGAGTGATGAACTTAAATGCCTGCTGTTGTACAAATAGCTTTTCTGTAGTTAGCAGCTTAGTGTCAGTGGCCCCAATTCATCACGTCGGTTCGGACAAGACAAGGGATTAGCATGGAAAACGTCCAAAATAAGTTAAAGAAGACAAGTGAAATCAGACAATATACTCAGAATAATGCATGATTTATTTAGAAGAAAGCCAGATGGGTCTTGAAGAAGATGATTTATCTGTGCCAGGGGCTGCTGCTTGGTTTTTGGCAAGGCTTCACTCACTTGCAATGCAAATGCAGAGAGGAGGAAAGTGTGAAGATGAGATCTCTAAAAACACCAGTGATGACAATAATCACAAATAGAGCGAACACAGGGATATTAAAACAGCTTGTGACAGGCAAAAACTAAACAGCAGCATTAAAGGTCACACAGCTCTCATTAATGGGCACAATGTTCAACCTGCAGTCAGAGCTGTTGCACAAGGAAGCATCAAAAGCAACTGTGAGGATATTTTCGATGGCTGTAAACGAATACTGATGCCATTTTTATGAGCCACAAAAGCAAAGGAGCCCAAAAAGTACAACAACATTTAAACTCAATTATAATGTCTGAAAATACTGTGCAGGGTGTGTGTGTTGGTGATTGTTTGACAGCACACTACAGATTTTTTCTTTTACATTTTCCAAGAAATGTCTGTTAATGAGAGACAGATTTGCCTGTCAAAGTAAAATGGAAGGAGTTTTTTTAAAGAGCACTTATAAATGTATCCTCACTGGCACTTTAAGTCTGATGTCCCAATAGTGGACTTGTAAGTGCCATGAAATTACATATTTTGATATTACTGCTTTCACTGCATCAGCTATTTTCGCCATCAGTCCTTAAAACATAAAAACTTGTATTTCAAAAGTTTAACCCTTCATTACATGTTTGATATTGAAAAAAACCATACACACACACACTTGACTAACTCCCTTTTAGCAGACATTGGATCAGTTGGGTCCAACTGCAGTACAAGGTTAAAATGTGTTTATTTTGATTACAAACATTAATATAGACCTATCAAAGCAGATGAAGTAAAAATTCTGAAAAGACTACATTGTCATACGGATCAAGGGTAAAAAATGTCTTAGAAATAAAAACATGTGTACACCAAAAAGGGTCCAAAGGGGCTTGAGGGTAAACCAAAGTCTACTTTCACTTAACTGTCTGCACTTGGCCTTGAGTAAAGAAAGAGTGCACTTTTTCACCTCACCTTGCTGTGCCAGTGAGAAATTGGAGGCACACTTAACATTGCCCTTGACTAACTCTGGCCTGAGACCTGATTTGCTCCTTCAGGCTACAACACAGCTGCCCACTGCTGCTAAATGGGTCATATACAGAGGACACATTTCATCACGGTGACTGATGAAGTATAACAGAACAGGTGTTATCTGAGTTTTCAACTTCAAGGTTGTATGAGTTTCTGCCAAGAATGCTGTTTTTTATTATTTTTTTTTTACTATTGGCAGTCTTTGGGGTAAGGCTCAAAGGACATCACAGGAGTTGCTTTTGGAAAAGTAATACAGGAACTGTAAATGAAATATCTTTCTTGGTTTCACCACGAGCATATTTACCCATCCAAGCTATGGTTTGGTCTGAAAGGCATCATCTGTTATAAAATGTAGCCTTGTTAAGGTGGAAAGTATGTATATTTTGGAAAGTCTGGTACAACAATGGCAATCTAATAGAAAAACGATCATCTTATGTAGGCAAAATGTCTCCAAGCCTGTGTCCGTGGTGGTGGCTGACCACTGTTGTTTATTTAACAGACTTAACAAGCTAAGAGAGCAAGTGGAGTGTAAAGGACATGCTGCTCGCCTAACCCCCATTAAGACAGCAGCTGGTGACCAAGGTGAACTGTGTAACTGAAAATAACTCGTCTTACCATCACTACAGTCTGTTACAGTCCCTCTGAGGAGGTGTCAACAACATTCCTGACCACTATGTCCTGGCGAACTAAGAAACTATAACATCATAACCTCTCACAGCTGATGTGGTGACTGCAGTGTTACTGCAACTAATTCAAAAAATTTGATTATTGCAACCAACAAAATCTACAGAATCAAAAGATGCAGGCCTACGTAGACTTCCTGGTTTGCAAGTTGGAGCCTTAAACAACAACAAAAAAAATTAACATCATTTGTCACTTTTGTAGATGAAAGAATACAACCAAGGTGGTAAGAACAAGCAGGAGAAGAGCATGTGGCTTCAGCTGTCCAGTGTTATGCTCTAATGTTTACTGTGGCTGCACAGACATGTCTAGACATGTAACTTTAACATTGAGGAAGCTAGATAGATAGATCCAAAGTGAGACATCATTATTAAGTATGACATAATTGGGGGAACTTTTCCATTGAAGGAAAGAGGGTTTTTATGATGTCTGGGTGAAGGACATTTTTCAGTATAATAACCAAAAAAAGGGTATTTTGTATAATATATAACCTTTAAGGTATAGCATGGTAACTACAGGGGAAAGTTAATAATTAATTCACACTTTGATCAGTGCAAACTCATTTTTGGTTTGATCAGACATGTTTATTTCTGCTGCAGAGTCGGACGCCTGAATACTGACACAAGGTAGGATTTCAAGCATTTGTAGTGAGCCTCAAGTGGACACTTAGGGTGCCTTCAAACCTAACTTGTTTGTTCTAGCCCAGATGAACTCTTGTTGGCTTTTCATTTGGAAATTTCATTTGATTTGGGTTGATGTTAAAGCTCACAAGAACTCTGGTACAAGAACCAAACTTTAGTCCATCTGAAAACAGGGGGTCTCGGTTAACTTCTAAGCAGATCAGAGTTTGGTCTACAGTGAATGTCATTATCATCCAAACCAAACAAGGCAAGAAAATGACAAAGCAGTGAATAATGGCTTGAATTTGGCAGAATCTCAAAACAGTAAGAAAGCTAACATAGCATTCACTGACAATATCAAGTAGAGAGTGCCTTGAGTTAGCATTGCTAGCACCACCAACCTCTGGACTTGTCCCATGACAAAATGCAATTTCTTGCAATTTTTCAACTGCTCTTAAGATGTTGATCAGCAGTGTACATCCATTTCTTGTAAACCTGATATGTCAAGTAAACTAATGAGGATAACCTGCAAACATTGTTGAATTTTCCATATAAACTAAAGGTTCAACTTACAAGATATTCGTGGACATATGTCAAAGGTCAAACTCATGGAGCCTCATGTTAATGCAGCATCTCAAAAACTCTCTGAGAAAGATCCTCCAAACTTTTCATAAATTGGTTCTCTGACTAAAAGATTTTTTTTTGTATATGTTTTAAAAGTCACATGCCAAAGGTCAAAGTAATGTCCACTCTGATTAAGGGATGAGCTGACTTGAATTTGGATGTACATACAGAAGGTCACAAGGTCTTGATATGCTCATCCTTTGCCTGTGAACATGATATCTCAAAGTGATTTTAGGGAGTTTCTACAAACTTTATACTAATGACTATTCTGACTCATAAATAGAAATATTATATTATTTAGGTCAAAGCTTTGGAGCCCAAACAAGATACAACAAGTTTAAGTCACATCCTGCTTTATTCATTACAGGCTAAGGGTGTTAGAGCAGAGTGAGAATCTCATGTTAATCTTTTGCATGTAAATGTTAAAGTTGGGTACTTCGCTCTCAAGACAAAAAAGTTTTCATTTCAAAGGTTACATTGATGGGCATGGTCATGGGTGGAGCCCGTGAGTGACTCACTGAGATTTAGCCCTGAATCTTTAGTGATATCAATAAAATTATAACCCTGTGCAAAACCAAGACAGTCTTTTTCTAACTCAACAATGGCTCACAATTAAGCTTTAAAGAATGAAAATTTTATTCCGCACATGAATATGCAGAATTAAACTTTATTTTATGAACTCTCTTAAAGTGTACACACACAGCAATATTTAAGCATTTGGTTAGTGGAAATAAATTCTTGCATAGAACCACACATTGACTTTTTCTTTTCTTTTTTTCTGATGGGTAAAGCCAGGCAGTAGTTAAAAATTGATTTCCTGCCCAAAAATTTTGTGAAACTTAAACAAATAAAAAGTTTCTGGGGTGCTGATAGATGAGCACTTATGTTCACATACAGATCATCCTCCTTCCACATCATTTGCAGGGACGTGAGTGCTCTCATTGTAGATAGGGGTGGGTCCATATCTAGCCTGTGCTTTTTCCAACATGTCTCCCCCAACTCTCTTATCGAAATTTCTGACACTGTCCACTGGTTCTGTCTAACAAAGGCACAAAAAAGGCCAAAAATATATCTTTGAATTATATATGTACACTGTTGCAACAAAGATGCACACTTTTTTCCACATTTGAAACTTTACTTAGGTTTAGAACAGACTGGAAATGATATGTTTTGCATGTTACATGTTTAAAATTAACTGCATATCATGTACCAGGACCTGCTTTGCCTAGATCTCCCATCTGCTTCTTCTAGCTTTGTCCCTCAGCTAACCTGACCCACCAGATGGACCATTTCATATTTTTCACAAGTCCATCTGGGAAAGGGCCCATAGACAGTGTTTGAGAATGGGCAGAACCTTGCAAATGCATATTAATATTAACAATCGCTCTGTCAATCACATATATTATGAACCAATCAGATGACGCAAGAAGGGGAAGGACAGAACCTTAGCAACTTGGTAAAACATGTCTAAAGTGGGGCGAAAATATCTTTACTATAGAGAAGTTTGTAGTGTTGATATTTGTTTTTCATTTAATTAAAAAATGCCCAGAGCTGATAAAACTGCTAGTAAAGCTGTTAGCATTCACGCTAATCTCTGTACGAGCAGCCACTTCCTGCTGTCATCTTGCTCATAGCTCTCACTTCTTCCTGCTCTAAAGGACTCTGATTGGGCCGTTCCACTTCGGGCCGCTCACAACAGTTGTCAATTGGAGGTTGGCAAGATGGACCTGACTGATTACAGACACTGAATCAGACTGATCCACCTGCACTGCAGGGTTACCCCTGGGCATAATGAGATAAACACCTGATCCGACAAGAATAGTTTGTTCCAACTCAACCATTAATCTGAAACTGGTTGACTGTTTCAGTTATCCACATAAAGAAATAATGTGTAAATAATGATAAAAGATATGCAAACTAACAGTTTAATGTCTAAAAATAAATGAAAAGACACTTTCTAAAACATTGAATCTTGATGGTATTTTTATCTTACAGTTCATGTTGTTTTGTGTTCTTTTTTTCCTGTGTGTTGTTCAAGGATAATGGATTTTTTCACTGTGTATGGCTTAAATTAATCAATCACATGGATATTAAACACTATGTGTTTCTTTTCTTGTTTTTAGCAAAGGGATTGGATTATACCCCTCCCACCAGGTGTAAATACAAGTGTGTGAGCGTGCTTGGGTTGGATTATGGTTTGGTTCATACTGTATATTGTCATTGAAATATGATGATACTTTTTTCTACAAAAGAACAAGGATATTTTCAGTTTTGTCCTTTTTAAAACTAGTTTTACACAACCCCATTCAGAACACCATGTTTTCTGTTTTTGTCAGCTCTACAATTCTTTGCAAACAGCAACAAGACTCAAGCATCCAAGTTTTAGGCCAGGAAAAGAAAACTGACAATCTGCATACAAATGTAGACTCAAGAATGTCAGTGTTTGTGAGAATTTGTACAGTCAACATGATTTTGTCTATCCAGTCCTTTACTGACATCTCATATCATTGTCTAGGCTTGTACTTTCTGTCCTAACAAATTATTTCCTCAGCCAACTTTCGGCAGCTTAAGCAGAGTGACAAGAAGCTTAAAACTAAGATCCAAACTGGATTCAGAACTGATGAAACTTAAACTTAATCTGCATGTGCTTTTTTCAGACCCAAAGCCACATCTTAACAAGGGTTTGCCAGGTGAAAATATAAACCCAGATTCTTAAGGAGTTGAGACATTATGTAAAATCTTAGTAAAAACAGAATAGTTATTTGCAAATGCTTTTCATCCTGTATTAAATTTAATACAGCGCAAATACATGTTATTTATAATTTTAGCTGACACACTTTACTGTTTTGGATAATATGTACACCTTATTGTAATAATGCCTGCAACATGTTCCAAAACATGGATTAGGAGTGTGTTTCCAATAGTATTTCATCTTCCTTTTCCATTGCTCTCTGTTACTGTGAGGACTAAAGACACTAATTGCTGAAGTACTTCCCCATTCTTATTGATGTACATCTTGAGCTGTTGTTGTATTTTCTGCTTTATGCACCTTCAGCTTTCAATGAGTGAAAAGACTAGACAGCTTGGAGGCCACTCCAGTATCTCCGCTCTTTAACTGCAAAACCATGCTGTTGTAACTCGTACAGAATGTGGTTTGGCAATGTCTCATTTAATTAATCAGGTAAATTCCTGGAAAACATGTTTTCTGGATAGAAATTTGTGGCTACAATATCTGTGTGTACGCCTATTGATGGTCCCTTCACAGGTGTGCAAGGCACTAATGCAGTGGGCAATAATACATCCCAAACAGTCACAGATGCTTGCAATTGATCAAATCTCCTTTTCCTCTATAGCCAAAGGACTCAACAGTCAATATTTCCAAAAACAATATGACATGAGGACTCTCCACCACCGCTCTTCTTCATTCTATGTCAGTCCATCTTAGATTTAAGATTTGAAAAGTGTTCTCAAGCCCATGTTGTAATATTTTTTCACAGAAAAAGTTCAGTTTTGAATGCAGCGTCACCATTTTATTTAGATAATAATCAAAAAAATTGATGAGGATGATATAATAAATGAATTTAGCATAGAGACATTTGTGAGGACTCTCTCTGTTAACAACAGCTGCTGTTACAACTTGAAACACTGTTGATAAAAGTCACCAGGGCACAAGGTCGCAAAATACGGCACAGGTTATTGTGCATTACATCCAACTATGAAGGAAATGTTGTATAAAGGCTGATTGTATGTTTGCTATCTATCAGTCACAGATAAAAAGATGTTACTATACGTTATTATAATTATCTAGTTTAGTCTGATTTTAGGATTAAAGATCATGGACTTTCAATGTTAGTTTTTTGTATTTCCACTTTCTTAGAAATATTTATCCAAATCCAGCAAATCTTTTGAAATTTTAGATGCTCTTCAGATGTTGAAATCTCCTAATCCCTTGCACTTGACCATATACTAAGCCCTGCCGTCCTTGGTTACTCTTTTTGTCTCATTGATCTTACCTCTAAATCTCTAAAATGTGTAAAATTCCTTAAAATTAACCAATGCCTGGTTCAAGTGAGGCTGTTGAACATCAGTGAAGTGCTTGGTCTACAAGAAGAGAGTGTTATATATTTTGATTTCCCTCACCAAACTAGGAATAATGTTAATTTGTATTGTACAGGCATAAAAAGTTCACAAATGTGCTAAGAAATAATGTTACTGCTATTTAATATTGTCAGGACATCATTTTAGTACTACAATGTTTTTCTTACCCTCAAGCACATATCAGATTTGTGAGATTGGTGAAAGAGTGTCATTGTAAAGGTTGACAGTGACAAATGCAAAGATGACATGTTTCACTTATCAACCCTTCATGTTAGAAAGGTGCTGAAAAATACTCCAGGATCACTATTTCAATATTTTGTGTTGCTCTTGCAGATACCCTTTTTCCAAGCTAAAAGTAATAATATGTAAGACTTTGGTTTTGTGACTGTCCAGTGATCCCCAAAGACCTCTGAGTGTAAAATAGGTTGACTGGGTTTACACTAGAAAACAACAAACTGATAACATAAAAGCAGATCCAGCAAATGGGACAAAAGGCATAAATGACACCATCGCCCATCTTACAGCAACATAGCCAGCTCAGACTTGCTGCCAGTTGTTTTTTTTTAAAGCTTTCACCAATGTGTAAAAGCCTGTACAATACCTACTCCAGTCTGGCTTCTCGCTAAGTCATTCTCTCTTTTTCTAATTCTTGCCTTATTTGTTGATTCATCTCACTTCAGCCATCATTTAACACAGTGAGATTGGGAGAACCAATTTGAGGTAATTTAATCATTAACTGTCTGACTGTTGGCGCACACAGTGGTTCAGAAACCGAAGAACATGGTAACTTTATTGTTGTAAACATTTGAGCCTTTAAGAGGTGCTCCTTTTATTTCCAATCATGGTACTATCACCTGTCCACAAATTAACTTCTACGACACATGGGATGTTGCAGGTGCTTTAGTTCATTCAACAACCCACCCAGTCTTGTCATAACCCTGTCCTAACGTGGTGCAGACATCACATTCAGACTGTATGTTTCAAAAATAGAAATTTAGTCTAAACATGAATTAGCTTGCCTTTGAGCTCTACTTTACTGTATATAGGTTCAAAAGATTTTGCAATATACTATTTTGTTCACACTTAACACATTGTCCCAACTCTTTTTGAAAGGCATTTGCTATTCTATTCACTCTTCTCTGTTACAGCCACATTCTCAAACACCTCAGCTTCCTGTTTTCTGTTGACATGTCTGTCACCACTTTGAAGCTGCTGCACTTGCGCTGCAGGCACCTACACACGCAGAACCAACACCTGCAGGCATCACAGATGTGTTAATGACCCCTCTTCTGACAGGGCCAAGCCTGAACTTTCTATATTTGCAGCAGCGCA
Source organism: Cetoscarus ocellatus (assembly GCA_037902135.1). Taxonomy (NCBI): domain Eukaryota; kingdom Metazoa; phylum Chordata; class Actinopteri; order Labriformes; family Labridae; genus Cetoscarus; species Cetoscarus ocellatus. The sequence goes on from JBAMNC010000262.1 coordinate 2,337,483, forward strand.
AACACACTCCAGCTCTCCCCCTTCATATAAATCCAAACAATGCTCTTGATTCTGCTGCAAAGAGACTCCAATCAATACATAACAATGTTACACAGTGTTCTGGCTCGCTATTACTGCAGCCTACAGACACCCAAATGACCTCTGTACACTGCGTTTTAAAACGTATGAGCCACAATGGGAGGAATCAAAAGAAATGAAAGAGACAGGGTGGGTTTTTTTCTTCTTTACCTGGGGAGTTTAACATTTTTGATGGATTTCTTCCAAACTGGAGCATCAAACTGGCAGAATACATATTTCAGTCTGTTTGTTTGGGATTTTGCGTCTCTCTTTTTAAGGCAGAGAAGAACGGTGTGGTCTCCAGGGGTGATATTTTTCTGCAGGAAAAAGACAGAAATGTATTATGAACGTGGAGAAAAATAGTGTGTGAACTGAGATGGAGTGCAAAAGACAAAAAGGGATGAGATATAGAGACTGCAAACAAGAAATAAGGCACTTTCTACACCTCTATCTAATTCTAATGCAGCTAGAAACTATTTTATGAGATATAAATAACAGTGAAAGCATAAATGCAGGTGTTATTATATTCAAGGCGCTTTAAAATACCTTTCCAGCTAGGCAGCTACATTTCTGTCTGTAGCCAAGGAGTCTGTATTCAATCATCCTTTGGAATTACTGATGCATCCTTTATTTGTGGTAGAGGAAATAGGACATGGTACTTTTAACAAAGGCCAGACAAGGTGAGGATGGACCTGAATGAAAAGCAATCGTATCCTCTAACTTGATAGCATTAAACTAACACATCAGGACTTTTGTGAAGCAATAGCAGAGGGTGGGATTTGCTCTCAAGGCTAAGGACGAGCTGTTTGCAGAATTCAAATCAAGCATTGTACACACTGTAGCATATAGGGATTGAATGTGTTAGGCTTCCATGTCCACATGCGCCACAGGAGCCTGGGATCCTGTCTTTTTTCAATTTCATTGCCCCCCTGAAACAGGCTAACATCTATTAGCACTGGCAGGCAAGGGATTAAGATGAATGTGTTCCAATTTTAACCACACCTTCGAGTGCCCTGCAAGGTTTCGCATGGATACGGGAGGACTGTGAAGTGAGAGCTGGAGGTGTCCTTAGATGGTTCAGACTGTTTCTTTGTGGCCTCAGTGATCTGAAGCTGTGGATGAAATACCAGGGATACATCTGTGAATGTGGTCATGCAGCTTATCAGGGACAGTTTCATACAATCTTCCCCTTGTTTTTCCTCTTTTAGTGGTTCTGCTCTTAGGTCCACAGGTAAATGCTCCTTACAATATTTCTGTCTTAAAAAGTAAGACTCCAAAATGTGCCATTTTCAGGCCATTTCCACATGTAGGCAGACATTTCCTCCTCTGATTTTTTTATTATTATTTTTTTATTTTTTTATTTAACATTTATTTAACCAGGAAAATAAACTCATTGAGATTAAAAATCTCAACCAGCAACACTCACAAATACACATGACATGCATAACACTTAAAGTACAATACAAAAATAACAAAGACAATTAATTGACAAGCTGGACTCTTGAAGGAACCAAGATCCTCTCGAAACATCTGCAGCCAGATGCCTCAGTATTCACATCACTTAACGTCCTCTTAAAAGTGTCCAGTGAAACCAGCACATTGAGTTTGAGGTCTTTTTGTGTCTCATTTCAAGCAAAGGGAGCAGCAAATTTAAGGCCTTTTATCCCTGCTCAGTTCGGACCTTAGGAACAGACAACAAGAGGAGATTCTGAGACCAAAGATTATAAGATCCTGGACTCCTTTGACTGATGAAGGTCAGAAAGTCAGAAGGTATGAAAGGAGTAGACCTAAAATCGCCTTGTAAATGAGAATATGCCAATGCTTAAGGCTGCCTGTGGACAAAGACGACCATCCAACTCGTGCATACAAGACGCAGTGATGAGTAAGGGATTTTAAGTTTGTGATGAACCTCAGAGCTCCATGATAAACAGTATCCAAGGCATGTAAGTTCTGTCCTACATGTTAAGTTGGTAAAGTCATCTTCTTCCATATGAGGGTAAATGCACCATTAGTTATTATATAGAGCATAGAGCAATGCTTCTGACATGCACATTTTTTTTTTTTTTTTTTTTGCGGTTTATCTGCAAAGACGGTTCAATTTTCAACTTTGGTCCAGACACTCAAAGTCTGATTGTGGTGCAGTTTGACATTCACGTTTGACTCATGCTGAGCTATTTCAGATACCCAATGGGAAAAAAAACTAAAAAGCATTCAAGACTTGCCTTTACAGCTTTAACATCTGTTGTAACTATGGCAACCACACACAGCCAGCCATGGGTCAGAGATAACATGGACACTCCTTAAACAGTAACACTGGGTCCATCCAAAAGTTTGGTGTGTTTGTGATGTCAAAGTATTGTGTAAAGCAGCTACATCGTGAAGCAGCAGGTCCAGTCAACAACATTGAAACCAGCAAAAGCATTGTTACATCACAATGAGGGGACATTGGTGCACAGCGTGACAGTATGAGCCAAAAAGATAATTTCCTGAGTCAACACAATGGATTTTCTGAAAATCCTCACCCTGGCAGTAGTTTTTCAAAACGGACTTTTTCTGTGACCTAAAACACTACATGCAGGCTTACAAAAGGCTAAAAAGCACATCAGAAGCTATGTTTTTTCAAGTGTGGGACTAATATCTCTATTACCTACAAACACAAAAAGACAAAAAGTTTATCAGCGAAGGGCAGGCAAACACACTCCCCTAAGACCCTCCAAGAAATCCTAAAAATACTTGAAACCTCAATCAAAACAGTTAGAGCAGAAACTTTTTGGAGATTTTCAAACTAGCCAAACACAAAGATAAAAGGAAAAGTAGACAGAGGGTGGGTTTAATCAGTAACCACGTAAGAGATGTTCCACAAATAATGCTTCAATGGCATGGTCATTCCACTTACAACCCTATCTCGGATTACAAGAAACCTTTCACCCTCTAGGGGTCCTGTTAAGGCCCTGTCAGGTGATTTAAAAACAATATCTTTCCATGCAAGTGGTATGCTGACATACCAGATAGACTGTTCAATACATTTCACTAGTCCATCTGGGCATATCTGGCAGGTGAGTATATATTTGTTTAGTCAATCACATTCATTACAGGCCAATCAGATAGCATAGTGGGTGATCTCTACTGACATGGGGTCCCAAATATGAGACGCTTCATAGAACAGATTCTTACATAAACATGTCAGAAATAGAGCAAAAATATTTTTTCTATCAAGCAATGCTCTCAGTGTTTTTATTTGGTTTTCATTTAATAAAGATATTAAGTCTAGATCTGAAAAAAGCTGCAACTGAAGCTGTTAGCATCTCTGCTAATCTCTGTACAAGCAGTCACTTCCTGCAGTTGTCACGCTCGTAGCTCCAACCTCTTCCTGCCCTAAAGGACACTGATTGGGCTGTGATGCTTTGGGTAGAGAAGAATTCCTGTTGATTGGAGCTTGGAAAGATGAATCTGTCTGATACAGACACTGAATCAGGTGGATTCAGGTGCAAGATTATGCTAATAGTTCAAGATGGAACCATAGGAATAGGTACCAAGTACAACCCATACAGATTTTTCTGTCGATGATCAAACACAAATATGTATCCAGGACTTTTGTAACTTTAAAATGCTTGTTTTGCCTGTTCATTGCTTAAAAATGTCATAATTGGATTGGTGGTTCAGGTTATGCCTTTTGGAAGCCTCCACCCTCATCAGAGCTTGAGCCCAACAAGAGTTGAAATGCAATATAAAAACCTGGAACCACATGTGATCAGGATTCATACAGAATCTATCACTGAAATTCTATGAAGAACTACTCTATAATTATGGTTGCCCTCTTTGACGGTTTTATCAAGAACTTTTTCATCTGGAAAACGTCCCCAAAAAAGATCATTTGAATGCAAAAGTCGATGGAAGAGCCTGGCCTCTTCAAGGAAAATCTTTCTGCTCTCTTGTTTTTGCAGCATGTCTTAACTGTATGCAACATACCGTGAGCTTGTGTCACAGAGAAAATCAGCATCACACTATTCTCTACAACAATGTCCAAACAGCCAGAAGCAATGCAGCAGGACAAGCAGAGCTGTTTTTACCTTGTTTCTATTTTCCTATTTGCCACTTATGTCAACACAGTGCAGGAAAAGAGGGAGACTTACAAGGTGCTGGGAGATATTTTCTTGTTTTCCTAATCCTTTTCTCCCAAAACAAAGCTTGTAAGCTTGTTTAAAGTGGATATATTAGCGTATCAATTACATCTGTATTTGTGATTATCATATGCTTTTAGTTGTGTTGGCATGCAAGAAAAACTAGCCCACTATGAGCCATTTATGGACAGTCCTTTTGAGTCAAACAGTTTCTGATACAAAGCACCACACTTATGTCTCTCTGTGTTCAAATTTCAGTTCAAGATGCCATGCTCCTCATGGCCAAGACCTGGCAGAGATTTAAATAGTACTTATTATGAACAATACACTTTTTTTAGAACAAATTTGTGGCAATGGCCTGGCTGCACCACATGAAATTATGTACGATGGAAGACGATTCCTGAAAATGAACCTAAATAACCTAATTGTGCCATCCCCTATACCAAGCCAACCATAAAAGGTGGTTCTAAAAGTAAAGCTGTCTGTTGATTGGGCACAAAAATCTTCAATTTCCATGCAACAGCAGCTTAACAGAAAATGCACACCATGCCATTTACAAATAAGCTGTGGCTTTAGATTATTTGTTCAGTGCTGTTGCTGTAAAGAAAGAGCTACATGAATCAAACAAGTCCTCCAACGCTGGTCTTTCCTTGCAATCACGCTCCACTTCAGACCGATTCACTGTGTCGCACTGCTGTCATCTTATACACTTTCATAGCTTGTGTGACCTCTTCCTGGTAACATCCCTGCTCTCAATTGAAGGAACCGCTGGCAGTGAAAACGCAAGTGAGATCAGGGCTAACTGCTACAAACTGTACCTATCTTTACTGAACTAATCCAGACCACTTGGTGCAAATGCATCTTAAGAGAACATATCTAGGCATGTGCAGCCACAGTAAACATAAGAGCAGAGAGTGGAAAAGCTGAAGACACATCTACCTTTTGAGAGGGACGTGGCCAGACACAAATTACTAGGATGTACATTAAAACAGCCTGTTTAGTGTTGGGATGAAACAAAGGGGTTAATGGGCAAGCCAAAATCTGATATCTGAGTGGATTTTTAGTGTACCCTTGATGAAAAGAAGTACAAATGTGGCATCCTCTCTGAGACCACTCTCTCCCTGCCTCCTCTCCTGTGTCTGCTGCTCCCCCCTCTCCTTGTGGAGGTGTTGGCTGTAGCTCTCAACTGATCACACCTGCATCCTCACACCTGCACCTCATCGCTTCATCTATGCACCTACTAAGGCTCCTCCTGGACTCTTCTTCGGTGCCAGTTGATTCCAGATCTTCTTTGTGGTATTGTGGCCAGCTTGAGTTCTCTAACTCTCACTCTAGTGTGTTTTTGGATTGTGTTTGATGGCCTTTGTGCTCCCCTGCATATACTTACCTGCTCCTGTGCTCTTCTCTTCCAGTGTTCTCCACGGGCTCTCATCACTACCACACAAGTCACTCAACACCAGCTGCATTCACCTTCCCCTGCAGGTCTCACTACTCCCTGGATTCCCCTTCACTCACGCCACTCCCACTTCACTCTTTCCCTTAATCCTATCTTCAATAAAATCTGGATTGTTGTGACTTTACTCTCTCTTGTCTTGCTTTTGGGTCCAAACCAAAACTGGTGGAAGTAATTCCATGTCAACAAAATTAAACCTTTAAATATAAAAAGTATCAAACATACTATATAACAGTTGTAGTGTGGGCAAGTTTGTGTTTCTGGTCAATGTAATATTTGATAGAGGCATGCTGTAAGGACAGTCTAATTTGTGACCGATGTTCCATTAAAAAGATGTTTGCTTGTTTTCAAAGCCAGTAAGAAATCCCACTTAACCCTGCTCCCAACTCCCCACAGTGGAGGCCAAACCATGGTTAACAGTCTTTAACTCTTAACCGTGATAAATGGCTTGCCATTAAGATAATGATAATAAAATGGCAGTCTGTATTAAGGAGCATCCAGTCATGTTAATTGTTCACATGATGAAAGGTCAGACTCAGCACGTGTCTGAGCTTAGGCGCCAGCAGCGCTAATATTTAATGAGACTTTTCACAATTAAATTATCCACAAGGAAACAAAGACGGAGGCCAAACTTTCTGCACCCAACTGACATTTATGGGACATGCTGGGCCCTAAAAGCGCTTTGTACCTCGCAGGCAGTTTGTCGCCCCATCAAATGTTATGGAAAATGGATTGTTCCCCGCCTTATTCGAAAGTCATCACTGCACTTCAGACGCATAAATCATTTTTCAAGTTGTTGGCCACTGTACATCACACACAAACAGAGGACATTGCCCCCTCTCCTTTTCATTGATGTGGCCTTTCCCTGCTGAGGTGGCCCCCTTCCACTGAGGATTAGAAACGATCAAAGCAACGCTCATTCCAAGCTCACATTTCCTCCCCCTCCAGCAGCAGGCGGGAAACCCCCATCAGTCCACACACACCTCGGTTTCAGGCAGCAGGGTAAGCCTGTGGTTCATGCTTGAAAAGGCAGGGAAATACATGACTGAATACTGCTTAGAAACTTTATATTGCAGCTTAGAAATTCTCAGGATGTGGTGATGTGTTATGTTTGAGAAATACATCAGTGACTTCATACTTGGATCAACTAGTCACTAGGAAAGTTTCAAGGCAAATTAATCCATATTTGGCTAAGTTCATCAAGTTGTGCTGGTAAAAAAACACACAAACAGAATTTGGCCCCATGTATAAAATGCAGAGTCACGGAGTCAGCAGGTAATTCATTGGAAGTTTATTTGCAAAGTGGAGCAGTGCTAACGTTACAGCACCAGCACTGCCAGCCTTCAGTTCTCCCTGCAGGTTAAAGTCCAAATCTATGCAGGTCATTCAAAGCTTTGTATATCCAAAATTCTGGATGAAAATACTTGAAAACGATACGACTTATACAAGATGTTAGCTTTGCTACTTCTTTGTTTAATATCCTTTGATTACAAGGGATGACGTCTACAAGAGTGCATTATTATTGTCTACTGACAAACTGCCTGCTGACTATAGTTGGCTATTTAAACTGCAAGATTTTTGGTCTATTTTTTCTTCTATGCCTCTGCAAGCTCTGCTCAGAATCAACACTGCACTATTGCTTTCAACCCCCCAACACCACAGTCCAACACAGGTGGGTTCTCAAAAAGTGTTGGAGCTAATATTGCATCGCTCCTCAAATCTGGATGTATTCAATTTTCTAGGAGGTCAGAGCCTGCCGCCAAACTAAAACTATGCTCTGATGATGCTATAAATGTTTTTAACAAATGCAAACCTGAGTTGCCTGACTGAAATCATGTTTGGGAGGCATTGTGGAAGCAAGCCAAATGGCATTAACTAGAGCCACAGCCGCAGTGGGTAGCTCTGTCACTGTTAAGAGTAGCCTAAATGCTATCAGATAAAAACACAAACATTAAATTAAAATTGTTTAGCCTTTTTCAATTTTTAAATTAAAATTAAAAAAGTAATGTTGTGTTAAGGTCAAAAACAGCCCACCCCAATCTTTATGGTGACCACCTGTCATAAAAATAATAGAAATCTTTCAAAAACAGACATAATTGGACAAAGATTTCAAACAGGAGCAGGAAATTTCCAACTGAATTCCCCCTTTTTTATATGCAAATTTGTGCAGGTTCACTAGGCTTCTCTGAGAAGTCAGACATTTTGAAGCACAACCTCCAGACACAAAAACTAAATTTTCCATTTGGCAGTTCAAGTAAATCACTATAATTTGACTTTTCAATCAGGGAATAATGATGTTTCCTTTTTTTTTTTTTGGAGAACAGCAAATTTGAAAATTCATAGATAGCAATTTTTAGTATGTTTTAGAGTTAAAAATATAATTTTGGCTAAAGAGCTTCTATAAACTGTATTAACCATTACAGAAACTTAAAGAATGATTCTGATGATCACCAATGCTGGTATGCATACATATATACCACATATAATTGACCACAGGTTATACTTACAATAACTGTAAGTGGACTTTCAAAACTTTTATCCATTACACAGTCACCTGTGGTTTAAATCAGACATTCAGCAGATGCAGAAATGCTGCTGAAGGTGTCACAGGTTTAACCTGCTGATGATGAAGCTGTAACCTGTGATCAATTGGCAGTTGTGAAGTTAATAAAAAAAAATCACTGATATCTCTAAGGACAATTCTATTGTTAAAAACACAAGTTCAATAGACATCAAATGTAATCTCTCTGCTCTGTAAAGGGCCAAACACAGATTATAACTAAGCTTTGGATGAATGACAAGTTCTTCCTTTTAGCTGAGTAGATTTTGGTTTAAGATTCAATTAAGCTGCTTAATTTTAGGAGGTTAGAAAGGGAGTTAAAAATTTTACCCTTTGTACAAGGCAAATACACAGAATCTTATGACAACACAAGGATTAATAGACTTGCAAATCTGGTCCACACCACTCAGTACTGGGACTTTACTGCTCACCAATTGTCCCTACCCCTGTGAGTTATGCACTAATTTTTTGTTTTTCAATGAAAGAGCTCTTCTTGTTCTCCAAACACCTCTGGGTCAGAACCCTGAGCAGAACAAACCTCTATTTGCAATTTTCAGATTCACCTGCCATGATGCTTGTTTTTCAGCTTAAGTGTGCTGTTTGACAGACTTGAGTCACTGTATGTCACTGTGTGTCACCACCCCACAGCTCCTCAACTCGACTCCAAGAGTTTGTCCAAGGTGATAGTATAAACCAATTTATTTTACTGTGTGTCTGTCAATGTGAAGTCCGTGAGTGTGCGTATTCCTTGCAAGAAAATATAAACCAGGGATGTGTGGCGAGAAAGGGGTTGGCATTTGAATATGAACATTTCCCTTGGTGCTATGGGGTTGGGGGGCCCAGCAGCAGTGGGCATTGAGCTGGTAATTCTTCACCCTGTGATCAAAGGCCCCGCTTCTCAGCTTGCAACCCTACCAACCCTCTCACCGTTCCCCTCATTTTTCCTTCCCCTCCCCTCTTCTCGCTGCTCCAATAAGGGCCCAAAGCAACCAGGCATGAGTTCTGACCCTGTGGCGCTGTTGCTCATTATCCTGTTTTTTTTTTTTTTTTTTTCTTTTTTCAGATCTGGCTGGTCCCACCCGACTGGCAACCCCCTCGCCACACTGACTTTTACCTCCTTCAAACCTCACTTCCTCCTCTCACACTCAAGCGCCATGCTCCAGTTGCACCTCGTCTTAAACAATCAGTTTCAGTCTTGGCTTTTCTCAAAACCTTAAGGCACCTACAGTTCTGCTACCTCTCCTCATCCAACTTTGTGTTTGTGCTCTTGAACAGTTTTGAACATCACGTTGACTCTGACACACCCTTGACGAAAGCTTTCAAAGCTGTAGCTTTAAGTCAAGTTGAATTGTTTCACACTCCCTTTCCTTCTTTTGTACACTTATCTGTACTTCTGAATCTTATATATGAACCAGTTCTTTCTTCACTGTCTTCTCTAACTTCCCTTTGTTCTCAATGATCGTGCACTGCGCTTTCTATTTTAATTCCCCCTTCAATTGCACAAATGTGTCACTCACTTACTGGATCCATGCATATTTCTTCACTCTAGTGTCTCATATTCATACGCAGCTGCTGTAATATTCTCAAGGTTACTCCCAATGTTACCCTTTTAAAAATCTGTCTTTTTATCTAACACAAATATAGCCTGGAGCGCTGAGACATCCGATGAAAAAACGCACAAAAAAAGGGCCGAGGCATGAGAGGGAGCAGTAGGGAATGAGTGTCCCACTTTGGCCCGTGAAAAAACACCTGTGACAGTTGGTGGTCCTCTAAACGAAGGCAGCCTGCGGGTGTGAGCGCTGGTCCAAGCCAAAAATGATTGCTTTAAAGCGGGCCAAGCCTGGTGGGAGTGCTGGTGCCTCTTTTCATCTTGGCCCCACTCCATCATATGACCTTCTGGCCCTGATACGCTCGTCTGTCCTTCTGTTTTCCGCCTTTTTCTCACTCATTCTTTGTGATATTCCCCTCTCCTTCAATTTTTCAATACTCTGTTAGATTTGATCTGTGCTGTTGGTCCAGTGTGTGTGTGTGTGCTCAGATTTATGCACAACTGAAAAGGTTCAGTTCTGTAAATCCCAAACCCATTTCATTAATGTCTTTGATAAGCTGAGTTTTTGATTTTAATGTGGAAACCTATTAAGAATCTGACCTTTGCACAACCTGGCAGGAGCTACAATGAAGAAGTTAATTTGAAGAGGGTTTAAAAGAACTGTGTAAGAGATAGGCAAAATTTTAATAAAGCAGGTTTATAATAATGGAATAGATCAGGGCATGGATTTATCAAAGGTCCAGTGATGATTTAAAGGTTCCATCCTTCTTTTTGAGTATTTACAGTGGTCTCATGTGTCCGCACAAATATATTGGCTACAATAAGTGCACCTTAAGTAGAAAATATACAAATTCAAGCACAATTTTGTGATGGTTTTTATGTGTTTAGACTCTTTAGAGAGTTACCACTGTAATATAGTCATAAAATATTGTCTTTTGTCTTTGTAGTTCCACTTATTTGTATTGTATGCATTTAATCTTTACCTGATCGCTGAGCACTGCAGATGCCTCTCACTCTCTACTCGCAGTAGCTGTGATTGATGCACTTTGATTAAATCCTTAATTATCCATACATTTGACAAACTCAGCTATAGGATAGGTGAAGTTCTGTCTTGCATGTGACTCAGGCTCCGCTGGCCCTGAAAAAGAGAAACAGATGATAGTCTCAGCCTAATATGAAGCCAGAGTATGTGCTCTCTGTAATCAAACCTCATTCAAAGTCAATTGACAATAATTTTGTCAATTAGAATGACAAATGGAAGTGTGCCAGCCCTTGTTTACTTTATATTTTCCCTGAGGAGAGGGACAAAATCTCATTTGTGAAACCTAGATGAGTGTTTACGGTTAACCAATGTCTTCTAATGGGCATAAGTGAGACTCGATTACCCATTGTTAAGCTCAACGTGACCTTGACTGATGCTGTTATTTGGAAATGCCATGGTCTGTTGTTTGGGGACCAGATGTAATAATGGACTGTTTTGGCCTTGAGAGTCAGCTCACCACAGAGAGAGAAAAACCAGCCTCACCCACATTTGGATCATTATCTGTTAGAAAACCACAGCTGGCTGGTTTTCATCATAATTTCTGTGTGCCATTTTGTTTCTTGTGTTTACTGTGACACGCTTAATCATGTAAATCACAACATTTAATTGATAAAATGTTACTGCTTTTATTGTTTTGGAATGAAGGACTGTTATTGCTTTTACCGGGTGACATTTAATTAACATTTTGCACTAAGTCACACAGCAATTCAAGCCACCAGCTATCCACATTTACTAACATTGCCTCAGGATTGGTGTTGCTTTTTAACAGCCACATGCCTTAAATTTCCCATTGTGATAATAACATGCTTAATTTGTTGTGTTTACCATCATCCCTTTCTATTTTTTATAACCCATTCCAATTCAATCTGTTAATCAATTGTCTAGCTTAATTAAGAAAAGTGATTGTTGATGCTTTAGGCGTTTTTCTCTCAAACTGTTGGGCCCCTGCCTCTGAAATCCCAAATCAATACCTGTTACTCGTTTGATTCTCAGCTTGGGCCTTATGGATTGACACACACAAATACACACTCACACAAGTGATTCAGTTGTTGATTTTTATTTGCTGTCCCTGCAGCATCACCAGACAGACACCAGCTTCAGCTGCTAACGTCAATGGAACAAAGCATTGATCACATAATCATAAAATTATTCATTTCATGCACTTTGAGGAGCATGACTAGATAAATGTGAGTCATGACTAACTCTGCAAGCATTGTGAGCTTGTTCAAGGGAAGAAGTGCATTGTTGACATAAAGCTGTTTTTTCATTTAAATCAACTTTGTAATGATCCAGCGGTAACATTAGCTGAAAATGCACACTGTCCCTTCACATGTCCTTTCCCGTTTACCCTCTCTACAACTTTCTGACTCACATAGCCGCTCACAAACAAAAATGTCCTTCGCATGGATACGCTGGTAATTAAACGCAAGATGAATGTCAAGAGACTCGCACTTGTGAGTGTAACTGCCACCGCCGATCATGGAAGGGCCTTGGCATTTCACAGCTACCTCGGAGGCAGTCTCACACATCGAGGACATGTCATCCTGAAGCTCTCATGAGTTTTATTATCACTCTCTCGCCCTCATTTCAATCGTAAGATAGAATGACACATATGTAAAGTTTCTCCCTGACACTAGACTTTGCTACATGGCAAAGTTACACTGTTTACTGGACACTCTTCCATGCAGCCTGCAAGTTGAACTTTCAATATTAAGAGAAGTTTGTCCAGCTATATTTCTCTTTTTTATTTCTTTGATTGACCTTTTTAGTGCAGTAAACCTTTTCCTATGAAGGTTTGCTTGAATGCCATTTTAATTTTGACTCTATACCAGGTCGCACTTTATTTAGTACGGTGTTATTTTTATAATACTAATATTTAAAAGAAGATTTTTAAAGCAGTGAAAAGAGGAAGTCTGTGATCGACTGGCGACCGGTTCAGGGTGTACCCCGCCTCTCGCCCATTGACAGCTGGGATAGGCTCCAGCCCCCCCACAAACCCCAAAAGGGATAGCCGGTATAGAAAATGAATGAATGAATGAATGAAAAGAGGAAGTGTGAATGAAAATCTTGCCATGTTCAACAAATTAAATATCTCATCGGTCACTGTGCCAACTCTGACATTAGCATTCAACCACTTACTGTTAGCTGAGAGGAGGCTGGGGGCTGACTCATTCACATTACCTACAAAGGTGCCATGTTGATTAGCTAGTAAGTCAACATTGCATCCATTTTGGGAGTGGCAGGTCTGACAAGTAGACAAGGAAGCTGAGGGTTTCTTCAATAAGAAGTACATTGTTTATTTTCAACTGATTCTAATAAATAATTTCTTAAGGACATTTGTTGACAGCTTTTCTGGCTCATCAGTTCACAGTCTAACATTTAAAGAAAACAGTAATACACTACAGAGGAATTAGACTATGTGGACTGCTGGATTTTTGTTTGAACAGACTGTTTGATTAAAGACAGTAACTGAAGAGAAGTGGGGCTGTGGGCAGCTCACAGCTTGGCTCTAAATGTGCTTCACAACAATCATTGTGGGCTGAGAGTTCAATCACTGCCCTGGTAGCTAGTTGGAGTGCAAATTCCACATGTAAAAAACAGAAGGCACAAGAGCTACACAGCTATATTGAAACACTTGCTTACTTAAATTAACACAGTATAAAAAATGCAAAGTAAGAAAGACACAAACCAACTGCTAACTATATAGCAGTGTGACTTGTTTTCTGTATTTCACTGTATGTTGTTTCCTTTGAAATGTGTCTCAATGTACCATACAGACAACCACAATGAACTGTTAACTTAAGCCCAAGTGATATGCAAAATATGAAAGAAGAGGTGCCATGAGTGCGCAAAGTATATATAAATGGTCAATTAATGTTATTTGTCAAAAAAACACAAACACTGAGGAGAGTTGGAGAAAAGAAAACAAAATGAATATCCTATGTGTGTCAAGATCTGTTTCATTAATCACCGATACATCTTGAATGTTTCAAGCAACAAATGGAGGGATAAGCCTCACAGGCCATCAAAAAACAAAATTACTGCCCTGAATAAATGAGGTGCTAATTTGGAATGGATACGCATTATCCAGTACCTCTCTATGTGCTGAAGTATGGAAAAATGTCTTGCCCTTGAAACAGTTAATTTGCATGGGATATTTTGTTTTTTATTCTCAGAGGTAATACTAACCTCACAAGAATAGGTCATCTTTAATAGGGAAGCAGTGAAAATGAATGTATTTTGTTCTGTTTCCTTGCTTGAATTTACTGAAAACCCATAGTACTATATGTGAGACAAATAGTTGATTACACAACAGTGGTGATAGCATGCTGTTGATTTACAGTTAAATGTTAATTTTTTGGGTCAAAGCCCGGTGCAGATGTGGAGCATATGAGGAACCTGCAGTTCATTTTGATTGAGGAGTTTAGATTTCCAATTGTTTTGTCTTATGATATTCTGTGTTAAAAGAAATTTGATATTGGGCAATTTTATACAAACACTATAATGTTTACACGCATTTTAAAAGTCCACTGTTAAAAGGCTAACATCAAAATTCAACTTAATCTTGCTGCATGTGAATTACCAAAAGTCTCTCCTGATTTTTCCACTGGCATCTCTATCTCTCACCACCTCCCTCACCTTCCTCTTCTCTCACTTCCTTCACCTCCCTCCCGATACTTCTCTTGCCACCGGCTTCTTCACTCAGTCTCCTTTCCTTCCTCCCCATAGTGTTGTTCTCTCCCCACACCCACACAGACACACTCACGCAGACTCCTTTTTGTGCCACTCCTGTTATACACTCCTCAGTCCCTGCTATATCACTGTCTGAATCTCTCTTTCTCTCATTTGCTGTCACTTACCTTCAGGCAAAGTCATCCCGAGTTGTTATGCGCCCCCTTCGTCTCTTTGCTGATCACATCATCACACTACCTCTGAGTCATTTTCCAAATTTGGCCTCTAATTGGGTTTCTCCTGTGATTAAGTCAATAACAACCTTCATATTAGAGTTTAATGTCCCCTAATGAGTCCATTTGTTGGCTAGCGGCTAATTAGTTCTGATCTGTTTATAGACAGCCCAAACTAATTGATGGACATTATTGAAACGCTATTTTTCATCGAGTTACGTTGAGCCTCTGTCTGCTTTTTGCTTTCAGTTCTGTAGTTAAGAGCCCCCCACAGCAGATTATGCCGTTATGGTTCATGGATCGGGCTGTATAATTTGTGAAACGGCTAAGCATTAACGTTAATGATAACTCCAGGGGAGCAAAATGAAATCCATTAAACATTGACTGACAAATCTTCTTCCACCCCAACAAGCATTTAGTTTTATTAGTGTTGATTGTTCTCAGAGTTGGTGTCGAGGAGACGTGTGTCTGCCTTTGTTAGCTTTTGCAATCACTAAAATATTCATATCTGCCAAGAGTAGACTCTTCAAAAGTGGTTACACAGCACACGTGTACAGCTGCTGAGCATGAGGACTCATCATAGCAGGCTGGTACAAATCAGGCCCTACAGGCAATAATAAGGGAAATGCGAGGACAACACGCCCCTAGTGGAAGCTATCAACCTCCAATCTTTGACAAAGTTTCACCGATCTGGCTGACATGCCAAGACCTTCCCCAGGAGTTTGAGTCTGCACCAGGCTTTGGCTTGATAAGGCAGTGAGTCCGTTTGAATACAAAGTGAGCTGGAGGAGTCTGATATTGGGACTCATCCCAATCATATGCCTCCAGGTTAGCACACTATCAAAAGGAGGGGTTTGTTTGAAGCAAGGTTGTGTGTCTGCACACAGCTGCAGCTTTATGATAAAGAGGAGGAAAGCTTGATAGGTGAAGCTTCCTGTCCTTCCATTTCTCTCTCAGTCTCATTCTGTTATTCAATTCAACTCAAATTGGCATGAAAACACCAAGGCAAGAGGGTGTTTTCTCCTCTACTCTCCACCTTATATCAGTGTGTTTATGCATTCAGTGGATCAGTGCCTGGACTGCGCCGTATCTGGTTTGTTAAATATTTGATTTATAACTATTTGAAAGTTTCTAGCTGAGCTGATTTAAAAACACCTGGCAAATTGAAAAGAAGAAAAAGAAGAAAACTCAGTCTTTGTATCCACATCTCCCTTACTGTGCAAACAAGAAAGTTTTTTCTAGTGTTTGCCTCCTTAAACCTCCATTGAGAGTGAGTCTGTTTCAACAAATTCTCTGGATAGTTTTCCTATGTACCATCTGGACTCTTCAAACTTATCAGTACAAACATTTTCTAACTTTTTCATTCCATTGTTCACAGCACAAGAGCCTCAGTGATCTTTTCTAATTAGAGGAGGTTGGTTGTTTTATGTTTAAATACAATACTGATATAAAGGTTTCACATTATGTAAAATCTCACAATTAATTTGATTTTGATTCTGAAAGTGATGATTCGATTCAAAATAGGTTTTCAGATCAGACTAATATACAAAGTGGCCAGTGACGGCACATGATCTACAATGGCTCAATTCGGTTAAATAAGAGGAAAACAGCTACAGGAACAGAATAGATTAAAGCACAGAAACACAACCAAAGGTCAGAGCGAAGTACAAAATATGGTGTACATGAAACAACGCGCTGCAAGAATAAAAAACAAATGCATTAACAGCAAATGTGCTGAAAGTTAGAAACCAAACAAAGCCCAAATCAAGCCAAACCCATAAAACACTTGTAAGAGCAGAAACAAAGCATTAAATACAACAGCAAAGTTGCTCCAGGCAGGGAGAGCATGGGAGAGACAGACGAGACAGAGAGAGAGAACAGCTGATCCATGATCATCTTTGTTTGAATCAGAAGCATTCGCAACTTGTAATGTTAAATTTTCAAAAACACATTTTAATATTTTGTCATAGGAGTAGTTAAATATATACTGTATACTGTACATTGCTGCTGCCCCCTGCAGGACTGGAGCACTTCTGTTGTACTTGGTTATGCTGCGTTTCTGCTCTTGCAGGTGTATTCTGGGTTTGGACCACTTTGGGCTTTGTTTCATGTCTAACTTGCAGAGCATTATTTCAGTTGCAATGTGTTTCCTTGTTTGTGTTTTGTTCTGACCTTTGGTTGTGTTTCTGTACTTGAATTTTTTCTGTTCTTGTTTCTTCAACCTGTTTTCCTCTTATTGAACTGCCTCAAGCCCTTGTAGGCCATTTGCCCTTGTTGGCCGCCATTATATACGGTTCTCAATCAAAGCACTTTTGTTTCAAAGGGTGCTCCTATCAAAATTAATACAATCTTTTGTGTACTTGACATTGAGGGAAAGCTTAGAAAAAAATGATTTTAAGACTCTGAAGAGGTAAAATAATTAGTAAGTAAAATAATAGTTTAAAACAATTAAGCTTATATATATTACATTATATTTCAAAAGCTGTTTCCTGAATCTTAAGTTTGTTGTCTACAGCACTGTGGAGGCACATGTCTTTAGAAATGAAACAGGCCATGTATTTAGGGCTGGATAAAGACTGGAAGTTGGGTAGAAATTTGCATTGTGCTATGGTCAGCAGGGAGTATGGTTACTGGGTGCTGTTACACTTCTTTTTTGGGTAATGGTGTGTAAGATGAGTCCTGAAATTTCAATTGAGAGTATACTGAATACGACATGTCAGGCTCTACCATACCCAGGGCATTGTAGAGTCCAAAATACACCCACACACTTGTTTTCAATGAAGTAGGGATGGGCTAGATTTTCCTGTGCTGCTCCAAACAGAAACATCACCAACACAGGAGACAAACAAGCTAACTTTGCAGCGCGAGGGTCCAGTGCTGCACACATGAGTGCACTTGAAATCTGATGACAAATATACTCTTAAGTAGGCTATGGAATTTAACTGACAACCAATTGACAACCTTAAGTCCTGCCTCAGCACGGCCTCTCTGTCTCTCAGTAGGTTGAGATGCCATGTACAGCATGGGTGTGTCCACAGATTAGCATTAACCACCCTGAAAGGCTCTTTTGATAATCAAACAAGTGATGTCCCATGGTTATGTCAAATTTTTTCTACAGACAGTGGTTGTTAAGCCCACATGTAGCTCTGGTGGAAGGAACATTTCAAGGCATGTCTGTGCATCTAAAATAAACATTAGAGCATACTGATGGCATATTGTGACCACATTCACTTCTTAAGAAAAGTGTGGCAAGAAACATTATACCAGTTTTTTCTTCATAGTCTGCCTGTGTAGTGTTCTGTGTGTTATGCACTCCCAAGCAAATTGCCCTCAGTGTCATCAATTAGTTGGTTTGGACATCTTGCGCCTTAGCATGCACAACCCTGTGCTGGTTCCTTGAAGACACATGGTAAGCCCTTTTTTTTTTCAAACCGCATCCACCAAACAGAGTGACTGAAAACAAAAACCAAGCGAACCAGAGTTTCTAGGTAATTTAAAAATACAGCTCTCTGTGGCAATAATATCAATGCAGGCAATAACTTGTTGTTTTCACATTGCCCTTAATTTATGCATGACTGCTATCTCACGATTTTAAAAATCCCTCTTTAAATTGTAGTTGCCTTGTGAGCACAGACAGGACACCTCGCTGGTTGATGTGGTGGAGCTTAGGTGTTACTGAGATTGACACAATATAGCCTGCTCTGACGAGAGCTGAAACAGACGGGTTTATGCCAAAATCGAACATCTGAGAGAATTTAAGAAAATTAAAATATATACTGTGGACATCTGGGACTAGTATAAACTTATTAGAGTAGTAAATTATTGGACCTTTAAAGATGTACTGAGATATTCTGACTAAATAAAATAAAAACTTGAAATGAACACACAGAATGAATACACAGAATTAGCACATGCTGATTTCTTTAAGCAGCTCTACTTCAAGGGGTTTAACGCAAAATGTTCTCTAAACTTTCAATATCCTGCTCAAAGCTTTGCAGGCAGATACTGAAGAGAGCTGTCCTTACATTGTTCTTTTCATGGTTTTAAATAAGTATTTGTCTCAGTGGATCTAATGGTTTACCCATTTACATGCCTGAATGGCACACAGTTATTAGTGGAAAACTTCAATTTGAAGCTGCTGACAGAAGGGGATCAACAGGAACTTCTTGGAAAGCTCCAAGTTGTGATTCAACTCTCAGACTACTCATGTTGTTGTAGTTATTTATGTCAAACACCTCAATATTTTCTTCATGAACCTCTGTCTCTGTTAGCATCCAGCTATATAGGTCAGATATGAAACTGTGGACAAACTCGAGTCATGACAGAATGAGACTCATCACTTGGAGGTGAAATTCCTGCAAGCAATGGCCTGGAATACAGGGCTTATTTAAAACAGCAAACATGCATTTCATCTATCCTTTTTGCACCCTCTTAGCTGTATTGTATTACAATATCTGCATTTGTATTGTTTTGTAATGTTCCTGTATTTCAAAGTACTAAAGACTAAGGGACTAAGTAATTGACATTTGGGATTCTTGTCCCACCCCCTCTCAAAAATCCCTGGGGGTATGGTTCGGTAAGATTCTTTGTATAATGCTTTGGGTGTTCCTTCACAGGAATTGCAGTTCAGAGGACTAGCCCTTGCTGCCCTGGTTGCTGTCTCCGTTCTTTCAACTGTCTCTCCAGTTGTTGCCATTCTATGGATGTCATCTAGTCTTTCCAGAAGGTTACTGGCTAATAATCTGGAATACACCTATTGGTGCTACTTGGACACATATTCAGTGATGAACCCAGTTCCTGGGTGCAAAAGAATGATCTAGTTTTCATTTACCTCATTTTTTTTGATGTATCAATGTGCCAGCCACTGTAATTCTCTTATACTTGATGCTCTTTTGCATTACTTTTTCTTGTACTGTCATGTTGGGGCATTCTGGCTCAAGAATATCCTTCTGCATCAATAAAGTTTATTTTTCTTACCTGGTATTTTTTTTAAATTCTATATAGCTAGGGGAACAGTCATATGTTCTCCTGGAATCAACACCATGGTCTGAATAAAGGAGACCAGAGGTGTCTGGGAGAGCAAATAAAACATGAATGCCCAAAGCAATCCTGTTCTCATTGTAGTACACAGCTGTATATGACAGCTGTATATGACATCTGTTTAATTTTCAAGTATTCATGTGATAGGCAACAGTCCCTTCTAATGATCCTTTGTGCATGTGTGATAATGTTATTAGCAAGAGATAAAAGCTATGACCTTGTTTTATACACAGCTCTAAAAAGCTAATTAGATTAATTAGATTTAAAACACACAGTGAAACATCAAGTACTTTCAAGTCATTAGGCCAAAGTTCGAATCAAGTCATGAGTCACTGGTGTTCAAGTCTATGTGGTCAAGTCGAAAGTCCTCAAAATTGTGACTCGAGTCGAAGTCACAAGACTCGAGTCCACACCTCTGCCTGTAGCTAACGTTTAGCCTGTATCAACAGAGCTCCTTTGTAACTTAGATATACCAGAAAATATTAGAAATTACTGAAACAATCACTCACCAAATTCAGTCAGTCAACTAATGTTAGCCATAATCCACTTTCCAAATCGGCGAGGCATCTTCTTTTCAGCTTCTGAAAGCTTTGGTCTGCATGAGCGAATTGCTTGTACACTTCACAAACCAATCAGGTAGCAGTATTCCCCCAACTTCCTAGAGAAAAAAACTGGTGATACAAGGCCCTTCATGCTAGCATTTCCATGCACTCACATTTGTAGAGTGAATGTTTTTATCGAAGTCAAGGCTCCTTTCAGGCACGCGCACATGTTTGCAGTTCACTGATAATCTCTGGTGTACCACCATATCCCGTCCATACTCCTCCCCCCGTTTTGGTTTCAAAACGGCGAATTTCGCAGAAAGGTGAGTGATTTTCATGCCTTCAGGACCCTGCATTCGTGGAATTAGCAACACAGCTAAACATGTCCGCAGTAAAATCATTTTTGGTAGAAAAATTTCATTAAAAATTGTCGTCAATAAACACCTTTTAATCCATACATGGTAAAAAAAAACACACAAATGTGTCAAAATCCAATCTTCCCTTAGAAGAAAGCCCACGGATCCTCAGCGAAGCAATGATGAGAAACAGTTCCTCTTTGGCTACAGACCGTGATGTATATCATCAAGGTTTGTCTTTGACATCACAGTCTCACAGAACCTAGTCCTAAGTGTGGAAATAGTACCAGAGCTGACAACGAAAGTTGCCACCCCTTGTACCAGAACACCGGCTTCAAGTTGCAGGAGATTTTGGCACAGTTTTTGTGGGACGCCACCTGTGCGTTAAGCTGTATTGCTTAGTACACATATGCATGGCCATTACAACTTATACCTCACTGTAAAGGTGACTCGTCAGGCTTTCTAAGGATATAAACTACAATACTAATTATTATTACAAAAATTATTTAAAAAATCTGAAGTAGCTTTTCTAACTTTTTGAGGAGTACAATCACTCAGCCTTTGAACAAATTACATAGTCTCATTTCCTTTTTTTTTTTTTTTGAATAGGCCCCTGATTAAGGATAAAAAGCTTTGGCGTACCATTTTTTTTCCTTCTTTAACTACAACACTTTTTTTTGGGAGGAAATTAGTGTTGAACATTTTAACTATTTCTTTAAAATGGGCCGCCCAGTTCACAAAATATGTATTTATGGATTGAGAACACTACAAATCTATGCCCCAAAACCTGAATGAATGAAAAAATACAAAGGCTATGTTGTATTATGTTAAATAATTTTGAAGATTCACAACAAGCTCATCACATTCATTTTGGGAAATGGCTGCCCAAGCACACTGAGGTAAAATCACAGCCCAGGTAAGTCTATGAGCTAAGTTTATTATGAGTAACGGTGCCGGCATACTGCTCCATGCGAGACCGTTAGCGGGTCCTTCCCCGCAGCTTGAACACCGCTGTCCCGGACGAGCCGACCTCTGCTCTCCGGCTCTCTCCCTCCGACTCCGCCTCTCCCTGAACCAACACACGAGCGACCGACTCCCCTCAGCCTGCCTGCCGCCACCCCGAAGCCCCTCCAGCTCCACCAGCCCGTGGACTTCCCCACTTCCTCAAACCCGGACTCCGTACTGCTTGTCCCGACGCGAACCCACCTCTTTGTCCCCCAAATGGTCTCCCAATTTTGGTGGAAGAGTATCAAACTTGAGAAGTACGACAGACGGGAGTAGCTGCACCGGAGAAGTTTTTTCTCTCTGCCCCAGTTTTTTTGGCCCCGCGGCGGGGCAGGACAGCAAGGGGAGGCCGGGGGGAACAGGAGACCGTATGATGTGGATCTGGTACCTTCTGCTTGGTTCGGGGTCAGGCTCTAGAACTGTCGGTGAGTTTTTAAAGCCCTGAGAAAGTAATGTTGTTGTCACTGTGCCGACACGCTTCAATGTACGGGTAGGAGAGGGAGGGGGAATGTGAAATCTTTTCAAGGAGCCTGCTCGCTGTGAGGTGCAGCAGAAAACCACTATTCACGTGATTTTCTTTAAGCAAATGCACTTGGAAACTATATGAGCGACTTCCATAACAAGAACTTATTTCTCCTTTCCTCTCCATCGTCTGAAATATGCCCTTTTCTCTGAAAGTTGTAGCGGAGGAGCAGCGGTCTCCTCATGCATGACGAATGAGCACTTTGGTGTTTGTCCCCTTCACTCAGGAGTGAGAATATTTTTGCTGCAGACACCCCCTTGGATGCCATATCCATCTTACTTGTGTATGTTTACCGAGATGGGGTTATGGTCTCTTCCAGGTTAAGTTATACGTCTGAGAAGTTGTTGACAGGACAGTGTTGACAAGTCAATCTGTTCTTCTGCCCCGCCATGGCAGCTGGGGCCCAGAGGAGGACACCACAGGAGGTTAAACTTAGCAGTCACTTTAACTCCCTTTTACCATGCAGCTATATCTTTGAGCTGGTCTGTCCATCAGTGGCATCCATTCAGTGGATAAGTGATGGGAATACACTCCTGGTAAACAGAAGTACAGTAATCAGTGATTCATGGATAAATAAGGTAATTCATAATGTTATGAAGGACATGCATACATAGGCCTATCATATCCTTTAATAAATGAAGTGTTATTTGTCATGATTTGTGCAGGTGACAACAATACTGCATTTCCACCAAGCAGTCACACATAATTACAGGTATTTCTGCTGTAAAGTGAGGAAAAAAGGTACCCGTTTAAAGCTGCCTTATAGGGCTGAACGATTTATTGTTTTTGGATTGAAATCGCAATTTCAGACAACACAATCGTGATCCTCGAAGCTGCAGTTTTTTGCAGAGCTCCTGACTGACCCAGGAATAGCGTAAACTATTTTACACATACTATTGTACTCATTTCCAGGCAACTTGCATTTGCGGAAGTGCTGGTAATCAGGTCAACAACACAAAGCCTCTGTTTAGGAGTAGAAGTTGGAGTATCCCTTCAAAAGTGTAGTCAGCGATGTGGGAGTAAAATGAGTAGAGAGGTTGTTGATATTTTACGTTTAAACGAAAACAGACCCACCTCTCCCTTCATACCCCACCCCCGGGCTCCACCCTCAAAGTTCACGGATGCGCATTGTCATAGAATTGGTCGTAGGAACTGCATAGCTGACCAACATGGCGGAGGCCGGACCAGCCAACGCTCGAGGGTAACTACCGTGTCTCTCGCTCTTACGCTAACAGCGCATGCTACGCGACCTACTACTCCCCCTCCCCTCTGCCTGACCTGCGCACGAGTATGAACCACCCCCTGGGCGTGAGGTGGTGTACCGCTGTTTTGGTGGCTCGGTCTGACACGCAGGATTTACCTGCTGAAATTCAGTCTAGGCTGTGTATCGAAACTGGACCTTTTTTTTCAGCATGCTCTCAGAAGTGACAGCTTGCAGATGGTGAGGAGAAATACAGTGATTTTGACAAACAGTGCATCGGATTAAGATCACTGACTACACCTTTAAATAGTGAAACAGATTATTTATCATCAATATTGGATGTTGAATAATGTGTTATGTGCTTTTGATCATTGATTTCCTTACTGTTGCCTATACTGTAAACATAGTGAATTTTGCACTGAAGCTTGCAAAGAAGCTTTAAAGAAAATCGTGAATTGAATTGAAATTGCGATATCTGCCACTAAGTGGTCTGATGTGGTTCAATACAGTTTGGTATGGTTTGGAGAGATAAGCTGTTTCCACTGCAAGCTGTACCCTCACCTAAGATGAAGGTTGTGCCAGCTACCTCCAGCTCCCTCTGCGCTTTCTCCTCTCCTACAATGGCAAATACAATGTGCACCTCCTAAGTACTCCACACAGCATTGTTCTTTCGTTTTATCAAAAGTTGTAGAAATATTTGGATCCAGAGTGACTTAAACATGGCATGCTATGTTGTTTTAATTTTAACTGCAGTTACATGGTAAGTGAGGATCTGTATGAATCAATCAACAGATTGCAGCAGTTTAGCTCCACCCTGTGGGGTCAGCTCAATGGAAGGGTGTCAAAAAGTGGGACCATGCAGATCAGTCATTTGGGTACCTTTCTCCGATTGACAGTGGCGCCCCTCCCTAAACGCAAAACACGTGCTGTGCATAGGGCCCCGCGATCCGTGGGGGGCCCCATTTTGCGCAAGGGGGTGCATTCTCCTCTATCTGATGCAGCCACGATCCGCTCTGTGGACTACAGGCCTGATATTTTCCATTTAAAGGGTGGCTGTTACCGTTGTTGTCCGTCAGCAGAGTCGGCGTCAAACAGAGTTCACCGGGGGGGCATTAAGATAACTGCAGGGGGGCACAAATTCTTGTTCATCACTGGATTTATTCTATATGTTTGCCATTTAAAAACACAGCAAGTTTGACTCAGAAACATTGTGCAAAGTTCAAATTCACGCACACGAGGCACTGTACCACAGCCGAAAGCCATGTCTCTCCCTCTCTCTCTCTCTCTCTTTTCCCTTCTCTCCCTCAGGTGCGCACACTATGCGCGCTTTAGCGCACCAACATTAAAGTGAACATCAAACACCATTCAACATTTAAATAACCATGAAACCCAAACAATAACAGTAATCTAAAGATAGCTGTACCTTTAAAACAGCTAGAGGCAGCGAGCATAGCATATTTACTTCTGATACCTAATAAACGGAGCGAGGCAGACACTATCACACAACACTGACGCAACAGCGCCACATCTACCCCTGTGTGCGTTTACAGTGAATGTAGTGGTGAACTTGTGTTCGCTCATCTCCTTGTTTAATATCTACAAATATTAGTGATATAATGTTAGCTTCCTTGCTTTGCAGAGCACTTGTATCAAGGCTTTGTCACAGATTAAGTGCTGAAATGAAGCACCACAATTTAACTCCCTTTACAGCCAACAAACAGCAGTAAACAACCAAATCAAAGATCGCAGATTTCTTGGTATTGTGCATTTCAGTTCACCTTTATCCTGTAATGGAACACCTGAATTGAATAGACCTGTTGACAATGCTTAGTAACACCACCACCTTTTCTACTCTTGTAAGTCATGTGTGAAAGAGGCCTTGTGAAGTCACATTTTTTTGAGGATGTACCAGGATACACATTTGTACACAACGCAAACAAACAACACCACTGATTTATGAATCAACCTTTACATTAAACCACTTGTTATTGGACACATGGTAACAGAAACATTTATACTCATTATTAAACGCTGCGTACAAATATGCATTTGTCTCTGACAGGGTGGAGTATAAATGTCATTCTGTTAGACATAGATGTAGAGTGAGCTGCCAAACTCCATCCTAGTTTGCTCGACTGGATCAAAGGAGCATGTAGACATGATTGATGTCAGATATTTCCTCTCAGAATATCACTCTAGATTGTTTTCTTCTGTATTACTCATGTGTTGTCAGCTTTCAATAAACAAATTTGGCTCTGGCTTTTTATCAGCTCCCAACCTGACCGGGGTAATAATAATGTCGACCACTCTACATGTTTTGTGTTTTGCATTGGTTCCCTGGCCATTGGACAAATAAAAATAGGACATAAAAATCCCTCACCAGTGTTGTTGTCTGACAGGATATTGCTGCTGTTAAGTACTCTAGCAGATAAATTGGCTGGTAATGTTTGGTCTGAATTGGATATCCTGTCACATTATGGGATTTATTTAAGAATTTAGGCCAAATATATTTAATAATAGATGTTGGTCATTTTTGGGCAATAGTCATTAAAATGCCAATCATGGGTTTGACATTTTAAGATATGGTAATATTAAAAATTAAAACCGAAGATGTATCCATCCCACACGGTCTAAGCTTGAAATAATAAAGCAAATAAAATATGTATGAATGGAGAATGAAAACAGAAGTTGTGCACAGGCTTTAGTGTTTCTCTGCATGCGCACTGAAAGAAAAACAAATAATTTGCAACACACATTAGTGTACCTATGAACATCGCAGATCTGCTAACACAAGGATTATAACAGTGTGGTTAATTTCCTGCAGACGCTTCAACTCACAATAACATGCATATTTCTGAATGGCCAACCAATGCTGTTATGTTCTCATGTGAAATTCATGAACCACAACACAACAGTCATTGTTGCGCATGCTGTAAACAATGAATGCCACACAAACACTAAACAACACACTCAGTATTATCACAGTCTGCACTTGGGTCATAAAATGCCTCTTGTAATATAATTGAGAAAATTAGGTGTGTGTTTTTACACAGCATGATTCAAGTGTTTTGCTGCTTAGTTTTAAACATGGAGAATCATAATTCGCCTTGAGTTTTAAGAAACATTCCTTTAGTCGTTAAATCTTGGCAGTATGTCACAAATATTCAGCCAAGCCTCAGAAAATGCCCAGTTTCTCAGCCCAGCAAATGTTTCCTCTTTTTTTGTTATTTTGTTGGGCTTAAAACAGATAAAATGTGCTCTAAATGTATGTTTCAATGCAGGTACAGCATCTCTCCTTTAGTAATAACTAGACCACAAATTTAGCAAAGTGCATTTATTGGACCCTCATTCAAAGGACGCTTACAGACTTTGCAGATTATTTGGCATTGTACTGGACCAGCCTCCCACTGGAGCCTAATAGTCCTGCAGGCTTGCACTAAAAGCTACCTGAGATAAATCAGTGCTATTATGTAATATGAGATTTAGCCCCACTACCCGCTGACAACAGAATGCTGCAGTGATGCAGTTACAAAGAAGGAAACTTTCTCTTATTGTGTTGCGCAGTCTAAAAATATATTTGAGCTGTAGAGCTGGTCTGCTTGGCTGTACACCTGGGGTAGTGTTGATATAAATAAAATGAGGTACAGTGTCAGAAAGATAAATGAGCTTTGCATCAGTTATTCCCCCCTGCACACCAGTATGATTACTGTTTATTAAAGATGGGCTTTGTAATATACATGCCAGTGTTATTAATGTTTGATTATATTGCTCTAACGTTCAGTTCTTCATGGGTCTTAAACCCTTTATGTTCCTTCATGATCACCAAACACTGTACATCATCTTTTGAAGTCCTTGATTTATTTCAAAGCATCATCTCAGGCTTATTGAAAATGAGCACCGTTATCAAATATAATCAAAGAAGATCATCTTGTTCATTCCTTTGTGCTGCGGCATATGCATGTAGAAATATGTAAGACCCTTTGTTTGGTAGAATTAAGTGTGTTTGTCTACATCTTGATATCAAGATAGCATCCAATCCCTGCTCAGAGAGAATGGATTATGTGCCGCCACTATATATAGGTGAGTATTATAATAGTAGTAATAAGGTGAATCGAACCAATCAGTGTGTCAGCTTACATTCCTTTTTAAAACAGTATTTGCCTGCTGGCTTATTGTTGTTATTTACATGGCAGATGTGGCTGGTTCAATTAATACCTCTCCTTTGATTGTGAATGTGCAGAATACACAACGGACACTATATGCATATGTTGACGCTCATGTCAAAGTTACTTTTGATTGGAGCATTGCCACAACAGCAGAAATAATCAAAAAGATGTGCTAACGTGGCCCCTCATGACTTACAAAAGGATAACCTCATTAATTAAGTAAAGAGTCAAGACACAAAGACAGGATAGGCAGGGATCTGTGTTTACTTTTCCTGTTTTTTCAGCATCAAATAAAAAAGGCTATAAAAATGTATTTATCTACAAAGTATTCTCTCTCCTGGGATCCTTGGCTGTGTTCTCTTGTATTTTCTTCTACACATGACAGTCTTAGTTATATCAGTAAGATTCCTGATGGCACTCTCAGTTAAGTAAAAAATTGTAATAATTCAAACCCATTACAGGCATTTCTTGAATGATCAGAAAATGGGCTGATGTTGAACTATGGGGTAAGTGTGCTGTTGTGCATCCTCAGCTGGGCTTGATATAATTGGCCTGCAGGCCTTGATTACAAGTTATCAGGCTAACTGATTGAACATTTCACCGGCATCTAATATGCTGCATTTAAAATGCTGCCTTTACAAAAAAATTGATATAGTCAACAATTTTAAGTAGTTTTCCTGTAATATGGTGTTTTTTAGTGATTCCTGTTAAATTGTGTTGATAATTACTTCCACCACATTAGTGTTTTATAAGTGTGTATGGTACGTGTGTGTTGCTAAAAATGCAGCAGCTTCACAGCTTACAATTCAAATGCAAGCACAGTCTCGTCAGACACAGACTGCTGCGCTGCTTTTCTCTCAAAGACAAGTTGTGCTGATCATCTGCACAAATTGAAGGCCATTTGGTCATTAAGTATATTCAAGCTTTTGTACACTTTAGCTTAGTAACAGGTCATGAAGAGTTGGTGTGTGAGGTTACCTTGTACTAAACTCTGCTGGAACTTTGTTGAGTTGTCAAATTGAAGGATGTGCACTGTTAGTCGACTTGTATGATGGCTGTTGTCATTCTTCGTTGTCACCACTAAAAGTATGAGTTAGTTCTCCTGCACTGCTTGTCAAATGCTCTTTGTTAGAACTGTAGTGAGGAAGACATCCCCAAAATGGTGCTGTTTTTCATGTCAGGTAGAACTGTCAACTCCTCCTGCCACATTGAACACAGGTATGTGGATGCTATCCTTTAAGGATGATCAAGGGCTTGTGGGGCTTTTACTGCTAAAATTAGCCATACCCAGCAAACTTGTTTGAAATTGTACACCTGCAGATGCTAGAATCTTGATAACAAGATATTTTTATCTTGAAAAAGGGGACTGAATTAGTGGGTTTTAGATTTGAGTACTAATTCAAAGGCTGCATGGGAACATCCCTTGTTACATGGCTCAATGGTAATAAAACTCTTTTGGAAGCAAGCCTCATTGGCTACTTGACAGGGGTGTAACAATACACGTATTTGTATTGAACCGTTTCGGTACGGGACGTTCGGTTCGGCACAGGGCTGTGCACGGGTGAGTTTGCGGGCCGGAAGTTGCGTATGGTTGTTTACATTCCGCTGCTACACACGCAGCTACACGTGCAGCCCGTGTGCATCATGGCTACTGCTAGCGATAAGCTGGAGCTTGAAGACCCTGCCCTGTCGCTAAAGTCTCCTGTTTCGGAACACTTCGGCTTCTCGGTTAAATATTGCAACGGAGAAAGACAGTTGGATAAAACGAGGGCGGTGTGCCGACACTGTTCAGCTGAGATCGGGTACATTTCTGGCAACACGTCGAACATGCTAACTCATCTGAAACGGCACCACCTGAGTGTAAATTTCCCCGCTACAAGAAAAAAACCCACCTTAGTGCGAACGCAGTTGACATCGGCATTCAAGCAGCCTCTCCCTGGCAATTCAGATTTGGCAAAAGCTATAACAAAAGCTATTGGAGTTTTATAGCAGCGGATCTAAGACCATATTCAGTTGTTGAAAATGCTGGTTTCAAACACATGCTAAAGGTGATTGAGCCCCGGTATGAAGTACCCACTCGTCCGTACTTCAGCCAGAAAATAATACCATCACTTTATGAACAAGCTAAATCCTCTGTTGTCCAAGACTTGTCAAAAGCATGTGCAGTACCGAAAATGAACCGAACTGGGACCTCAAAACCGTGGTACGTATCGAACTATGATTTTTGTGTATCGTTACATCCCTACTACTTAAGGAACTGCAGTATTTGGGACTAAAGCTTTTTTTAGCCAAATTATTGCCTCCCATTATTAATGCATGTGATGAAGGATGTACATTTGTTTAAAAGGGATAGTTCAGTTTTTTAAACAGGGGTTGCTTAAGATCAATGGCACTAGTAAATGAAACTGCCAATTGAGGGACTTTTGCAGAAAGTGTGGTGGGAAGATGGAGAGTTAGGAAAAACTGTTGTGAAAACTGAGGAGCAGGACAGATCACAAGTTACCTGGTGGTACAGATGCATCAGCTTTGAGCCCATACACACAAACCCAGAGGCCCGTTGCTGTAATAAGTGGGACTTAGTAACAGTGCTTCTCCCAGACCTTTCTGGTCCTGATGGGTCAAATAGGCATTGCAACCACAATGTTTTCTTATTGCGGAGGGGAAATCCTGAAGCACAGATTTGAAACAATAAGCCCAAGTTGGGGAAGGCCCACGTCAAGCTATAGAAATCAGTACTGTGACTGTGAATTGGTTTTGCCTGTTTTTACATATAGAATAAATCCATGAGATACCCTTTGTTTTCGTATTCAGGAGAATTAGAATTATGTCAGTTTGTGCTCTAATGATCACTAAGTGTCCCCGCTGCAGCACTCTGACCTGAACAGCTGATGAGATAAAAGGAGGAGGATGAGAAGCCCATCTACTGCATCATAAATTAGTTCTAAGTATTGGGGCTTTGTGAAGAAAAAGTGAAAAGCTGTTATAGCTCTTACTGTATAATCCAGTCAAGCCAACATTGTTTTTTTGTCCTGTCTTAGCCAACAAGTGGGGTCATTATGAGGTTGTTAGTGGCACCATATGCTGCTATGTATCACCTAGAGTCTAACTTTCTTTGCTTTATTGGCAATTATATCTACTAGTTCCATGGGTCTCAAGCAACCCCACTTTGAGAAACCTGAACTTTTCCTTCAGCACCATGGCATGACTGCTGACTCTATGAAACATGAACATAGACCCACTGACTTCACCCATTTGTGAAGTTCCCGTCTGTAGCCCAGTGATTTCACTTGCCATGGTGTCTTGCACTAACTTTTAGTCAACCTAGAGATGAAGTAAAGGTGGGCCTTCAATTCCCTTGCAAACAATTAAAACATATGCACCAGCCAGTCATATCAGCTACACACTCATTTTGTAAATTGAAGCGTAACCTTTGGCGATGATGTAATCAAAATAAATTGGGTATACAGAATTATCCCATGTTTCTTGTGTTCTGAAAAAACATGAATTATTCACCAGGCTGTAAACATTTTTTAGGTCTAAATTAGAACGCAAATTTGGGTTTACTGGGACCTCTGGGGATTTTACAGCATGCCCCAAGTGGACACTTCATGTTTTTGCAATTTTACACTGGCCTCATTTTTTAACGGTTGTGGTTAACGCTTGATCATGGCTGATTTTTACCTTTATTGTGAGCTTGCACAGCCCTGAGAGCCAACAAATCTCTAAATTTTGGAGAACTTATTGTCACTCTGCTTTTCTTAATGTCATTTTTGTTTATGAGAATGTCACACTTAGTCTCTGATGTTGTGAAGTTAGAGGCCTGAAATTATTTGTGCTCCATTGCCAGCTTAGTGTAACCAGGACACCTGCAAAGAGACCACAGTCTCCGATATTTTGATCCATAATCAAAGATTGATTGTTTGGGTCATTTCCCCCTCTGAACAGGAGCACAGAATCACATTGTCCAGCTCTTATTGTGCTTTGTGTTTCTGCTCTGTGGCTCTTTAGGGACAGTTTGGCCCTATAAATGGCTCTGTGTGTTGGTGATTACCTTGCATGTCTATGAAAAAGGAAAGAGAAAGAGAATCTGTGTTACTTTTCCCTTCTGGCTGACATGGTTGGTAAGCTTCCAGCCAAAGGCACACTGAGAAGACCAGAGATCAAGGAGGGTTGCTGCAGCTTTGGTTCTCAGAGTTGTTAATTACTGGAGTCACGTATGACTATTTTAATCAATTTGTCAGTCAATATAGAGAAAGGCAAAACAATATTTTGAGAAAAAAAACATTGTGATTCTACAAAATAAACATACATTTCAAAGTAACTTTCACCAGATAAATGTATGGTCTTTGTATGGACATTAATCAGAACATTAGTTTAACATTAATTCTTTCATTATTTGGATCTTAAACTTATTTTTGATTGTTGGTTAGGTAATAAAATCAACATACTCTGCTTAACAAGGAACACAAAATGTTAAAAAACAATGCCATGGTAGGGCTCACATTGAAATAGAGAAGCAGCAGCAGACCACTGTCCCTTTAAACCCAATGGAATGTTAGTATGCTTCTACTTTTGTGACCATGAGTAACATCTGTGTGGTTTAAAACAGGATGATGCTGACTTTGATTTTAGTAGACGGGCAACAGCAATGGTGTCTTGAATTTCAAGCAGCTTGCAAACACTTTTTCATGTCAGTATTTGCTACAAATTATTATTTGCTACACTAAATTTCACTTTTTCAAAAAAACACTCTAGTTTTGGTGTGTTTTTTTTCAACTGACTGTAGATCTGTGGTTAAGGTAGCGCTCATAAATAGGGACATGGACACTTCTCACTGCACTTGTTGGAGGAACACAGCCCAGGGCGTTAGCATGCTGATGTTGTTTTTTTTTTATATATATATAATTTTAGGTGATCTTTGTGATGTGTTCTGTGTTCATTTAACCCTAATTTGGATCATACAACATAACTGTGGCTGCTTCACATGCATTTGCTCACATGACTGACTTGATGGTTTTTGGGATGTGCATATTGCTAAAGTAGTGCTAATACAAAGGGCAGAAACAATGACCTTGACCCCACCTCTCCCATAAGCCACATGTGCTAACCCTGTGAACAGGACCAAAGAGAAGCAGACACAGAGTACTAAAGGATGGCAGACTTTGAAGAGCTAATGCTGTGTCACTAGGTCAGAAACAGGCTATAGAAAATTTAAATGTGTATTTGCATATAAAACACACACTTCATCTATGTCTTGCATTGCTCTTACAGGTCCCTTTTATCTTGTCCTCTTGAGTTTGTTGCTGTACAGATCCTCCCCTCTACCTTTGTAGTCTCAATAACATTGGTGAACACAGTTACTTCTGCTCATGGTTCTCCATATTGAAAACAAGTATTATTTTTTCTCTAACTTTATTTAATCATACAAAAGCTTGACGTATTGTAAGACACTGCCATGTGAAGCTTGGGAGAATATTGGTCTTGCAACAAAGAGAAGGCTGCATGGTGCGTAAAAAACCATTTACACATCATGAGTCTGCAGCATTACCAAGCCTTTAGGTTGGAATTTCTCAACTCTAATTTTACCAGTTCTTAACTGGAACACATTTGAATGGGGTGTGATGTGATTTCCAACTTCTAATATGAGTTTTGAGGTAAGTGTAATGCACAGTTGCAGCAGATTTATGTAGTCTAGCATCTGTGCTTGTTTTCTGTTGACAGGGGCAGAGCTGATCATCATCACTGTTACTAATGATTGACATAAAACTCATACAACTCCACTTCAAAAATACTGAATATCCATCTAACACAGCACACATGTTTTATAGATAAAGCATGTGCAAACATGCTGCATCCCTAAGGGCTAACTAGCGCTGTATTCTTCTTCTCATGGGCTGCAGGGTCAGGGTCCATTCTCTGAACATTTCAGATCTGTAAGTCATGATGCTAAAAGTTTCATGAACCCTGGGATATGTGGATTGAACAAGACAGAGAGAAACAGAGGTGTAAAACATACTGAAAAAAATAGTTCAAAGACAGCTCATTACAGATTGATTTTGAATTGATTGTAACTAATTTTCTATGCAGTGATGCAGGAGCTATGTCAGTCTCCAATAGTTCTCTTATATTGATCTTCCATGTCCTTGGATTCTGAGATCAAACCAAAGTCTCAGAGGAATCTGCTTATTTACTGAAAATAGTTTTTCTCTGACTATGTCAGTATGACTTTTCAGAAAGTGTAACGTGTTCTCACTACCTTGTTACACAGCAGTCAATCGCAGTGGAGATAACCAGGAGGAAAGGTTGGGTTGGGCATTGATTTAAACAGTGAGCGGTGCCAGGCCTGAAGGGTAACTTGAGATGCTCTGAGAAGTTTGTTTAGAAAGTAAAGCCTGAGCACTAGAGGTTCTTGGGCCATTTTCAGGCCGTTAGTTTTCTTTTATAGTGTTTTTTTTACAGATGCAAATCTTATTCTCTCTTGAGGAGTAAAGCTGAGACGGGACAGTCAGAGTTTTACAGTAGACTGTTGTGAAGTAGGAAAATGTTGAACTCCCCACCATACTCCCTTCTTATCATATAAACAGCCTCCCCCTTCTTAACTGATATCCCATTGTTTTACAGTCTAGAATAATCCTTGGGGGAAAGACGCCCTGTGGACACAGAGATAGGAGAGCTGCAGAATCTCATTCATTGTAAAGCGGCAAACCACTTATAAGAAGGCCCAAGTAATGATCAGCTGAAGTAGAAGGAAGAGTTCATTAAAACTAACTGTGGCAGGGACAAGAGAAGAACTGCATTGAGGTAACCAATCACATCTGACATCTATTGTGTATTTAAAATAAAGGAAATTATTTTTATGCTGGAATAGGGTTCAGTTACAGATACAGGCTCTGCATGAATCCATACCATCAGCAGTATTAGGAGAGTGCCTGACAGTTCTTCCAACAATATATGTAAAAGATCTGAATGTATCAGCATGACTGCAACTGGTTTGTTAGCATGCATTGTGAAGTAGGGCTAAACAATATATGAGAAAATTGGCATTGTGATGCTTTTTTTTAACTAAATAATTTTTTTTAATAGGGAAAATTGAATAGATATATTCAGTTCTGATTCATTTCAATCTAACTTTTTTTTCTAATCTCTCACCAGTTGCAGCGCTGACAGTTGCACAGACAGGCAAACAGATGCAGAGTAGAAGGAAAAGGGGAGTGAGAAAAAGTGGATTAGCATGTGTTCTTGACTCACTCCTATTTATTTTTCAATGACATTAAATAATGATAAGAGAATTACACGCTTATATTTTGTAAAAACATTTTTGCATTTGGTGTCAATGTAGAAAAGCCTGTTTACTTCTAAACTACGTTATGAAACTTTATAACAAATACCAGCATGCACTTAGTTTAGTTTTGGGACATATTTTGATCACTTTAAAGCAACATTTGTGTTTTTTGATTTCAGTGTCAGACAAGTTGAATTTGAACCTGAAAACATAGCAGTTTTTTTCTTTAAGAGGTAAACAGATCATGAAAACCATGGTTGTTCCATCCACTGAGGTACATTTAGTCCCCAGCTCAGACAAGCAGCAGGACAAAGTGCTGCTCTTAGTGGGTAGAGCTAAAACAAAGTGGCCTGGTAGTGGAAAAGCCAGGTGTCGTAAAAAATATACCCTAGATATAGGGTACAGTCACCCCATGCTGTTTTTGTAGATTGTTTTCACCTTAAACTCTTTAAATTACACGGAAAGGGTGGCACTATTTCAGCTTTACGTAGCCTTATCTTCTGTGCCAGCTATTTCTGTACAGATGAAGAGCTGATCACTGTTGCTGTGGCTATTGTTCAAGCTAGTGCTCTTCACCCCTCACAACCTTACCTCAAAGTCCCAAACAATCCCTTTTAATGTTTGATGTGATGTTTTTAGACTTACAAGATAGTGTTAAGCAGTGTGAACTTTGCTATGAGAGACACCTTCACAGTTAAAGTTGATTTTGTTTAAGGCTTACACAGCACAGCCTCTCCATTCGCCCGTGGCCAGTCACCTTGGTGTCCCAACTTTAATCTTCATCCACAGCGTCTCCACTGAGAAGAGCCTGACCCCAGCTGCATGTGTCTCCCTTGCATGCTTTGCCTGCCGTCAGTCAGGGGAGCAGACTCTGGCAGGCTCACAGCTGGCGCCCCAGCTGTCCCCCATGATCAGCAGTCATTTGCTGTCCTGCGTCTCACAGCCATTGTGGCAGCCATGCAGTGTGGACACTGACAAGGCTATTTTTGACTGAAATTCCTGCTTCCCTCTGTCAAAGCAAACAAACAGTACCTAGCGGGTCAACGAAAAGCCGGAAAGTCTTGCAGATAACATCAGGGCAGCTGATTCTCTGTTTACTTGTTTGTTGATTTGGATAAATACTCGCAATGTGACATAGGTTTTGTTTATTTTAATCTTTTTAACATTGATTTTTCCCTGGAGATATAGAGGAAACTTTGACCTTAAAGTCAAGCTCAATATTCTCTACTCAAGTCTAAGCAATCAATCTGAAAACACAAAAACAATGACAACTTAAGATATCTCATTGACTGTCTTCAGGTGATATTAACCTTAAAGAATACGGCTTTAAAAGAAAAGCAGCAGAAATTGGAGTTAAGCAATATTTTATCACTTTTAACAGGATGATTCTACTTAAACAAGAACCCTAATATTTGCTATCTCCAAAATTACAGGATGCATATTTAAGCTTATTCGTTTCTCGTACAACTCAGTTTTGCTTCATTTGCATATGGTACACATCAGCTGTCAAAAACTCGCAATGATGATTATGCTGCACTCAACTAGTGTGGACGTAACCTTTTGCCTCACTCATAATTGCTTTGTAATTGTGATACAGCTCTGGCGGTTTCATCATTTTACCAAGCAGCCCAGCTCCATCCACCCGCTCTGAATGCTGTAATTAGATGCAATTTTCCAAACATCTAATCAGAAGTAAAAGGGCTATTTTGACCAGATGCTGTTTTTTGATTGCAATCACACTGTCATTTGTTTCTCTTATTCCTCTCTTTTGCATGCCAAGTGTGATTATAGTGCACAAATATCCTTCTGTGTGTAATATACACACATTTTCTACACAGCATTGTAGATGAACCCTGGTTTAGAGGCACAATTTTCTGCTTATCTTTTGATCTGCAGAGTTAGATCAACTGTTAGTATAACAGAGACTTTTGGCAAATATATTTTCCAAGGGTCTCAATGCTTGAGTCCAGATTTGATTTTATTGTGACTCTTAATATTTCATAATTTGCTGAGTATTGCAATACTTAGCATTGCGATATATTGCTGTTTTAAACCTATTCCTGACTGAAATTTACATCCAAAAAATAACCAAATTATGTGAATCTAAGTTAATGTTACCTGCTCTGCTGTGCTCACCCTCCTCCACACACTAAACTTAAATGCTGACGGGGCATTCCTCTTGTTCCTTTCCTGTGCTGCCATGTTTGTTGACTTACTCTCTCCTGCACCATGTATTTCACCTCTGCAGACCTTACTAGCAATGGCTTAAGCACCATCATACCGACTCAAAGAATAGCTGATTTTATTTCTATAGATCCAGAAGCTTTATTAAATGTCAGAAATTGATACTTTAAAAATATTCATACTTGGTAGCCTTAAATCAATAGATTACCACATCAAATTAACAATACTAAAGTGTATCAATATTTTCTCCCACCCCTAATATTTTCCACTTGACACTACACCATGATTTAGGTATACAAAAAGGGTCAAGGGTTAAACTTAAGGTCACTTGAAAGAAATGCTGACTCACAAAACAAGTCATTTGTGGAGTGAAATAACATTTTTAATTGAGGTGCTGTAAAGTGTGAAATTACAGAGATTAAAAAAGACACTCAGTTATCATTTCCAGTCTTAACATAATGTAGCTGTTTGTTGCCTTGACAATAATTCAACAGATTTTCTTAATCAGACTTAAACATGATGGCAGAGTGCCAACTATGTGCCAGGAATGGTTGTGTCTTTGTCTTCTTTTTTATGTTTGTATTTTACTTAAAAAATATTTTAGTGACCTCTCAAAACAACCAAAATCTCTTTGCTGTTCTGGTCTCTTGCCTGGATGAGGCCAGATATGTATTTTCTTTTAACTACACTGATGGAGACACAGATGCAGGGCTAAACGTTACACATATTTAGACTGGCAACACGCAATATTTTAATTGTCCACTGCAGACAGACTGATAGTTTCAAAACATTATAGTCCTCTATATGCACTCATTAGACCAGTGCTTCCCACAATGTAGGTCCCCAGTGGACTAAGGAGGTACTGCAAGTGGACAGTAGCGTCAATTTACATGAAATAAAACACACCAATAAAGCTAAGACCATATTCTAAATTATCATGAAATACATGATGTAATGTTTACAAAGTTCAGAACTTAATAAAAAAACAGCAAGGTAAAATAACCAACATGTTAGCTTTTCATTGTTTATTTTGTCTGATGAACAAAACTGTTTCCCAGTTAAACTGGTGATCAATGTTTACTTGTTTAATATCTTACTACACATTTTACTTTCTAATAATTAAAATCTGTCTTTGCTGTCAGAGGAATTAGGCATTTTTAGTTATTGATCAAAGTCATATTAAAATGGGTATATCTCAAAATAAAATGTTGCAGCAAAACTTAGAATTTACTTTGAATTAATGGGTTTTGATAATTTGAGTCTCATGTGATGGTTGTATGTAGGTTTCAAATTGGGGTGCTGTACTAAGTTTGAAAATAGCTGCACAAGACAAAACCTTGAGACCACAAACATTTTCATGGTTTCATATCCTCATGAGATCTCATAGACACGAGGTGATGTGTGACCAAACATGACTTAAATAGAGAAGCAAATATGGCAGATGAGGAATGTGGTTAGTTGGCTGTCCTTCTGTGTGTTCTGTTTTGCAACAAAAGCAAAACAACGAAAAAAAAAATCTTAAAGACTGTTGTTGACTGCAGTAACATAATCAAAATGGCAGTACCGCAAACTCCTGCTCTGTAGCTCCACTCCTTATAAAAATGATGAAACTTCTTCATACTCTTAAGTGCTTGCACGCTTCAGTATGTTGTTTTCACTTTCCTAACTACTCACTAACATTAGATGTCATGTAGAATTACGAAACATTGGACACTAGCTGTGTACACTCCAAAAATATTAATTTCTATGCCCTATAAATTTCAGTTCTCCTTTAGAAAAAGTATGACTTTATTCAGCTCTTTTTAGAGACCCCATGACCATGACCTTTGACTTATGACCCATAAAACATAATCATTAATTCTTGGGGGTCAAAGTGGACATTTCTGCAAAATTTTACTCAAAACAGACCTTTGCGGGGAAATTTAAAGATAACCCTCAAAGTATTCTTTAGTTTTCATGTTTAAAAGAATATAAAATAAGTACAGAAGGATGTATGAAAATGTGTGATGAAAGAAAAGAAAATGTTGTCTCTAACCTTAGCTGTCCTAGGCCCAGAATCATAGAAAACTCCTCACAGTATGTAAAGTTATTTCAGGAAGACAAATGTATGACCAGGAGAGGGAAGGCAGCTGTATTCCCCTCTTCTATTAACCACTATCCATGCGAAGGGAGACCAATGTAGAGATGCTGCACACCAGTCTCTTTGCACCTGATTGACATTAAGGTTGACAGAGCTACTCCGATTCTCACTGAGATGAACATTTGGGCCAGCAGACCTCTCAGGTGAAATTCCAATCTTGGGACGCAAAAGCTATTATGCTTTTGAGGCAACTGCTCCACCATGCCAGTGCATTAATGAACAAATAAGATCAATCTCACTTTGGCTGCCTTGAAATAATTGCCCATTTGTCACAATTAATTTCAGAAGTCAAGCTCAAGACCTCCTGATATTGATATTGAATTTCCCATTATTGCATACCCGAAACCCCTCTCATTAAACAGAGCTGAATGCCAAGAGTTAGTCTGTTTGCTAAATGGATATTAAAAAGGGTCAAGACAGACAGCAGGGGTAATTTTAATGTCCGTTTTAAGGGATACAGCAGCAGAGAGTTAATATACGAAGAAGACAGGACTCCAGACTTCAGCAGTGTTGCATTGCTACACCAACCTGAGGTGCCAGATACTGCTTTGCATATCCATGGGATATTTTTCCATCTGGAAAACAACCCATAGACAGTGTTTTGAGAGGACTGAACCTTAAAAAATGAAATAAAAAATACTGAAGGTCTGAAGGCTTGCTGTCACTTTTGTCTCTTTGCACAAGAAACCATACCTGTAGCTACCTCCTTTTTTACCTTAAGATCTGAATATTTTCTTACTAGAAACAAGCTTTTATAGCTCGTAGCTTTGCCACATCATGACAAACGTAAAATCCAGTTGCTTCATAAGGTTATTTCCACATTGCTAGCTAAAAAATGTAAGGAATGTAGAGCCATTGTTAGTCCACTTAGTTCTCTTTCACATCGAACACATTTGTTCTGGGCCAAACAAATTTTGGCTTGCTCTTTTGGAAATTTCCGATGATGTTGGCTTGTGTGAAAGCTCACATGAACTCTTGTTCGGACCAAAGAACTGAACTCTTATCCATCAAAAAACGGGAGTGCAGGTTTGCTTCCAAGCAATGCAAATCTAGGTAAGCTTGAATATTTATGTTACTATTTATACCACAGAATGGAATTTTTTTGGTGCAATCTAGGGCTGAACAATATATCGTTATCGTATCGATATCGAGATATGAACATTCAAGATATTGACATCGAAAAGCAACGATATAAACAAAATAGATTTCCCCCGCACTAAAACTGCACTTTTCACATTCTTTTGTATTTTGATGTTTTTATTTTTCTGAAAAATGCTTGGTTTTAACCGAACCCATAGTCGTATCGTATCGTATCTATATCTGGCATGAATATCGAGATATGAAATTTTGTCAATATCGTTCAGCCCTAGTACAATCTCATTTCAAAAACATGGTATTGAAAAGTATCAAAGCATGTTTTTGACAGCCTTAGTGTAAACCAGCTCTGAAAGTCACCAGTTTACGTGGTTACTAATTGAATCCTTAAAACAAATTGTTTTTGGAATTTTACAAAAATTTTACTATTTTAGAATTTCTTTGTTGCTACCTTATTTGAATAACATCTTTTTTTCTGCACAGTGAAAATGACGCATAATTAATGTGTGGAAAATTTATGATTCAGGTTACCAGTCTGACGTAGTCCTTTTGACAGTGCTTTCACAAAAGCACAGCAATTTAACTCTGTCATCACACCTTGAGGTGTTCACTTCAGAAGAGATTCACATTAATTCTTGTTTGTGTCAGTTAACTGTGTGGTACAGCTTGGGATGCATGGGAGATAGCATGACACAGCGCGTGCCTCACGTGCACTCAAAGGCAAACTCACACACTTACAGTGCTCTTGTCCTCCGCTAAAGCCATGTGCCCCCTCTCACTAATATTACACATTTGACACCATCTCTGGAGACAGAGCAAATGGGGTGTCCACATGTTTCCACATTCCATCTCTGTGAGGGGGCAACACAGGGGTGTAAATAGTGTGGCTTGAGGGGCCATTTAAACAACAATGAAAATGGACGAAAACGGAGAGTTTTTGTTGCACTTGTGCCTTCCGTTTACACGAGAATGGTGCCCGAGTCCTGAATCCGTAAACTTTTGAAACCAGGGTCCAGAGTGAAAAGTTTTTAAAAAAGTATTAGTATTCATCTCTGTGTAAACAGGAACAGCGTTGTCAGGGAAAATGCGCAGTACTCTTTCAGATAAAGGTTGCGCACGCAGCTTGGAACAACAATAGCTGTGGATGGTTACCGAGCAACATGTGTGCTGCTTACTGTGCTCGGTTTGTGATCGCTCCGCCAACAAAATGTGGATTTGCCACGGCATACTCTGACCAGTGGAGGCGCATTTGTTAGGATTGAATCCTTGGCGAATATAGGATTGTAGACGTGTATTGTAACACCGCTGTTTGACTACAAACCTACTTCGCGCACTACTGGCCTGGCATGCACACTTGGCGTTTTCGGTCGTTCTCGCTGATCCATCTGAACACACATCATTTTCACACCATCTCCATGTTAACGTGGAGTGCTTTTGAAAATGCAAAGGAAATACCTTTCAGTATCTGGTGACATAGTTGTCGTTAAAAGGGGCTTGAGGCTACAACATGAACAGTGCTCATAAAACTTTCTATATTGTTGTTTTTTTCTGCTGTTGTGTTGACTTTTCTCATCTGCCTCAACATCAGTCCCAGGGGTCATGTGCATACTGCATCACGTGTCTAGGTCTAGTTAATTTTGAAGAATTAATAAAGTGGATGCACTGCACCGATATAGGGGATGTGTGACCGCTATCATGCGTCTACGTTAGTGTAGTTTGCAGCAGCTCAATCTCCAGGTTAAGGAGTCAAACACTACCATGCCCCCATTATTTGTCATCATCACTTCACCCTACCTCATTTGAGCCTAACCCTATTAATGCTTTAAGACCCTACCCAAATAAATCTCCTCAAACATTATCATAATACATACCCTTACCCTTTTAGCTGTTGGTGCCTTCCTTCAGAGCTGCCCCTTTTTGATTTCCTTGGCTGGTTGTCCTCCTTGTCCAGAGGACATTTTGCATTGACATCTGTGTTTGTATGTTTGTGTGCTCTTAAGGTGAAGTGTGTGTGTGCAAAAAGAAGAAAGGGTAATCCCCTATTGGACAGGGACCAGGGGAGGTGAGGCGCTCATCTTCACAGGAACTAATCACCTGATCCTGCCTGCTGTTGACAGAGGCAGTCTCGCCAGCCACAATCAAATGCAAAGCTCATGTTAATTACCTTAATGCCGCCTTCCCTGTCAGCCATGGCTCAGCGAGTGTTAGGTCACAAAATGGATTATTCTCGCTGATGTACAGGGGCTCCTACTCCTCAGAAATAAACAACAGAGACCCATTCTGATGTTGTGAGACTGGGTCGTAGTAACAGGAGAGAGCTATGGGAGGGCAAATGAAATTGGAGGTGGGTTAGTTCAAGAGCTGAGGAGAGGGCAGAAAGTTCAGGGCTGTCTTAGGTCGTTATAGGGCCAGCACCATTAGTCTTACAGGGTCTAGTGTGTCAGAGACGGTAATTGAGTCTGTCTCTGTAGAGCCTGCTCTAATGAGAAGCTCCAGCCTAAGGATTTGACTAATTTCTTCTTTGCCCAGGATGATATGTCAGCCCAGCCATCCTGTGCCTAATGACTCCACATACTTAATGACAGATTGGTGGGATTTCCAGAGAATCAGATGGGCCTTCATATTAGTTCACCCTGGAGACTTGTGTCCAGAAAATCCATCACCTTTGATGTTGTGGAAGCACCCTGTGCTACTGATCAATGGTAGTTCACTTTGTTTATTTTTGTTTATGATGGTGTTTTGATTGACAAGTTTAATTATTCCTGGATGTTTTCCCTTGATAATATGATTAACATGTCCTATATATCTGACCAAAATTGATGCTGTAGAATGTTAATGAATTCTCTTTGCTTCCTAGTCCTTATTCTTTATAGAGATGCTCAGAGAAAGACACTAGTTATAAGACTGCCTTATAAAGTCAAATCAGAGGATTTGGTATCAACAAGGGCAGCACAGTGTGCACCACCCTGATATAACCGTGTATAACATAAGAGGAATGGCAGTTGAGATGGTGGTCATAGACATATCAAGATAAAAGTGTCGTGTTAGCAAATGGTATAATGTGGAACTTTTAAACTTTAAAAAATGTGTTGTGAATTGTCCACTTTTTAATCATTGAATTTATATTTTGCATTTGCTGATATACAAGTCACAGAATAAGTTTGTTTTGATTGAGAAATTGTATTAAAACATCACTGTTACGTTTGCAGAGCACACTTTCCTTCAATAAGACTTTAAATTTTAAGCTAAAAATTCTTGCTTGTAAGTCAGTGAGCCTATACTTTTCCTCTTCTGCCAATGAAAAGGATGAAGATACTTGCTGTTTAACCATTTGTTCATGTACAGAGCCAACACTTTGTGAAGAGTAAAACTTCAGTTTCAGTGTCACTGTCAGTGTTTCTCAGCTCTACTGTAAAGCTGCAGGGGGAGTATAGAACTTCAGCAGATAGAGTGAGCCCTGTAGATGATAGTAAGACCTTTCTGCGTTGGTAGATTAATGCTACATTCTTGTTCTTCATGATCTAAGATTGTCTTATCACACACCTTTTGGACAGAGTGATGAATAAATCTCTACATCTTTTTTGACTGCAGTGGGAACTCAAAACTGTTAAGTGGATGGCAGAAGCTCATATAAAGAACATGGGAGGGGTCAATGACAATCTTTGCCGTTTTTGATATCACTCTCTCCTCTACACTCTGTCTCCCCCCTCGTCCAATAAAAGCAAAGAGTGTTTTAAAAAGATATGTTTTCTGCAACATGATTCGTTTCTCTCTGGTCTCGATACTTGCTTGTGTTGTACCTACTCTCAGATGAATGCTGCTTTGGACATAAGCATCAGCAAAATGAAAATGTTACATTTTAACATTGTGTCAAACCTTTTAAGAGCCCATATCTTGCTTTAAGTCAAGGGACTTGGGAATATATTTGATTTCAAAGACTGCTGGAATTGTTCATCATTGCAAATGTAAAAACATCTAGTTTTCATGTACTGAGTACTCCTGATCCAGCTGTATTCTCTTTGTCTGAGATGCTCTGTTAGGTCTCTACATTTCCAAGACTGTTTTCAAAGACTAGTCTTCTCTTGGCTGACCTGTCTACTCGTGGATAATTGGTCAGTTGAACAATAATTAATGCCATCTTTGCATTCTGACTATGGTCTATATTTTGCATTTGGCTTGCCAGGGGAACTGGAGAATTCATGATTCCATGGACTTTTATTCTATCATGAGGAGTATACATGTAAAAAAACACAATAAAACTCGACCAGGTATAATATGGGCCCTTATTATAATGCTCTCTT
The DNA here is from genome assembly GCA_037902135.1 of Cetoscarus ocellatus. Lineage (NCBI taxonomy): Eukaryota > Metazoa > Chordata > Actinopteri > Labriformes > Labridae > Cetoscarus > Cetoscarus ocellatus. Next base: position 2,382,005 of record JBAMNC010000262.1, read on the forward strand.
AGGTTTCAGAGAGAAAGGAGGCGGGAGAGAGAGTGTGTTGCTTTAAAATAAGATGCTATGTGTTTTCTCTGAAGATTGACACTAATAAGTTTGTGGGTGAAAGTGTGTGTTGGTGGGTGCTGTGTTTGTGTCATTGAGTGTATAGCGTCAGCTGGTACACCTGTGCACAGAGATGCTCGAAGGGCACAGGAAGGTCAGTGATAATGCAGCCATTATGAGCGCAATTACCTCTTTTATATGTAACACTGGCTGATTGCAAAGAGCATCTATTTCGCAATTACTGACACTAACCTGCCAAGCACAGTTAATGTGTTATAAGGCAGTTTTACATTTACATCATCTACATTTACTGTAATGTGGTGCTTTGTACAGCAAGAAATTCTAATTATCGAAGTGGCCCGATGGAGTTTTTATTGTACCTGCCTCTGCTAAAATCCCCCTGCGTTTGGCAGCAGATGTCAATGTCAAGCTCTGTTCATGAGTGAAAGCGCACTGGACCAAATGAAGACTTCGCTTTAAAGATGCAGTGTGTAGAAATTGGCATTTTAGCGACATCTAGAGTTCAGATTTTGGAATGAGCCCGTCCGTTACTAAAACATCACATCACTAAGCGATGAGAGCCGGTGAAGACCAAAAAGGATCGTGAACCTGGCATCATTTACAACAGTTATAAACACCGTGCTGTCTTCCTTTCTTGTAATACCCGCTCTCTCTCTTCTTCTTCTTTGCATGCCATCTAGGTAGATTTCAGGACCGGCAGCCAGACTCATATTAAAAAAATCAAATTTAGCTCTTTTTGTCCTCAAAACCCACCAGTAGACAACATGGCAGATCGTTATGTCAGCCTCCACAAAGGGGAGACCCACGGTACATAAATATAAAAAGCCTTTTCTATCTTAATAAAAAGAAAACAAAAGTTTTATGGGGATGATTGTACACCTATTTCGACGGACTTTACATACAAATAGAAACATTATACCCTATATTCACCGTTTCTGTTCGGCAAAATGGGGCCAACTTCTACACACTACACCTGGGTTGTGTAGCTTGTTTCTTGAAACTTTTTTGAATAAATCAGTGTCCAAATATACTTAGTTGCGTATTGCCCTGGTCTCTGTATCAATATTTACTCATTTAAATCATAAATATGGTACATAAAACTTTGCAGAAGCACTTAAGTGTTGAAGTAAGCAAGCAGCGACAGACTTCACCAGGGAAATTACTGGGACACTTTAAGATCATGGGTAGCATATGGTTTGGTGCTAGAGGTTCTGTTGAATCACGGATTTCTAAAATTGCAGTTAATAAATATGAAAGTGTGTCTTTTACTGGAACATATGCAGTTGTTTTTACATCTACGTGGCTTATTGTAAGTGTGAACTGGATGGCTAGGACATTATGGCCAATAATCAAACACCAAAATAAGCACAGACTGATGGATGCTGTGACTGATGGAGAGAATGCGAATGAATGAGAGTGTGTCTCATCCTTGCCTCACTTAAAGTCTGAAAATGCATACTGGATAATTTAATGTACTAAATATGGTTGGTCTAAACCAGGGGTGTCCTTTTTTCTTAGTGGGCCATATACGAAAAGCTATATGGATGAGTGGGCCAATTTGGTCATCACACCTTGAGTATATGTCAGGAAGAAAAACAATAAAAAGATATGCACAGTTATGCTTAAAAAAAAGCCTACAGCACAACTCTCAATTCATGGCTTTTTCAGGCAAAAAACTGTCATAGTCAAGATCTTTTGGATGGCCAATTGATGTCAGAGAACACTGAGACTAAAACGACTCATCAACACACTAAGTAGGGATGTCAAAGAAATCTTTTAATTGATGCAGCATACTGTGGATGTAGATGAAGATTCATTGCTGCAGAAACAGTCAATAATCATTTAATCTTGCAGAGGCTGCTGCTATACTGCAGTATCAGTTTTGTTTCTGAGGAAGAAAAATAAAAATACCGGAAGATGAGACCTATGAAATGTATTTTGGTTTACAATGAAAATACTTTTTTTTTGCTGCAGTTGAGCTCAAAAGCTATTTCTAATTATTTTGAAGGAGCTCATATTTTCTTGATCGCTTGTATTTTTTTTTTGGTGAAAAAGTAGCCTGTTGCAGTAATATGGAGAATCAAGGATACTGCTCACTGCGATGCATCGTGATTCATCGTGATATCAAATTGATTAACTAATGGAATAATTGTAATAGAATCATCAGAATCGTGAAGACACAGAGCTCTAACACTTCGACTTAAAACAAAAGCAAACTGCCAAGTTTTGTTGGAGTATTGGTTCTTATGGAAAAGTAGCATTAGCTTTATTCATTGTACCTTTAAATAGAGCAGATTGCAGAGTAAATGAGTGCATTTTGTTCTGCTATTTAATGCCCTAAACCATCTCTGTGCTAAACAGTAGACCGTGAATCACTTTTGCATTCCAACATCAGAAGGGGGATCTGATCTCTCTAATGTAATTCCTCAGTGACCACATGCTTCTGCAGTTGCCACAACCTGCTTGTGTCATCTCCACATTGCCCAGTAAGACCCGTGAAAATCCCACACAGAGACCAGTGGAGCCGGTAAACATCACATTTCACCCTCATGTGACTCTCATCTCCACCGTGTCCGCCATGGGTCAGGGGCTCATCTGTCCTCAAGGAACAGCACAGCTGCTGATTATGATGGATTATGATAGATTCCTCCTTCACTGACCTCTGCAGCCGGTTGCACATTCTTTACTGCACTGGCACACAACCACACACACGTAGACACTCCAGAGATTTATGGACAGACAAGTGTAAACACAGAAATGTCGATACACAGAAGTCCAGACACATGCTGGGATCGTGTTGCAGCGGGAAAGTACATATTCACCCAAGGATGGACAAACAGCCACACATGGATACACATAAACAAACAAGCGGCGTAGCTTGGAGCGAAGCCTTTCTAAGTCTATTCAGATCAGTACCAGTGGGACTCTTAAACCAAACCCAATTAACTCAACACAAACTCGTATGAAAGCCAATAAACCCAAAGGGAAGGAGGCAAAAACCGTCTACAACCAAGCCCAAAGAGTTGGAGCTGCTTTCAGAGGGAGGCCATTTGTTTTCATTTGGTCTGGTGTCTTTAATGGTGCCACGCAGAGCACTTTGATTACTGTGTCTCTGTCAGACCAACCGCCTCTGCCTCAACCTCCACCTCCACCCGCAACCACCACCCCTCGCTTCATTATAACAGATTGTGCTGGTGTGGCCACATTGAAGAGCAACAGGGTGGACAAGGGCTAATCGCTGGTGCAGACTGATGCACGTTCACAGTCACCTGGTCTCCAAGCTGCTGAAGTGTTTTTCTCTTTGCATTCCCCTCCCGGTTTGAAAACAGCAAAGGCCACCCGAATTGATAGTTTGAGGCGGAATTTCACAAAAGATGGCAAAATTGACCACAGGGGTCCATAGAGATGTCAGTGCCGCAGCTCTGAGCATGAGTCTGCATGAGATAAGGAGCAGCAGGATCACTGACAGCAGTAAGGAGGAAATGGCTGGCCTTCACACTGTGAACCCTGTGAGAGCATATATGAAGCTCTTTCCTGACGCTGTGTGAGAGTACTTTTTATCCATTTCCATGACAACACAGAGGTCTGGAGCTGGGTGAGAGAGTGGGAATAACAGAATTACAGGTCTGAGTAATGCAGAGGATCTCTCAGAGGGGAGCTGAAGCTGGGTGAAATATAATCACCGGCAAACATGAATGATGTGGCAACCAGGAGACATAATGTGGGGGTTGCTGACACCACGACCAGGTCAAGATAGATTCTGGCTGGCAATTGTCAAACCTTATTTATGGGAGACTAGAGATATAAGGACAGTTTCAACAACATTTTTAATTTACAATCCTTAGAACTCAAGAGTCTGGGTGAGGCTGGGCTGCAACAAGTATTCCACAAAAAAGTGTTTCAAGTATTCCAAAAAAGTACAATAATGACTTTAGATTCTAAATAATGACTTAAAGTGTTGGAGCCTGTATGAAAACATGGCTGGGACAACATGAGTCTAGTCTTTTAAACGTGGCAATTTTTGAAGACAAAAAGGAATTAAGTGTACATAAGCCCTAAATCTATCATTTGTGTCCAAAGTTTTCAGAGATTGTCAATAATGTCAGCATGAAAACCTAAGAAATGCCTGTCACCTCCCACCCCTGCCAGGCTATTGATGTGTTTTCTCTTTGACATTATTACAATAACTGCTGTGTACCAAGTGCCACACCTTATGAACATCTCTTCTCTCATGACTCAAGAAGACTTTCTTCAAGAAGGCTTTCTTTAAATGGGACATATTATGCAAAAAAAAAAAAAGAAAAACTTTTGTAAGGCTTTTGAACACATTTTTGAGTTTTTGGCCTTCCTCCCAGCCCACAAAATGTGTTAGTAGACAACAAAACTTGTATTTAACAGGCTGCATAAATGTAAACTCATGGTATTTGGTGAGCTGTTGAGTCTGTGGATATACTGTGACACAACAGTATATTTTTGATTTGCAAGCCTAACCTGATTGGTCTACCCGAGCGTAACTCCCTCCCCCCTGCTGAGATTTCTCTTTGAAGCACAGTCATATTGTTTTTATTCTTAGCGAGAGATCGGTGTTCGGCATGCCTAAGCTCAGAGGCTGTCACTGCTCAGTTGTTGGCTGTGAACAGCCACATGTATCTTCACATATAGGCTACCACCTCGGAGGACCAAAGGGCCCAGTGGATTGATTTTATTTTTGAAGAGAATGAGCAGTTACAGTCGGCTAAAACCTGTATGTGTGTGCCCATCACTTCATGGCCAACTGCTTCTTCAACTTCAGTCAGTTCAACACAGGACTGGCAACTAGACTTTTTTTGAATCTGGGCTCAGTACCAACAATCCGTCGCCAAATCTGATGATGGAAATGTGAGTATTTTAATGTTGTGTAGTATTTATTTTGCTCATTGCTATGAGCTAATGCTAACAGCAGGGTGAAGTGAACTAAAGGTAACTACACAACATGTTCGTCAATCTTCATATTACTTGTTGAAAGTCTGAAGGATAAACTTTAATGTATGAGCATTCTTACATTAGTCAAGGGAAGTTTAACAGTTGGCTGAATATAATCAGTCCCACTGTGGTGACTAGGCTGAGGTTAGCATGTTGTGCGTTAGCCTGTGATGTTTGGGGGAAACGAGATCGCTGTTGTAACCATGTATGTGGTAACTAGCATGAATTAAGGGACTGTAAGCGGCGCGTGGCTGGCACTCCACTTCGCTCGAGTTATGCTGAAGGTCTATCATGAATTCCCATATTTACGCTGCTCTGCTCTGGCGCATTAGCATATGAAGGCGACTGCCCTCAAAACCAGGAGTTCTGAACAGAGCAGTTATGTGAGCGTGGAAAGAATGCAGCTGTGCTTTATTCATAGGCTTTTTGGACCAAAGAATGTCACTAACGTTTCATGAAGACATCAAGGATCCATGTTAAACTGCAGAAAAGGAGCAAAATATGGGACCTTTAATGCATGACAGTTATGGTATAAAACCCTTAAGTTAATGTCAGGGTCAGACTACAGCCCATCTTTCTGTCTTGTGCAGTATGTCATGATGACCGACAACAGAAGATCAGTCTGGGATGCCTTACGACTCCACAACAGAAAGTCAAGCATGTTTGATTTTTGTCCTTCCTTCCAAGATTTCTTCCTTTACGTCAGAGACACTGACTAATAAGTATATTGGAAGCTCTGCATATTCTACAGCCATTGATGTAAACAAACAAAGCTGATGCCTTGAGAGCCACAAAACAAAGTTAAGTAAAGCTCTGAAAGCAACATCCTTGTCTTTGAGACATGTAAAGGAGCTACCACCCGACTGTAAAAAGAGAAACAGTAGAGGCACCTTAGTACCTTGGTGGCTAGCATTTATCAATAAGGTAGTATATCATTTATCATAAAGTTTAGAAAGAGAAACAAAGGTACAGTCCTTTAGATAAAGTGTTTTTTGCTGTCCACTGTGTCACTCCATCTTCTAATGTCATCATATAGGTTGTTATATGCAGTCGATGTAATCATTTAGTCTGTCATGCTCATTGGACACGTCATTGCATGATTGTGGCTTTTGTGGTCGCCTTATCTGACATATTGACCGCTGTAACCATAAAAGAAAATGTAGTTTTACCTCGGCATATGTGATACCAGGAATTCTGTTGATTGTAGAGTTGAAAAATATTTGTCACAAACAAAATCAAATTTTTATTCCTGTGTGTCTTGGTAAAGATTTCTGTTAGACCAAATAAAATTATGTGTTGTCCCTGCATCAACAGGAAGTCATTAGAACAAAGCCCTCCAGAAGTATGAAATTCCCCCCTCTTCTTCACAACAAACCCAGTAATTAAGATTCTCCATCATCCATGAAACTATAGAACCTAAATAGGAGAGAGTGAGTCACTCCTATTCTGTGAGCTTAATACCCAGACTGCTATTATTACCATTCTCCCGTACTTATGACCTTCCTCATCACCATTCATGCCCTCTTCTGTCACGTATCTTCCGTGTCTGAGTTGGCCTTTAACAGATTGCACATAGACTGAAACCTTGTTGGACTGACCTTTAGCTACAACATTGACTGGCACGGTGAGCACCATTCATGCACGCTCTACCTTTTAAACTTCAGCCCTCTATTACTAATACTGTATGACTCATTACCATTCAGTTGAGTAGATGTTATATTCTACCAGAAAAAAAAGACAGACTAAGACAGAGAGCGCAGTTGAGGCCCGCTGGCTTTCTTCTGTCCCTCATCTGCATTCTGTTGAAAGAAACATTTCCATTGTAATATCTGTCATCCCCCTTTACCCCCTCTTTACTTCATAATATAGTGCCTCCATCTCACAGCCTTTTATTATCTCCCCTTACTTACCTTGCCTTCTTTCTTTTGTTCCTCCTTCCGTTTCTTTGTCCTGGTGTTTTTGGCAGATATAACTCTCTCTCACTACTTCTCAACCCCTGCAGTGACTCCATGGCCTGGCTACACAATTAGAAGCTCATTACTTGCTAATACACAGACTGGAAGACAGACAAAAGGCAGTCTTTGTGCCCTGTTTTTTGTTTTTTTTGCTCTTTCCCTGCATCTGTCATTTTTATCTCTCCCTCTCTCTCTCTCTCTCTCTCTCTCCCACGGCACATTTTGAGTAAAAGGTTGCTTCTTCCTAACCTTTCCTCTGCTACTGTACATCCTCTACACTGCATAATGAGCCAGCGTGAGTTCAGTTTCTATCTATTAAGCACTGTTTTTTAAGTTAACGCACTCCTAGAGCATATATTTTGTTTTGTGGGTGACACTTAGGTGGTTCCCACAGGTATATAAGTACAGTTGCTGACCTTCTTATTCATGTGTAATTGCCATTCAGTGAGTGAGCAAGAGAGAAAGAGAGAAAAAGAAAGAAGACTGATGTTGCGCTTCTCCTGTAAATGCACCAATTTAGGAGCAATGTCTATGTTGCTCAAAGTTTTTTTTTTTTTTTTTTTTTTTTTTTTTGCTCTGTACCTCATGTAAGGTCAAGTGCTGGGAGTAGGGTGGTAATTTTTGGCTGCAAATCAAGCCTTTTTTCTCTGCATCCTCACTTTTTTACAACACCTGCTGCTGAAAGATCCTGTGTTTTGCAAAATTCACTTTTCAATAGTTGTTGCACAAAAATACATGTCAGTAACCTGTCTACAAATTCCCCATCATGAGTATCTCTGGTGGGAGTTAAAATTTTACAACAATAAAACGTAGGCACCACATGTACAAGCTAGTGAAACTAATTTCTATATTTTTTAACTAATCTTTATATATTTTCATCACAGGCACAAAATTCTTGTTAAATTCTCTGCCTGAAGCACGGCTCAACAGTTTTGGGAAAATACTGAATTGCTTATTTTGGACCTATATTGCAAGTGTATGATTTACTAGCAAAAGGTTTATCAATTTTTAGATCATCATTGTCATTTAAATCCAAAATACATAGTAGAAAGGTTATGATTGGTGAGTTTATTTTTAGTTTTTCTATTTCTGTACATAACAATATTATTTATATTTTTCATCTTTGTATGATACAGAGGCCTGAACACAACTGCTGCAGAGTATTAAAACTGATTCATATTTAACCACTTAGAAATATTGCACCCACTGGGGTTTGCAAGCTTCAGTTGGCCACAGTGCAATTTTATTAAAATTGGGATTAATTTTTCAGGGCTAGTCTGAAGTGTAACACAGCAGTCATCCCCCAGCCATATCAGTTATGATAATGGGAACACAAGATAACAAGGAGCCTTTTAGCTAACTTTCGTCTGTGTTCCATTCCAGTTAACCTCTTAAACAGGGTATGATTTTGTTTCTGCTCTAAAACTTTCTGTTTTGTTTTTGTTGTTTTGTGTTGTCATATTCTCTTGTCGTTTGTTTGCCTTTTTTGGTTTTCTTTTGCAACTTTTTTTTTACATTCTTGAGGGTTGTTAGAATAAGGTATGTCTTGTCCTTTATTTATGTTGCTATGTGGAAATATAAGTACTTGCTCCGAAAAAAAGGAGCTTGCACTGCTAACATTAGTATTAGCCACATTCCTGCCTATAAAACAACTTTACTTTGTTTACATGTTTATCATGTAATCTCATATTCTGTTGAAGAAACTAGTAAATAAAAACTTAACTTCTTTGCAAGTATATTAAAAGTAAAATTCAATTTTTGGTTTCATGCCTTTTCATATACCCCACCACCGCCTGTGGCAAACACTGATGAGTTTCTACTTTCTAAGAATTTGTGTTCTTCATTTGCATATAGAAGTCACTTTCAGAGCTTGAAAATAACTAAAAAAGCTCCATAGGGTGACATAAGGTCAGTGCTTGCAGCCTCCCCCTGTGCCACTGTCTGCATCATTTCTCGCTATCTGGCTGGCGCTGTGGAAATGCCAATTTGCTCGGGATGGGGTCCCTGGCGGCGTAACCGTGGATGACGGCTGTGCGCTGTTTACCGGCGTGTGTTCCGCGACAGTCGACTGCATGATGAAAGAGACGCAGGGGGATGTTGGCATTTAGATTTGGACCGGTGCAAGGAATCAGAATTAATCTGATAGATGTGTTTGCTTGACAGGAGAAGACTTGTCTGTCAGACTGATAAGGAATTCAAGCCCATAAGAGGATGTGTATTTGACTGGCCAGCGTAGTGTGTATCCTAATGTTTACTTTTGTACATCTCTGTGTCAAACAAACTGCTTTTTTGTCTGTGTTTGAGAGCTGAGCGGCTTGCCCACAGTGCCATCATCCAAATCTCATTTGAGTCATCCTTCTTCTCCTCATCCGTCCTCCCCTCCTATCTCTACCAGCTCGTCCTCCCGCTGAAGGTAATCCCAAGGTGATGTTAATAGGCTGGGATGCTGTTGAAAATGCCACTGTCATCTCTGGGAGGATTAGACGGACAATTGCTTCTCTGAAACCCAAGCCAAGCGGTTAAAAGGAAACTGCAACAAAACAACTTTTCCTGAAAGTGACTTACACTGTGACAGAGCGGTGCTTTTTTGTGCAGTAAACTGCTGTAGACATAAATCCACAGTGGTCTTTAGACTTTACAATCAAAAGCTTAAGTGCTCATCAAAAGAATACGAAATGAAAACTAAATGTCAATATAATACTGAAATATTGGCTTTTTTAAGTTTATCTAAAATTTTCTTTATTGGTTTTAAAATGAATTTACAGACGCATAGCTCAAATGTAGCAATTTCCAATTCTTCTTGTCACTTCCTGCTTAAAACTGAAGTTTCTTTTCACACAAAGTGTCACACATATTCACTTTAAAGTATACGACCAGCTCATTTAAACATCAGTGTTTTTCACAGAATGATGCCACCCTTACCGTACATTCACACCAAAAGCGTCAAAATCGCCTGTCAACGCTCTAGACGCTCACATCGCGCCCTTTGGCAGTTGAAAACACACTCAGCAGCACACAGGCAGGCGACGCGATGTGAGCGGCCGAAGCGGCGGGGCTTTGAAGCTGCGGTGCAGATGTGTCAACCAAGGAGGATCAGCTGTGCCCTGGATGACTATAACATGACTAACAGAAGCCTATAACTTACCAGATATCCCCACAATGTCTGCAATTTTCTTCCAAGCATCTTTTTTTTTTTATTGTCTCTGTAGATAAACAAAGACCCATCATAAAGCTCCGGGAAGCCGGACACAGCAACAATCAGTTTTTCCTCCATTGTTTTCTCGTCCTCCCTCTCAAATTCTTCCGCATTGGGAATCCAGATCGGCCTGCAATAATCCAGATCGGCCTGTCGCACTGCTGTTCATTTGCATAAAGTTGAGCTTCTCCCAACTTCAGCTCGACGCTCGCAACGCTCCCAACTTCAGCTCGCCGCTCGAGGTCGCTCGTGACACTCGCATCGCGCCGCTCGTCACCGCTGTCGCCTCGATCGCCCCTCGATGCCGGCTCTCATTGAAAACGAATGGCAGCTGGACGCCGCCGACACTCAGATCGCTTCTGGTGTGAATGTACGGTTAGGTGATGGCAATGCTGTTGTTGCTGTCACACATTTTGTGTGTTTCTACTCTTTTAAGAGTAATGATCAGCAGTACATTTTTAGAAGTGCTTGACTAACATTGCTTGTGTTTTAATACCTGAGAATCCAAGAAAGCGGCATATTTGAAGGCTTATTGTCAATGCGATAGTGTGTGGCAACTGTCATTCTAGACTGCAAGGGTGTTTCGCTCCTGTTTGTGCCCTTAAACTTCCCTAAAACCTGGTCTAAAGTCCAAAGTTTGTGGCACTGTGCATCTCTGCTATTTTGAGGAAGCGCAAGTGAGATGGACCCATACTCTTAACATCAAAACACACTTATGAAGCTTGTGTCTCTCACAAATTTGTTGCAAAGCAGCACACCAACTCCTCAGTTATACATCAGAGACATTGTCGATAAATTCCATTTAAGTTGATAACAGGACAGAGAGCGAAGACATAGCACAGCTTTTCTTTTGTAAGGCCTTTATCATTGCACTATTCCTGTGCAGTACTCACACAATTTAAGATTTTCACACAGTATGGGGTACATTTACAGTATTTTTATATGTACTAATAGAAGTCACTAATATTTATGCCCACTGGTAATAATAGAAGCTATATAGTGTGTTTTGCACACACAATTGAGAACATAACCAATGACACCAGCAGAGAAAATGAAAAAATAAATTGCTTAAAGTCAGCATTTGTTTGAGGTACAGAAAAAGAGTCTGTCATAAACATTACCCTGTCTGATCCTGTCAGGAGATTAATTATAATTGACAAGGTTTTACTTGTGTGGAGGTCTTTGGATCATTTCTGAAGTTCTGGAATGCTTCAACGAATTAATTACTGAATGATACAGCAGAAAGTCAGACCAAACAATAAAATCTGTCTGCTCCCACTTATGAGAGCTGGCACATTGATTGGTTTGATCTATGTTGCTCCCAAATCACACCTATAATGAAGGCAAATAATCCATCCTCTTTGTGCCGTGCTGCTGGCTTCGTGCTGAGAATTTAGTCAAAATAGTAAAATAAAGTCTGACTCTCCTCACTCTGCCTGAATATGGCCCTTTAGGTTAGAATCTTAGCTCTAAATTATGTCATACACCTGTGTTAGACCAACCATCAAGGAAAGTCAGTGTATTAGTCAATTTTATTGTGTCAGAGATGAAAACTTGTTCTTGAGATTGTTCAGTGCAGAGAAATACAGAAAAGATGCTCTCGATCTGTTGAAACAAAATGAACTTACTCTCCTAAAGGTGCGTTCACACTGAACATGACTTGGCGACTGAGACTGCATCGCCCACCCAAGTCTGTCCATAAAATAGCTCATTTTGTCACTGTCGTGTCACTCAGTGACGTCACGCCCGCTTGAGTTTCACCGCGGTCATATCATATCATATATATCATGTATTAGCTGACATTATTCCAACTGTATCCTTTTCACTCATCTACCAACCGTAAAACACTGCAGCTGATGCAGATGACGAAGGACAGGATTACAGAGAACCACAATTTCTGTTGTATAAGGCAAGACTAATGTACTCACTGACTAATGTTCCCGCATGGACATGGATTGTCACTCTGGGAACAAAAACAATAGTTGTGGGTGTCGTCACACACCCACACAACGCTGACTGGCTGTTGCGGCACAACAACATGCAATGTTGCCTGAAAAGTTCAAATTTTTCAACTTTAGCGATCAAGCGACGTCTCTTCCAAAGAGACCCGGCAGCGTGACCAAGTCTCCCAGATCGTGTCTGTCGAATCACGGAAGGGGTGATCACGGCTGTACATTGACTTTGCATGGAGAGTGGTCGCCCAGGTCACCCAATTTGCGTTCAATGTGAACGCACAATAACATGTACTCAGCCCCCAGCACCATAAATAAATGGTTGAGGAGACAGTGCTTTTAGAAATAAGTTGGTGAGTTCAGATGACATGAATCAAATTTCTGTCTACCTTAATTAAAAGTTCATTATTGTAACTATTGTGTTTTTACATTTAAAGTTAAACTTTCAGAGGCTGCTGGATTTGATACCCTCATTCATTGTTTACTTTGTAATGTATAAATGCACTAATCTCCATTCTAATTTAACCACAAGGGACTCAAAAACTGCCAGAGTAAACCAATGCTCAGAGATTATCGACTCAGTGTGATCTGTTGTCCCAGATTAATCACACACCGGTGTGTGATCAATCAGGCCTTGTTTGGCTGAGCCATGTTCATTTGGCCAGAAACCATTCCAAAGACCCAAACCACAAACTGTAACGGGGCTTGTTTGATAAAGGAGAGGCTGCTAAATGAATACATAATGCAGAGGCTAACGAAACAATCAGTGCTTTGCTTGTTTTACTAAAGAAGCCATGCATGTTGGATTGTTTGCAAAGAAGGATCTTAATGTTTTCATAAACATTTATGCAAATGCAACACATGAAACACACAATGAAACACATGAAGAAGTGCAAGCAAACTGTTTCAGGGAATAGTTGCTAAAAGGGGCAGTGTTTCTTTTTTTTTTTTCACATTCAGAAGTTCGAGCCATAGGAGAAAAATGATCGGTTTTCTTCACTGACTCACACACCCAATCTTACACATGTTTACATTTTAGTTGCACAAGCTTGACTAAACAGCCTGTATTTGTGTGTGTTCCCTCATATGGGTGCACCTTCAACTGGCAGAGCAGAGCAAAAGGCATCTCCCCTCTGGTGGGATGAGGAACTACTGCTGAACTTAGCCATAAAACAGTTGAACTTCAATGTCCTTGACCCCTGCTTCCTCTCCGATTTTATATCACTGTCCTGTGAAACACCTACTGCAGCTCCTCATCTCATAACAAAAATCGCATTTTAAAACATTTTCATTTTTGTCCTTATTTAAAAATCATTATTATTTTTTTTTTTACATGATCATATACATCCTCATATTTGATGATGAAAAACCACTCATAATCCTCCAGTTAAACTCTCTCTTCTCCCTCTCATAGCCTTCCAAAAACCTTTTCTGTTTCGACAGCCCTCCTTCTTTCCCTTTTTCTCAAGTCTCTTTCTTTTTTTTTCCTTTTTTCCACCCATTTGTCTGCTTTTTTTTGTTTGTTCATGTTTTTCTGTTTTGTTTTTTTCATTTTTTAATTGTATTTTTCATTTTTTTGTTTTGATGTTGTAATGAGTTCTGCATTTATGTACTGTGTCTCAATGTCTTTTAACGCCTCTGTTAGCTTTAACTATCTTGTTACAGTTCTTGACTGTAATCACGCACGTCAACTGGTTTTGGTTCTTGTTGCTTTGTTTTGTCTTGTGTCCACCTTTTGCATTTATTGTTACATTTTTGCATTAATAAATTAATAATGTAAAGAAATGCTTTGGGACTTCATAGTGCGAGACGTGTCCTTTTGCATGTTTTTCTCTCTCATTATGCAACTTTTTTTTTTTTTTTTACAAAATGGAAACCTTTGTATTCTGGTTAGTAAACACACTTAATGGGGTGATGTTTTATTGGACAGAGTCCTTAATTTAAGGAACAGTAACCAGTGAAGGCAGATAGGATGACTGGGTCACTACATCTTGACTCATCAGCAGCTGTTTGTTTACTCGAGAGCCCCCTGGTGGCTGAATTTTAGATACGGTGCTTTTAAACAGAAGCTGCACACAGATATGCACAGTTGAATTGCACTCTGCTAGCTGTTTCACTTTAGGATCAGTCTGACTCTTTAATACCATTGCAGGAGTAATCCATAGTTTAATCTTATTGAGATTATTTGATAAGATTTTTCCTCCCATCCCAGGGTAATTTTGAATCAAAAAAATAATACTCATAGTTGTTTGGTACTATTTTACACAGGAATCTTTATTGATATTTACTAAGAAAGTGTGCAGCCTATGAAAAAGATGATCTGATCATGTTGCTGTGAAATATGCACATCTGTTAAGTCTTCTGCTGAAAATCACAGCATCTCTCTTGCATAGTTCATCTCCAATCTAGCACTGTCTCTTTCAGTCTCCCTTCTCTCTCTGTGGTACTATTTCATCTCACAGATGCACCATCAATAATGCAGCCCTCTTTAACAAGGCCGAGGCTTTTAAGAGGTTTGTCTGCCATCCCTCCCTTCTCTGCTCTTGCTAGTGACTGGGTGGCCTCATGGCAGCATAAAAATGTTCGATTTTGTAATGAAACTAGAAATAAAGTTGCTGTTAACAGGCAGTCCAATTTTAATTTATATCGTTATCTCGGCTTTTTCCTCCTTCCACCCTGCAGAAGCCAGGAAGCCCTTCATGCTGAGAGGGCAAGGGGTCATCGCCTCACCGAGGGAGTATCGAGCTGAGCGCTGACTTTGTTGCTGCAGGCAAACACATGAAAGCTAAAGAAAGAGCAAAACACAGCTTCTTAATCGCACTGCAGAGTTCTTATTAGATTGAACATACAGTATTTGCATTTCTGTGCAGACAATAGAAGACTTGGAAGACCTTTCAAACACAATAGAGCCTCCTGCACCCTTTCAGGCTATACCCATGTGGTGCGGCAAGCTTAGTTTGTGTAATGAGAGTGCTTGTGTGTGTGGATTAGTCGAGAGGGGGTCTTGAGGAAATAGAGGCATTTCTCTTGTTTGTGTGCTAATGCCATGAGCTATAGGAGGTCAGGAAAGAGCCATTCTTTGAGGCTTATTGACTGAAAAACACTTTTTTGATAAGAGTTGAGAGTAGGTCTCACACAAGAAAACAACAATGACTTTTGCAAGGCTTTCGCAAGATAACAGCTGTTGACGCCGTCTCTTCATTGTAAATGTATGTCATTTTGGTGCACACAGAAGCAAAATGATGAAACTCGAGGCTAGACAGTCTAAATATTTTGTATGGGTATAATATTTATTGTATCATTTTCTCGGCATCTTGTGAATAAAATATTAATCGCAATACAAACAACATAGTGAGATTCTTGAAGAATGCTTTTCACGTCTGAAGAGCAGACATATATTCTGTCCTCTTTTCTTGAAAAATTTTACTCAGACTTTCTGCCTTGAGAGACATTGTCCTTATTTCAGTAAACACTAAGTCCTGGAGCCAAACAATTGCCTTGTTATCTTCTGCATGGATGGGGACTAATCCTGCTTGAGGCTACAAAGAGGACAAGCTTGTGCTCTATTGTTCGCTCCTCTGCAGATGCACACAGGGGGATTGGGTTGATACCCCAGCAGTGAGAGCTGACCAGTGCAGATGCTCTGCCTGTGGAGAATCAAACACCGTCTCACTTTGAGTTTGATGTAACAGAGGCTTGGTCTGAAAGGGTCTACCAGACATTATTGGAACCCCCTCTTTGACGATGATAACATTTAAATTCACAATTAGCACAAAAGCTCATAACAACCATTTTTATCCATAGGTTTCAATTGCCTATAAATTTGTCAAGATAAGATTTACACAGCTGTTGAATTTCCTACTTATGTCTGCATTTTACTGAGATATGTCATTTATACCAATTGTATTAAAAAGCAAAAATAATATTTAATTGTTTTCACAAGAAGGTCACAAGCAGCCATTTAAAATCAAGCAGGTACCCACACAAACAGAGTAGCAGAAATACAAGAGAGAAAACAGAGGGATTTTTCCTTATGTATTAAACTTGCTCACCATGTTTGCCTGCTCTCTTACACAAACAAGGGTAGACCTGCAGCTGTTCAAAGAGCCCATATTTTGCCTTAACTCAGGTTCCTATTCATTTTGACGACTTGTAGAGTATGTTTACAATAACTAATACTCATTAATGTTACAAATTAAACCTTCTAGTTTTCATATCTCACCGGTGTTCTCAGTCTGTCTGAGATACTTTGTTAGAGCTCATGCCACTTCAGGGTCCCCTGTCCCACATGGACCCAGTGTACTCTAATTGGTTGACTGGCCTTCTCTATAGTAACTGGTCAGTGCTGCATGGCCCCATGTTGTCATTGACTCTGCACTCATTCTACTGTCTCTGCTCTGCAATGGGCTCGCCAATCTTAGTTAATGAGCTGAAACTGCCAACAGTATTAGTTTATTTGAGGGGAAGATGGAGACATCTCAATGCCCAGACTTTTTTTCTTGTGCATAGAAGTACTCGCGTGCAAAGGAGACATGTAAAACTCTCAAAGAAGTATAACTCCAAACAGCATCATATGAGCTCTATACGAAACAGTCACAATGGCAAGTTTGTGCCATTAATAAACTATATAATACGTCAGAGCTTAAATCAATAGCAGGACAAGGTGCTGCTGATAGCAGGAAAACACTTACTGAAGATCCTCTTCATGTAACTAAGCGTCTTACTTTTGCAACATGTCTGTGACTTGAGCAGCAGTTTTATGAAGCCTGAACATGCATACAGTAGACACACAGCCTCTGTAGGTCTGGACAATATTGGGAAAAAAGATCTTGCAGTATTTTTACTCCTGAATATTGCTATATGTTACATGAACTTTCCAGATCAATTTTGTGTCTTTCTATATGCAGACATTGAAACTGCTTGGTTTTCTGTAAACCCCTTTGCTTCTCCGTTGCCCACCACAGCCCTCTGACAACAACTCTGAAATGCAGTCACACAGAAGAGGGAGAGCGTAGCAACATGTTCTTCACAGACTTTAAAATAGTCATGTGGCTTGCATCTGTGTTTCTTGAAGCTTTTTCATTAACCATTTCTGACCGTGTTTATAGTGCATTTTTAACAAGAAGCCTCATGTTTTGTTTTTTTTTCATTAAAAATACACAATGTCTCAATTTGAGATGGTTACACTTTGAACTGTAACACTGCCCTCTCTTTGTTGACCATAGTGTACAGTCCTGACCACACGGAGACCAGAAAGTTTTCTATTGAAAATGTTCTCTGTAAAGACAGCACTGTTTCAAGAAATGTGTCCGTCCACACGAAAATACTGAAAACATTGGAATATGTATGCCAGGCCTGTAGATGGCGCTGTAAACGCTGCTGCAGACATACACTGAAACCAGAAAAGAAGGCATGGAGCGTGCACGTACATCATTAGAAATGTCAACACTGGTGTATGCAGTTCTCCGTGTCCTCTTGGTGCTCATGGTGGTCGTAGAGGAGCAGTAGATTTTGCTTTAACAGACTTAAGAATGAGCATGTGGGCAGTCCCTACATGTATTGTTTGTCTACTTTATTTGCAGGTAGCACACAACTTCTGTATGCATTGTAGTCTCTTCTCTGAGTAAAACTTTTGACAATGATATTAGTAGGGATGCCCGATCAGGCATTTTCTTGGATGATAGAGATTACCTGCTTATGAGATTGGCTGATATTGATGCAAATCATGTTTCATGTTTTCTTTTCCACAACTGGTACAAGTGTTTGCTCACCAAAGCAAAGCCAAAAGATCTCAAGGAGCATTGCAACAAGTATCCTGCAATTAGGACATCTGAATTTCACAATATAAATGTATCACTTATTTTTTTATTTGTGAATAAACAAAATTATTGACAGGCTAAAACTATTAATTCAATCTAACAGACAAAACAGTACAAATAGTTTAATTAATGTAAGGCAATACACTTAAAATATTAACTCATTAACATAATGTAGCTGACGTAAATGTTTCATAATGCCAAGATAACAAATATCAAACCCGCTCAACTTTATTTATTCATGCTTCAGTAAATCTAAATCTCCAGTTCTGAAAAATACGTTTAAACACATTATCAGTTTAATTAAATACTCATTAAACCAACAGCTTTTGTGCTGTTGGTCTCAGCATCAATTTCAGTACAGGCTTTAAAACTGGATTATTATGTTAGACTTTATGGACTGAAGAGAAAGTAATGGAGACTGCTACAATTTATTTAAGAAGAAAACTGAGCATCAGGAGCGGATGGCATCCACAAATAAACATAGGGTTAATCCACAGATGACCAGTGGTATGTATCCGTTTACTGGCATTAATTCCAATTAGTCATTTTTTTTTTTACTGTCAATACTGTTTAGGGCACCTTTAGATATTAGATGGACATTTATTGGCAATTAGTCAAGGAAACAAGACAATTGGCAGGTCTGGTTTCTATAAAAACATTAAAAAATTAAAATTTGCAACATGACATGCTTTGAGTCATGTGACTGACATTGCATATCCTGCCATGTGTCCATTGCGTATACACACATTGCAGTTGTGATGTTATGATATATTCAGCCTTAGAATGCACAGTGATCAATTCTCTGACTGAAGAAGCGGCTGCATGATATTTTTCAGGACATGTGACTAATTTTTCACGTCCCGTAATGTAAATACTGCACATGCACACATTGCAAATGTGGCTGAAAAATAATAAGCTGTTCAGCCCTAAACCAAGCCTGTTTTCTTGCTGTTGCAACTGCACAAAGTCCTCAAATGTAACCACAGATTCCTTGCATAGTTCCAGATTTTGGTCTAAATGTGAACTGCATTTAACTCAGCATCATCACCAGGATTAAATAGTCAATTTGTTTGATGCATGATGACACATGTACTGTGTTTGTCAAGTCACATGAAAGACACAGTGCTGTTTCTGTGAAGGAACTAGTGAGTAGGGGATGCACACAGCTGACTTTAGTGACAGAGAAAGATTCTTCTCCATTATTTTGCACTCTTCAGCAGCTTCCATGCTGCTTTTGTTTGACTTCCTTGCTCAGTATGCCTCCCCCGCTCAGGCTTTTTCCGTCTGTACTGATGTGTGTTTAGTTTTCCTTGAAAGACATAAAATGCATGAATGTCACTGATATTTCCATTTCCCTGGAAAAATCTTTCTTTGTGTCAACCTTAAAAGAAGTATTCAATGTGGCACATATCATCTTTAAGTCTACCATTAAAGCAAGTCACCTCACATACAGACTGATTAGTTGCATAAGCCAGAATCCACCGAGGCAGACAGTGAAGTTGGCAGTGACAGGGACTGAATGCAAAACTGGTTGTTTCAGACTGAAGAGAATTGCTAAATTAATAATACTATAGCTGTTGTTGGCCTTTTTTATCAGCCATCTTGCACTCTTATTGCATCAATACACCCTTTGTGTACAACTGCATTGTTATAAAAGCCTATCAAAGTTATCGTGTCTTTGTCTGCCTCTGTAAAGTGATGAGAGAAAGTCGCACAAAGTGTCATAAAGATTAAAAAGCATTGATAACAGAATGCAGGAATGAAAACATTTTTAAGAAGTTAGATAGGGTAAGTTTTTTAAGCTACAGTTTTTTATGATGTTAGTCCTCAGTCTTACTTCAGTCCCGACTCGGCCTACATAACCTGTATCAGTTCACTTAAAGACCAACTCAAAAAGCAAAAGAAGCAAGAAAAGGCAAACATATTAATATATTTTTCCTTGTAATCAATAACAATTGTTTTTTGTTAGTTTTCAAGGCAAATTAACATTTTAATGAAGACAACACTAAAGGGATTTGGACCCTTTTCACTGGGTTACCATTGGATTTGGGACCATCATTCACAATCTGTCATGTGAATGTGATGTTCAGAGGCACAAAGGTTTTAAAGTGCCAAAGGTAAAAAAAAATAAATAAATAAATAAGATGAAAAATTATGATTTGCAACATCTTTCAGAGATTCTTTTGTTTTGGAGTGCTAAATTTTGATGCATCATACTATTTATCTTTTTACCAAGCTGTACATAATTTAACCAGGTATTTCAGATGTTTTATGCTTTTGTTTCTAGGTTTGGTATCTGGGTAAATCTAGGATATTTTTTAAGCCTGCCTGGGCAGAGGATTAACTCTGACTGTTTCCTTGTTGAGCTTTGTTGTAGGATGCAGGGACCAGAGCTGCTGTTTCATAACTGCCATAGTAAAGCAGGTCAGTGAATTGCACGGTTAAAATCAAGAAATCTTCAAAATAACATGGTGTCATCAGCTAAAACAAAAATAATTTGCTTGAATAGTTTTCTTGTCAAGAGAGAAAAAAAAATGTCAAGGTTTTGAGCTTGGATTCTGTTGTCATGTTCTAGTCAGAGGTCTGTCAGAGGAGTGTGGAGCAGAAAAATGTCAGCTGTCATGACCTCTTGTGTTCCCCCCTCCTCTCAGAACAAGTGAATCCCTGAAAGACAGACTGACACAAAACAACACCCTCGACTTTTTATTGTGAGCAAAACCTTTTTTTACTTTGTATGTGCAGCATATTAGTAGCATCTAAATAAATATCATCTTATCCTTACAGAGGCTGCACACTCACAGGATGCACAACTATGCACCCCTTTCACAGTGTAATATCAGATCATTTTCTCATAAAATCAGATTGAACTGTAAATGGGGTGTATGGCGTTGTCTTCAAGATCTTCTCTGTCCACGCTTTCAAGAGAACATCTATACACCAAGAAACATGCAGAATCACACACATGTAATGGAGTTGCATTAATATTTCGTATAGATCAGGAGTGTTCAAAGTGTGGAAGTTTCTGTTCGTTGGCCATTAAAACAAACGTTAAAATATGATTTTCAGAATTTTAAACATCATATCTTCTTGGTCTCATCTTTATTGGATTTAAGATTTTTAAAATTATTGTCAAGATTTTTCTCGGCACCATTTGAAATCAAATAAGGAAACAAATAAATACACCCAAAAAATACTGTCTTAAAACGAGGACAAATTGTGTCTTTTAATATTTTGGAAACAAACTAATTGTTTATTAGCAGAAAACTCTTAGCAAAATACAGACTGTGGCCATGCAGTTTTTTCGTAACCAATTTAAAATAACTTAAACTTGAAAAAGTAGTGCTTGTAGGCCTACTTCCTCTTCCCTCAGAAACATTGAAATATTTTCATGAGCATGAATGGCCAAATTTGGTTTAGCGCAACGTTTTTCAAGATGGACAAGATATAGCAGTGGTCTTTAGGGTTTTAAAGGGGCGAAAAACTTCAGGTAAATTTTCATAAACTTTCAATAAACTTTCCAGGGGAAGGTTGGATGGGGAATTTTGGAAATATTCCAAATTGGAAAGTTTCCATTGGATTTATGAGATTTATGGGAATTAGTTGAAAATGTTGGGTTATTTAAATGAACTGTATCATATCCATATATAAATATAAAAAAATGTTACGTCATAGTCAGACCTCCATGCAAAATGATACAATTAAAAACATTACAAGATTTCCAACTTTCAAAACTCCTGGAATTTAGCAACCCTGATGGTCTTAAGTGGGCCTTAATTCTGCGTAGTATGGTTTAAACAGTGCAACATGCAAAGTCTGTGGCTGTGTGATTTCAAGAGAGGGTGGAAACATGAGTAATATATTGAAACATTTGTGCAGTGTGGAATTAACCTTCACTGGTTCTATGAGTTTGAAATTGTTGAGAAAAACCTATCAAGGTCACCCCTTTACTACACAGTGAATCCACTATAATGAATAGGGGGATCAGTAAAAATTGAATTAATGATTAATGACATTTGTATCAAAAAAACATTATCAGTTCCCACCCTTGAAGTCTTGAGTTTTTTTTAAATACCTTGCATTTCATTCCTTTATGTCATACAGCGTGAAGTTGACTGTCTTGCTCTACTAAATGAATCTATGAGGGATACACATCTGCCTGTAGTGACTGAAATGTTTAATACAACAACAAACTTTGAACTTTATCAAACTAATTTGTTTGGGAGGAAGACATTTTACCTTCCAGTCTGTTAGAGTTTGAGAATAAATGATGCGCTGTAAGAAATATGAATGCATCATTGAAATGCATCATAATATTTGTGTGGGAGATCATTTAAAGCTGTAGTTCTCACACTCCTTGCATATCTCTTCATATCAATCTTATGCAACACATAACTGAATGCACCTTGACTATTCAGAGCTAAATATAGCAACAGCTCCATATGAACATAGCTCTTAACAGTGTACCTTACGTAAAGTCCACCTACATGCAAACAAATTCTTTTCTTCTTTTATTCAAGCTTTATTTAATTAGTCCTCAACAAACATGCCCAATTAGCTCTGACTCTGCCCATTTTTTAAAGCTTTGATTGCATCTAATAGGTTTTTGTTTTGTATTTTCTTCATCTGGTAATAATACTTTGTGGATTTTTCAGGGATTTGGTTATTGATCCATGAGTGAGCATGGCTTAGAGTTGTTGAAGTGAATTGTTTTGATAGGTTTATCTTGCATCTCTTCAAGGTTAAATATGTAAATGTTTGACTCTGAAATGTCAAAAGAAAGATGGCTGATCTGAGTTATTTACTTAATTTTAATAGAGCACTTCCAGTTCCAATAGTTCTCAAAGTCAGATGAATTGTAATGATTGTAGTTTTCATGGTGGTTGCTATGACAAGCACCAACATGTTTGAAGTTTTCAATACTGTAGATTCTTGTCAAAGACTGTATGGTAAGGAAAAAGGAAACCCAGATTCATCTTGTGTGCCATGTACTTACAATAGACCATGATTATTCTCTTCCATCAGCTGCGAGTTCTGCTGTCAAAACTAGTGTAAGATGATATTAGCTTTTTGACAAGACCATATCCTGAAAATGGGTATGTTGTGGTCATAAATTGATAGTCATGATTTGCAAATTTACGGAGGTTGGGTGCGTGGATTTTGGGTTTAGAGGGTTTGTTTTTATTTTGTTAACCTGTTAGTGTTTTTAAATGTACAGCACTTTGTGCTATGTTGTTTTCTTTGAAAAGTTCAATGAAAATAAAGTCTGATTGATTGATTGATTGATTATTTCATCCCCTGTCTGAATTGTTGATACAAGGCAGAGTAGATCCATGCTTTTATGTGGTTTACACCAAATTCTTACCCTACCATCTGACTGTGGGCCAACGCACTAAGTGTAGTTTTGATGTTTCTGGCCCTATGGGTTGGGGACCTTCTGTGTTTTCAGGCCGTGTTGGGTGCCTGGGCCTGGATTGTTGTGCCCATTTTTGGGATTTAGGTTTTCCTCATATTCTGTGTTTTTCTCTCTTCTATGAGCACCCTTGGTCTGTGGGACACCAGAGGCAGTGACGCTCTCTCTTCAATTCTTATTGTGCTTGGGTCTTTTACACCATTAGTGAATGCTTGTAAAGGCGCTTTGCTTTAAATTGTTCTCTTTGTTGGTTAGTTACTTCTGTGCTTAAAGGGATAGTTCAGTTTTTTTGAAGTGGGGTTGTATGAGCTCCATATGGCCACGAAGTACGTTAGATGCAGTAGAACGTTCTCTCCTCTCCCTCAGTAAGCCACGGTCTGTAAAAGTCTGTCATGCAGTACTAGCCACAAACAGGGAAGTATTGTACCAAGTACACAGGGTATTTTCTCCGCCTACAAGAACTCCCATCAAAAAATAATACCACAGTTTAAGAGTAAGCTACCTATACATGTTTTTAAGTGCATTAACTTTTCGGAAATATAAAGTTTATCTAGAACTAACCAACTAGGGCAAGATTAGTGCAAGATAAATGCATTGTCTTTTTGTGTACATGGATTAAAACTTCAATTACAAGTTTGTCATTTAGATCTTCAACTCATTTTTTATTTCAAATCTCAACCCCCTCTCATCACATGATGCAGTCCTCTGACAGAGTCAGTTGCTATGGTGAAAGACTCATCTTTTAACCCCTTATATTTATCAAAGCTTGTCTCCAAACTTTGTATTTTGTTTTTGGAGCCCCCAAGATCTGCTTCCTTTTCACCATAAGATTAAGATTTGATTCTAAAATTTGACTTGTTTGTTTTGTTTTTACCAAGAAGATACACACTTACTCATAACCACAAGCGTTTTCTGTTTCTTTGCGGCAGTTAAAAGCTGAAAAAGTACCAACGTCTGCTAAGACTCAATGTAGCCAGCTCCGCATTATTGTAGTCCTAACTGTCTGTTTCTATGCATGATTGCTTCTTTTTCTACTCCCTTCCCATTAGAGCCTTGCTTGCTCTGTTGCCTTGTGTATATGCTGCCCCGCATGTCTGTGTGTCTGTCTTTGTCTGTAGGGGGTCTTTAATTGAAGCAGACCAGGTCCTTTATACTTGTGCTTATTTACAGTAGATGCTTCAGTGAGCTGCAGGAGCTGGATAGAGAATTTTTCCCCTCTCCAGAAAGTTCATTCTTTCTCTCTCTTCACCACACACTCAAAAAAAAAAAAAAAAGAAAAAGGCGAATCACCTTCATCCCCCCTGTGGCAGCTCCTCAGAGTCTGTTTGTATAGCCACAGCCCATTAGAGTCGTGTGTAAATAAAGAATAAGTTTCTCACCTTGAACCTGAGAGATCTAGTTTTTATTCTGGGCTAGGTAGTATTGATTATCTCCTCCCACTTCCTTCAACACATGCAGAGTTTGCTGTGCAGGTTATTATTGACATAATCAGGTTGTGAAATAGGTTAACTCTTCTGCTCCTTGAGCCTCTGACAGAATGTTCTACATTACAACTTAAACTGTTTTGAAGGAGTAAAGTCGTCTGTTAGTAGAAATCTATGTACTTATATCATATCATGCTTTGCATACCTGCACTTACTGTATATAAATTAAAACAATGCCAACATGGTCAAAACAGATCTTGGTGGCCCACTGTGGTGGTAGTTTGTCCTCTTCATTCTCTCTTCATCACTAACTTTTATACCGCGTCCCAACTGAAAGCAAGCACCGGATGTCTCACTGCATTGCGCAGCATCTCGGGCCTGCCGTCTATGCTGCATAGGTTAAATGTAATGCCATGTCCTATCTCCTTCTAAACAGTGCATCAAGTACTTTAAGGTACAAAACAGATGTTTTGTGCTTTTTATTGATGTTTGGTGGCTTATAAATACATAGCTCTCTGTAACCCAAACAAAGTTTGTCTCTCCCTGTTAAACGTGAAAGTAAATCATTTCACTCAACCGAACTGCATAATGTTCTCTCTATCTGGCATGTTAAACAGATAAACAAGCTCTGCCATGTTAGAAAAGTCAAAGAAAATCACAAAATCCCTTTCGCACACCAGAATTGCTCTTTCCTTGCTCTTCGTCTCCATTGCCGAAGGGAAAAATAGAGGCAGGAAATCATTGCAAGAATGTTGTGCTGCATCACACAGCATCATGCTGCGTTGCTCACTGGCCGTTAGGACATCTGATTTTGTCACTGATGCTGGCACGCATTGCGTGCAGGCAGGATATGGTGTTCTCTTATTCTGTGTGTCTCCTTGACACACAGAATAAGAGACAAAAAACATGAACCATACTTCTTCACGCTGTTTGTTTTATGATATCTGATAAACTTAGTTTATTAACACTGTACCAGTGCCTTTAATGGAATGTGTAAATTCATATTTTTATTAATTTATTGAAATATGGTTGAAAATTCATGTTGAATGTTTTAACAGGTCTCCATAAAAAAGAGACAAACAATTCACAGTGAAGGTTCATACAGACGTGATCCTGAGCTTTCATAATTATTAGATCACTGATGATTCATTTCATCAGTGCACATTTGCGCAGCGCCGTAGGCTTCTATGAGACAGCGTCAGTCAGTGAACAGTCTGCTTCTATGTGATCTTCTCTCAGATAAACTAAGAAACATCAGAACAGATGATAAAACTAAGTTTTTGTCTCTTTTAACACCTGCTCAGCGCGCTCTGGCTTGCCCCTGCCCTGTGACTCTGTGTTTTATTTCTCTCAGTCTTTCATCGGTGGGTGTCATCCGCCTATAAGTTCATAAGAAATAAAATACACCCATAACTACTTAAATAAGGGCTCACTCAAGCTGAGCTGCTGTAACATCAGGTTCTGTGTCAAAGGAACCAACTTCTCCAACATTTAGTTGCACATTTTTGGTTTCTTCATGTTTTTTGCACCTCATCACATCTGCCTTAAATCTCTCTCACCACACGTAGAGAAACAGCAGTGTTACAACACGTGTACGCTTTCCAGTGAAGACAGTCTTTTTACAAAAAACAATGGTGAGTGGCCACACGAAGATGCAAAAGTTTCTTGTCTGGACAACAAATGTGTGTGGACACTTTTGTCTGGATAACAAACCGAGCACAGTAAGCAGCACATATGTTTCTCGGTAAACGGGCGAAGCTGTTGCTGTTGTTCCTGGGATGCTCGTGCAACCTTTATCTGAAAGAATACTGCGCATGCGCTGCATGTCAGTGTTTTCACTCAAAGCACAGTTCTTGTGTGAGCAGAAGGCACAAACGCAATAAAAAATTCTCTGCTTTCAGTCGTTTTCGTTGTCATGTAGACGGGGCCAAAATGTTTTATCCAAAACTGATCTAAGAGCTGGCTGGGGAAGAGCTATAATTATCAGCCACTGTAGTCCATGAATATGCAAATGATCTAGATGGTCAGCTGAGAGTAGCTGCTAGGGTCATTGACCCAGTTTCACCCTGGAAGTCTGACTGGTTTCATGGGCTGTTTGGGTTGTTTGGGTAGGTTTTTCATTATTTCTTTATGGAAAAATATATCAAGATACTATATGTTTTAAATATTGTGATTTAGCAAAAAAATGGAGAGATATACATTTTGTTCCAAATCGCCCAGCCCTAACCTATGAAATGATGGAAAATAAAAATGACTGGTTTTACAGTTAAGAAAATGATCTCATCCGAAGCATCCAACTTGAAATGGTCACCTATGTGCCAATTTTTTCCTAATTCCTGCTATTAAGGAAAAAAGTATTTTTATGCTGATACTACAGCCTTTGTTTTGTGTTTACTTTGATGTAGCCTACGAACAAAGACACCATCTATCAATTTTCTGTTGCTGTTTCAATCGCAGGCTGAACTTTTCACCCAGGGCTAATCGAATCAGGCCAGATACCTGGACGTGCTGAGTAAGATAGGGTTAAAGCAGTAACAGCCAGAAGTCATCTCAGGTATAATTTTATGTTGCTGACCTTTCATGTGCAGAGCTCGGGGAATAGAACTTGCTTAGGGCGGCCATGATTTGGAGTCTGCGGACAGAAAATCATGTTAGCGTCCACCTCTCTGTTTCTGTTTTATTGCCATCCCCACCTTCTCTGTTTCTCCTCATCCAACTGTGTCCAAACACCCCCTCTCATTCAATGTGTTCCCTCCTCTTCTATATATCTTTATTATTCTTTTTTCTTTTTGCTTTAAGAGAGCAGACAGTCTTTTATGTTCGTCCCAGTGGAAACATACTAGAAGCACACAATACTCTTCATCTGTTATTGAATGATGTGATCTTTTGAATAATGTATCCCAAAGTCCAGACATAACAAGAAAGGTCTTACAGGGGAGGCCATCTATATTCTTTTAGCTTTATTACATTGCCAATAGGCTCTGTTGAGAGCAATATAGATTTTATGACCAAATTAGCTGCTCTGTGGCGGGACAGCATGCTGATATTTGCTATTAAAATATTCATAAGACCTGGGAGACAATGGCACATGTGGGTGGCTGGACTGGAGCCTGCAGAGCACACTTTCAGAGGATTGCTGAGGGTGTGTTTGAAGTCTCCTGGATGCCATTTGTTGAATCATTATGTATGAAGAGCACCTAAGGAAAATCTTGGAATGGCTTTGGATGCGGGCCACATATGCATTGACTTGGTGTTTGGTCAAAGTTATTGAATAATTGACAACCCATTTAAGAGACTGTGAGCTGGTGTTCCCAGGATGTTTCCATTTCCAATTATAAAAAATAGTAATCTTCTTAAAATCTGTTAAAATAATGCATCTATTGCTCCAGAGATACTTAACATGAAGAAGCGGCCTCCTCCACATTATAATTTCATGATTTTTGTTAAATATAGGATGAGTTTGATTTTTTTTGCTCTACTTTAATCCAGAAAAATCTGTTTGATTAAAAGTGCCCTGAGGAGTTTTCTTGTAAGCAAACAAATTTGTTTTTAGCGTCAATGTTACTCAGTGGACACTTGTTGAACATGCTTCCCTCATCATAAATATTTGCAAAGCAGTTTTTTAAACATTTTAAGTCCTGGAATGATGCCATGTTTTTGAAAGCTTGCAGTCCTCATATTTATCCCCTTTGCACTCACTTTGTGTTTTCTTGGATAGAAGAAGTTAGGGTTGACACTTTTCACAACATTTTTTTTTGAGCATCCACGTTGATAACTGAAGATATTTGGTTATTAACACTGGTGGGACACATGTCCTTGCATATGAAGCCTGCAGTCAGGCCTTGGAAGCACTGGGAAGGGCTCTTGACAAGGCGCCGCTGGACTGCAGTGGGTGAAAGGCCAAAAAATGGGCCCATGGATTTGTTGTTGTAGGCTCGTTGCTTTGCACTTTATCTACACAGTGCGCCTTGTGAAAGCCCAAAGTGCTTTCACAAGGCGCTCCTCACAAGTTTCAGTGTTGTCAGTGTCTGCTCTGAGTGGCTGTGCCTGTCTGCCAATTCTTCTGTTGGTTTTCAGCAGACCAGAAGAAGCTGTTGTTGAAGTCAAGAGAGCACTGGTCGATTGGGTTGCGCTGGGAGTGCCCTCTGCTGGATCAGGTGGTCCACTTCTCCAGGTGGACTAATGTGCTGTTGAGCTGTTTCCTTTTATATATTTGGATGTTTTTTTATGGTTCCGACTTCTACAAGAAGTTTGTGTAGTCTTCAGACCATTGAGTAATAAACTTATAACCAGCCTCTCAAACTGAAAAGAAAAACCGAAACCAGACAAATCATCCACTAGAGGCTGGCTTCAGAAGCGAGTCTTTTTAGTTCAGTTACATGTCAACACGTAAGCCTCATAACAGAACTTAAACGTTTAAAGGTGAAAGCTTTTAAACTTGTGATTGACTGATTTATCCCATGGGGCTCACATTCTTTTACTTCAAGAGAGATAGGTATTTAAAAGCCCTTATTATGTTTTTTTTTAGTTTTATTTCCCTTTTGGTGTCTTTTACATGCCCCCTCCGCTTGATAGAGTATGTCTATGCATAATACAGGAGTACTTAGGCTTTCTAAACATGAGTGATTGTGAACATACTCTAGCAGTCATTAATACTGAATATATAAATCTGAGTTAAGGCAAAATATGAGCTCTGTAGTGTTCACCACAAATCTAAGATTAACAGGCAGTCTACAAGAAGGATTCTGCTCTATCACAAATCCAGTTATTACCCAAAGAGTTGAAACTAGGGATGGAAGTACCTTATTTTGCTTTAATCAATGTTTTTATCATTCCAATTCTGGTTGGTCATTTATTTATTTATATGCTTCTTAAACAGATTGACTCTCACAAGAAGAGTAACTGGTCAGAGAGGTGATTTTTGGCGCTTTTCAATTTGTGGTATCTGCTCAACTTGACTAACTCTCCACAGTTTGAATACTACGTGCTTTGTTTTTTATTATGATATAGACTGTGTCAGTACCTCTTTATGTTAGCCAGGATTATCATAGTGTGGCTGCACAAAATTACAGTGGCATCCTCACAAAAACAAAGGAGGAAACAAAGGCGATAGAGCTGCCAGCCCCTTTGTGGCTTTTTGTAAAAGTTGGGAATTAAATTTAAATGTAGTGAAAATTTCTGTAATCACTATTCAAGAAGAAGCTTGAATCAATCAAATGTCTTTGCTGGTTTTTATTCTCTTGCAAGCATAAGACGCAACAGTACAGAGTGTAACAGTCTACAGGGAAGCTCAAGGTTACATTTCACACATGAGATTAAATTAAAAAAAGCATCAGAGGGGAGGACTGTGTCTGGTGCCAGGATAGACATTATGAGCTTATTACCTGTTGGTCAGCCTGACCTGGTGACCAGATATATAAAAAAGAATAGCCATCACATAAAAACGGTGGCAAGGAGCAAAACAACATGCTATTTAAGCAGAAAAAAGCTTGAAGAGTCATGCAGAATCCCAGAGCCGACAATAGGGGGCGATTCATTTCTGTGTTTATACACCCAACTCCTAGTGATAACCTTACCATTCAGAGGTCAGCAGTGTCTCCTTTCCCACTTGTAAAAAAATCTGGTTAAACATGGTAACAATTGGCTCCTGTCGGCAGTGGGAAAGGTTCTAATCGGCATTTAGACCGGGATCGACTGACCCTGCAAGTGACATGGGTTTTTATCGGCTCGCCTCGGATCAGCTCCAGTGAGAACATCACATCCGGTTGAACGCGCTAATTTACGGGGTGGCGTAACATGCCTACGGCATAGTATCACGCCCGTCTCCTCCTTCTGTAACTTCTGCGACTCTTTGCCATCTCAGCAACAAATTCCAGCCGCCTCAGTATCATCAGTGCTTGAATGTCGTTCAGTCTGCGCTGAGTTTGTACATTTTTAAAGAGGGACCACAGGACGATGTAATAGTTGACCATGGTGTCCATGGCTTCCATGCTCCTTCCCATTGTTTACCTGACTGTGTTTTGTTGTGCTGATGATGTCATCAACGTGATGACATCAGCTTGACGCACCAGAGGAAAAAAATCAGCCACGCAGCTTACCTGCTGGCCATTAGACCCAGGTCTGCTGGCAATGGGAACGGATTTACTTGCTGATTGTTGCGGGTTTACCCGCGTTGAAAATAACGGCTTTTACCTGCTAATTTTAGTGGGAAAGCAGTACGTGTCATTTTTAGTCTCGCCTCAGCTTACTTGGAACCTGCAGGAGGTGATACATAAACTGTGCCAGGTACAAGGCACTATCCCTAATGGTTAACAGAAACAACTGAGTAAGGCTTAGCGAGTCAGGCAGATGCTATGGAG
Source organism: Cetoscarus ocellatus (assembly GCA_037902135.1). Taxonomy (NCBI): domain Eukaryota; kingdom Metazoa; phylum Chordata; class Actinopteri; order Labriformes; family Labridae; genus Cetoscarus; species Cetoscarus ocellatus. The sequence goes on from JBAMNC010000262.1 coordinate 2,413,142, forward strand.
TGGAAAAGCTACATTGATGCCTCTAATACCAGTCTATATTGATATTAGCTGAAACAACAAAGCTTCTGCATATAAGTTACTGGCTAAATTGCAATATTGTGCATCCTTACTGGCAGTGTCGTAGTCATCATATCATCTTTGTATAGTGATTTTATTATTGGCCAGGTATAGCATTGTCCAACATCTCAAAACTCACTGTTAACTGATTCTTCACTGAAATGGATATGTGTAGAAGACAGATGTTGTATCAGAGGCCTTGAGCAGATGATACATATGAAAAAGCTTTTATCATTATGCTCATTAACACTGAAGGAGGTAAACATTGGGCCTATCTGCTCTACAAGAAGTATAATAATTTGTTATAATTTCTGGCTGTTTAAACCATCCAGATGCCTGATCTGTCTGCAGTTTACCACCTCCTTGAAAAAATGCTTCAGGAGTTTCGATCTTTTTATCCATGACTCCTCCTTTCTGAACATCACAGCATGAAAAGCAACATGTGACCCACACTAACTATGGTGATTCTTCATAGTAATAATCCGTCACTGGACCAGCATCAGCAGCAGAAGCTACGTGAAACGTTATGTAAATTTTATGTGATAGACCTGCTACTAAGGCCATACTTCAGCAAGACACATCTGTCATGCAGCTTACAGAGAGGTAAGATGAGAGAAATAGAAACCACTATTGACTATTATTCTTAAGTCAAATAAATAAAAAACTAGTCTGCTGTGAAAATTGTATAACATTGCAAACTTAGACACTGATAAATGTTTATTCTGAAAAAAAAAGGATGAATAGAAACTGCTATGAGTGTTTTTCCACGTTACCTATACTATTTAGTCAGAAAAAAACATTTCAAACATTTTTTTTTCTTTGAGACAGAATATTCATATGTCTTAAAATGTCTGAAAGACTATGAGGGATTTTTCCTTTCATTAGTTCATGTCTATTCTGAATATATTCTTCTACAGCCCAGCAGCACTTTGCTCATTTCGCATGCCTCTTATGACTCTACACGAAACAAGGAAGAATTGCATGGGGATGACTTTCCCCTGTAGAAAATTGGAAAAAAATCCAAATTTGATTTGAGTATTATTCAAAACCACAGGGAAATTAGACCTGTGTTTATGCTGGGAGTTCATTTTATTTCAAATTATAATTGAGGTTAAAGAAGCACTGGGTATGTACAGCTGCTGAGCTGAAGTAGAGAGAGACAGGGAAGTATTTCACCCTGAGTGAACCATTTAAACTTGTTAAAAGGAGCTCAAATGTAAAGTAAATGCTAATTAAAATATATCTAGTATTCAGTGTACCATAAAGATTTTACTCTTTATTATGAAACAGTTTAATAAGCCCTAGGTGGCACAGGCTTAGTGTGTAGTGAGCAAGGGTGGAAGTGTTTGCACAACCAAGGATAGAATGGTCAATATTTACCCTGAGTAATTGCTCTACATTTCCCCCCAGTAAGATACAGAGATGTCCAGCGTGGTGCCTGCCTTATCTCTAGCAGTCCCTCCTCATACCCCCTCCTATGTGTGGCCACCATCGTACACAGCTGTGTTGTGGAGCTGTACATCCTGCCCTCAGCTATCCACAACATTATAGCATACGGGATGAGGAGCTGTGCTCGGACACTGCCATGTCCATTAAAAAACCTCCAGGTCACCTTGGGGGTGAACTGTAGCGACTTACCGTATTGTTAACAAGCACACTCTGTTGTTTGTAATGAGCTGTGCTGCCACACTTATTGTGGTAATGAGGCGGGCATGTTTTTTTTTTACCTCATCTGTAAACTGAAGCAAGTTTTCTGGCTTATTACAGTATCAATAGAACTACAAGGGCACAGAAATAAGACATGTCAAAGCTGCCAACTCACACCCTGGCTTTGAGAAGTGCTTATGTTTGCTGTTGGCTGTGTTAGAGACTCAAGGGAAAAGATGGGCTGTCAGTCAACCTTCATTATTTATTCTTTTTTGGGCGACCTCTCAAATACACAGAGTCCTCTCTCTTTCTCAATTCATTCTCTTTCATTCTGTCTCTCTCATTTTCTCAAAGCAGCTCCCTAATTAACCTGGTGTCTCTAAAACTGCCAGCTCTTTGAAGTCATTTCACGTGGCTGCCTCTACCCTTGCTTTTTGTGCATCAGAGGCCACAATAGGTACTTTTGCATAAGCACACAAGTCTCCCCAATGTATTGAAGTTTTCTGGATTAGCTGCATGTGTGAACACGAACAGCAGACTATTTCCCTCTGACCCTGGCTCTGCATTTCTGTGCCAATCCCAAGATAATTTTTCCACATGGAATAAGAGTAAGTAGAGAACACAGCAGGAGATATTCTGAAATATTTATAGTAGGAGGGAGAGGATGAGGACATTTTATTGATGGGCTCCCACCCAAGACCACACATCCTAGAGTTCATTTTTAAGAAGAGCCTCTGTGCTTGTTCTAAAAGCAGTGAACATATGAAATTGAGTTTGCCTCTGGTCAAGAATGTCCACTGATGTGTTGTATTCAATACTGCACAAGCAAGTGTGGAGTGGATAATTGTATTTCTGTTATGATTTAGCCTCTCATATAATGAGTTATCTAAATTTTGACCTGTGAGAAATATGTAATAAATTAATCATGGAATTGATTTGAATGTCAACCAAACAAACACTTCTGTGACAGAGATTACATGGCATTTAAAATTGTGAACAAGGGATATAACATATGTTGCTATGAATTATGAGTTAAATGATTAGACCACTCAAACCTCACATGATTTATCATAGAAGTTACACTGTTTATATATATATATATATATATATATATATATATATATATATATATATATATATATATATATATATATATATATATATATATATATATATATACTTTTTTTTTTCCTATTGCCCAACAAAAGCTGATACAGCAGTGCTATTGCAGCTGTATCACATGTTTTGTCATGCAGTGAAACTTAATAAAAAAGAAATACTGAAAGAGTGAAGCAACAGTTTGAGAGCCGCTGTCAGATGACGAAAGTAAAAATTGTACTTTTTACAATGCTCTGTTGCCCGTATGAAGATTATTGACAGTAAGAAAAACGACTAATTCAATTTAGATCTGTGGCATTTCAAACATTTCTTAGAATTGCATAATTTGTCAAAGTCTTAAAATAAGTAAAAAAAAAAAAAAAACCTAACTTGCTCTTTTGCTGGGATTTCGTGCAAACCATTGTTGTAGCTTGTTACCAGTAATTCTACCTTGTATTGGCTGTGAAGTCTTATAAAAAGAAAAAATAAGAAAAAAAAGACATTTTTCTTAAAAAGAGTTGTTTTTTCTAATGCAGAACTTGCTTGTCAAGATTATTTTTTCTGTTGGTAAAAAATAATATTTTTCCATAGACAAGCCTTTTTTCACTCTCTTAGAATTCCTTCCTTGCAGGGCACAGTCATAAAAACACAGTAATCTGGGTGTTGTTGGTGGCCTGGTGGTTATCTCCATGCACAATCATGCATAAATGCTCTCACCTCGTGCAGGTGGCCCAGACTCAATTTAAGCCTGTGACCAGTTACGGTGTGCCCCCCTGCACTCTTGCCCCTTTCCAGCTCCATGCACTGTCATTAAAGAAAACAGAGAAAAGAAACACACAATATAACCTTAAAAAGAAGATAATCTGCAAGCAAGATTACAAGAAAAACATGTATTGCACTCTTTGTGTCATTCGTGGCAAATGAAGCGAAGCCTCCTCTCAATCACAGCGCCTCACTTCCTCTTGAGTATTGAGCCTCAGTATATTGAACAAACACGCTCATATTTTAGCAAATGGTGACACTGATCTTGAGTCATAAACAAAATGTGAGTGTAGTTCCCTCAGGTGACAAACAGAGCAAACGGATAGTTTCAGGCCCTTTGTGCCAGTCAGTATGCCCAAGGTTCACCATTTGGCACCGCAGGACCTTGAGGGTGCATTTCACAGTGAAGTCCTAATCTTTTCAATTCAGAGATGAGAACAACTTTGTTTTCATGCTGTGCTTTTACTAGTGATGTATCTTGTGAAGTTGTTGACCTCTTTCCTAAGGTTTCTTCTAAACCAGGGGTTGGCAAATAGTGGCCCCTGGACCAAACCTGGCCCGCCAGTAATCATTTCTGGCCCTCGCCATGATCTGAAAAATAACTTTTATATATGCGATTACCTATTTTTTTCTTTTTTTCAAACAAAACTCAGACGATCACTAACAGACAAACGGTAACGCCTCGGGCACAGCATCGCTGCAGACAGCTGACCCCTCCTCTTGCTGCAGACACTCTGTGCAGCCTCTGAACCAGAGTGATGTCACCGAGGAAGACAGAGACTTTTATTTCTGCAGATTCAGGATGATTCTTTAAGTTACAAGTCCAATCAGTGCACTTCTGATTAACCAAAGTGCTTCTGTGGTGAGAGAGTTTTAAAGCAGATGTGATGAGGGGCAAAAAACACAAAGAAACCAAAAATGTGCGGCACAATGCTGGAGAAGTTGGTTCCCTTAACGCAGAACCTGATGTTACAGCAGCTCACCTTTTGTGAGCCCTTATCAAAGTAACTGCTGCAGAAGAGAAATAAATTGGCATTAAGCTATAAGTGATCTCTAGTGCACAAACAGGTTTCTTGGTTTATCTAAGAGAAGATCAAACAGGAGCAGACTCTTCATTGATTGACTCTGCCTCGCAGAAACATACGGTAGAGAGCAAATGTGCACAGATGAGATGGACAGCAGTGGATCATTAGAGATCCGTTAATTAAAAAAGCTCAGAAACACGTCTGAATGAACCTTCGCTGTGCTGTCTGTTTTTTTTTTTTTGTTGAAAGCTGTTAAAAGCCACTTTCAGCATGATTTTCCTCAATATTCCAATAAATGAATAAAGCATGATTTTCCACATCCCATTAAAGATGTTGGTACAATGTTAATAAACTAAGTTTATCAGATATCATAGATATCATATCAAGAAGTATGGTTTATATTTTTTGTCTCTTATTCTGCGTGTAATGAAGACACCAAGTGTTGATCGCCCCAGCACTTTCTCTCTCTCTCTCTTACCTTTATACATTATTTAATGCTTGTAGAGACAAAACCAACTAAAACTCTTTATTTTAGAAAAACAAGGATAGCATTTTTTGAATAATCTTTATACATTAACCTCTGAATATGTTCTGGCCGGACATAAAGCGACATAGAAGAATTTGGCCTGAGGTCAAACTTAATTGTTCTAAACTTTCTTCACAAATAAATAATCACCTTTTAAAGGTTTATTTATGCGCTATTTAATGTTTTAAAAGAAAATTATGTCAGGGTTAAAATTTATTTGTTGGATTCATTTCAAACATGCAGAAAAACTTGTAAGTTATCATGAATGTAATCAGATAAGCTGCATGTGTGCTACCTCCCTTGTTTTATCCCCTCCCAACTTCTGAACTGACTGACATGAACATTTCTGGGAAACTTTCTGCTGTGAGGGACCAAGTCTGAATGAACATGTTAGGGTATTTTCTGGATTTTACAGGAATTACCAGGGTTGTATGTGTGAAAGGGCCTCTGGAGATCTTCCTCTGTGGTTTTAAAAAAGCAGAATTTATGAAAACTCTATCATGCTTTTTCTTTAGTTTTTTATGCCCTGATGGAGCATTACTATATGACACAAATTTGCAGCACCAGGACTTCTCCCACTCCCCCTCTTTGTGGTGTCAGTAACTACTTGAAACTGCTGGTTGTTGCTGTTGCTGCCTCCTGAAGCAGTATTGTTTATTTCATCCTTTAAAATTATACCAAATGTTGTAATATCAATGAGTAATCATGCTAAATACTTATCTTTTCGTAACTGTATGGGGAGGCATAATGTTAATGATGGCAATACAGTGTTTATTTAAAAAAAATTGGAGATAAGAGGTTTGGGCCCAATGGTGATGATGACGTCAATGTGATATTCCAGCACTATTTCATTAAAATATACACAACAGGTCCCCTTCCCCTTCATGTTAATAAAGGATTAAGCCTCTCTTTTCCTGGAAATAACACATATGGTTGATTTTGATTTTGGTGCAGTTAGAGCTCATCAACCAACCAACTGGCCATCAAAGTGGAGGATGTAAGCTGAGCAAAGAGTTAAACTGTTTTAGCTTCTATATGTTTGTCAAGTCAGAGAGGTTTAACATTTGAGTGCAGCTTTTTATATGTGGTGTCAGTTTCTTCCATATCAGTCACAGTAAAGGCGCAAAACAAAAACATGACCAAAAAAACCTTAGTATTAATTAATTTCATGTGTAGACACAAATCACAAACTGCTGCCACACACTGCAGCATTTCAGGACAAGAAGCTGAAGTACATTTTTCAGTTTTGAATCACAAAAGTATTGCTGCCTTATCCGAAGCCTCTCTGGCTGTGACACTTTCCACAAAAACACCTTTGTTTACTTCATCTCCTAATGTTACTGTAGTTGTTGTTCATCTCAGTTGCTCTGTTTCTCTACACAGTGTGCTTGTTTGAACAGCTCCCTCCATCAAAAAAAAATGATCTGAACAAACAAGGACAGGAGGGGAGGAGGCAGTAAGGAATGCAGTTTATTCTTGGATAACAAAAATTGACATTTGGCAGCGATGATACATACCTGCAGTATATCCAAGAGACTCACAAAAGTGAAGAGCTGTCTGAAGGAAATAGTGTCAAGGATTGGTTTGATTCTGTTTGATATGAGCACAAACAGGGAGAATTTTGCCAAGAATCCAGCACATATAGTCCCACTTCTTTACAGTTTATGACAGCGTTTATCCCTAATATGTATGTCAAATTTTGTTCGTGTTCTTTCACTGCTCCTCCCATCCCTTAGAGTGCTGATAATATGAATACGTTCCAGTCCTCATAAATTACACACGTCTTAATTCCTTACCCATCACTTCCTCTTTTCTGTATTGCAAGAGACAAAGCGAGGTTTGCATCATTCCCACAGGAGATCACAGGAATCGTGCCATCTCACTGAAGACAGGATCTATACGAGGTTTGAACACCTGCTGCTGTTAAAATAGACAGCAGGAGGGGGATGATGTAAGGACAGATGAGCCCTGAGTGTCATTGATTCAGCTGTACTCTGGGTACAGACTTCATGGACTCAGTGAATACAAACTAACCTCACAGAAGATGGGAGCTCTGGTTATGAATTCACAGCCACTCAAAGGTCAAATACATTTGTATCACAGTACTCTGGATCCATTTGTAATGAATGCAGTATGGTCCAGAATGTGTGCTTGAAATGAAGACAACATAGAGAAACAAACCCTGCCTCAAGTCCATTCATTTATCTGATTAATTCGTACACTGGCAGAAGTGAAGCATTTAAAAAAAATTAATAAAGAAAACTAAAGTGGGCTGTTAAAGCTGAATTCACACTCCTAATATAAATAGTCATGTAGTGTGGAAATTTAACTGCTCCAATTATATGAATGATTTGTAGATTATCAGCATACACAAGAGTGTGTTCGTCTCAACCTTTAGATAAGGTGCAATAAACATTGTAAGGGAGCATTTAGATGTGTTATAATTTTAAACTGAAGTCATTTATTAAACCAGGCTATGTGCGCTAAGGCCGTAAAAAAACATATTTTCCCAACACACAGTCATTTGGGTGTAAGGTTTCTGCAACCTGCCTCAAGTGGACACTTGGGGTAATACAGCTTTTGGCCAATCTGCATTGGCCTCCATTTTTTAGGGCTGGAGATTACGGCCTGGTTTAAACCCATGTCTCTCTTGCTCTAAGTCCAGGATGAATTGAAGAACGGGGCTAAGGCTTTAAGCTTGGTCAAAGAAGAAGGTGAAAACACGGCAGCCTTGTAAATTCACCCAACCATAGCATACAATGCCTCATCAGCGTTTGACATTTGACTTCTGTTTTTTTTTTTTTTTGTTTTTTTTAAATAGAAGGCAATACTTGTAACTTAACTTGACATGCCAGACGGACAATTCCATGTATCCGCCATGGAAATATTTCACTAGTCCATCTGGAGAAGAGCCCATAGAAAATGTTTTCAGTGGGCAGAACCTTCAAACCCAACTGCAGCAGGTGATTGGACAAAAGTTCTGCTTTCACTTCTGTCTTATCATTCACACCCTTTATCTTTGACATTCACATGCTGATGGTTGAAGTTAATAAGCAAATTCCATAAGCAATGCCAATAATTCCACACCCTTTTATACCCATTTACACACCACTGACGCAGCATTGGGAGCAACTTGGGTTAAGTGTCTTGTTGATAGAGCATACTGCCTGATTAAGCCACTGAAGCCTGTTGAATCTAAATCACATGTGAATGCTATCCTGTCTATGTCCTCTTGGAATATCTGCTTGAACTATTGATATGAAAACATCTCAAAGTAATAATTATTTGTTTTCCTTTTTTCTACTTAAAAAAAACACCCGACAAAGATGCACCAATACTATGCTTTTCTATCAAGTACAAGCACATGCAGTTACAGTATGCTTGTGTATCCACTTGTACAGGCACAAATACTAAGTAAAACAATCACAGTTCTTGAATTTCTTAATAAGCATGTTTCATTCATGTCACATGTGCCCCATCCTGCCTCTAAACAGTCAATCAGTGTATTGTTTGCAGTCTACACTTTTGTCATCCTCATTTATGTTTAAATTACCTGTAACTTATGGAAATTGCTTAAGAGAGGCTAGCTTTAGGCTGTAAATACCTCACAATATTGTGTTGTCCTGTTTTGTGAGTGTGATAAGTACGCAGGCTCCTATAAACAATTTAAACAGATATGTTGTTGTTTTAAAGCCTGCTGTTGTTGCTCTTTCTCAAGTTAACAGAAATAGTCATGATTTATCCATTGGTACCCAGAACTTGGCATTCTTAATGTCCTTCTAATTTGGGTCCCAGTTTGGTCTCGAAGGGCCTTAAAAACATCTCTTGGCAGCAGGTCCACCGCCTGAGTTTTGCTGTCGGGCGTGATAAACTGGCTGACCAAATGAACTCAGTTTGAGTTCTGCAGCAGTAAAATGTTTCTTGGCTTGCACAAAACTCCTCATTACTTCCCTAAAGTTTTGTTTACAATCTGAACTGCTCACCACACACTGTCACACCTCAGCCAAAAGGCCATGCTTCACATTCCAGGCCATTATATCGCTGCAGTACCGGGTCAGTTTAAATTGCCCCAAACTAGCCGAGGTCAGTCTTCTGGATGTGTTTATCTCCAGTGTGTGTGCAACATAAATATGGCTTTTGCTTGAATTCAAATGTGAAGGATTTTTGCACCCTTGTCATTCTCATCAAACACTCACAATACTTTTCAATCCGGTCAAGACAAAATGTTGAAGTGGCAAGAACTCTCGTGACTCATGTGAGTGTACATTTAATGTACTGATGGTGCCAAATACAGCAGTACATCAGGCTGTATTTATCGTGTTGTATTGTGAATAACTTGGCTGTTTTCTTTCGGTTCTCACTGTTTTTTACCCTTTCAAACATTATTGTATCAGTCCTACACTTTCACCAGAATTACATATTTCTTTACTTTACCATATTTATTAGGGCTGTAAATCACCAGTTTCATGACGATACGATACGATATCGATTCTTTGGACAAAGATACAATATTTGCCGATATCACAAAGTCTGCCACGATTCGATTTCGATTCGATACGATTCAGGGACCTTTGATCGATTTAAGATAATATTATTTACTCATTGAACACAATCAGCTACATTTCACCTAAAGCAAGTAAGGAATACAAAGCAATTTCTAAGTTTTGACAGTTTTATTACTGAAATGTGAAACGATGTGCTGACCTTTGGGTATGATAGTTTATAGAGGATTATAGCCATCTGTATGATCTAATCGTGTTTAAAATTAAAATTGGGTTAATTAGTAGTCAGGTGTGTTTAGACTTTGCTTCACTGTTTAATGGTAGGTGTGGAGGGAGAATAAGAATAAGCTCTCACTGTTTTCCTTTCATACAATAAGTAATTTTTATAATCAGTGCGCTACAAAATCAAATGATGAGAAAACTTACTGTACTCGTGTGATTACTTCCGTCGTGTCTGTGCAGTATGCATCCTCTGCTGTAAGATCGACCGTATTTTACCCGAATACAGCAGTGCTATTTTCTGATTGGCTGACATGTCAAGCTCCCGTTTAGCTCTGGGTTGCTAAGAGCGTGTTGCTACGCGTTAGCATATAGCGGTGTTACTCGGTGGGCGCTACACAGTACATTTTATTGCAGGAGAAATACCAGGTGTGGTGTGTGAGAGAGCAAAAAGGTGCGCGTCTCATACGCTGAATACGTGAGACTTGAGAGCCCTGTGAACTTGAAACTTAAGAACGAGGCGCTATTGGGTGGAAGCGGTGAAACGGATATCCAGTCAGAATTTCAAAACAAAGGCGTTGAAGATGACTATGTCGATCGATGTTTTGAGTTTCCATCGATTTGATTGGATCATTGCTTAACCAATTGATGTATCGATCCAGATCGATGGATCATTACATCCCTAATATTTATATTTCTTTTTATGACATATATGGTCATTGCATCTGCCAAGCTTAAACCTACAATCACCCAATACAATACTCACAGTAAATGAAACTATACATATAGTTTGTGCCATTAATTGAAAATGAAGCTAAAATGGAGTTACAAGCAAAATTAGACATAGGAATTTCTACATTCTGTGATGATAAAGGCCAAACTGAGTCTGTATGCAACTGGCATTACCTTTACACCAGCTCAAATGCAACTTATTGAAGCCACACCTGAATGAGCATTAACAAAAATATCTTTTATGACCAGATGTCATATGCCAAGTCTGTTGTGATATAGCTCCTCACAAAACTGCTACCCTCATGGTTTATGCATATCTTGTCATCAGTAAAAACAGTAAAAACTTGAACTATATATCCTTTTTTTTTTATCTATAAATGTGCAAACAGAGAGTATTTTGAAAAACTGCTTATTGTTAGTGTTATGGTCAATTGGTGACAGAGCTAAGAGACACTGGTGATTCAGTGGAGTTTAAGGATGAAAATTCAAGCTTGTCATTACACTTTTATTGGTTCATGATTTTCAAAATTTGCCAGATGTGGATTCCGACCAAAACATGAAAACAGTGAAAAATGGAGATACAGGGTTTCTGCCTGGCAGTAACATTGTTTTTTTTTTTTTTCAAAGTCTTCTCTCCTTGTTGTTTTTTCTCCTCTCACCTCACCCTCTTATGTCCTTCTCTCCATTTTCTCGTTCCAGTGAGCCAGCTGCTCCCAGGGAATAACTTCACCACGGAGTGCAACATCCCCGGAAACTTCATGTGTGGGGATGGGAAGTGTGTCCCAGGTGGTTGGCAGTGTGATGGATTGCCCGACTGCTTCGACAAGAGTGACGAGAAAGGCTGTCGTAAGTCCAGCTCTGATTCCACTATCACATCTTTTTATTTTATTTTTTCCCTTAGTGGTGCCTCAGAGCGATGAAGCCAATTTTAGTGTTGTCATGTCTTCACAACTCATCTCACCATCCAGTGATGCAGATTCATTTCTTCTCCTTTTCCTATCCAAAGAGCCAAAAGGGCCATTTAAAGCTAATTCTCTGCCAACTTAAATTAACTTCCCTCCTCAATCTTCACTTCTGTCTGCCCCCTGCAGCATGTAGCCCCCCCCACTATACCAGACCCTGAGCCCCAGTTTAGCACCAGGCCAGACTCTAATACCATCAAAGCAAGGGCCGATTACTACTGTGTGCAGAAATAGTATCGCATGCATAATTCTACTGTAAGGCTACAGTAATGGTGCAGTTTTGATCCTCACTTTCAGTCAGCTTTGATCTTTCTGGTCTGCTGCTCCTCCTTCTCCTCCCCTCTCTCGTCTCAGCTGGAGCCTTGCATTAAGATGGGATCGCTGATGAAGATTGACTCCTACAGACCTGCCACGCTGAGCAAAACCCCAATCAACAGAAATATTTAGCTCCCTAACTGTCTCACACTTCCTTTTCTCTTTCCTCTGTGTGCTTTGGACTTTATCTCATCTGATGAGTTTGGGCTTCTGGCTAGTTATTTCCTTCAGAGGGGCATGTTTTCAATTAGAACAGAGAGCCCTAATATCTGAAACAACATTTTTTCCATCCGTTAAAGATGACGTTCTGTGTCCTCTCTTTTTGCACCTCTTGCAGCAGTTACTTTTACAGTGTTTCTCTTCATTAGGGTCATCACATTGGCAGATTCATGAAATACTAAAAAGAATTTTATGAATCTATGAATGTCTTTATTTTTATTTCTAATCTATTCTAATCTAGTCTATATTTTTAAGGGATATCTTATATGCCATAAAAAGGCAAATATGATATGTACAGTCCCTGGCTACTTCATAAAGTATGCTGATTTAAATGCTTGTTAATGTAACTATTATGTACAAGAAAGGGAAACTGAATATTATTACCTGCCAATCACATGATAGCAACTCAGTGCACTCAAGCATGAGGAGGCATAGTCAAGCTGAGCTGCTGAAGTTCAAACTGATCATCAGAATTGATAAGAAAGCCGATTAAAGATTTTGAATGTGGTATGGCTGTTGGTGCCAGACGGGCTTGTCTGAATATTCAGAAACTCCTGTTTTTCTGAGATTCTGGCACCCAACTATCTCAAGGGTTTACAGAAAAAAATCAGCAGCAGGTCTTTGAAGGTAAATGGCTTGTTGATGCCGGAGGTCAGAGGAGAATGGCCATAGTGGTTTGAGATGATAGAAAGGCAACAATAACTCAAATAAGCACTTCTTACAACCAAGGTATGCAGAAGACTATTTTTGAGTGCTCAACACATCCAGTCTTGAAGCAGCTGACAGCAGAAGAACATAACTGGAGTCAAGAACAGGAAACTGAGGCTACATTTTAAGTTGGCTCACCAAAATTAGAAAAGACAAATTAGACCTGCACATCACTGGTTGGGTGCTGGATCCAAAAAACTCAAAGAAAAAGCACGAAAGATCTGCACACCAAAAGTAGCTCCATTCACAAATTTAATTTGAAAATGAGTGACATTTGGAGGCGTTTAGCTCTTCCTCAGACTTACAAAGTGGTTAGTGAGTTGCCATTTTCCATATAAACAGGAACGCACGTTACCAAACCCAGACAGAACTCATCAAAATCTAATTAGGTACCAAAAAAAATTGAAAGAAACATGTAATTATAATCAGCATTTCTATCTAAATTACAAATATATAAAAATATGTATACTGACTATATTGACTGCAGAATTTAGAGTATACAACATAACCAGCAGAAGATTAGACACTGAATTTTGAAAGACTATGAATGTCCCTATATTTATATATACCTATATCCTAACTGCTGTGAAGAGTTATGAGTGTCAGAACATCACATGATACATGAGGAACAAACACCAATATCTTTACAAGTATATACCGTATCTATACAATAAGTATCATGCAGACAATCATCATCAATCATCAATCATGCAATTGTCTTTTGGTACACATCTGACATGTCACAAGAGGTATGTGCATGCACTTGCAGAGAAAATGCATTACTAAATAGTTAGTACTTATTCATATCAGGAAAGGTGGTTTGTGTTAACAATATGAAGCTTCATAAAGAATGCCAGTGAAAACAAGTTTAAAGATCTCACCTTCCTTCTTTTTTTTTCCCACTTTTGAAAGGTCCCATATAATCATTTTTTGTGTTGGACAGAATCAGCTGTCTTTTTTTCTTTTTTGTTTTGTATTCAAAATTGTTGTTAGTGTGTCTTGCAAATTTTGCCTTTTCACTTTGCCACACTAAAGCAAAAGAAAAATGAAGAAAGGAGTGGAGACTTGCTTATGATTTTCATGTGTCTATGCAAATAACTCCAGTTATGACAGCACACAGTTACCAAATAAAAATGGCTTTTTAAGCACTGTTCCCAGAGGGAGGTGGGCTCAAGGAATACCACAGGGGCTTCTTCAGCTCCACATTCTCAGGGTTGCTTGGGTCTAGGGTTGCAATATTCCAGGAATTTTGCAACCCTCGCAATTTTTGCTTGAGTGTGGGGTGCTCATCAGCGGGTAGAGTTATAAGGGCAACTTTAAACATCTACTGTCTTTCTAAACCCCATTGTATTTACATGCCATGTGCTCATTACTTCCTCTGAGCTGAAAAACAAAAACAAAAAAAGAAAATACACAGTCTCAGAATAGCATGTCTGCATGAAATTTACTTCTGACAGCCATTATTTCTTCTTCTCCTCTCTTTTTTTCTCTTTTTTTCTTTTTTTTTTCTCTTCGTAAATATTAACGCCTAACTAATGGCAATCTTGCAACTTAAAGGAAGTGTTGCATACTGATGGATAAGTTTTGTGACCCAGATTCTCAACACTCAATGGCCTTAAACTGTCAGCCACTGTCAGACCTGAGAAAGCATTTGAACTGATTGCACCAAAATTAGACACATTTAAAGTTCCTGATTTTTTTAGTCAAGCAGCTCATCTTGCTGGTTGTAACATCTTCAGTCAAATTCACCTCCACTACTCTCACTTTGAACCAACAAGCAAGCATTTTTGACACTACATGCCGTACTGCCAAAGATAAAAGCAAAATATCATCTGGCATCACACTCAGGCTGCCTCTCTGGTGGTCAGAGGACTATTTGCGTTTGTTGTAGACGTCTACATTATCCGCTCTGGCATAAGTGGGCCTTATTATCTTCAAATAGATGGCTAGTTGTCAGTCGATATCTCTGGCGACAGCTTTTCAAAACAACCCCAGACAAACCTCTGGCTCTGTTAGAGGATCAGTAGGGATGGACAGAGAGAGGAAGGAGGGGAAGGAGGCAAAGGGAGCAAGGGAAGGAGAGGAGGACTCATTACTGAGGCTACAGCAGGAGCTCTGTCTGCATGACTATTATCTGAGGAGCACACAATGCCTGGAAACTTTGAGGCTACAGCTCGGGGTTGTCTGCAAGAGGAATCATAATTTGGCACCCCTGTGAGAAAACGCAGACACAATTACTCTCAGCTGTATATGTATTAATTACCCAAAGGGTTGGTTGATTTGATAACTTGAATGACAGTTTGATGAGTTTTGCTGGCAATTCTCAAACCTTAACTGGTTTTAGAACTTCGGCAGACCACTCTTTCTATGACAATTTAGGCCATTTTTATGCCTCTGTGCACAACATAGCTGGAGGCTTTGTGTTTTTGGGTTGTGATGTCTTTGAAGCGTTTGGAGGCATTTCTTGAATCCTTTAAAAAATGCCACTTGGAATTCAGGATAAAAAAGTTCAATCTGGAAGTCATGGGTCAAAGGTTAAGATTGTGGAGTCTTGTGGTCATCTCTTTGGCTTGTGAACTTGATATCTCAAGAAAGCTTGAAGGCATTTTCTTCAAAATTTCTGCGGTGCCCACTATGACCTAAGAATAACTATATTACATTTTTGAGGTTATGGTCAAAGGTCAAGTTCTCAATCTTCATAGTTATCCCTAACTTTTGAACAGGGTCTAATGAACTCAATCTTTCCTTCAAGCTTTGCATAAACTCTCTTAGTCAAGGATGATGTAAGTACATTTTTGAGGTTGTTATGGGTCAAAGGTCAAGGTCATGAAGTGTCATAATCATGCTTTCCTGCTGAAGGTGATTTTGGAAACTATAAATTGAAAAAATGCCTTCAGCTTTATGAACTGGGGTAAACAGATAAAGACATTCTTCAGAAATTGTGCCAAACACAGAGACTTCCTGGAGTCTTCCTGGAATAAAGCACTCTAAAAATTTTTGCCAAACTTTGTACATTCTACCACACATAGATCCGTGGCTCACTTTTATGTAAAACTCACTCAGTTATGTAAAATAACTGTACCTGCCAACAGCAGTGTACCTCACCTGTAGTCTGAGCTCATCCTCCTTAAAGGTGCAGCACTGTTAGGAGCCCTTTCAGCCACTTCAGTGACTGTTGTCAAGTACCTGATACAGCTCAACTTCAAGCTATTGAAATGTCCCTTTAAGATTCTCAGATGTTTTTTTTTTGTTTGTTTTTCGTCAATCTCCTTTTTGACTCAAGGATGAACTGGTAAGATTTTGGAGGGACAAGAACTCTTGGATACTCTTGGATTTCATGGTCATCTCTTGCTCATGAGCTTGATTTACATGACACACCAGATGGACTGTTTCATATCTCCATGAGATACTCATCATGTCCAACTGAGCAGCACTCCATAGAGAGTGTTTTGGAAGGCAGGTAAACAAGGAAGTGATTGAACAAATGTTTTGTCAGTCACATCCATTATAGATTAGTCATTCCTAGCTTGCATCACAACTAGATCACAGTCCTAGCTATTGCATCTTCATCTTTAAAGAATGCTGAAGAGTTACTCAGTACATGAAAGATCGAGGTTTTTTTAACATTAGTGATTTTGACTGTGTTCTCTCGCGGACATCAAAATTAAATACATATATCTGAGTTAAGGCAAAATATGGGGTTTTTAAAACTGTCAGTGTGTTGTCAGCCATAGCCAATTGTCCATCTGTATTTCAGCTGTATTAAAAATGCAGACTCCTCTGAGAATGAAAAACATTCACTTTTATTTAGCTATATTAGGTATCAGACTGACTTCATATAAGTGAGTTCGAAATCCCAAAGTGTACCTGATGCTGTCTGTGCACTGGACTTTGCAATCAAGAATCATTACTGTTGAGGCTGAGGCATCTTGACCACCACACAGGATATTAAATTTCCTTCCATCTATAATATGAAGGGTTGGCTGCAGTCGTGAGGTTTTCTGAGGACATGTGTTTTAATGTCCATTAGTGCAGAAGCTCCTTTGACCAATTTATTACTTAATTATAATTTTAAACCTCCAGTGAGGAGTTTTCAGCATGTTATGAAACAAACTTTGAATTAATAGTGATGACTCGATATAACTCATAGTCAAGATTGATTATGCACATAAAGTCATTTTTTAATGTCTGCTGCCACTGCGGTCAGACAAGGTGATGTATGGTCTGCTACTGAAAAGGCATCTGTTTGCAATTTTTTGATAAATACTCACATAGTGAAATGTTAGACTGTGCATAAAGAACAGGATGTATATTTTTTGGTCAGAAATTTTTACTTAGAGAGTAACTAACCCCTTTATTAGTTTTTTTCAGCTGACAACTTGTGCAAATTAGTAATAGCTGAATTATGTTAAGTAATGTACCTCACCAAGGCTTCATTAGTTTGAACTTATATTAGTGTTTTCTCGAAGTGTGGCTAGGATTGAAAACTGGCTTTAGGATTGTGTGAAATAAGTATAAATTGTCCTCATTATGCCTTGCATTAATCCTCTACATTTATGTGGAATACGTTCTGTTTTTTTCATACCCCATTAATCGAAATCCAAAAGTATTGGACAAGTCTGAATGAAGTTAAGCTGTTGAAAGGGGTTTTTAAAGCCGGTCTGTGGTGGGCTTGTCTTGTTACTGAAAATTTTGTCTCAAACAAACTTCCAATCAACTTTGTAACAGTCAAGTAGGAGCTTGAGCCTCTTTAGAAATGCTTACAATTCGGCTTGCAGTCATATACATCATCCCTGTTGATGTGTGACTCATACCCTCCTTAAACCAAAACAGAGGAGTTACAAAATAAATCAGATGTTGTACAGTTTATGCAATGAAGACAGGAGGCTCTATTGTGTGCTATGTGTTTTGGTGTGCAGCGCAAATGTATTTTCTATTTTCTACTTGCCACAGATATTTAACAGGCAAATATACATATGCATAATTAGCGCCCAGGGATGTGCTGTCTAAAAAATGAGGAGTGGTCTTGATCAGAGCTGGCATAAGTATGCAGCAAAGGAGTCCATCTTGGACCATGTTAAACCAGAAGTTAAGTTCATAGCCTGTGTGCTAGTATGTTCCTTACAATAAGAGGTACTGGAAAGAAGGTAAAAAAACAGCAAAATTAAAATACACACACTACTGGGCCTGTTCCTTGTTCACAGGATGCACAACATTGCATCTATCTATCTATCTATAGATAGTTAGATAGATAGATAGATAGATGGATGGATGGATGGATGGATGGATAGAGGCCTCTGAGCGGTTCATTTCCCATAACAGATTTCCCCATTCAATTTAGACACATTGACTCTCCAACAACAGAAGATTTTCCTGTTTGCACTCCAGTTCATATAAGTATCCAAAGTAAACAAAATCATATTTGCTGCAAAAATACTTGATTTATCCTGTTTGGTAGTGGTTGTTTCCTCTTGTGGAGCAAACTAGTCTGTGCTGTTAGTGGAAGGACACTTAGGCTGTGCCATGACTTAAAATAGTGCCTTATCAAAGTGGCTGTGTTGTGGGAAATTAAGTGGTTATAAACAAACTGTTTGTAGCATGTGATGCCCCTCTGTGGCTTGTTTTCTCCCACAATTCTTTTAATTAAGCTGCAAATTTAGCACCATGAACAGCAAAGTATACAGTCACTGTCTGTCCGGAGATACCTGAACAGAGAGAGAACTGAGCTGTGACTCTTTGGCACACATATAGGCTCATGCCATCTACTTCACAAATCCTCTCCTCAAATAACTTGAACTATCCTTTTTAAGACTCTGGAGAAACTACAGCTTTTTAACTGTTTTGGTGACTGTTTTTGAAGACCATAGGCAGCTGCTAAGTCATGATTGAATTAGAAAAGGAGAAGAATTCACAGCGTGACTATTCCCTAGTTTTCTTCGGTCTAACTTAATAGTCCACTATGAAGTGTTCGATGCAAAAGAAGAAGGAACAGAGAGTGAGTGCCAAACATTGGGCAGGATCTGTTTTATGCAACCCTCCCGTCCGTCTTTCTCTGCATACATGGTTTGCTTTCATATTTTGATGGAAACTTTATTTTAAAAAATGTAAATAAATAATTAAAGGAAATGCCTCTTGAAATGTTTTGTTTTTTACTTCCTGGGGTGTATGATGTCAAAGTCATACAGCCTCCACCTATATGTGTTTTTTGCTCGTCACAGGAAAACCCAATGATCGTTTTGAATGTCCACTCTATGGCCTGTAACCCCTCCTCCCCCCTCCCATCAGACATCCTTTGGGCAGCCATTCAGTTCATAGCTCATTATCATAGCTTCCTGTAGCCTTCCCACCCCCCCCAGGACATTTCCAAGGGATATCAAACCTTTAAATTACCAGGAAATAACCTGAGGTTTGAATTCTGTGTTTAGCTCATAATGCTTTGGTGTTGCTACTTTCATTTGAGGTAAAATATTTAAAAATTGATCCAAAACTTCTACAGTTACAAAGTTGTTACTTCTTCATAACAGTTATGGTGCAGTTTTCTAATAGCTGCGATGATTTGGCCAACTGGTAAAGAGGACAAAATTAATGTAGCCCTCTTAGTATCCAAAGTTCCCAACCCTGCTTTAGCTCAAGGACTTACCTCAGTTTTTCATTTATTAATATGTTACAGAACACAGCTGTAGTTGGTGAGTAGATCCCCAGTAAGCCTGTACTGATGGGCCTGTTATTCAGTGAGTTCTTCTTATTCACAGCCTGAGGTGAAGGTCACCGACAGGGACATCTCCCACTGTTTTATTAATGAGATTTTTGTGTTTCTTTGAAAATCACTTGGCTATTAGGGAAAGCGAATCAATTTTGGACTTGCAAATTGCCTGTTTGGACATGCAGAGATCAATTTTCTTTTGTATGAGGGCGAAGTTTGAAAAACAACCAGCAAGCAGCAAAACTTGAACACAATAGGCTGAATCAGAAGAAAAGTTTTTGGCATGAAAGAACCACCCACACTTGAACTTTTAGGTGACACTTTCTGGCAGATTTTCATTTCCTTTAAGCAGCATCTGCAGTGTACACAAAAAAATCTTCCCAGTTTTTTGTTGACATGACTATGAGTTATTGAAGTGCTTTCAGCGGTTCAGAGGAGATTCATGCACACCTGGTGTTGAATGCTTCTGCCCTTTGACCTATCCACTAGTTGAAGAAATGCCAAAGCAAGCTCTGCTCCAAAGACCAGAGATTTGCTCCTGAGTGGTCAGAAATTTTTTAGCTTTTAGAAAACAGAATTCTCCTCCTACACCAAAACTCAGCTGCTTCTCTCCTGTTTGTTTGTTCCTCCTCAGCACAGAGGTCATCTAAGCCATGTAAGTATTTTCTGCCAGCCTGAAAACAACATTCTGGGCTCAGAGGATAAAAGCAATATCTCCTGTTTGGGTCTTAGTCCATTAAAGATTCAGCTTATTATATTACTGTCATGCTGCGCCAGGCCAAGACCCCCTACAGAGCCTTTTAATGAAGTCCAGCTTTTTTTATCAAGTGTAACCTCTGCTTTGCCCCAAAACATTTTTTACAGAATTTTAAATGGAGACACATCATGCATTTTTACAGGATCTCCAATATTAGTAATGTTCTATGTGATTTTACAGTTGAGAAATATGCACAAATTTTGAGAAGTATCTATACATTTTTCACTGCACCTTTCATTGCCCTTCTTATAGCGTACAAGAATCACACATTAATAACATCATAACAGAAACCAAATATGAAAAGACTTTTGCACTGCAGGTGTCTTTAAATTGATGACCATTTCAATGTTTGCGTAAATTGACATATCATTTTGCAGCTAAATTTACTATAAACATAGCTTCAACAATAATAGCTTAAAGGTGCAAGATCTCTCAAGCAAGATTCAATCTTATCTGCAGAGTCAGGACGACATGTAAGCAAGCTAACTCATTTCAGTTTCCAAATATTACCAAATCTGTACTCCTCAAAAAAAAAGTTTGGTCACTCTTATTTTGGTTGATTA
This sequence comes from Cetoscarus ocellatus, assembly GCA_037902135.1. Lineage (NCBI taxonomy): Eukaryota > Metazoa > Chordata > Actinopteri > Labriformes > Labridae > Cetoscarus > Cetoscarus ocellatus. The sequence goes on from JBAMNC010000262.1 coordinate 2,433,937, forward strand.
TTTATCCACTTTTTTGGACCCAGTTGCCACTCCCGAAGGACTTGAGGTAGTCATACAAAAGCTATAAAATCAATATACGACAAAAAATCTCACAAGTGGATCCTCTGAGCCATTTCTGATACTACTATTTAAAACTTGAGCAAATATGCGAGCCCTTACATCTTCATCAGTCTGTGATGGCTGCACCCTCCTCAACAAGAGGATTGTAGAGTTGGTGCAAAGAATGTCTGTCTTGTACCAGTTAAGACAGGACGAGAAGCTCCCTGGATTCAACCATTCTGTGCACAAGCTCAGCTCCAATCCAGTGCTCTGTCCCGACCCATGGGACCTCCTCTGGGCGCAAGACCCAAAGCAGCCCCGTGCTCCACCCCACAAGTTCCAGGGCCGTGGACTGTGGTCAGTGGCACAAAACAGGGTGAAAAGTGACGTCCTACTGGCTCCCCGCCATCATATCACATTCCTTTGGAAAACAATTTTGACACTCTGGACAAATGTGATTTTCCTTCTCTGCCCCGTCAGTCTTGTTCTTCATCTCCATCGCTCAAAGGGCCACGTTCCCTGCCGCACCCCTCACAGGGAAATCTGGCTCATGTTGCTGCAGAGAAGCGTACCATGTTAAATACCAGCATTCAACAATGTTACAGGAGCAGTCCCCTGTCAATCCCCACTGCCCTCTCCTCCAACCAACGGGTGATCATCGGGGACTCTACTGTCAGAAATGTGAGGAGAAAATCGGTGACAACCCACTGTCTCCCAAGTGCTAAAGTGTTGGATGTTGTTGAACAGATCTTAAAAGTTATTGATAATCATCCGCAAACTCCTAAATAAGATGTACATGTGGGCTGCAGTGATGTCACAAAAAAGGTATCCGATGTCCTAAAAGATGACTTCATCCATCTTTTGGACATACTGAAAGTATGGAAGAGGCATTGAGCGATTTAGCAGAACTCTGAGTTTTAACACCTGGCTACAGTAAACCTGCCTTTCTTACAACGTTCATTTCATCAACAAGTTTAACCTTTTCTGGGACCACGGATCATTCTTTAGTAGAGATGGTCTGCATCCAAACAGCATGTGCTTCCGTATTTAAACAGACGACATATGTTACTCTTTAATTTTCTCGCAAATGATGGTGCTGCACCTCCTCATGTGGATTCTAAACACCAAGCAGAAATGACATCTTCTCTCCGCTACAGCGTATTGTGATCTCACACCCAGCCTCACTATCGCCTTTACATGGTACAGCTGTATTATGCACCTGCCCCTCTCCTCAAGGAATTGAGTCTGTGGTCAGTTCAAGGAATTTTATAGAAAGAAAACCACTGTAAACCACAATAACTTTGTATACCCAGACATAGACATGTACAGGACAGATCAACCACAATAAGTTATTCTTAAATTTGCCTTGTTGAATGTTACATCATTGTCTAAAAAACCTTTTATTTTACGTGATATTATTTCTGATTTTCAGTTCTCCAAGAACTACAGTTCGGGGGGGAGGCCTTGCTGTTGTGTTTAAAAACCTGCATAACATGAGTTGACAGCTATTCAAGCTTTGAAGTATTAATGGTTAAGATAAATGGGCCCCCTCCAGTACAGTGTGTTGACTTCTGTCGTCCCCCAAAGACAAGCTCAACATTTTTATGAGAATTTTAAGATTTTTTGTCGTCAGTTGTTCTGAGAAATGACAAAATTGTCATGGTAGGTGATTTAAATTTACAAGTAGATGAGACCTCAAATTCCTTTGCTGCAGAGTTCTTAAATATTACTGAATCATTAACCCTGGTTCAACATGTCTCAGGTTCAACTCATAGCTATGGCCATATTTAAGACATTGTATTTACATTTGGAGTAGAGCTGAATTATTTATACATGTAAGACCTTGCCATCTCCAACCACCAGTGTATTTTATTTGACACTGTGCTCCAAGTTGCACCTAGGGCTTAGAAACACACCACTAAGTTAGGAAAATCACAGAAAATACAGTTGAAGCATTCTGTCTCATTTTAACAATAAGACACACAGTTTGTCCTTTAATCCTGACGTCATCATAATGCTAAAAGTGTTTAACTGAAAGCGTAAAACCACATTGGACACTTTTGCCCCATTTACAACTAAAACCAAATTTGCTGCTAAGCCCCTACCATAGATCGATGAAGACTTTTGAAAAGAAAATACATAATATATCATATTTTCTAATTTTCAGAATCAATTTAACCAAATTTAATTGGGATTCAGTTATGTGCTGTTGTTATAGTGCAACATCAGTCCTCTCTACCTTATAATCATTATAGATGTTAATGTTAATATTAAATTTATCACTCTATCCATGGTTGTTATTGATTATACCTCCACAATAAATACTTTTTCAACCATATCGACATGAGCACCCTCTTGAAAACGAGATGCCATATCTCCAGTGACTAACCTTGAATAAATTTAAATTCTGCAGAGACAAATATGATGAGGACAGATTTGTGATTGGCCCATGAATTTGTCACTCCCTGCAGTTCTTCCTTTAGCCCCTTGCTTCTGCCCCTGCCCTTCCTTCACTCAGACCCCCAACACAGCTTTGGTTGTGGCCCATCAACATGAGACTGGCTCCACTCAAGATTTCCAACTGCTAAACAGAGGTTTCTTCTTGCCACTGTCACTGTAAGCGCAGACGCAACTTCATGTAGTTTAGTTGGCCAAGTGATGTGCTCATGGAGGTGTGTATATTTTTATATGTGTATTTCATATATGTATATGCATATATGTATATCTACAAAATAAAGAGTATGGCTTCAGCCTGCATTATTGTAAAGTGTCTTGAGATGACGTTTGTTCTGGTTTGGCACATTACAAACCAAGACTGATTGATTGAAATCTCAAAAAAGAATGCAGAAAAACTGAGCGGAAATGGAAGTCAAGTAAACTGCTTGTCTGTTACTTACAAATGAAAGATAAAAATTCTGCTTATAATCATAGGGCAAAAGAGGCAAGAGATCTGTATGACTCCAAACTGATATCCACTTACCAGCAAAATCCAAAAGTTCTATTTACAACCATAAATCATTTTGTTAAACCAGCCACAACCAGAGTTTACCAGATCCAAGCAAACATTTCACTACCCCAGTGAGTCCTCCTAGGACCTGGTCCGTGTCCAAATCTGCTAGATAGTTTCCTACCAGTTGACATAAAAACTCTAACTGACATGAAGATCTCATCTTGTCACCTCAATGTCATCGCAACTAGATAGTTTGAAAGAGTGAAAGAGGACATAGGCCCTTCTCTGCTTCAAATCTTGAATAGCTCTCTCAGGACTGGAAGTGTCCCTGACTGTTTTAAAATTCAACAACTACAAAAAGGACCTAGCCTTGACCCAGCAATTTTGAACAATTTTATATCAATCTCAAAATTAAATTTTATCTAGAAAATTATTGAGAAACTGGCTCTAAATCAACTTTTAGAGTTCCTTGATAAAAAAAAAAGTGACAAAATTTTTTTTGAAAAGTTTCAGTCTGTTGCCAGAATAAAAACAAAAAAAAAACATTGGACTGAAATGGCTTTGCTAAGAAGAACTATCAATTTATTAGTCAATTCTTGACCTCAGAGCAGCGCTCGACACCATTGACCATGGTATCCTAATTACCAATTTAAACATTGGGTTGGTATATCTGGTACAGCCCTGCTCTGGTTTTCCTTCTACCTTTCAAGCAGTAAATGCTGCGTCTCTATTGACTCATTTAAATCTTTAGTTACAATTTCATCATACGGTATTCCACGTGGCTCAATTCTTGGTCAAATTTTAGTTACTTTGTATATGCTCCTGCTAGGTCACATCATCCTCCACCACAGTATCTCTTTCCATAGTTTTGCTGATGACAATTATACCTCTCCATTGAACCTTCGAGGCACAATAAGTAAGCCACACTCCATGAGTGTTTAAGTGATGTGAGAAACTGGATGTCCCAAAACTTTCTACAACTAAACCCAGACAAAACAAAAGTATTTGTGACTAGCCCTGAACATACTTGCTGTCAGATCTAGCCCCTGCTTATTCCAATTGTAAAGACCCACGTTAGGAACTTTGAAGTCATATTTGATAGTGACCTAAACTTAAATTTGATCACAGAGAAATTGATCCAGTCTTGTTTTTACCAGCTTAGGGCCATTTCTGAGATCATGACAATTTTATCTTTATCTGACACTGACAAAAAACATCCATGCTTTTATTTCATCACAGCTGGACTGTTGTAATGACCGTTTCGCCTGTCTCAGTGCTCGTGCCTTAAGTCAACTTCAAATTGTACAAAGCTCTGCTGCCAGACTTCTGACGAGGACAAAACGCATCTCTCACATTAGCCCTGTTTGAGCTTCACTCCACTGGTTGCCAGTTTCTTTCAGAATTCATTTCAAAATTCTACTTTTAACCTACAACGCCCTACATGGTCTTGCACCCGAATACTTAAGTGAGTTATTTACACCATGCTGCACAAGACAGCCCCTTAGATCAACTGCATTAGGCCTGCTGACAGTCCCTGAGGCAAGGCTGTGGTCAGGATGTGACAGGCTTTTCCTGTCACATCCTGGCACCTTAACTCTGGACTCTCAACAATCTTCCACTTATAGACTTATATTGCATTTCCAACATACATTTAATTTTAATAATCATCAGGGCTTTGGTGAAATTATTTAAACATTATTTTATAGCTTTTAGCCATATTTTGCAATTGATTTTTCTTTAATTTGTTTAAAATTTGTTTTGTATCTCATTGCTGTATTTCATATTTTGATTCTTTTTTGCCTTTGCAAAGCACTTTTTGCCTTGTCTTGAAAAGTGCCATATAAATAATGTATTATTATTATTGTTGTTATCATTATTATTATTATTATTATTATTATTATTATTATTATTATTATTATTATTATTATTATTATTCAGCACCACTTAATGCTGTATTTAATATCATTGGAAAGCCTGATTAGTCCCCTTTAAAATGAGGTACAATCTGTTAGGATCATGCATTCATGGAATGAGCAACATAGCTAAACTGCAAGCTGTTGTTCCAGTTCGCAGAGTGGCAGCATTGTTTGGTGTCGGCCCTGGTACCTTTTCCAAACTTAAGAGCAAGTTCCATGAGACCAGTAAAGTCAAAGGCAGACTACAAAGGGTGTCCCAGGAAGACAACAGCCCAAGTGGCACCCTTGACACCCCGTGTTGCTTATTCCTCATATGCACAATCCTTACAAGCTGCACCTCATTGTGAAGGTGACTAATCATGATATAGCACGCAACATCATTTGTTATTGTTTAAGGGGAGGAAAAATTCAATGACCAAATTAAAATGTCCAAAATTTTTGGAGGAGTATATACCATGGATTTTGCTTTAATTGTAAAACACTAATATATGCAAACAAAATTATACAGACCCCCCAGGGTTCAACCAAACTCTTTATGATTGTTGCTGCAAAATCTGTCTGACTTTCTTTTTTTTAAAGCCAATATTTTGCCTTAAATCAGGTTTATATTCAATTTTGATGACTGCAATAGAATTATCCCTGTACTCAATAAGGCAAAATATCATCACGCACTCTTCGGGGGTACGTGTATTGATACAGAATCTACAGAATCGATACAGCCTCAATGTTTTGACAGTTGTTGTCAATAAGCTTTGGGTAATGCTAACAATGGCACAGTTTAAAGTAGAAGCCGAGCTACATGATGAAGCACATGTTCCAAATTTAAACTTAGGTTTGACATATTTGAGGACCTGAATTTAAGTTTCTTAAGTTATACAATCATTTAAAACTCAGCCTTGTACTTCTTCTTGAAATAAAAAACAAAAATTGTCAGGAATTATGTTAAAAGTGTATGTATAGTATTGTGGTCTCAGTGTCAGGATATGTATCGTATCATAAGGTTGCTGGAAATACCCCTACCTAAATAGAATCATGTCAGTGTTTGTTATTTTAGTATTGTGACGACCTCTTGTTTTACCAGAAAGATTAAACTGATAAAGTGTTAAGCTGAGATATGGTTTTTGGTCCGCATTTCCCAGCCCTACGTGGTATATTGCTAATCCATCTGAAGTCTCTGTGCGATGATTCAGAGACAAGCTACTGACTGATTCCTCACACAAAGAGGTCAAAAGGACTAGCCTGCTGTCTAGTGTCCTTACCAACAAACTGTGAGGCTGTTCAACCAAATGGATACTGACGAAGGAGGAAGGCAGATAGCTTGATGGGCCCCAGAGCCAGGATTAGTCTCTTTGCCCTTGATCGTACAGGGCAGGAGCGGGCAGGATGTATGGTGGGGCCAACAGGGTGTGTGGACATGATTTTCAAAAGAAGAAGAGCGGAAGGATGTATTTCAGCTGGGAGAAAAAGAAAATACATAAAAGCTTTTTTTCCTAGGGGTTATGAGGCTGTGTCCTCTTAAAATCAAAGAGTCAGTGTCTTCAACAGTCTACACTTATTAACTTCTGTTCAACTTAAACTTTTACCCCGCTCTAATGTGGAAGCCAAAAGCTGATAAAAGAAAAAGAGATCAAGCACAGATCAGCATAAACTGCACATCCCCTCATTTTCTGCACCAAAAGGTTTCAACCTGTCTTGAATAAAGGAAACAAGTCAAAGTAACACTACCAGAAGGGACAGCTTGCATGTAAAATTAAACTTAAGAAAGAATACTGTTAAAAACTTAAAATTTGGTACGACAGCTAACAAGAAAAAAATAACTAGAGACCTGAAGCCTACTCTACAGAGCAACAATATCACTTTCCTTGAAATTACTTTTTCACTTCTTTGATTGCCAAGAAATCTCTTTGATTATTCTTTGATTGCCAAGACATCTTTGATTGCCATTGCGAAAATTTCAGCAGATAATTATGATTTTTGTAAAAGTTTTTTATCTGACAATTATGCCAATGTAATCACTGAAATCAAAGCATTAGAAAAACAACTCACCATATGATGAACATGAGCTGACAGCACAATCAGCCTGTTTCGCCAAAGTTGACATTTCTAGGTCAAATGGAGACCTGCTGTTTCCACCACTGCCTGCCCAGTTTATGTCTTATTCTCAATTGAAGATGCAAGATATGTTGACAAAATGACAATCCAGCTTCATCTGTTTCATGGATACATTTCACTTATTGAGGTGTAAAAATTTCTTAAAAGCAAATTTCCTGGTTCGCACTGACTCCTGAATTCTTGCCAGAGCACAGACCAGGAAGTCCACTTTTAAGAATTTTTCTCTCTCACTATGAGAAAATACCAATGAGACAATAATGGTTGTTTGCTGTTTAGTAAAACCATCTCATGAAGTGCAGTTCCAGGTCCAGGCAATCTGTGTTGGGTGTCTGGGTCTGCATTATTGTTCCTGTTATTTTTATGTGTTCATAAGAGTTCTTGAATTTAAATTGAGCTTTTTGATGGTTAGCTCCTTTTGTGCTTAAAGTCTTGTGCTTTTCTCCTGTATGTTCCTAGGGGCACCAAGGAGGTTATGTTTTCGACAGGGTCTGTCTGTTTGTTTGTCTGTCAGCAAGATTATGGAAAAACTACGGAATGGATTTACATGAAAAATTTACCAGAGGTGTAGTTCGGTCCAAGGAAGAAGCCATTCAATTTTGGTGGTGATACAGATGTTGGTCTGGATTTAAAAAAATCCCATAGGTTAACATTGGGCAGAATTATAAACAATTATACCATTTCTCAACGAATTCGCTTCCAATTTTACAGGATAATATCGGGTCCATGTCTCTATCATCAAGGCAAATTTCATCCAGATTGATGTCACAAAAAACCATTGAACTTCATAATGGGAAATCCCATTGACGACATTCAATAATTCATATAAAATCCAAATATGAAGTGAAGCTCCCAGAATTTGTGTTCATACAGGATCACAACCTCCATGTATGTGCTGAGTTTGGTCCGGATCCTGGCACTATTCCGAGATCTGGTGATCGAGAATTGTATCATTACAGGGTTTGTGGAAAAGCCACTGCTGGAAATGAGTTGCTTGGCGGAGGTCTGCGCTCTCTGAGTGCTTTTCTAGTTTTTAAAAGTGTTATACAAAAGAAGTTATTAATATCTTACTAATTATTATTGACATGTGACAGTGGAGCTGGGCTCAAACCTTCAACCTTCCAATTGAGTGACTCTAAGACCAGTGATTCCTGACCTTTTTTTTTTTTTTTTGCATGGAGCTCCCTACTAGTTGTACTGGAGAAGAGTCAAACCACTCAAGGACCTGCACCGAAAAAGAGATACACTGCTGTGAAAGTAGCCTTCAATTCAAATTTTTTTCATTTATAAATCAAGGTGAAATAGTCCTATACACATCATTTTGAATCTTTTTTGAGACCCTCTGGCCCTCTTTTTGTGACTTGTTCTCAACAGCTTAAAAAAAAACCCTGGCATGTTTTAGTCCAAGTGCTCCAGTCACCTCCAATCTTTGCTGCTTTTTCATCCAAGGTGTCTTCCCAGATGAATTCAGCCACGCCAGCCTTCAAACACTCTGTCAGATAAAAGAAAGCTCACAAACTGAAGCAGAAACAAACATCAATCAGCCGTACATGGCTCTTTGTGTTAGGAATCAGTCATTGGTCACCGTTCTTATCACATAAAAACACACCCTAAATCTTGGTGACTTCTACCCGTCCTAAAGTGCATTTGGTTTAAAAAATTGGCCGTGTACAAACCTTGATATCAAGATCATGTCAAGTTAGTCTCAAGGGTCTTTTTAGCTGTTTCCCCCCTTGCCATAGAGGACAGCTTTGTTGTAGATGTGTTTAGCGGTGTTTTTTGAACTCAGAGCCTCACAGGCATTTTTTTGGAGGTCAGATCAAGCAGAAAAAAAACACAAAAATAAAGCAGCATTGATGTTGCTCCAGGCTTTGGCTGTGATATGACTACACAAAGCAATGATGTGATATATTCAAGTAATCCAATGAACTGAATTCATTTTGTAACTGAGTGTTTTGAAGAGCTTACAGGATCAATAAATAGTGCATCAGGTAATGAAAAACTCCTGACAGTTATATCTCTTATTGTTATGGAGTATTAATAGACTTTTTAATGAACTGACAAAACATCTGCTTCCTCTTTGTGATTCTTCCTGTGTCTCACGGTGATTGAATGGAGCAGGGAAGGATTGAAAATTGGCGCACCACTCATGAGCTGTTTAAACAAAGTCATTTTTTCCTCCCAAAACTCTGAGCCCTTTAAGCCAGAGGATGTTGAGATGTGCTGAACTGCACTTTACCGTCCACGTGATGAATAATTTGTCTAAAGTGGTCAGTAAAATGTTCCAGCTTACACTCAGTGGATACTTTATGAGATGCACACCTTCAACTGCTTGTTAATTCAAATAGCTAATCACATGGCAGCAACTCAGAGCATGTAGGCATGGTCAAGATGACCCACTGAAGATGAAACCTAGCTTAAGCATGTGAAGGAAAGGTGAGGCTGGCTGGTTGGCATATTTCAGAAATTGCTGATCTAGTGGTATTTTCACACACAATCATCTCTAGGATTTACAGAGAATAATCTGAAAAGGAGAAAATATCCAGTGAGCAGCTAGACACTGGGTCATAAAACCATGGAGGTTAGAGAAGAATGACCAAAGTTGTTCGAGATGATAGAAAGATATCAGTTGCTCAACCACTTGTGACAAACGAGGAAACAGAATACCATTGCTGAACGCACAGCGTCTTAAATCTTGAAACAGAAGGGCTGCAGCAGCACAACACCACACTGAGTAATACTACTGTAAGCTATGAACAGGAAACTGAGGCTATGATTTGCATGGCTAGTCTGGTTAGATGATTCTCAATTTCTGTTACAACATTCTGATGGTAGAGTCTGAATTTGACTAAGACAACATGAAAGCATGGATCGATCCCAGGATGTATCAAATGTGTTGGCTAGTGGAGGTGTCATAATGGTGGGAGATATTTTCTTGGTACACTTTGGGCCCCTTAGTATGAATTAAGCATTGTTTAAATCTCACATACCTGGGTATCATTGTTGACCATGTCCATCTCTTTATGACAACAGAGTTCCCATCTTCTGATGGCTACCTCCAGCAGGATAATGTGCCATGTCACAAAGCTCAAATATCTCAAACTGGTTTCTTTCACATGACAATGAGTTCGCTGTACTCCAGTGGCCACAGTCACCAGATCTTAATCCAACTGAGCACCTTTGGAAATTGGTGGGACAGGAGATTTGCGTCAGTTGACAGACCTGCAGCAGCTGCGTGATGCCATCATGTCAATATACGCCAAAATCTGAGGAATGTTTCCAGCATCTTTTATTGTCTGTGCCACAAAGAATTAAGGCAGTTGAGCAACACTGGAACCAGCCTGGTAGGAGCAGCATGTGCTTGATAATGTGTCTGATGAGAAATTAGAAATTAGATACTTTCCAGATTATCATTGAGAAAAGGGTAAGCAGATAACCTGGATGTTACAGCTTATTGTTGGATAAATAATTTGAAAAGTTGCTTTTAAATAAAAATCTGACAGACTGACATATGATGGGCATTGTAGTTGGAAGTATTACACAAGTATAATAAGATGTCTTTACTACTGTATGTTTTTAAAGCTGTTTTTGATTTTAAAGTAAAAAAGAAATCACAATAATTTATGAGTTGCAATATGAATCAAATCAGCACCAAAGTGTGATAAAATCAGGCTGTGAAAAAAGCATGTTGTCCCAGCTCAAGAGAATATGGAGGATGGATTACACAAATACGTGGAAGCTGAGATTGGGTTAATGGGATTGAGTCTGGCTCATCCCATATGCTTAATGGTTGACTGATCCTTGAGTGGTTGTAATTAATACAGAGGCACTGGGATAAAATATTGATTAGGCTCTTACATACAGTCTCTGATTCTATCTCCTTTTTTCCTTATTTTGAAAGACGACCATCCTTGTCTGGTCGATAGTCACAAATGAGATAAAATGATTGCTGGGAAATCTTCAAAAGAATACCAAATGCCGCCTTGTCATTTTACAATACAATTTTGGGCACTACCAGTTCAAACAAGGCAATTTTAACAGCTTCCTGTGATGAATATTGCAGCAGGGGTTATTATCTGACTGATCTCTCACTGCTTTTTCACTGCACGCCCCTGCCTCTTTCTCCTTTTATCAGAAGTTGAGAAAATATTTCCGATATTTTGCACGTGGGCCTACTGTGAGGTATGTGTCAGGCTTGCTTCCTCACCTCGTGTGAAGTTAGATAATTAGGTAGAACACCACTACTCCTGGAGACTAAGGAGGGCTTTTATTTTGTTATCCCTCAAAGTAATGAGGCTTCATCATACAGGGCTGAGGCAGGGAAACTTTAGATTATTCCATTTCAGGACTGTGCAATATTCAGAGTTTTAAAGATATGGCGATATGTTGATACTTCTTTAAGATAAAGGTCATGACTTTTTTTGCATTCTGAAGATTATTTTGCATCTAAATCCAGTGTTTCTGACTTTATCTGGCTATTGAGTGATCCGTTGAATGAATCAATTTGAGAAAATAGACTCCAGGCCTAATGCTGAATAAAATATTGCCGTGGAAGCAGCTTTACTCTCCCCCACCTTCCATGTTTGAGCTCCCTCCTACCACCACCCCTTCCTTCATGTGCAACCAGTCCATTGTGTTTGTGTGCCTTAAGCTGCTACCAGCATGCCAGTGTATGCCCATTTTCAGTCTGAAAAGTTCCACAAACCACATGTCTGCACAATCTTGTACAATCTAAACAACAAAGCTCAGTTAGATACAACAAACACGTATACCTTAGTTAAGCTACAATAAGAACGCTGTCCCTAAATTGAGCCCTGATTGGCCAAAAGATTGCGTCACTTGCTAGATTTTCTGAAGTCTTAATTCAGAGCTAGAATGGGGCAGAGAGGTCTAATGGTCTCATAGGTGGCTTTAATAAGATCTTGACAGGTTATCTTTTTTCTTTTTGGCCATTGACACCAAAAAATATGCTGCATACTGCAGCTTGAAGGATCTTCTGCATTACTGGTAGATATCAAACAATAATCATATTTGTTTGATACCATAGCAGAAGCCCTAAACCCACCATATTGTTTTTTAGTTGCTTTCAGTTCCCACAAATTGCACACAAACATCTGCACTCGATTTTAATAACGTAAAACAATTTCCAGTATTTTTGTGATGCACATATGTGCACTTTATAGACAGTTTTATTGGTATTTTGATACCAACATATGACTGAAGATTATTTAGTCTCCATGCCTTTAGATACCACTGATAACTGAAATTATGTTTTTTATTGTTTTGAAACGCATTTTGAAAAGTGTGAAAAAATTATCATACTCAAAATACTGAAATGCTGCATGTTTTTGACAGTGTGTTGCTGTTTGTCTAGATTTGATTATTGACTCTGAAAATGACCTGGTATTGGTTGAAGAGTGAGCTGCATGATGATGCTTCAGGTACAGCTGGTGCTTCACTAAGGTCCTGTTTACACGACAATGTAATCACTAGAACCTGAAAGGTTTTTCCTTTGTATTTCAAAAGTGCTTTGCATTCACATGGAGATGCAAGAATGACTGAAAACGCTGTGGCGTGCATGCCAGGCCAGTAGCTGGTGATGTAGGTTGGTAGTGAAAACAGCAGTGTTACAACACGTATACGCTTTCAAGTGAAGACAAACTTTTCACAAATAACAATGGCCAGTGGGCGCACGTAGACGCAGGGTTTCTTGTCTGGACAGCAAATCTGTCTGGATATTTTTGTGTGGATAACAAACATGGTAAGAAGCACACATGTTGCTCGACAGACGGCCAAAGCTGTTGTTGTTGATGTTGTTCCTGGGATGCGCGCGCAACCTTTATCTGAAAGAGTACTGCGCATGCACCGTGCGTCATGCGTTTACACAGATACAGATACGAAAATGTTATTAAAACTTTTCACTCTGGACCCTGGTTTTAAAAGTTTGCGGATTCAGACACTCCCGTTTTCGTTGTCATGTGGACAGGGCCTTAGAGAAGTTGCTGGCTCAGCTCTCTGGTTGAGGATTTCTTCTGGGTACTCCCACTTTAGTCCACAGACCAAAAAGCTTGCTCACTGGGTGGGGTATGTTTTTAAGAATCTGATACAAAATGAATCAAGATATAGAGATGGAAAATATAAAATAGTAAATTGCAGTATTATAAGCAGGCTGTTGTAAAATGACTTTTTCCTTCATCAAATACACATTTTAAGACATTATTTCTAGTATTGAGAAGTCACAATATTTTACACATACAGTTTCTAATCAATGTTGTTTATATAAAGCCTTGTCCCTGCAACATAGAAAAACTAAATTTTTGTCAAGAGCATGATTCCTTGACAAAAATGACTTGTTTCCTTTATGGTGACAGTCTATGTGTTTAAGAAACAGATGTGAAAAAAGAAATATATTTTATTCTTTAACAAAGGATTCTTTTGTTTTTATAGATGTAGACATCCAGTGATGATGAGTTCAACTGTTATGGTACATTTGTAAATTCAACCAATTTTACTGCCAATGTATGGGCCAAATATATGGCCATTATCTTCAGCCAAAAATATCAGCAAAATGTTTATATCACTTTTAAAATAAAATATATTTTTGATTTTGTGAAGCCGTACTTTTGAGATTACCTTATACTCAAAACTTCAGTATGTCATAAAAACTTTTTGTAAAATTGTATTTCATTTGCTGGAAGTAAAAATCACAGAATACATCCTTGGTCACCACAAGCCAGGAATGACCCCAACCACCCCACGCCCTTCTTACTTACACCCGACTCCATTACCTATTGATTTCCTCCCCTCAGAAGTGCTCAGCAAGGTCAGAGAAACCTTTGAAGTCGTCAGCTGTCTGTGCTCTGCCCCAGCCTTTACTCATTCTCCACTGTTTGTCTCTTATTAGTCTCTTCCTCCAGTGTTCCTCCACGCAACATCAATCATGCATGCCCATCACGAACGAGCCTACCTGTGTGCCAAACAAGTTATTCTGATCTCTGGGGAGCTGAGGAGAGGGGGAGAAAAGGGGAGAAGTGTGGAGAGGGGCAAAGAGATTCTTACAAGGGAGGGAGCAGTGCATGCTGGATCTGCAACAGGAGAAATGCTGTCGGCTGTCTTCTCTGGCAGAGACAGAAAGGAGAAGACAAGCTGTGGTATTCAGATGCAATTCCGTGTTAGAATATCAAATGATTTACTCATAAACTCAAAATGTGCCATGGCGTTACAGTCCCTGGCCTTGATTTGAACTTGTTTTTCTTGAAGAGAGTTTTTGGAGAGAGTGTACCACACAGTTTTTCAATTAAAGCTGTTCCTCTGGGGAAAGTTTTACTTAAATGTCAAAATAAGCACTGAACTGTAGACTTGGGGTGCCTTAAATTTTAAAGGAGATTGTAGACACAGAGGTAGAGCTTTTTATGTGTATTTCCTCTGTGCCTCTGTTTGTGTGCCTTACCTCCAACCATGCATTCATTGTGATCTAGTTATGTTTTTCTGTAGTGATGGTCTTACCTGAAGGAATCGGGCTGAATGCTCACCACTTTCATTTTCATTTCTGCAGCTCAGCTAAACACTTGAATCAAGCGTGGAAGACGTCCAACAGCATGCCGGCCTTTTTTTTTTCTTCTTTACATAAACAACTTCCACAAAGCCTTAGAGGCGAGAGTGAACATTTGGCAAGGAGCGAAAGCAGTCCAAAAACCAAGAAACAGAGTGATGAGAGGAGGGCTGAAAGCTAGATGAAATGGATGTTTACATCCTGCAGAGTGAGGTGAATGTGCTGACATGGATCAGTATTAACTGGATCCACATTAGAATTTGAGAGGTAAACATGCAAAAAAAGGAAATATGATGGGAACCCTTTAACCAAAATCAAACATTTGCTATTTTCCTCTTATTGTATGCTCAGTGTGGGTGGATAAAATGCCTTTTCACTTATGTATGCAAGGCTGCAAGTGTGCATTGACCTTTGTATATCAAACAAAAATGATCACAAAACAGCTGTGGACATAAAAAGTTAAAGCAACATTTTGAGCTGGTGTTAAAATAATGTGTACTAACAGCGCACTCACAGATGAGCAACACCCATTTATATTCAACAAGAGCAATACAAACTTGGTTTATCAGATTAGGAAAGAAAAGCAGCAAATGTAAAACTTGGTTGACAGCTGTTACTGCCTCTCAAAGCAATAAGATTTATTTAACCTGTTCAGCCCCAGCCCCTTTTTTATTATGGTGTCATGATAAAAGTAACAATTGAGAGATTTGTCCAGATGTATAATTATCAGTATATGTGTTATTTGGACAGAGTAAATGAAGATAGAAGTCAGAATAATTTGAAAATCTCATCCTCGCCTAAAACAAAAACAATTCTTTATTGTGAATATCTCTTTTAGAAATGATGCTGGAGTGGCTGTGAAACTCTAAAAATGAATAATAAAATATGTTTACAAGGATTATTGGTATAAAGTGATGCAGATAAAAATTAAAGAGGTTTGATAACAATATGGTCAGGCGAGGATTTTGAAAAACAGTGCGTATTTAGCCAAAAGTCAAAAATGTATGTATTTGTCAAATAAAAGCAGACATGACTATAGTCTTAAAGACACAGTTCACTGTTTGTGCTGTCGTGTGGAGGAGTTTTTCTTCTGAGCCCCAGCAGACCCAAAATTGGGTCTGAAGAGGTTAATCTAAGTATTGATCAACATAATCAATGTTATACTTTTTTCCATAATCAAGAAGCCCTGAAAATGATAATTACTAGGTCATTCAACATGAAATAATATTCTTGTTTTTGAGCTAGAACTTGAAGCACCACTTTCACAGTCCTTTCTGTTAGCCTACTGATCGCAATTTCTGTTTTAGCATTAAACCATCAGCTTAGTTGTAAATCCTGGTCCACCTGTGAGGGATTGCACCACCATGAATCCCTGTATACTGTTCAAAAATACTGTTCTAAAAGGCGTCTACTGCTTTCTGAATGCCATGGCTATAGCTCTTGATAACAAAGTGTCAGCTTTAATTGGTTGTTTGCCAAGTTTTTCTGTTCTTTATCCTTAAATATGGCCTAGGATCCTCAACATTTCACCCATTTTTGTCTCTCAGTTGGTAGTCTGAAGTATGGTCACATAGCTAATAGGAATTAATAGAACATTGTTGTGCAATATTATGTCGGCACATTAGCCTCCCATTCTGAGCAAGATACTAGCCAAAAGAGTGCCATGTTAAAATTATGAATTGAAAACCAAGACTATAAATTTTCTTTTTAAGTAAAGTTAGTGTCCTGACATTTTCCATATTAGAGTCAAATTTTGTAAGATGTTTTGAACTTGTTCTTGTAGAAATGTACTAGAATGTTTCTGAAGCTAACAGGCTTTTAGCCCTCATGTCTCCTGGCTGGCTAATAGTTGCTCCTGAGGACTGGACTGAATAGTTTTATGAGGCAATTTTTAACTTTACTCTCTTTTCCACCCTCAGTTTGCACCTTCTAATTATTCTTCACTCCCTCAGCTCAGAAACTGTTCAGCTCAAGCAATAAAAGGCTGTGCATCTTCCAAAAAAAAAAAAAAAGCTAAGCACATTAACATTATCATTCCTACCAGCACTGTCTCTTCCACCCACCAATTCCCTGTCATGAGCTTGCCCTTCATGTGACTTTGGAGCTAATTTGGTACGCAAACACTGGGTCAGATGAATGGTGCCAGCAGTAGAAGTGGTAATGAGGGTTTGGAGGAGGGAGAGAGTGATTGAGGAATATCAGAGCGGTCTTCCTTTTCAAGAGGGACTCTTATAAAAAAAATTAAGGTTAAGAGAGGTTTTATTGTCTTATAGGAACTTGAATGGCTCATGTGCCAGTAAATCTGGTTTATTGGTCGCAATTTTGATACCTAGCTGCGGTCTTTATACAACTGAGGCAAATATGCCAGTATAACATATCTAAACATGTTTCATCGTGACCTCAAGTGCAACTACAACCTTATACTACTGTACGTTAGCTACTTTTCATTGTGTAGCAAATAGTAAGCAGCTGCCTGTCCTATTGAAATAAACAGGGAAACAGCAGCACAGACAAAGCTGGTATGGGGTAACACTGTTTTAACACCATCTTCCCTTAAAGGGTTAGTTCAAGTTTTTTAGGGTGGGCTTGCTAGAGACCCATGACACTAATGGCCCTTTTCCATTAGCCCTACTCTACTCGGCTCGGCTTTCCCCGACTCTACCCGGCTCTACTCTACTTGCTTTGGTCTGTTTTTCCACCAGCCCAGTCCCCTACCCAGCGGGGGCGGGGTCGCCGTAAAACAGCTGGGCGACACTGCGTTCATGTCATTTTGAGCGCGACACAACAACCAAAACAATGGAGGACTTGGAGGCAATAGTATACTTGCTGCTCGGTCTGTGGCTTTTTGTTACAATGAGGAAAGCAGAAAAAGGCTGCAGGCGGCGAGAAGAAATACCCTTGAGAAGTACAGGAGAGTTTTGGAAGCTATACAACAGTTTGAAGCCGAGGACGAGAGCAATCGGGCTGCAAAGAAAAGACGTATGAGGGTAAGCTAATGGAAGCTACCGCTAGCTTGTTAGCTAGCTCATAATGATAAAGCGCCGTGTTTAACATTGTGATGGCACCAAGTTATTGCCATAAAGTAACAAAGTGTATGTACTGCAGTCCTGTTTTGGGCATCGCGCTCAAGACCCATCGGTGACGACATTCTCTGACCAATCAGTAGCCGGCAGTCGGTCGACGTCACCTTTTAGTGTCGACTCAGCTCGCTTAGAACCAGAGCAGAGTAGGTACTAAAAACTGGTCTGTTTTAGGAGGTACTGTGCCGGTGGAAATGCAACGCAAACCGGGTAGAGCTGAGTAGAGTAGAGTAGAGTAGGGCCAAGGCGGGCTGGTGGAAAAGGGCCATAATAAATATGAAAGCCGGTAAAGCCGGTAGCCCAGAAAATGCCCTGAATAAGAAAAACACAAAGCAGGTGCACGGCATCCACTTCTTGTCAACAGTTCATGAGAATTCAGAGGTGATAGTATTGGTATGCTTTCTTCTTTGAGAATATATTTTATGTTGTGTTTCATTACATTAAGTAGAAAATATTAAAGTGTTGGCATTTGTTCAGTGTCTCATTTTAATACTGTTGCTGTCGGGTACAAACCTCCTATCTCCTGGACTCCTATTCTAAGGAAATAAAAAATAGTGCTCTACTTCTGCATGAATGAATATTGAATTGCTCTGATAACAAATTTATTTTTTGTACTTTTATTTAGTTAAAAGTTCATACAACCCACTCACCAACATAAAAGGTGACCAAAAGCACTGTTTTATGGGGAAAAAAAAACAAAAATTATGAAAAATTGAGGTAGAAGGTTTTTTCCGGACAGCCACAATACGCAAATCAAAACTGTGCACGAGTTTGTGGGTTTAGTTTTGTTTACAGTGGTACTATGATATATTTTGATACGACCTAGTATGATGCTGAAATGAAAAACATTCTGTTATCGTGACAACTTTAACCCGCATTTGAAAGCAGATTGTACCAGAGAAACACAGTTGTACATAATCAGTAGTTGAACACAATAGAAATCGACAGTGGCATATTTATTAGTGTTCTTATATTAGAGGTTTTATTGTATTTTTGTATTAAACAAATGGAGAGATGTGTCGACGTGGTTCTTGTAGACAACCCAGACTGCACAGACTTTATACTGTATGTGACATGCATAATTTTTCAATCACCTGGAAAACCATTCAAGCTGCAAGATTTCCAGTTCGGTTTCTCTGATTTGTCTCTGCCAGCTCTGCCCTACATCCATACTGCACTCTTGCTTTCAAACATCCACATACCTGAGCATCAAAGAGTTTAAGATACTTCAACATATCTCCTCAAATTAGTGGACTTGCAATAAAATGATGAAAACAAATACAGACTGGAGTTGTCTGACTGGAATGACAACAAATAGAAGACTGATTAAGCATGCAGCATGCTTTTGTACCTTCTCTTTTATGTGTTGCTACAGCTCGGAGCCATGTCTGCCTCTCTTCCCTGGACTCTAATGAGTGTGATATACCGTGTTAAATGAGCTTTGGGTGGTACAGGCCTCTGCTGTCCAGGTAAACAAAAGCTTCCCCCAGACTGTAGACGCACAGATCGGGCTCTATCCCAGCCGTCTCCTGCATCCCCCGGATTACATTTCATCCTGGAGACAGGCGCTCCAAACCCTCGTGGTTGATATGCCGGACCCCCCCACCCAACCTCCTTTCCTCTCCTCGCATAATCGTGGCTGCTTGAAAGCGCTCATAAATCAGCCTACCACAATATATTGTTGAGGGAAAAATGTGCGCCCCTGGCATTTGAGGCGGCACAATGCCAACCTATGAGCAGGCCAATTTTACCCTTTGTATTCAGAAGAGAGGGAGAAAAAAAAGGCGGTTTGATGCCTCGCTTTGGGATGCCCACTCTCCTTTCTTGTGCCCTTGCTATGAGTGTGTGTGGGACTGTGTGGGTTGTTTCATCCCTTTGTTGTTGTATAGTATTTAAAATGATTACAATGCTGTTCCCTCACTGGTATTAAGTTGTCTTATTTAACAAGTACAGTAACAAAGTCTTAGCTGTAATTGGTAGCTCTGGCTTTCTCTGTTTCCAGACATTGTGTTAACAGCAGCAGTAGATCTCAAACAAAGACATTTACAAGTTTGGGCTTTGCATTATTATGCAAATGAGTGTAAGGGAACAATCCATGCAAAGGCCAGAGCAGACAAACAAAGGATACTGTATTTTCAACTCTTATGTCTCAATATTATTTAAATTTTCTTATCATCAGGTTTTAAAATTCAGCCTCCAAGATTATTGACCCCAAGCTTGGCCCTTTATTTTCCTGATGTCTTTACTTCAGTCTACCTGCTCTCTCGCCTTTTCCTCTCCTGCCTCCTGATCGATGTATTAGAGTTAAAACTAAGGCTAAAGTGCTAAACGGAGGGTACTGAGCATTGATGTGCTGCAGGCTCGTCACTCACTCCAGGGCCTGTCCGGGGAGATAAGACCCGTGGCCTGCTTAAGGCTGATCAATGGCAGGATCCATACAAACGCTCTCCCACACGATTTGCTCTCTTTGTCTATGTCATTAACTCGTTTTTCTCTACCATCAGGACTTTGCTTTCAGGATCTTAGAATGTCCTGAGAGAATTGCAACCAAATAAGACAGAGCAAAATTCTTTTTGCATATTAAACCAGAGCAGTTACACTTACATGTTACGCATTAAATTTGTCCCAAAGCACTGTTTCCCTCCACTGATGGGTTTGCAAAGATCCACAAAAAAATGTGCTCAACAAAAACATTACGAACCCGCCCGTGGGTGATTTATAGATCTCCTCTGGTCTTCACATCATTTCACAGCACTTCTTACGTTGTAATATGAGTAATCACATTGAGAGCATGAACCAATGAATGGTTTCTTTGCTGGTCACTACCTGCGTAAACAGGAACTGGCATCATTTTCCTGGAATTTGAAGTTTTTTTTCTCGCGGTTAGCGCTTCTCTCGGCTCACAGTTGCTCTCGCTCTCGTCTGTTCTCTTGCTATGTGAAAGAGGTGTGCAGCCACCTCTTTCACATAATGTGGACAGTTCATCTCCATTTTAACTGTTTCTCAAATAAAAATGCAGCAAAAATATTGCTGCAGGCAATAAATTAAATGGACTGAGCTTACAGAGGCTGAACTATAACTACATTGGTATCACATGACACATGGGGATTCTAAAGCTGCCAAAGCTCAGAGATTATTGGTGTATTGCCATAAAGGTCATGTGTTAGAAACTGGTTCCTCACCATAACTTGGAACATCCATATGAGTAATCCTGCAGAAGATGCCTGCGATGACAGCAAAAATAGCACAGATGATTTTGACTGTCGGAACAGAAACACCCCCTGTATGACAGTTCACATGTTGCCTGTAAAGCTGTGTACCACCCACAGCAAAAACTTTCAGTGGATGAGCACATGGTAGCCACCAAAGCGTAAATTACCCTGAGGCATTACAGAAAGAAAAGGACAACAAAGTGCCTCTGTGTGTCATTGTGGACAGGAACTGTCATAAGTCCCATCACAGCTCCACTGGAGCTTTTGAAAACTAATGTTCAAAGTTGTGCCTCTATGTTGACAATTTCCTGGGAAACTCAGAACTGAGACTGCACAATTTGAAATAGTTTATTTTGATATGCATGTTGTCTTTTTGTAAACTGTGCCTTTCTGATTATATTTTTGCTTGATTGTATATGTATTATAATGAAAAAATGTGATTTAATGTGTGTTCATGCACTCTGAAGTTACTCCACAGTAGAAACACTTTTATTTTTTTTTCATTTATTGCAACTTTTATGGATACAAATGGTCTTATACAATGACGTTTTCAAATCTCTGGCACACTTAGAGATTTTATTATGATATTTTAAATAGTTTATTTTAATGTACATGCTGTATCTTTGCAAATTATGCACAAAGTGCACTTTATTTTGTTTTTTGTTACAGTTTACAAAAATGATTACATCTTAAGAATTAAGTTATGAACACACCCACAATACATTTTCTGCTTTGGAAGGATTTTATGTAACTCCCTACGTTTAAAATTTAGAGGGATCGAGCCATAACATGTCTGTATTTAGAAAAATGTGTTTTAAAAGAAGTTTTTTGTGGTGATGGTGATGACTCTGACCACTGGTCAGCAATGCCTCATCATCACATTTGAGGGTCTCAGTCTGCTTTGAACCTTGCCAAAACATTTTAGGTAGCAGGTAAAATCCCTGATGCCAGCTACACAATTCAAGCATTGGCTCCCCTGGACTAAGGGAGGGTTTGGCGACTGGCCTGCCAGTCAGTTTTTAATATCAGAAAATGCATGCTTGTGAGGCTTGTGTTTGCAGTTTTCTTTGAAATTCTCTCGCATTTTTCAAAACATTAATAACAATGAAAGTTATCTATATCAATGTTGATAACATAACTTCTTATGACAGCTTTATGTATTTATCCCTTATTGTATGCTGCAAATTTGGCTCTGTGGCAAGATAGTTTCAATACCCTCTTCGTAACCAAAGTTTCCATCCTTGGTTTAGGGTCTTAGGACCTGTCAGCCCTGTGAGATCAGTTGTTAAGTCTCATGTTGTACGCTCAAGACTTCCCCACAAAGGTCTAGCCAGTCTGATTTTTTCTCTGCCTTCTAGGATTTCTTCTGTCATATCAAAGACATTGACTAATTGGAGCAAAGAGCGTTCTGCATGTGTGACAAGACTGTATGTGAACAAACAGAATAACAAAGCTAAAGAGAGATGAAGTTGCTGCCTCAAGATGAAACTATGGGACAGAGGGAAAGCTTGTTAAGCTCAGAAAACAACAGTTCAGCCTTTTCAATGTATCAAAGACGGACCACCATGACATAAAAAGAAAAATGTTAGAGAGAAATAGCCTTGTTGCCTCAGCAGCTCAGTGAGTAACTGCCAGTGTTTAGCTGAAAGCTAACAAATTATTCATCAGAATGTTTGAAGAGACAAACAAAAGTACGTCTGTCCTTTTGAATGCAATGTGTTTGTCATCTGTAGTGTCCCTCTTCTCTCTTGTCAACGCACTGGCCAAGCTGTGTAGTCAGGTACAGTCATGCTTGTGAAGTCTGCCGTGCTCATTTGCCAAGTCACTGCACACAACTTATGGCTGTGATTGCCCAATCTTACACAGGGACCAACATCACATACAAAAAGTCTGCATAACAAGGATAAAACAAAAACAAAGAAACAGGGACACTACAAATACACGGTCAGATGACACCCCCCCACCCCCCCACCCCCCACCCCCACCCCCCCACCCCACCCCACCCCGCACACACACACACACACATGCAATTGGGTGTCCAAATTTTGGCCTGTTGTTTTGCAACCTATGTTTTATTTTTGAATTTGCCCAAAACAAATTCTTGAGGTAAGTAAACTTCCTGGCCAACTTCAGTATCTGAAGCCCTGCATTTGACTTTATTACTCTTCTTGGTCCAGCACTATAGGCTTAAATTAAGAGATAGTGTACAACCACAACAGTAATAAAAAAAATCTTAGTTTGTAATGCCGAGACAAATAAAGACAAAGGATTTAAGGCGGCATGGCAATATTGAGTTTGCTTATTTGCTCTGCTGTCTGATATACCCCTGCTGTACAATTTACAAAATATATTGTTCTAATTATCCTCAAACTCCACATCTACTTTAAATTTTGCACTTGTTTATTTTGTTTTTGTGTCTGAATATGGAGACAACTCACTGATGTCTTTGCTGTCTGCTGTGCAGTGCGTCCTTCTCACTCTGACTGGAGAGACACAATTATAAATAGATGTCAAATGGACTTTGGCTTTTAAAGTGCTTTTCTAGTCTTCTGACCACTAAAAGGGATTTTACACTGCAGGTCACACTTGCTTATTCACACCCACATTCAACAACAGTATTAACTATTTAAATTCACGCTCTTTCAGAACCATTTACGCTACACTGATGCAGCAGTGGGAGCATTTGGGGTTAAGTGTCTTGCCCAAGGATACATGGGAGCCATGGCCTTAGAGGGCCTCTTGAATTCTGACTGATCACCTCACAGTCCTTAACAATAAGTGTCTGCTTACCTATTTGAGCTATTAATAGAAAAATGTGATGAAGATCTTTTTTTTTTTTTCAGTTTATTCAGTGACTTAACATACAGAATCTTAACCTACATTGATTGTCTTCCTCTTACATAAGCACTCTAAAGGTGAGGTGTATCAAAGTGGCCTGGTCAAGCATTTAGTTTAGAATTAGACCCTCACAGAAAAGTTAGGACACACAGTTATAATGCATGTAAGTTTCAACACCATTTGTAAAGCCTCCTGAGAGTAATACGTTTCTCCGTTTACCTCCTCTCCCCCCCACCCTCGCTCTGTCCTCAGCCAAGGTCAAGTCAAAATGTGCCCCGACATTTTTTGCCTGTGCTAATGGAGTCCACTGCATCATCGGACGATTCCGCTGCAATGGCTTCAGCGACTGCCCCGACGGGAGTGATGAAGACAACTGCAGTGAGTCACATACAAGCAATTCCTTTAATAGCATTCTGTCTCCTGCCATGGCAACCACAAGTCAGGGTCTGTCCAATGATGTACTGTCCCCGAGTCAAGTTTATACAGGTGCTTTGGTGCTGTTCATATGGCCTGGGGCAGACTGGGTTTGTAGTACTTATTTTAAGCTGGGTTCAAACTGTACAAGATTGAAGATTTTAGCAGATGCTGCAGATGTGAAACTCCTCACACAAACAAGCACAACCCAACTCCAAAAGAAATAATTAAATCGTCACAAAAAACACAACTTTACTTTACAAGCATGGAAAAAGGCTGGGTAGTAGAAATTTGAGATTTTGTTTTAAAAGGGAAATTGGTTTTATCAGTAGTTTTCTGAAAAAGGTAAGGGAAAATAGTGCAGTTTTTTTCTGAACTGCTTCTGTCAGCTTTCTTCCCAATCAACTATTGTATTATTGCATTTGCCAGTCCAGAGGTTCTCAGTATTCCCCAACACACCATACATTTAATTATGTAGACTATTTTGTATTTACAATTTGATTTAGATGTTCCCCCAAGCAGATCAGCCCCCTCTTAACAAACCTACAGAAACTCACAGAACTGGTTAATTTGCCAAGATAACATTAAGAATAGTTTAGAGCTTGAGTGTAAATAGGTCTGATTATCTTGCAATCTATTCAAAACTTTACAGAAGCACAGTTATTGTGGGAAAATATTGAAGAGTGAAACGGACAATTTTACAAATAGAATATGTTTCTGTAATAGCTCAGTCAGTAAGGCAGTCATGCGGTGGAAGTATTTTATCTTTTGTCAAGTCCCTGATACTTGAATGCAGTTACTACGGTGGCCAAAATGTCTTAGTTTTGGGCTTATTTTCATTTGAAACAATTAGAAATACTGCGCAAACTGACACATTTTTATTGTATTTGATGACTACAGAAAACACTTTATTTGAAAATGACAAATAAAAATCAGGAAAACTCCTACAAAAAAAGAACAAATATTTAAAAATACAATTTGTATACATCCTTACATTTGCTCCATAGAATCTAGCCATGCTAAACATTAAGAAAGGGACAACTTAAGGGTGCTGACTCATTGTACACCATGAACTAGAAGGCACAAGGACTTGAGCTGTTGAATGTTTTGAAAGATGTCACGAAGGAGGGGCATTTTGACACTGTGTTACATGCCCAACATGCATGTGGGCATGTGGCACAGCAAACTGTCTTGACACTACCAGAGCCCAGTGTCCCCGCTAGTGTGAGG
Organism: Cetoscarus ocellatus; assembly: GCA_037902135.1. Classification (NCBI taxonomy): domain Eukaryota; kingdom Metazoa; phylum Chordata; class Actinopteri; order Labriformes; family Labridae; genus Cetoscarus; species Cetoscarus ocellatus. Next base: position 2,459,277 of record JBAMNC010000262.1, read on the forward strand.
GCCCAATCAGTGCAGCTCACAGCCCCAGTGCTGGATTTGAATCTTTTGTAAACTTTTCTAGAATTTTTGAGACCTGTGGGAGTAGTGAGACTAGTCTGTAGTTTGTGAATTGGTGTTTTTTCCCAGATTATTGCGGTGGAATTACTTTGGCTATTTTCATTTTGTTTGGAAATGTACCAGATTGAAATGAAGAATTGCAAATGTAAGTAAGGGGTTTAAAAATGCCTTCAATAACCATTTCTACTAAAGTCATCAATATCATCAGAATCTGCTGAATTTTTGCTCTTGCATTTAAGTGCCTTTTCAATTACTCCCCTCTCCTCAACCGTAGTTAGGAAAGTCATCAATTAAACCATGAATATATTCATGATTTTTTCCAGCATCAGGGTTTTTATCTGCCAGTTCAGGCCCACTGTTAACAAAGAATTTATTCAAACAATTAGCCAACTCATTCATATTGTAATTTTCTTTACTCTGTACAATGAAAAATTTAGAGTAAGTTACCCGAGTGGAACTGTTTTTTATTACATTATTAAGTATTTTCCAGATTTCTCTGACATTATTTTTATCATCATCTAATAATTTATAATAGTACTTCTTCTTAGATGTTCTTAAGATGTCTGTTAGCTTGTTTTTATAACGGTTGTATTTTTTTTCTGCCTCTTCAGTTCTCTGTTTAATAGGTTAATTAACATGTTTAATTTTTGAGTAAAAAGACAAAAAGGAATTATTCAGGTGTGGTCTGTATTATCAGGGATTCACTTTGTCCTCACATGATCTTAGTCCGGCTCACCCAGCGGGGATTGTTCATCAAACCAATCACTCATCACAGTCAGAGGCAGTGTTTCTCGCCTGCGGGCCACACACTCACAAATCTAATCTAGCCATTTAAATGGAGCTTTGCTCGCCGCTCTCAGCACAAACTGCGTCACTACTGTGTAATTGTCTGGATCTTCTCACAAGATAAATCTGTCTCATTTTGCTGAAGCCAAACACAGACAGAATCACCACGTGTGCTGAAACTGTGTGGTTGAGCTGGACAGCAGTTTTTCTTTGCTTTCTGTGGAGCTCCACTTTCATTATCATCTAGGTCTCTGCAAATCAAATGCACTGTATGTTAAATCCTCATTTAATCCTCATTTTGATGTTAAAGCCATGTTGATAGTTCATCTAGGTAAAGTGATGTGACTACAAATTATAACCCCTCACTTTTGTCCTGCATGAACTTACACTGTACCCTCTTCCTACGTCTCAAATGAATTCCTGCAGGTAACCCCCTGGTGTGCTCTGAGGCTCGCTTCAAGTGTAAAAATGGCCACTGTGTAGACCGCAGCTTCCTGTGTAACGGCCAGGATAACTGTCAGGACAACAGTGATGAGGAGCTCTGCCTTACTACTGCAGGTAAGACATGAAGATAAATATTTAAAATGGACGTGCATGCAGAAAACACAAATGCTTCCTGTGACTGTGATGTTCATATTAGATCAGAGACATTGCTCTCAGTAGCTTTGAACTAATTTATTTGGAGAGAGCTCTTACAGATATTTTTGTCTGTCTGCTGCCAGACTGTCTTTCACCAAATCTAAGCAAAAATGGGCAAGAGCAGCTTTAATTATTTGTAATGTCAGTCACTCCTGAGGGCACATTGAGTTGCATCAGAGATAAATTAATAACTGAAAAGCAAAAATTAGTGTCAAAACTACAACCAGAATGTTTGGAGTGGCTTTTGTGAGATGTCCTAAAAGTGGTAAAATAAGCAGCAGAATATTAAGTTTGAACTGATCCTTGAAGTTATCAACAAGTTAATTTGCCAGTACCAGAATTATGTGTAAAGATAAGACCAGCTCTGACCATGATGACATGCAGTATTTCTATTACAATTCCACTTGTCGTAGAACAAGTGGAATTGTAATAGAAACATCAGTCTCACGAGATGGATAAATTAATTGAATCATTCCTGTGTGTTCAGATGTTTTCTTTCATGATGAACATGGAATAGTACATTTGGCCTTGTGCTATACCTCATCTTACCTTATTACAGATTTTGGCAAATTATGCGCTCAGCAGGAAGTGCTGATCAGAGCACTATGATGAAAGAGTGTGGCTGCTCTGTTAATAATCCCAGAGACTGTTTGTGAATACCACATGTTTGGTGTCCTTCAGTTGCAGATATCACCAACTTAAGCATAACCTTGCACAACAGCTGGACCTACCTGATTCAGTGTTAGTAATGAGGTAGATCCATCTTGCCAAGCTCCATTCTACAACGATTATGAGCAACCCAAAGTGGCACGGCCCAATCAGAGTCCTTTAGAGCAGGAAGAGGTGGGAGCTTCAAGCAAGACGACAGTAGGAAGTGACTGCACATAAAGGGATTAGCATAGATGCTTACAGCTTCAGTAGCATTTTATCAGATCTGGACCACATTTTTCAGTTAAATGAAAAATAAATATCAACACTACAAACCTCTCTCAAGAAATGATATTTTCATTCCACTTCTGACATGTTTAGACAAAAGTTTGTTTCACGAAGCAGCTCATGTTCTGTGGCACAGTAGTTCACACCTACTTAATTATCTGATTGGCCTGTAATAAATGTTGAGTGATGGAACAATCGTCTGGTCACCTGTTGGATATGCTTCTGAAAGGTTCAGCCCATTCTCAAACACTTTCTATGGGCTCTTTTGCAGATGGGCTACTGAAATATATTGAACGGTCCATCTGATGTGCTAGGTTAGCTTATGCACATTGATGCAGCTTTTCTTATTATTAATTATTTGTGTTTTGACCTTACAATCAAAAGATGTACTGTACAGTACACAAAAGGTAAAGACAATGTGTTTTCTATTATGATCTGCTATGCAGACCAGCATTAACCCTACATTTTTTGTTTGATTTAATGCAAGTCAGCTTGCATTTTAGAATAGCTGTCAGCATTAGATGGTGCTAACATTACTGTCAGTATAACATTTGTAAGTTTGTAATTAATTAAGACTATAATCAACCTTACCTCAAAGACTAAATGTTCGTCTCACCGGAAATAGCTCAGCATCAGTAGCCATTAAAACTTGCTCTTTGAAAGGTGAGATAATTAACCAATTAGAGAGCATACAGTTGTTCTTATTTTCCATGTCACACACATGGTTTTTGTTATTAACTTCTCCACTAAGTGCAAAACTAAATATGTTTGTCTCTGAAGTGCAAGATATTTTTTTTCTTATCAAGCGTTTTATACTTTAAATTGTGCTGCTCCAAAGCTCTTTCTCTGCTCATTTTGCCTCGAATTTGAGGATGATCAGAGCATCAATTGAGACAGAGACAACAGAGACTAAAAATTGAGACAACACAATTTTTAGGTTTCAAAAATATATTTTCTTTCTGAAACCTATAAAGTGTTTATAATAAAAGTTAGAAACAAGTGGAGTTTTAGTCTCAAGAGGTATGATTACCTGCTTTACCAATTGAGGTAAGTTGTTCAAGTTGTCAAAATCAATCAAAGATCAAGTATTTCAAACCTATGCAACAAATTTTTACCTGTTTTACATGCTCCGGTTACCTGTTGTGTTTTTTTTTTTTTTTTTTGGCTTTAAGAGTCGCTCAAATATTTGATTTTGGCATGCCTACAAACAGCTGTGTTTCAGCCCTTCTCAGAACAGGTTGTTTTATTGTAAATACTCATAAGCTGTGTCTGCACATGCTCCTCTCGAGAGGTGGGAGTGGCACTGGCTTTCCAATGCTGTGCTCTGTTGTTTACTCTGACAGCTCAGACATACCTAGACATGTTCTTTCCACTGGAGTCGGCTGTGTGTTAGAGTATCTCCCATTTGAGGAAGGTAGTATGTTCCCTGATGACATGAAAAGGGGAAATTTCTTTAATTGGACTGTGTGAGCACACATTGGAGGTTTAATAGACTGTGGATGGGTACACATTATTTTATATACCCATTAAAATGTGTATTTTTCATCTTATGTGACCTTCAATCATTTCTCATGTCTGTAAAATGGACACTGTAATGGAAATAAGCAGTAACCAGTCTTTTGAGGGAACTCTTGGGGGGTAAAAAGGAGAAAAACACTTCAAAAGTTGAGAAGAAACTTGAGAAGAAACTAATGACTTTTTTCACTCAGTCTGAAATAGCTGTAAAAACACCAATTAGGCTGGATGAGTTAGATAAGTTTTCTAATACAATTAAAAAGAGGACGTCTGGAAATAGAAATCCTTATTTCCCTTCACTTTCTAAACTTCATTCAGAGCTCCTCAACAACAACTGGAAATGGAAGAGTTTAGAGATGAAACAGGGTGGTGACTGCTGTCACTTTGATCTGTTGTGACAAATTACCGTAATTGTTGGAAATATTGGCAGGGAGCATTGCAGCTGATTTCATGATGGGTTGGAGATGCGGTATTGAGCCTTCTGTTATTAAACAGGATCAAGATGATAAAGGAGTTGAAAGATTCTGCCACTCAGTTGTCACATTTTCTAAAACATCCCGTATAGGAAATCAATTCTGCAGACTGGGCTTCATAAAGATACAGCAAAGCCTCAGACAGATTAAACCCTCTGCCAAAAGACGACATGAGCTGCTTGGATTCCTCGCTATGCCAATTTAACACACAAAAATGCACTTTGGCATCATTAAAGCAATCTAAAAATGTGACATATGGTGATATTCATAGGATTGCACAGACTTTGCAATGTATAACAGCAGCAGTAGTTTAATCCCTGTCATAGTCTGATGTCTTCCTGACTGGCAGGTACAACTTCACATCATATGTACTTTTCTTATGGCGGCTTCATTGTCTCAGGCAACTATGACACAACAGCCAGCTACTGTCAACACTTTGGCTGTGCTGCCACAGGCGAGCCAACATGATTTCTGCCAACAGTCCGACCCAGATGTTCATGTTCAACCTCTGGGCAAACATGAACCAATGTGTGTGTTGTCTTTTGTTGAAAAAAAAAAAAGGATAACTTGCAAATCCCTATTATTCAGCTGCTGTCTTTCTGTTTCACTTTAAAGTCTAGAAAAATTCTGTCATTGTGAGTGGTATCAAATTTGCTTTGTCTCAAGATCAGCGGCTTTATATGGTGAAAGGGGGACAAGCAGACTCAAAATTTGAACATGCACAAAAGTCAAAATAGAACTTATGTAGCCAAGCAAAATCAATTTGAATTATCGATAATTTTATCAAACAAATAACTCTTTAAAACTTAATTACAAGCAGACAAAAAATGCATAAAGCAAACAGATAATAAGCAGAGTGGCCCTGCATGTGTGTTTGGTTGTGTGAAAGAGAGAGATTGATCATGACAGATGAGAAGGAAAGCAAGATGGCTGTACTCTCATGTGATTACCCACTGGTGGCTTATTAAGATGATGCAACAGTAAAAGTGACACAGTAACCAAACTTAAATACCAGAGGTTAGTGGCTGAACTTTAATTAACAGCAGTCACTTTGTTTATTTTTTCTATGATTAAGTCAGTTAACCGGACACAGAACAGCTGCACAGTAATCTGCAGATGCAGTGATCTGGCGACAGTAAAATAGATTGTAGAAGCCTAAGGCGCCAATTACCAGGATACATCCCCATCTAAGTAATAATAATAATAATAATTACTTTATTTGTAAAGCACTTTAAAATTATATTATATATCCACTTGTTAGTCGTGAAGCCGATGCAAGTGAGACAATATTCCCAATGCCCTGTTGACATGTATTCAGGGACAAGCAGATTAGGAATAAAAAACTTTTGTTCTTTGAGACAATTAACTAGCTGCTAGTCAAAACTTTCAAAGGAGGGTTGGTGCAGTAAAGCCAAAGATGTAGAGTCCCCCTTCATTTTCACTTGTACTTGTAACCTTCTGGAAAGTCTGCAGAAAGTCTGAGAGTTTTGCATATTTTTTGTCATTTTTCCTATTTATCCTTGAAACTGCTACGACTCAGGCTTCTCTGAATGCATACGGGCCTAAATCAATGCTACACATGGACTGGTCCAAAGATATACTGGCAAGATAGCCTTTTAAACTTAAGACAGAGAAAACTAAAGTAATTAGGTCCTTAATGGAAAATACAGATGCTCTTCTGTGAAAGAATTGTAGTAATTTTCTGTTATAGGGGTCTTGGAAATAGCCTAAACTAGTTTTGAATTTGATTTCCAATAGTGCAGCAACCTATTTCTACACAGTTTATTCCCTCAAGTTTCATGACTGTTCAGCTTTTCCTCTGCAGTGGAATACAGTTCTTATCTGTCACCATTACAACAAAAAATCAAATAATCGTTGAGGTAATTATCCAGCTCATTATGATTCAGCCCAGTAATGAAATTCCTCACTTATCAAAATCTAATATGCCCACCAAGTCTATCCTCTTTTTTATTTTGCCTAATTAGAGAAGCAGAAATTCATGCCATATCAACCTGCATGTGTTTTGAGAAAGACAGAGTCCATCCATCATCACACGCTCTTCCTTTTCAGTCTCCACAGCTCACTGCAGAGCCGCAGCATGCTGAATAGAAATGTAGAGTGAAGCTGAAATATTGATGGATATCTGCGTCCTCTGCACTCCATTTCCTTGTTGACAAGTGAACAATGGCAACGCTAGAGCATGCAGGCTGAATGATGCAGGGCAGCGTCAAAGCATCTGAGGCATTAGATCTCTGAATGCAGCCTCACAACAAATGTTGGATTCCATATAAAAGAGTGAAAACAACAAGAGAGCGCAAAGCAAGCAGAATTCTATAGGCTCTGCTTTATCGTCACTGCATCTTCAAATACAAAGAAATTAATTTTGGGAAGAATCTCGATACCCCTTTTAGCTTAAAACTGTGTTTACCTCCAATCTCACTTCAAGATAATAAAGTAATTGTAATAAAAAAATGCTAATCTGAAAAAAATGCTGGAAAGCGAAAAGAAAACAGATTATTTAACAGCAACAAAAGTGTTTAAGATTGCAATTTGCCACCTTAAAATTGAACTGAGCTTAATCACTAGAACCTAAATCTATGACTTTAATATACACAGGGAAGCAGCAGAAATATTTATGTGGAGATAACAACAAAAGAAGTGTTACATATGCCAAAGTATAAGAGGACATCCCTCAAATGTGAAGGAAGAGCTTTTATTAATCATATAGTTAATCATTTCAAAGAAAATGTTGAACAACATACTAGGGGTGTAATGATCCATCGATCTGGATCGATCCATCGATTGGTTAAGCAACCATCCAATCAAATCGATGGCAACTCAAAACATCGATCAGTATCGTTATCTTTAAGATACACTTTTATTTTGAAATTCAGACCAGATATCAGTTTCATAGTTTCCACCCAATTGTGCCTCGTTCAGAAGTTTCCAGGACTCTCAAGTCTCACGCATACAGCGTGTGACACATGCATTTGAACCTTTTCGCTCTCTCACACGCCACACCTGATATTTCTCATGCATTAAAATTTATTTTGTAGGGCCCACCGAGTAACACCGCTATATGTGCTTTGGAAAGTGTAACAAGTCACTCTGAACATCATAGCGCTCAACGGGAACTTGACATATCAGCCATATATCAGTCAGAAAATAGCACTGCTGTATCTGAGTGAGATACAGTCGATCTGACCGCAGAGAATGCATACTGAACGCACACGACGGGAGTGTCCAATGACACGAGTACAGTAAGTTATCTCATCATTTGATTTTGTAGCGCACTGGTTAATGAAAGTACTTATTGTACAAAAGGAAACAATGAGAGCTTACTCTTATTCTTCCTCCACACCTACCATTAAACAGTAAATCAAAGTCTAATCACATTGACACACAAACTGTGGTCACCAGGCATCACATTAAAACAAAATCATCAATGTTGTGTCAGTTAAGTTAATAGTTCTACTTTGAACACGAGAAATGTTTGGCTTTAATTAAAATCAAAATTGCACATTTTTAGTTTGAAAGAGCATGGTCAAATGTTGGAGGTCAATAATAATAAAAATAAAATAATGGTACAGTAATTTGTATTATTATTTTTCATCATTACTTGATATTATATACTAAGATCACAAAGTAGCAATAACACCCATTAGGTAATTGTTGGGCCAAAAAAAGCACCTGACTACTAATTAACCCAATTTTAATTTTAAAACAGGATTAGATCATACAGATGATTATAATCCTCTATAAACTATCATACCCAAAGGCAAGCACATCGTTTTACATTTCAGTAATAAAATTCACAAAACATCAAAATTGCTTTGTATTTCTTTCTTGCTTTAGGTGAAATGCGGCTGATTGTGTTAAATGTGTACATAATATCATCCTAAATCAATCGAAGGCCCCTGAATTGAATCGAATCGAAATCGAATCGTGGCAGACATTGTGATATCAGCAAATATCGTTTCGTTGTCCAAAGAATCAATATCGTATCGTATAGTCATGAAACTGGTGATTTACATCCCTACAACATACTCAAGTATATACTTGGGTGGTTTTAATATACCTGGGTAGCCCATCTAAAGGAAATCCTTTACAGTATGGTATAGTATGATGGTGGACAATGTGATATTTTGAGTACTTCTCTTGGCTCCGTGTTGCTTTACCATTAGTGCCTGTTTCCAAACAAGCAGTTTTCCCCAGGAAAACATTACTTTCATTCTTTATTCATTTATAAACTGTTATTTTCTTTTCATGTCATCGTAATGTACATGTTAACATGTGCAGCTGGGTTAATTATATACGTGTGTGTTGATTGTCATTTAGTTCATGTGGCTTAGAAACAAAACTGAATATGTTTTTTCCAATGCTGACCCAAGAGCTGACTGCGGCAAAGCTAGAATTATAAGCCTCTGTCAACCATTAATATGCAAATGTTCTAGGTGGCCTCCTGAGAGTCATTGCCAGGGTTGTTGACCTAGTTTCGCCTTACAGCTGTGACTGGTGGGTGTTTCCTGGGTTGTTAAAATCTTTTTTATTTTTATTTATGGAAGAATATATTGCAAGATATATTGAATATTGAGATTCAGATGGAAAGATCAAGATGTACATTTGGTTCATATCGCCCAGTCTTAAAGCTATTTGATCTCATTTGTCACCATCTTATCCTGATGGTACAAATCATTAGAGGTAGTACAAATATCAAATATGCCAGGCTTTCTGCCAGGGAGAATTGAAGCATCATAGAGAAGATTTTTATTGTCCTTCTCTGTGACATGTTACACATGATAAAACAAGTAGTTTTACAAGGCCAACATATCCTGAAACTCTACAGCTTTCATGTCCTGTACAGTGCTTAAATCATGTAGTCTGTCCTCAGCATAAGCTGAACATCAGACACTAGAGACAAGGACTACAAGAAAAAAACTGGAACACCAGACTGAACCTTAGAATAATAAAGTACCACTCAAGGACTCAGAAGAGTAAAATGTCTGAGAGGAAACACCAGAAGCTTAGACCCAATTGGGTCTTTTTTTTTTTTAGCAACTTTTACATTTTTAACAGTCAATATTTTTGCCTGTTTTCATGCTAGTGGCATGAGATTTTCCCAAGGTTAATGGTTTAAACCAATGTTGAAAATTGCAACTTCTCTGCTCATCACATCTTCACAGTGTAAAAGTTGCACATATACTGCAATTTTAGGACCCTCAGCCCAAACAGGTCCCCATTGACAGCATTCAAACATATTTTGTTGTATTATTGCATAGAAATCAAATACTTTATCACAACAAAAATAGTCTGGATGAGTTGGTAGTGAAGCAAAGGTGTGCTGTGATAAAAATAAATGTGTGTGCTTGTGTCTAAAGGTGCCTCCTTCTCATAGCAATAGAAATTATACATTTTTAGACATCCATACACAAACTCACAAAACTGCCCGGAGACAGGCACAAAACAAAAAATCTATTGGTTGTCACAAAGATCACAGATCTGTTTGATCTGTAAAACTACAAAAAATAAACAGGTAGTTTGACGGCAGGTCATTTTTCAGCAGTGATCTTAAACAAAGAGAATTGAATGACGGTACAGGCTCTTGTAGCTGTTCTGAGGCCTGCAACAGATGAAGAGGACCTCAGCAGTGAAGAATGGGAGTTGAAGAAGTGAAGGAGGACAGCTCAATTTCTCAGGAACCTGAAGAAGAGGCCTTTCCAGAGAAGATACCCCGTATGGATGACACCTCAGATGAAGGCACTGAGGAGTGGGAGAAGGAGGATGTCACCGCCACCTGGAGGTCTAGAAATGGAGCAGTAATTTGGGCCCCTAACTCATCGGGAAAGTTCAGGGTCTGTGCCTCCTCCAGTTCCAAACCCTGGGCTAACATATTTTGCTGTGGCCAGAATAAGAAACCCTCGAACAGCGTTTGGGTTACTCTTCACAGATCAATCAATGTCAATCAATCAGTTTTCCTTGAAGAACTAGGAAAACGTCTCTTGACTCAGAAAGTACCTACCACAGATTGCTGGTGCAGTTTCAGTGGTTAGGTAGGCCCAGGGTTAGGCTCAGATTCAGGCCCAGGCCTTAGGCTCAGGTTCAAACCCCATTCACACTTGCCAAAAAAAAAAACTATATTATCCAGACTTTACTTGGGTGAGCCGTATGTGAGAATGCAAACCCACGACTTTTTCACTCAGACTTTACCCAGGTTATTTTCTCTTGCCCCCCTAGTTTTTTATCCTCCTAAAGTTTGAAGGAGCTGAGGTGTGAATGCAGCAGTGAATAACCTGGGTTACTCCCTAAGGCGAATGGTGAGGGCTGAGGACATCATCCTGTGTGACCAGCACGAAACTGGAAAAGAGAGACTTGACAGGACGAAATAAACCACCAGCCGCAACTCGTGCTTTTGTGCACATTATGTTTCACAGAGTGATACACACACACGCATACACGCACACAGGTACACACACTGGCATGCACACACTTAAGGTTGAATTGTTCCAAATGTTCACTTTTTTCATGTTTTTTCAAAATTGTTCAGTTTTGACATGAAGTTGTGTTTTTTCATAAGTTTATTCAGAATAATTGATGTTAATGTTATAGTTCTGGTTCGAGCTTAAGCTAAGAAAAAGGTTTAAGGTTTTGGGTGTAAAGAGTCCTAAGTGTGAGTTTTTGATATAAACTTGTATTTCTCCAAAATAATGTTACATCAAAATCACTCTGAATTTATCAAAATATACAAGGGCTTTAATAACTTCACCCCCAACAACGCACTCTGTACTTAATGATTATATTTTTCATGTTAAAATAGTGGCTGCTTTTATGACACAAAATGTCATAATAATGTGAAAAATATTTTTCAAAATAAATACAACTTTTATAGTTCAGATTAGGGCTGAAACTAGTTAAAGTATTTTGGCTTTGAAAGTGGAAAATTATTAATCAATAAAATTGTTAGAGCACTTTTCCTGAAGGGACATGTTTGTCACTAAGTGTGACACCGGATGGGTTTACTAAAGAAAACGGCTGAAACAATAATTTAGGAACAACTGATGGAATACTATGACGGCATCACAATCCAGGAAATCAACAAATTATCCATGGCCAGAAGGGAATAATGCTTTATGAGTTTTTGTACACTAGCACAACTTGCATATTTAGCCTCCCATACATTGCATCATAAAATGTTTATTCAACTCAATAGAGCCTCTGTTAGGATTCAGGAAGTGCTTTATGATACATAACCAGTCCTGAGTGAAATTATTATACTTTATTTCCTACAAAAAGGGAACGTTCTGCCTGGCAGCCATTTCATCAAAAGACTTGCTTTGGTTGACTGAAAGCCTTTTTCAGACTATCACCATCTCCAAAATGTCCTTAGATATCCCACAGAGCCCCAAGTTTTCATCTTCCCTTATCTCAAAAAGCCCAGAATTTTATACTAACCAGCCAAATACTTTGCATGTTTTCAATTCAACCCACACAGAAATGTACAAACGCACCAATCTCTTATCCGACTGCGCTGTGTTATTTTAAAAGACTCCCTGAAGGCACTGATTTTATATCAGTATTTGTATGTATCGAGCACAAATGACCCAAATGTTCTCCCGCTTATGCTGCTGCCGGAAACTTGTGTAGCTGTGCAGAAAGTACAAGTGTTTGTGAAGTTGTGTGCGACGTGTTTTTTTGACCTTCAATACCGATCAAGAAACTAAAAGTCTGAATTTTTTTTGGTCTCTCCTTTTTATTATTTATTTTTTTGTCATCCTCAGTGCTTCCGAGGCAGTGAAGGCATCACAGCGGTTTGACTTCTCTGCGTTTCTTTCCAGCACAGCACATCTTCAGCTCACATTCTGCTCTGACTTTGCCTCGCGCTATAATAAGCACAGACCTGCAGGTGACAGATAAGGCGTACAATATCCGCTCTGAGCCACCTGAGCACAGCATCTCCTTCCTCACTTCCTCCCCCTTAAACACCTCTTCCTCTGTTCAACTCCTCTTCCTCCTTACCCATAATTACTTGCTTCAGTCTTTCCATTTGGCTCCTTGATTTTGAGAAGTCTAGTGAGGGATCATCATGCAACCTGTCAGTGGATGGATCATCATGGTGGCACAAATGTGGAGTTTTTAGACAAGGTGTCTGCTAATTGGATCTCTAGAAAAATCACCATCCCTGGCCTTTATGTGTCTCTGGATTTTTTCTGACTGTTGAGTTTCATAAACAATCAGGGACAGTTTGATGGAAAAACAGCAGCAGAGAGCAGCTTTTACTCTTTATCATTTTATTTGATGGGTAATTGATTTTTGAAATAGCAGAGGTGTGGGAAACTGAGCAATTTTATAACATACAATCTTCTATAACAGCATCATTGCAGTCATAGAGCAAGGTGATAGTAGGAAGGGGAGCCTGTAACAAATAACAGATAAAGAAATGGAAGCACACCGCGTAAACATAATATAGTGAAGCATGAAGGAAACAGCAGGGAGCAATGAATAGCGATGGGCAGGAAGATGGAGGTTAGTAAAGGAAGACAGGTGATTTTGTGGAGAAAAGGCAGGGATTTGGATATCACTGAGTGAGGGGTAGTGATAAGCCCAAGAGGATGAGAGCAGCATCCATCTATAGTCGAGCCCCGAGGCCAAGCGGTGCAACTCTGGAGACAGAAATGACATGAAAGGTAGTTTTTTCCAAGCCCAGCTTCTTTAGCTCTCCCCGGTCCTCTTGTCTGCATACAGCAGGGGATACAGAGCGCTGTGATGGAGCGAGTGTTTGCTCCTGCAACGAATTGTTGTTGAAATATCGCTGCAGGGCTCCTAGGAATTGGCCAGATGCTGAGGGAGGCCTCGTCGTGAAGAAGAAAGCCTCTCTGAATATCCGAAGAAGCATGAGAGGGAGACACACACCTGCATAGTGATGTGCTGATCCAACTTTTTAAGCTTTGATGCTGATACACAGGCTTTGGGTATTTATCACCTGTTTGAGTCCATGCCAGTGTTAAATACATACATTACTCATTGTTATGATGAGACTGGGAATTATTTATGCGTGGAAGGCCAACAACACACTAATCAATATTTTAATCTATACAGATACATTTTAGGACCCTAACAATACAAGGACAGTTTTATATAAGTGTTTGGACCTGAGCAGCTATGGACAGTGAGCTCCATCGTATTCCCTTGATTTCTACATATTTAACACTTCATTTTGTGGCCACTAAACACACGGATATTTTATCAGATTGGCACACGACAAGGACTCTGAAAATATGCGAAGATAATGTATGTTTCACAAATAGATTTAAGGAATTGTGTTTGTTGTGCCACCTTTTGGAATGGCATGAAAAACAGGTTTCACCTAGAGATTTGGGGCGCCAGTGGCTTAGTAAGCTCTGTCTGTCACTTGTCAATGTGTCCTTGGGCAAGACACAGAACCCAAAGCTGCTACCACTGCTGCTTCAGTGGTGTGTAAATGGGTATGAAGGCCGTGGATGTGGTAGCTGATACTGAAAGATAACTTAACGTAGAAACTTCAATCGTCAGTGATTGAATTGGTGTGAATGGGTTGGTGTGACAAGCTCAAGTCGATTTACCATTACCATATACCACATTACAGTTTATGAGCAGTTGAGTCCATCCGATCTACTATAAAAGGTCAGTTGGGCTATTTCTAACTCCTTTAGAAAATCCGCCATATTGAATTGATTCCCCAAAAACGGGTTGTTTTGCCATTTCCCGGGGTCATACTTGGATGCACTGGTTCAGGGGCATTCGTCTGTGTAGCTGCAGTTTTGGTTTACAGCAAGAGGGAACCTTGATGTGAGAAAGTCATTCAGAGCCTTTTTCGCACTCTAGGGATGTGGTCATCGCAAGACCACAAGTTTTCACATTTTTCAGGTAACAGAAAATAGTTAATAACATAGCTGTTTTTCATCCACTCGTATTCAAACTGCTCATGTTTGCTGAGGATGTGCCCCTGTACATATTAAATAGTAAAGTTTTGTGAGGGTGATAGCTCTGCCTGGTGGTAACCATAAATATCAAAGTTTATGGTACAAGCTCTTGATATCCACTTCAAATCTGTACTGGATTGGCTGAAAGAAATGATTCAGCACTGTGCAAAAGTCTGGACGTTTTTGTCAGAGGACCAATGCTTGTTTGCTTTGCTGGAGGTATGCACTAAGTCTTTTTTAGCACAAGATAATTCAAACCCACATTGTCAGGACTTGTGACCAGAGTAAACCAGGAAAACAAAAGCAGGAGACCCAAATGCAGGTTAACAAAAAAGGATTTATTTTAACTAACCAAAACAGGAATCAAAAGTTCAAAGTACAAACAAAATCTCTAACAAAGTAACAAATTAAAACTGGGCAAACAAAATACAAATAAAAGTCTCTAGAAAGGCAACCAAAAGCAGACAAACTAAGAAAATTCAAAACTTACACTGTGGCTGAAACTGTTACTGTGACTCTGACATGAGGACGAGAAGAAGAAGAAATGAACCCACCAAGACAAGGGGAAAACACAAGGGTTAAATACATGAGGTGATTGGGGTTGACGAGACACAGCTGGGAAAGAACAATCAGGGATCAGGTGTGACAAGACGAGACAGGAAGCAAAACCTACGGAAATAAGGAAAGGCTGGTGAACTTTCAAAATAAAACAGGAAACACAAAGACAAGACATGAAATGTGAACAAAACAGGTAACTTCACAAGGACCAAAGGCAGGATCACAGGAAACACAAGACAAGAGGTCAAAACCAGAAATACAAGGAGCAATTAATACAAATTAAAACAGAACAAAAATAACATAACACAAGGACAAGGCATAAAAAACAAAACAGAACTACAAGAATCATGACACACATCAGTGTCAACAAGGCGGAGCAAGCCAAACAAGAGGTCAGACATGAAACACACACAGCTTTTGGTAAACTTTAACATAAAGCACTGTGTAAAGACTTCAGATAATTTGTCCTTTACAATGTCAACATTACACCAAATAAGGAGCAAATCTACCACAAAGCATTCCCGTATGGGCAACATGACCTGTCTGTACATTGCTGTCCCTAGCCCCATGTGAGTTTGTGACCCTGTGATCTGACAGCTTTGCTTTTTCCATAGTGTGCTGTGCTCAGCTCCTCTCCAGACACAGACCCAATGGAGAGGGACATGCACAATCCGACAGACCAAAACCATTGTATAGATGAAATGTTGTGCTCACAGACTACATTAAATTTAGGGGCAACAAACGTGAAACACAACCAAACTGCGTAGTCTTCGTTGTTACCACTCTTCATGCTGTTCACCGGCCTATCAAAAACGTAAGGAACTGAGCTGTGTAATTGCCTGAAGGATCATCATATTGCCTCCAACATCCTGTCTAGGTGATCAAGTTTGGTTTGGAGTGAACCCTGAAGGATCAGACAAGCACATCCCTTTTTACAAAAAGGCGCAGTTCCTTATGGCGACTGTTCTGCATGTTCAGTTTGTAAGAAACAACTCTCCAACCTCCAGAAAGATCTCTCAGAAGGCCATGACACTGACAAGTTTTACAACCTCAGTACAAAAGTGATGAGAACAAAAGTTTATGCCTTCAAAAAGTGACAGAGAATCCCCTTAGAGCTGTTTAAGAAAAGTAATTGATTTAAAATGCACACATCATCGTCTCTCATTACGCATTAATTAACAGAAGCTGACAAACAGTATCCGATGGTGTGGCAACTGTGGGAACGTGTGCTTCATCCTCCCATCACCTCCATCTCAAAGCAGTTTCATGTTAGCCTCTCTCTTTTCCTCACTGAAGTTGTTCAGAGGGAAATAGTAGAGAGTGAGGGGAAGTGTAATTGATGAGAAGGTAGGAGTAAGACCGTGGATTCAAAAGCTCTCTGTGTTTGTAGAGATAAGGTATGCTTTGTGTTGCAGCAAGCATTGAAGGTGTTTGTTTGAACAATTTGTTAGCGTGACGCGTATGGTCAGTATGTAAAGTTTGTACATGTCAGCCAAAATGTTCTGTTCTTGAATGTAAATCTAAGTGAAAGTTGCCACGGTAAATCTCTGGGATCCTGCTTAGTGTTCTGCAGCTTTTGGAGATGAAACAAAGAGGATTTATGCTTTTACTGCAGCACCTCCTCTACACTGTTTATTTTAATGGCACTGGAATAACTTGACAAACAAATGGCAAATATATCCTTTGACAGCTCTGGCCTGAAACTGAGTCAAAATCTTGGAGCATCAAAACATCAACCAGATGTCTTTGAAAAACAAAAGTAAACCAAAAAAAAAAATCTGAAATGCTGACTCTCAAGATACATTTCTGAATGCTTGGTAACTTTCATGTACATGGAAGCTACGATACATTGAATTGTAAACATTTATATTTATAGACAGTTCTCTCAAGGGGAGAATGAACGTCTTCTACAATGCAGGAATTTTCACCCGTTGGGACGTTTCTGTTTACTCTCTGCCTCAGTGTGTACTGTATATATGTGCATATTTTGTCATGTTCAAGCTCCTATGCAGAGAAGCACAAACCCCCTCAGTGAACTAAAACGTGTGTGTAACAGCTCTTTGTCATCGTATATTTTTTTCACCAGTGACCTAATCAGAGTAATCATTGGCTCACATGTCCTCAGAGAACTGTCTGTCAGAGATAGATGGCTAGCAGAAATCTGATAATTAACAGTCTGCCGCTGAAGTGCTTGCTTAAAACATTAGCAGACAGTTTTACACCAGACTCTGATTGGTTTATGTAACTGCCACAACAACAACACTTTCCAAACACACAAACAGAATTTACTGTGTGCTTCTGTATAAAAGCTGGACAGTGTCTTCACAACACCTGTTTTAAAAAACTTAGACTAAAACCTCGTCTCAGCTGATGCTGCATTGAAGTATTGTGAAGCTGGGATCAGATTATTGGGTTGCATACTATTACGTCGGGTGCGTAATAAGTTTATTATGTATGTTTACATAATGTTTATTTAGCTGACAAAAATATGTTTGAAGATCAAGTATCTTGAGTTCTTTTTTTTTTTTTCAACCACTAGTTGTTTAAGCAGCTTTGTATGTAAATAAAGAGGAAACTGGTCGTTCATTTTCATGTTCACCTGCTTACTTAATGTGAATTCTCAGAAATATTACACACTTTGTTTATTCATTAGTACTCAGAAATTCGACCAACTTCTAACAGAAACAAAATAAAAACAACTAATTACAAACTAACAGCATACAACAAACAAAACATAGGAAGACAACATTAGGGTTTAAGAGAAATAAGGTACATTAACACATGAAATTTAGTCTAAAAAATGTGTCACTTATCATTTTTTTTCAAATGAACTTTCTTAACTGGATGCACTAATTGCTAAGGGAACAAGCCTGTTACTTATTTCCACAGAGCTAAAGAAATGCTGCCAGGTGCTCTAATGTCCCTGTATAAAACAATATACAATACCTGAGCAGAATATTACCTCCTTTCATAAGACTAATGCCAAGGAACTTAAACCAAAAGTGACAGCTGGAAGTGACTCTGATGTTATCGATACATAACATCAAGGAGCTAATGTTAGCTTATTACTGACAAGTGTTTTGATGTTGAAGAATTGGTTATTGTTCCAGTTTCAACCTGCAGTTATTGATCCAAACACAAAGTAAATCTGTCAATTTTACTTCTGGCAGTGGTGTCAGTGGAAGGATTCCCCAGTGTTACGGAATATAAATTCAAAATGGGACAAAGTATCCTGATATATTTTTGTCCTGGCATGTGCAATACAGATATCAATACACTGGCTGCAAGTTTTGATATTACACAAGTAAATTATGTTTATCAAGCAATTTAGATTTCATTTTACATGTTTACTGTAAGAAGTGTGTTCCTACACTAACAACACTGCTTTTATAGCTGTATTATGTTGTTGATTTAATGAAAAAAGAAAACGTAAGCATTGTTTGATATCATTGTTTGAATTAATGATCAAGAACTTTAATCCTATAATTTACATTAAAAACTTTTGTTGTATTTATTTACATTAAAGCAATTTTATATTTCTCTATTAATGAGATTTTGTGATATTTTTGCAATGTATGGGTTATCACATTATTGTTGTACAGTGATATTACCAAAATGGCAGACCATGTATCACATATTGTATTATTTCCTATATTGTATCTTCCCTGTGATTCCCAGCCCTGATGTAAACATACTTGAAGTGATGCTTTAACATAGGTTAGGCTTTTTGTGATTTAAATAATGTCTTGGGAGCTGTGTATGTGTCAAAAGTGAGCAAATCTTGTAGTTTGCACATTTGTTTCCATTTTTCTGTGGTTTTCGTGCTTTTCATTCATTTTTGGGAGCTTCCCTTCTGTCTGTTTTTGTATAGTCCATGGTGCATGTGTTAACGTCACAGCTGTATATTTTCGTAGATTTTTAGGCTTTATTTTTCAAACAGAATTGGCATACAGAGATGTCAGCCAATCTGAAAAATTAACATGGTCACAAGCTTTTATCTCGGCTGTATTATCAACACTTCTACAAAAAAAGTACAATTCAACACACAGAGCTGAAAGAATTTTAACTGACATATTTGTGAATGAAACTGCACTCAGTAAAGTCATATCCTTTTTTTTTTAAAAGCTCCAGGGATGCTTCCCCTCCCACAGAGAGTAATCTGCAGCTTTTCTGTTTGTTATATATCCTCCTTAGGCTGTGTAAGAACTACTCGATAGATCTGCTGGCACTACGTCTGCTGTTTTGCATAAGTACTATGAATTCAACAGCCTTCCCTTCACAGCCCTACCATTTACAGCGCCAATAAACAGCAGTATTTCAAACAGGGCTGTATACACGGTGACGCTCTTCTGACATGAGGCTGTAACTCCTGCCTCTCCATTAGCCCTGCCAGTAAACCAGACTTTAATTTAAGGTGTCAGCCTGAAATATAAAGAACAAAGAATGTCAGGGTGATTAAAAGTGCCTCAGTCTGTATAGATATCCTTTTCTCTTCCTAATAGCTCCTCTCACAGCTTTGTCCGGTCCCAGTGATTGCTGCCAGACATGGGCCCCCCAAAACTACAGGTGCTTTTGGTTAAAATGACAAGTTAATCCATGTGCATTTTTTGTGTTAGAAACTTGTGTGTGTGTGCAGTGAGATGTCGGTCTGTTTTTCCCTTTGTCTGTGGTGAAGAGAGAGAAAGAAGTGGGAGGGAGCGTGAAATGGTGAAAGGGAATATAATGGTGGTAAACCGAGGTGTGGGAGTGGAATGTAATAATGCCCGTTCATCAGAGCCGACGCACACTTGACAGGCACAGATAGGAAAGGTTGCGCATGTCACCACCCATGGGTTTGAACTGTAGAAGAGGCTCAGGTTATTTTGCCTTTGTTAGAGTACAGACTTCTCACAAAAGCAGCAGTGAAGGGGCTTTGAGAGGAGTGCCAAGCTTTTAGCAAAGTGCTGTTAGCTGCTGTGAAACTGATGGAAAAAAGCACAGCAAAAAACTCAAGTCTGTGCAAATGGTTTTGTCTAATTTCTCACCAAATATACGCCTCATTTGCAGTGGCTTATAAAAAGTAAAAAAAAAAAAAAAAAAGATAGTGCAAGATAAAACAAAAATATACGTTTGAATTCAAATGATCAAAAAGGCCAAAAATCATTTTTTTGCAGGTCCATAAACAGACAAAAAAATTGTTCAAAGAAAACTTCGTTTACACTTGGAAAAAACAGTTGCATTAAGGTGCTGACATGTAACAAACTGAGACAAGCCCCATTCAAGCTGCTGTTTCAAGCCGTATATTTACACCCTTGTGGTGCTTTATCTCTTTACTGAATGTCCCAGTGATGGGATGGGGGGTCGAGTTGATCCCCCATGTCTATTAAGGTAGTCTCAGAGGCATTATATAATGTGCCATTTACACAACAACAAAAACGGAGAGTTTTGTTGCATTTGTGCCTTCTGTTTACACTAGAACTCTGCCCGGAGTGCCTGAATCCGCTAATTTTTAAAACTAGGGTCCAGAGTGAAAGGTTTTGAAAACGTTTTTGTATTTGTCTCCATGTTAACAGGAATCAGCATTGTCAGGGAAAACAGTGACGCGCAGCGCATGCACAGTACTCTTTCAGATAAAGGTAGGCCGCGTAACAACAACAACAACAACACCTATGGCTGACTACGAGCAACATGTGTGTTGCTCACTGTGCTCAATTTGTTATCTGGACAGATTTGTTGTCCAGACAACAAACCCCTCTGTCTTCGTGTGTCCGCTAGCCATTGATGTGCGTGAAAAGTTTGTCCTCACTAGGCAGCATTAGTGTGCAGGTGCATTTTTAAACGCCTTTTAAAACACTTTTTCACTACAAACCTACAATGACAGCTACTGGCCTGGCAACATGGCTACCACGTTTTTAGTCGTTCTTGCGGATCCGTGTGAACACACACCGTCTCCAAGTGAATGCAGACTGCTTCTGAAAACGCGAAGGAAAAACCTTTCTGTTTCTGGTGACAATGGGCCCTTAGTGACGAGGGGGTCCTGTGAAGCAGGAGTGCTGTGAGAGTGTGTCTCTGCCTTTGTATGTATCGGTTGCATGTGCCTTACCCTGCTCTCCACATGCAACACAAAGCATCACACAGTGAACTGACACAGATAGAATATCCTCACAGAATAGAAGTGAATGTTTGTTGTGGCGTCTTTGCATATATCTGTCAAAAAGGCGACAGGCAAACACTGACATACTTCCGTAAAAAGAAATTTAGTATACAACAGTATACATTGCCACTGATAATAAGTTGTGTAACTGTCAGCTGGACGTTACTTGTGCAGTATGCAGGCATTGCCACGTATGTTGCAATTGCCCTGTCACTGGCTGTACTGGAAACTTCCTACTATACTTGCTTTAAAGCAGATCAAATCTCTGCAAATTTGAGTTGTGGATAATTGCGACAAGGCTTTAAATGTCAGCTTTTTATATCTACGAGTCGTTCTATGAAGCTTAAACCATCATATGCAACAGAAACACTTTGTGGGATAACACTAATGCTAGAAATCATCAAGTAAACATGAACATTCATGTTTTAAATACGTTTACTTGATGATTGCTCTGTCTTTATAAAATAAGTGATAAATAAAAGCTGAATACTTTGAAGATTAACTCTTCTTCAGTCGTTCTGGTTTGTCTTTCAAGTTTAAAAAACTTGATTTTTACAAGTCTAAATGTTCATTATTGCTAGGAGGATCTGCATGACAAGTGCCACAGACTGCAGGTTTACACACATTAGCCGTTAGTATCCTCTGACCCTGAAACGTCCTGAAGTTTTCTTCTGAAGTAGCACAGGTATTTAACTGAATTTGACAATATAAGCCCAAGTTTATACACCTGCATCCACAGCCTGTTCATGTCCTCCAGTTACCATTCAGGTTTCAGACACTTATCATTTAAACCTTCTAAGTTTCCATCAGCAGACGTTTTTGCTGTATGTACTCCGTGTTCGTACAAGTATTCTCATGTATCCAAAACAAATATTACATTACGTTACATGTTGCGTTACATTACAATATCACTGTCAAGGTCGCCATATTATCTTGCTGAGCAGTGTTTTTTTTTTTTTTAAGAATTGAGCCTCCCTGTAAACAGCAGATCCACACACTGTCTGACTGCTGTGCAGCCGCTGTTTTAGTCTGTTTGTGAGTCTCCTTAAGATGAACATGATCATTTGACAGACTCAGTGACATTTTTGAGCCATAATAATGATCATTTCTGTTACTTTAGTGACTCAAAAATACTTCTCCACAGTAATTATCAGCTAAAATGCATTATAGTCTACTGACAACAGCAGTACATCCATAGAACCGAGGGACATCATGTTAGTCACATGTCCGAAAATGGTCAGTAGATTTTGTTCATCCACTCATCTGATGTGTGCACCCTACCTCACTAAAGTGTGTTTTCCACACTTAATCTGAGAATAAATCCCCTCTTGTTTCATCTTTTATTTAGTGTTTATCCCTCCTCTCGCTCTCCCACTCACCAAGGCTAAGTGTCAACGCTTTCAGGGCTCTTGTTGTTTAAGGACCTCGTCGCCAATGGCCATGACCACAGAAAGGGAGGAGGGGGATAACGCCTGCATGATTCATCCCTGTCCTTGAATCGTTTCCAGGCAGCCGTTGCTGTTCAGGCTTGCGTAAATTAACAACCTTTTCCCTCCCAAACTGGTGATGGTGGTCAAGTGTCGACCTGCGCCCACATACTGGCAAATGAATTTCACTCCAAACAAAAGCTCTGCTGTTGTACTTTGGTAGTGCTTTACTCGTGTTTTCTGTTTTTATTTTTTTCCCCACGACTTATTGTTGCAAGTCTTCCGACTTCACTACTGTATCTTTTTAGATTGACAAGTGCAGATTTGCTATTAAGAGTCAATATAGCACAAATTCCACTTCTGGGCTTGTTCCATTATAGCCCTGCACAAGCCAAAAACTTTGCATCAAGTCAAAATGATCTGATTCTTGACCATTAAATCACTTGAGTAACTCTATAAATGTAAAACCTCCAAAAAAGGGACAAAAACAAGCTCATTATCTCAGTGATTTGTGCCTCTACCAGCATCTCATTTGCATTAGAGTGTGTTAAGCTTGGCTCCAACTGCAACATTTTCCTGCTCTGTCGACACTAAGAGGGGCCCCTCTCTGGCCCTGCAGTGCACGCTTGCTGGTTGGCTCAGAGCAGAAAAGATGTGAGATCGCCCAGCAAAGTGTGCTTAAATTGGGCTTCTTCTCTCTGAGTCTTTTCTCTTTATTTCTGCACCGAAACCACTTCAGCCATTTGAAATTTCTCTCCTTTTTTTTCCACAATACCGTGTCGAAAAAAAAAAAAAAACGCCTGCTTCATGTGCTTGTGCAAACTCTAATGAGGCTCACCAGGCCATTACCATTTTCAAACAAGATGCATAGGAGAGAGGCAAAAAGATGTTGAGGCTGCTCTGATACAAGGTATTGTCTGCTCATTAGTCCCCTCCTAAAGCCCTCAATAGCTGAAAAGTAGTGGTAGATACTTAAAGTGCTTCTTTGCAAAAGTTTAGAGATTATTAATGAAGTTGGTAATTGGTCCAGCATGAAGTAGAAAGACTTGAAAGGAAATTTTAATCACTACTTGTTTTGGGTTTTGCTTAGAATTGCTTCCATTAGTTGTACAAGAGACTTTTTTAATCTCAGTTGGCTCAAGAGGAGGGAAATCTGCTGTTTTTGCATTCCTTAAAAAATTGCACTTGGTTAAAAATGGAGGGGAATTATGAAACCAAAGCAAGGTTCTGCTCTGATTTGGGTTCCAGTATCTTGCAAAGCTTTGATGAATCTTAAAGAAAGTTAGCTGCTGCACTTTTAGGGGATGGTTGTGTGCCCAGAGCTGTATTTAATTTCCCCCACATGCAATTTTTGAACCATATTATCTTGTCTTCAGGCATGTCTAATGCTCCCATCTATAAGAAGCGGAGCCAATCAGTAGCTTTACAGCTCAAGCCTGTTGGAGTAAATCACAGTGTGAACTAGATGTGACATTGCAATTTTGCAGGGCTGAGAGACTGGTGTTTTAGAGAAATAACAGAGGCTGAAGTATGAATAACTAGAAAAGCATGCTGGCAGTTGTATGCCTTGTTGGAAGTATACAAGCACTTGAAAGCAACAGCACAATGGTAGGTCAAGAAGAAGGGATGGGATGGTTTCTGTGCAAGCTAGGAGTAAACATGAGTCCCAGAAGCCTTGACCTTTGAATCCCAAAATATAGTCAGTTTATCCTGTAAAAATTATATCTGTTCAACATTTAAAGGAAATTACTATTGATTTTCTGGAGAGGTCAAATTCACAACCAAGGGACAATCAAGAGATTTTTTTAATTTTATTTATTCAGCCTTTATTTGACCAGGAAAGTACAACTGATTGTGATTGAATATCTGTTTTTCAAGGGTGTCCTGACCAAGATGAACAGTTGAACAGTTAGCAAAGTTTCTACAAACAACAAACAGCCATACATGTAGTGAAATTATTCAAGAATGAACATTTGTCCAAAAATTCAAGATTTTTTAAGGTTACAAGGTCACAAAAAGTGGATGATCATGATGCTAGACCTCTGACCTTTAAATCTAATGAGTACATTTTTGAGCTACAGATGACATTTGAGCAAAGTTTGATGGAAATTCCTCAAACCATTCTTGAACTACCAGACTCAAAAGGAAGAGAAGAGGCCAAACAGTCTTTGAACTTCCAAATTATAATAAGTCAGCGTGTACATTTGCCAAAATGTTAAGAAAATTTCTGAAACAGTTGAGACAACAATGCCACATGCAATGGATAATCATGGAGAGATGACCTTGACCTTAGGGATAATACCTCCAAAATCTAATGTGTCCATCCTTGGGTCAGAGACAACACTTGTGCATAGAATTAAGAAAATTTATTGATCTTTCACGAGATAGTTTAACCTAGGGTCAGAAAGGACATTTGCCCAAAATATGAATCAGATCTCATCATGTTGTCCAGAGAGATCATGTTCAAATACAAGGGCTGATCATGACCTTAACCTTTGATGTATGAACCTCTTACTGGCATGACTCCATTCACGAGGCAGAGGCAGGGGCAGTATTTGTGCAAGTATGACAAAGACCATAAATGTTTTGCTAAGGTATCATCTTCACAAGCCTGACCATGATGCACAGTGACCTCGATCTTTGATTTATCATCTTCACAGTCTGACAAGTTTGTCCTTGAGCCTGAAGACATTTGTGCAATATCTGAAGGGAAATTCTTTATGTTTTGTTGAATTATCACATTTACAAGCAAAGGGGAGCATGTGTCTCAAATGACCTTTGAGCTTCAGTGTCCAAAATCTGTTAATTCATTCTTTAATCAGTAGGAGAATTTTTCAAAGCTTGTCAGAAATCATCTCTGACATTCTTGATATACCCATTTCATGTAGAGGGGATGATCACGAGAATCAGTAACAGTGATCTTTGACATATGACCTTCAGAGTTTATGAGTTGATGCTTGACCCAGAGACAGTGTTTATACAAGATGAGAAGGAAATCCTCAAAACGACACAGCATACATAAATAGTAGAAGATTATGAGGCCTAGTGACCTTTTGTGTTGTACCTTCATATTTTAATCAGTTTATCCTTCAGCCAGGAGAGACAATTGTGCTTAATTTTACAGAATCCTTTCAAGCAATGCTTAAAAGCAGTGGGTTGTGGGCTTGTGGCCCCCTGGTGGGCTCCAGTGGTAAAACTGGAAGGCTGCAAAAAATCATTGACAAGAAATGTTAACAAACATAAACCTCAGAATTTAAATCATGCTTTAAACTGACATATAACGATCTGCAATTTATTGACGTTATAGGTTTCTGAGCCAGGGAAGAGGATTTTAGAGATTGTTACTGTCACCTTCAGGATATAAGAGTGAGCACTTAACATATCATTAAATGCTTCAAGTGTAACATGAAAATATTAATAAATCTGGCTGTGATGGATACTCCTTTTACTGCTACCTAATGCCATATTAAAATAAATGTACAATAGTTTCCTACTGTAACAGTTAGCGTTATGTTTGTTTCTGTGGTGATATCAGGCTGGATGTTTATTTGATAATGATTATATTGCTCCTTATGCATTTCAAATCAGGACTTTAACACCTCTGTTACACCTCCGGCTTCACTGTAATATTTTTCACATGCACACACTGTAATCCTCTGTTTTTTTTTTAATGATATAAAGGTAAACACTACTTTTATGTAATGGTCGTACGCAGGGTTTTGTGGGCCCAAGAAGATTTTTACACTTCAAATTACTTATACATATACAGCATACTTAAGTTTAAGTAAGGATGCCCGAGAGCAATGTCAGGGTATCTTGTTTACCACCTAGGGATTAACAGGCTAAATGACCCTTGATCCTGTGCCTCTAAAATCTATTTAGTTAATCCTTGAGTCAGGCCGAACATAACACGCAAAATTTTTGAAGAAAGTGCCTTAAGTGAGACGTCATATTCACACAATTTGCTAGACAAACAGACAGACATCTTTATGTGTGCATGGACAACCAGAAGCATAATAGTGTGGGGATTGCAAAAAATGCGTGCAGTAAATGCTTTAAAGTTGCACATATTGGTTGTCACTAATGTAAACACTTGGCTGACAAAACACACCTGAATCACTTAATTTATATTCTTTACGTTCTTCAATTATGTATAGGTTACCTTACTGTAACTAATCCTTCGATAATTTATACATAGAGGAAACATTATCCTGATATGTATCTGCTAAATGGCGTGCTGCTAGTAGGAGTAAACACAGAGACAGCCTTAAGTGATGCATTAGGCGTTAGCTCTTCCTATAATGGGCCCTTCTGTGAGCACTAACAGTGTGCATTCAGCCGTGATTTCTTAAGGTGTTGCCCAACAGACAAAAAGTGACTGAAGTTATGAAAGTGTGATAGAACACAGGTATGTGTGTGCATCTGTACCCGTGTGTCTGTTCTTCAGGCCCCACATATGTATTTTGTTTGCGTGTATCCATCAGAGAAATGTAAAATGAAGGAAGGCTGGAAGAAGCTAAAAGAGAAAAGAGAAAGTGCCCTGGAGAGAGAAAAGAGAGATTGCATGTCACGGTGTGAGAGATAGAAATGTGAGAAGATGGTTGGGGAGGTGGGGGGCTGGAAGATTGCATGAAAAAGAAGCAAAATCCAAGTGCAGAGACGATGGAGTGGGGAGATAGGAGGAAATCACAAGGGAGAGAGTGATGGAGAGAGAGAGGGAGGCTGATGGAGATGAGGGATTAGGGAGAGTGGTGAAGCCACTGAGAAGAAGAAAAAAGATAAAACCTCCTGTCTGGATTCATTGTGTGGAGAGTTGGGGAAGCAAAGGAGAGGATGACGGAGCAGAGGGAGATGGTTAAACTGTATTCCAACCCCATTGGTAGGAATGAGACTAAGTATTGATACTGCAATATTGTGTTGCCCTGGCTCTTTTAATACAATTACAGTTCTCTGGTGTCTAATATGGGTATTTTAGTGAAAACCATACAATTCTTACCAATTTGTCTGATCCTGCTGCAACCTTATGCCAAAAAGCAAAATGTGTTAAGACCTATGTTAAGACGGATGTCATATCATGTATAATATTCAACTTCAAGAAGAGCTTTATTGACATAGATGTTTTATTGTTGAAGGACATCTAAAAAGGGAATAATTAATAATGCTACTAAATAAATGTCATAACACAAAAAACACTAATATTTCATTAAGATAAATGGTTATAGTCAACTATATATTAGAAATAAGTGTGAATATAACAACAAAAGAAAAGAGACAAATTATGTGTATTTTATAGGGGTTTTTTGTCTGTTGTTGAGTGTGCATATCTATTCATTCATTCATTCATTTTCTATACTGCTTATCCCTTTTGGGGTTGTGGGGTCGGGGGCTGGAGCCTATCCCAGATATCATTGGGCGAGAGGCGGGGTACACCCTGAACCAGTCGATAGTGTGCATATGTAGATTTATAAATACATTATGTTTGCATGTGTTCAGGTTCCATGGGTTGTCCTCAGGTTGATATATTTTGCTGCTGTAATCTCACAGCTTTGCATTTGTAAATACAGTGTTGTCTGAGTATTAGTAGTATATATTTTAATTGACAAGGAACTGTTATCCCCTCTTACAGATATTTAGGGTAGGATGTAAATGAGTGTGCACTGTTTGTTGTGTGTCACAGTGGGGACAGTGTCTGTCCTCCTCTGGGAGCCAGCTCTTTTTGCAACCACCCGTCTCTACACCCAGTCTGCAGTCTATGGGTCTGTACCTTGTCAGAGATTTTCCTACTGAAGGTTCTTTAGCAGTGCTCAGATGACCTGCCAGTTTGTATTCTCTGTTAATTGCCAAATAACATTGATTTGCTCTGTGCTATACTCTACCAGGTCATTGCTTGTTGCATGGTCATGCATTGTGGGGTTATTTTTGGTTTACTTGTTTTTCTTGCATTATTTTGTATTGCATTGTATTGTTTTGCAGGATCTTGACCCTAAATATTACATTTTGTATAATATGTGTATAGGGGTATGTGTTGGCAAGAATCTGGTGATGTGGTACAGAAGTGACAATAAAATGTAACACATTTCTTTTTCTAAGTTGTCTATTAAAAAAGCAAAGTATATTTTGAAAAAATGTTGATGTAGTGTTTTTGTGCAAAAAATTACAATACTGGTGTGTTGATATTTTTCTTACATTCCAAGTGCTTTGTAACATGTACTGTGATATAAAATGTGTTTGCTTTTAAGCCAAAATGCACTGAATTTATATGAAACCATTTAAACACATTTACTTTATAAAAAGAAAATGAACCAATATGTTGGCTGTCTTTGCTACAAGAAACCTCTTCAAGAGCATGTCATGGACAAAAATATGCTAAATTTGGGCAGATTTAGCCCACCCAACTTTCTTTTTTACACACTATGAACTAATACTAACTGCAGGACCAATGTAATGTGATGAACGATTTTTGCTTGAAAAATGTGAACTTTAGCCAAGGAAAGTAACATACAACCATCAAATACAGATTTCTAAATATTTGATACTAGTATTATGATAATACACAGTCTTTAGTCACTCACTATTTGGTGAGGGGTCAGGCTATCGCCAGCTTGTTGTGTCAGCTCCTCATTTGTTGCTCTTATTTACTGATGCCAGACACAGACACACGATCACCCTTTCTGTGCCTTCAGCACCACACTGCTCCGCTTTTCTTCTTGTATTCTGACAGATAAAACACACAGCATATATTATGGATTTTGAATGTCTAACAGCGCTCTGCTGATGCTTTTATCCTGTCACATCTCATACCTGGGGAAGTGGCTCAGGGAGTATCTGCCATCTGGGTGGAGTGGCAAATCACTTATTGACATCGTTAGGGGAGCATTTTCAGACAGCTTAAGAACATATTTGTTTAAAAGAAGGAGCAAGTTGATATTTTTTGTATAAAATATAGGTCCTTGGCCTGCAAATATGTGTCTGTTAAAAACTATATTTTGTCTACATTTAAAAGTGTATTTTGCATCAAGATAGTGATAAAAAAAAAATCTATACACCAATAAATCCAGATATTTTGCAGCACAGTACTGTACTGATATTTTAGGACAATACTGTGACATTTTTATTATTCAATGATTTCTTGAAAGTCTGAACTTTTTTTGTATTTTAGTGCAGCTTACACTCACTTCTAGGCAGCAGACATTTAGTCATTGGACTCTCCATCTTTTTGTCACATTTATTGCTATAATTTCTGCCACTGGAACAAAAAAATGAAGTTTTATAACTGCTGTAGCGACCATGATTTAGAAGAATAACACTGATTAGAAACTTCATTTTATGAATACAATAATCTGGGTTTTTAATGCTAGAAAAACAAAGACTTAGAGTGAAAAAAACTGTAAAGTATTACCCTGTTTATAGTATTATTATATACAGTAATATTTTATATACATTCACCTCTGTATTTTGTAAGGAATCATATCTCCAGATTCTTCCCAATACACAACCTCATTTTGCATAGTGACCTGAGTGTTCTTAGGCTACAGATATATTTGCAGTTTTCCCGTTGTGTTTGTGTTTGTGTCCATTAGTAATACGAGCTTAATTCTGTTATATATTTGCCTGTATTTGATGCTTGTTGCTGGAGTATGAAACTAGAGCACACAAAAGACCTCAAGCTGTGTGTAACCTCCTGTTATGTTGGAAGTAAACTGCAAACATGTTGGTAATTCTGTGAGTAAAAGACAAAAACTTCAACCATGAATAAATGTCATCATCACATATTTGTTAGCACTTGATGACCAGTGGTCCGACCTCACCATCAGCATCGTCTGCACTCTATTTCTTAAATACTTTGCTCTATAAACCGTCTTAACTGTCTTGGTGTTATGGTCTGCTGAAAAGATGGTGCTGAAAAATGTCGTAATCAAAACACTGGAAAAAGCAGAGGGTGTGTCCTTCAGTGCTTTACTGTGATTAATCATTGTATCACAAAATGCCAGTCATTAGTTTATATGTGAGAAAATTACAGCCAAAAAAAGAGCTGATACAAACACACCACCAGGGAAAGTAGACCATGGTATCAACTCAAGTCCCATGCTGTGTCCCATTTAGGATCATATACTTGTGGGACTTAAAGTTATCACATTTTGTGGCACTTTCAACAGATCAACACCAAGCCATTGGAACTCCAGATGCAGTAAGCATTGTTTGCTCATAATCAGCATGCTACAAGAGAATTTCATCTTAAAGGTCAACATCACGTATGTCCACCTGTAGATGGTGTTACTATCGATGTGATTGATGTTAATGACATCATCAGTCAGATGAACAGGCATGTTTGTGTGTCACACTTTATTTAGATGTCAGTGGTTGTGGACTTCATCTATCAGTTTTTCTTTTAAACTTTCTGTTGTAGTTGTTTCTTCTGTGTTAATGCTGTAAGATCTCTCTGCCCCTACACCAAGCATAATGGTGACATGTAGACTGCAGCTTGCATCTGCGTCACGTTAATTCTGGACGATGTTCCAAACTGAAATGCTAAACCGCAAAGGTGATGCATGGCGGCAATTATGCATCCGTGTAGTGAACAGCAAGTATGTCTCCAAGTGGACAATGACATTTTTTACCAACGCTTTGCAATTAGACATTTACCATATCATATAAAGTTATATTGTATCTCATCGTGTTACATTTTTATAATGATATCAAGTGGTATGAATCTTAACTTGTAGTCATGTTTAATGGAAGAAGGAGATAAAAACCAGTGGTCAAGAAAGGGCGTAAATAAATGTTAAGATGAAAAGCAGCAAACCAAAGGAGCAAATACAGAAACAGCAGGATGTAGGGAAGATAAATATAAAGAACAACTGAGTACAAAAATACAATCGATGAAAAACTTCAAACATGGCAAGGACTGAAAGTATGAGTGATAACAAGAATTTTGAGAAAAAAGCAGTAAGATGCAGTAAACAGTATTTTAAAGGGGTTATGTCAAAGCTTGGACCTTAATTAGTCCCTGCACGCAACGCTGCTCTCATTCTGAATAATTACTGCATTAAGGCTCATCGTCTTTTTTTCTGATGTCTCTCACTCTCTCTCTTTTGTCTCTCTGACTGTCTCAGCTCATGTAACATTAACCTCCAATCAACTTTTCTCAGTTTTGGCATTTGACTCCCGTCTCAACCTTTTTCTTATCATTCCTCTTTACCATTTCACCTCCTCTTTCCCAACCGACTTGTCTCCTCTCATCACAGCCTCTCTGCTCTTGCCTCTATTCTCCTCTCATGCTTCCTCTGGCGGTCTGTGCTCCCTTTGTTCAGAGGGGCAAGACTTGAACGCAACACTTGATGTGATAAGACCATTCTGCCTCTGCACTGCTGCTTTTTTGTATGTTTTTATCATCCCGCCTAACACCTTCCTCATCCTTTCTCCCTCCTCCCTTGCCTGTGCTTTTTCTTTATGTTGCTCCTGTTGTTTGATGCTGTCATATGGACACCCACATGCCATAGTTATGTTTATCCATTCTGAAAATAGAAGGAGCGAGGGGATGTAGAGGGAAGTAGAGTGAGCAGAGATAAAATGAACAATAGAGAGAGGTTTTAGTGGCGTGTCTCACCTTTGGTCCGTTTCCTAAGCAGCTTTGTTTGGTGGAGAGAATGTACAAACAAAGAGGACAAGCAGGCCTGCAGGATAAATGTGCTTACAGCTCTCTGGTATATAAGCTGCTGGGTAGTTTTGTTACTGTTATTGTGACATGCATGTTGGCGAAGAGTGTTTTATGTACAGATTTATCTTCTCTTAAAACCCAGAAACTGCTTATCTGCTGATGTACACTTGGATTTAAGAATACGATTTTTTTTTTTTTTTTTGCTGTGTCAGCATAAAATAAAGATCATACCTAATGTTTTGTCCAAAAGGTAGACACAAAAAATCTCAGAAGTTTAATACACAATGACTTAAATATTCTCACTAGTTAAACTACTGTTCATTAATTAAAATAATGTCTGTTGTCAGAAATATAACTCATCAAAACCAGCTTTTGTGCATTATGCTCATCATGTTCATGTGAAGACACTCACCAAAAGAAAATTTCTTCAGTATAAAATTAAATGAACACAGTCTGGAACGTAATTGTTATCACCATAAGAAGATTTTGGTACATTTTTTTTTTTTTTTTTTTCAAAAATAAAAAAAATCCCATGTCAGTTTAGCTCAACAAAAAATTACACCCAGAGCAACCCAAAGATGACAAATCAGAAATAACCATAACATTTCTATAAATTGCAGTTTTTTACTCTTGAATAATCAGATATATTCACAAGCATAGGTCCTGTGCATTTAATCTAATGTAAGACCTAAGAGTTAATTGGTTTCAATTATTTTAATTCTTATTTTTTTTATAATATTGCATACTAACAACCTGTCGCACAGTTTTGTGTTGCTAATTCTTGTTTATTATTCAGTTATTTACACAGTGCATGGTTTGTAACCTCTGAATAGTCCTCTATATTTTTATTTTTAACACTTTAAATCTGAAAGAATATGCACTATTCCAAGTGATGATTAGTAGTTATCTCTTATCAATGATCACTATGATCAGCATGTAATTGGCATACTAGAAACATCTTGGTCTGCGGTACTGATATCTTTTCTCCCTGCCACAGTTTCATATCTGGAAAAGAGATCACAGGCTTTTCTGACTCCTAGATTAGCTCAAGTCTTCACACATGTAGTGCCATATGTATAATGATTTAACTTTCTGCAGCTTTAAAGGTGTCCTGCTTGCAGGGTAATGTCCACATGTCTTTACAGAATGTGATTTCACACTGTGTCGATCAAGTGATCAACGCAGTGTGGATGAACTTTTAATTATGGTGCTGGCCACATTGATTTTGGATTTTAATGTTTAAGCTGGCCTGTAGTTCCTAGTTTAAAACACTGTTGCTTGACTTTATTCAAACTCATTAAGCCTGTGCTTCAGGGCTGATGGATGCTTTGAAATAATACCTGTAGGGTGTTAAATGCTTTGTATTTGTGTATTTGGGAGAACAAAAAGTGCTTTAATCAAGATTATTGCAAATTCTCAGTGTTTTAGGGCAACTTATTAATCAGAACATGGTCAGCTGATTGATTCACAGTTTGCACTGTGTATATAAATCCATTTCAAATGGCATAAATACTGAGCAAAAGAAACTCACAAGTTGCATCTTCTGCTTGAAAATGACAAAAAAGAGTGAAATGTCTGCCCTCTGTGAGAAAGTCTAACATGGCTGTCATCCAGATGTGTGGGTCCAAAACCTCATCACCAACAAAAATCTCAGATGAAAGTACTGACTGAAGACATTTGGCTGCAGTCTTTTCTGTCAAACTGCAGGATTTTTGCATTTATAAGAAAGAAAGTCTTTGAGTTGTTTAAAGGAGCCAAATACATCCCGAAATATCATTCTTCAAAGTCTCTTTAGAGTGTTTTTTCTTTGGAGTTGTTTGCCATGGTGAAGATGTTTCCCTCATCCCGCTCAGTTAATTACCTCACACAGCTATAACATGAGCCTTCTAATTGTGAAATATTTCTTTAAGTTCCTCTATTTTGTATGGGCTGTGCTATAGGCGATTTCCTCACACAATAGAGGTTTAGACCAACTGGGAATATTCCCAAGGGATGGCTTTCAAGTACTGTTTCATAGTAGCTAGCCTAGTTTCTCAAAGCAGCATCTTCCAGCTCCACAGGGGAACCTTTTAGCTGTGTCTGCACTTGCAGAAATATCATCAATTGGCAGAGCAGAGATTTCCTTTGACTTTCCTCTCTTTTTCTTGTATTATGTTTCAGTTTCTTTCAAACAATGTTTTAACTTTTCAAAAAGGGGTCAGTCTGCATGAAGCAGCTTGGAAAATACACTGCCTGGCCAAAAAAAAAGTCACCACAAAAAAACAAAAAAGGTCACACACTCTAAAATTTTGTTGGAACGCCTTTAGCTTTGATTCCAGCACGTATTCACTCTGGCATTGTTTCGATAAGCTTCTGCAATGTCACAAGATTTATTTCCATCCAGTTTTGCATTAATTTTTCACCAAGATTTTGTATTGATGATGGGAGAGTCTGACCACTGCGCAAAGGCTTTTTTTTTGTTTTTGTTTTTTTTCTTTTTTCTTTTTTTATGATAAAAAAGAAAGAAAAGTACTGCTAACCCAACGAAAAACTTCTGACTGTATGCCATAAGTTTTGAGTTAAACTGATGTGATCCTTTAAAACATGTATTACATTGAGTATATTTATTTTAATGGACAACACCTCTGTCTTTCTCCGTTATACAGAAGTGAAGGGTGTTGGCACATCAAATACAGAGATGAAGACCTCCATGTTTTCTGTGTTAACCTGGAAAGAGTTGTCACACCTTTTGTGGCAGTTTGGAAGTTGAGCCAGATATTCAGTTTGTCAGTGTCATTGGGTTTTAGGAGACATGCAACTGAGCTTCATCATCATAATAACTAAATTATTATTTTTTATTAAAATCTGCTAATGGCATGCCCACAGGTAGCATTAAAAGGGCAAATAAAATGAGGTCAAGACAGGACCTTGTGAAACACTTTAGGAATGAATGGTCATTATTGGCATATAATGCTGCGTTCCAGTTGATCTCGGAACTGGGATAGTCCAAGTTGCAAATTGGATATGTCACTGGGAACGCCCCCTTTGGTCGGAATTCCCTACTTCGAAGTCGGACATCTTTTACCTACCCCGACTTTACCAGCTCGAAACTGGAACGCGTCTTGCTGGGATGTGACGTAATTCCCATTTCCCTCTTCCCAGTCCTGATTTAAATGGAACGCAGCATAAGAGCCAAGTGATCTGAAGCACAGAATTAAGATGTGGAATTGGGACATTAGATTTTTTTTGTCAATTCATTAGAGTTTTACCCCAAGACTACACTGTGTAATCACAGTCCCTGCCACAGTATCATATGGCACCCTCAGGCTCCAAATGATGCATAGCTTGAAACTCAGTTATTAATTAGACAGGCATAAAGTTGACTCACTTGCTCCATGTGCTGCAGCTTGATGTGTGGTCTTCTCATCTGCAACCGTGTGGGCGAGATAGTGTTCCCGCACTTCAGAATATGTGAGTGTACATGCCTGAGCCTGGTGCTGATGGATGGGATCATGCATAAATGTGCATATTTTCAAAAGCATTAATTACACAGATGACATCAGTGTGCGTGCGCGAATGTGTGTGAGCGCATGGGCTTGGGAGCAATTATGCTGTAGATGATGCTGTGCAAGTATACGTTAACATACACTGCGGCGGTCTGTTATTGATTTAGAGGAAGCCATTAATGTGGCAGCCTATCCCATTAAAAGAGGATCCTGCTGTGAATAAGGCTTAAAGGAGCATCTGGCAGAGAGGAGCTGAATTGTTTGATAAGAGAAAAATAGACGTCTGGGAGGGGGAAAGCAAAACAAACATCTATTGAGCTTTTAAGTGATCAAATGGAGTAAAGAATGATGTCGATAAAGACAGACAAAAAAACTAAAAGGGATGATGGAAGCCAGTGCAAGTGATGGCAAGAGCAAAATCTACCAAGACAGCTGTGCAGGAAGGGGTGAGAAAAAAAATCTGTCTTTATGTTAAGCACAAGGTTAAACACACACACACAGAGCTACACTGCCAATAAGCCGCAGGGCTATTGTGCAAAGCAGGCACACACACACAATACAGTACATGCATAATTGATTTTAGAGCTATTGATCCTAATTGGCTCTGTGTGGATAAAGTCCTGCCCTTTGGTGACAGTTGGGGCTGTTTTTATTCTTCCGGGTAATGAAGCTAAAAGCTGCTGCTACTCACATCATCATCTTTTTTGGTCTTCAAGAAGATGCATGGCACCTATTTCCTGCTTCTCTCTGTGTGGCCAGGAAGATGCAAATGTAACTGAAAAAGAGGACAGGATACACGAGGAAGACATGATCAAATAATAACCAGGGAGTATAAAACGACCGCACAGAGATGGTGACATACTTTGCATAGCTTCTGGTGAGGCAAAGCAGGATTCTTGCTGGGATGCTTCCACATTTTCATTACAGACCAGCAACACACAGCCAGTGCTCCTCTCTGATTGGCTCCTCCTTGTCCTTCCATACTTAAAAGGTTCAAGAGTTCAAAAGCGTATCTCTAAGATCATCCTTATGTCTGACCTCCAGGTACAAATCTCCCCTCAGGCTCTGATTCCCAGTCTTTCCATGCTTCCTTGACTCTGACCGTCACACTCAAAGGGTTTACGTGCACACTGCAGCTCTGACCATCATGCTTCACTTCTTATCGCTCTCACAGAGGTCATTGATTCCTCTCTTGCTGCACATAGATAGATGGAGATGCAGACCCTCAGCAACAGGCTGAATTGTTCTGTTGTTTGACCCTGATAGAAGACGATGTGGGTTTGCAGATTAACACCAGGCCTTATGTTAAAGCAGAGGGCTTAAAGGGATAGGTTGGGGTTCTTGAAGTGGGGTTGCTTGAGGCCCATGGCACTCGTAAATAATATTGCCAATAAAGCAAAAGGCCAGGGAGATTGATGAGTATGGATGCTGGGAAATATAACAGTAAATGGGTCCACCAAAAGCCTGGTATTTACCCTGCTTTCAGGGTTAAACTACTCAAAGAAACTATGTTAGCTTGAACAGATGCAACAGTAAAAAAAAAAAAATTTACAGCATTTCACTATTTCTCAACAAAATCCTCCAACAGCAACTTACTGTCTTCTCCTCATCAGCTGCTCAGGTCAGAGTGTTACAGCAGGATCAGTTAGCGGCCATTAGAGCACAGTAGAGCGCAAACTGATATGAATCTAACTCTTTCAGATATTAAAAAGATAAGTTGTTACTGAATTTTTCCCATATTCAATAATAGCTGAAAAAAAAATGGGTAGGGTTCTAATTTCCATCGTGTGACATGGGCGTCCGCCAACATCAGAAAGGTCCAGTAGGAGCTTCTTGATTTGTGGGCATGGGCTCATAGTTCATACAAATGCATCACGCAGTAACTTGTGATCCGTCCTGCTCCTGTTTTTCCCATCTGTCTTTCTACCCTGTTTTTTTGAAGACCGAACAGCTGATGAGGAAAAGCATTGTTTTGTTGGTGGAAGGATACATAACCCAGAGGTCGCATCACTCAAAAGTTCTAAACACAGGCTTTTCAAGGAGTAATGAAACGCTAGGCTATAAAGAATCTTACTATAGCATCTGGTGCAGCCAATGTTGTTTTTTGTGTAGTTTTAGCCAAAAAGTGGGGTTAATTATGAGGTTTTTGGTGGCTTGATTTTCTGCTATATATTATCCAGCTTCAATGCCTAGCTAAGGGTTAGAACTGGCCAATCACTCTATCAGCAGTCATATTTCCTAGTGCTATAGGCCTCAAGCGACCCCTCTTTAAAAAACCTGAAATGTCCCTTCACTGCCACAAATATACTTGCTATGGATGCAAATGTATGATTGTTGCATTCATTCAGCTCAAGGCTGTGCATATCCCTTCAGGTTGAAGGCAGTTGCAGTATGCACACAACCGATAGGGTCAGTGTAATGGCAAAAGAGATAAGTTCATACAACAGCAGGAACAACACTGACAGCAAGATATCCCAGAATTTATACCTTTAGTGGTATTCTCTCATACAATGCATGTCACAAAGGCAAATATATATTTACACAAGTGCTCATGATGATGGTGGGCTTAAAAGAAAACAAAAAAAAACCTCCATGGTTATCTCTGGTTTGAAATGGTAGATTTGGCAGATGTTTTTACAGGCCGGATGTATACATCTTCGGAATATTTACAACCAAGCATACGCCTTAGATTCCAATAGCCCTGAACCTACGCAGAAACCTTTTAATGTAGTTGGACGCACACTTGCAGCCTGCAAGCCTTGTAGTTGGTCTCTAGGGTAACACCCGATGACTAACAGTTTCTAAAAGATGTCTGCAGGAATATTGTGTGTACTTTTGTGTAGTAGAGTAACTGCAGAAAACAAACAAGTTTCTGCACAGATATCAGATGTGGATTTCCTTATCTGTGTTCTTATGTAGCCAAACAAGTGCAAAAAAATGTCCTGCTCCTGAAGTTCAACTAATTCAGCAGATGTACACTCTGTCTCTTCCTGAGTCTACTTTCTTTATTTGTATTATCATTTTTTTGCAGTACAATCAACTGCTGCTTGTTATAATCCTACATATACAACCAAATATCAGTCAGAGTAAGAGACAATAAAAACAACACTTTGTACATTGACACAGTTGCCCACTGGCATCCTCTTGTGGCCCTTATAAGTATGGATGCACAATATTATTCTAACAATATTGGTATATAGGCAGATTTTCCCCTGAAAGGTGGCTATCAGTATCAGCAGACCAGCAAAACTTTGCTGATATTTTTGGTCCCACATATTAGCCAAAAATATCCAATATATTGGCTGCAATATTGTTCAAGTGTACAGTAATGGTTTACCTCATGATCAGTTAATGTCTACTTTTATAAATTAACAGTATTATTTATTAAAGAATAAAATGTTGTTTTTCTTTTTCACATTATTTTCTTACACAAATAGACTGTTGTCATTAAGGAAACTGGCCAATTTTAGTCAAATGAAGGCTTTGTATTCTTTAAAAAAGATTTTGGTATTGATTTCTGTATCAGCGATAATGAATTTGGAATTATCAGCATATCAGATGTCGATAAAATTCCAATATCTGCATCCCTTCTTATAAGAAAAAACAGGACTTGAAAGTCCTCCAGTGAAAGATGGGCCAAGAACGACTGCTTCTGTGTTGTACATTTTGAAGTGCCTTTGGCACAGAAGGTTAGTCAGCTTCAACTCCACCTTAATGTGCTCGGTTTCAGTTGCTGTAGAACTCGGTAGGGCCAGAATTGAAACTGCACTGCCAACTAGCATTTAAGTGAAGTAAAGCAGAGCTACAGAGACACACCAGCGAACAAACATAAATGTTCTGGATGTTGTGGGCCATAGATACAATGCAAAAGAAGAACCAGGTTTTAATCAGGAGAACAACAAGAGCAGAGGAGAAGCCAAAGGAGGCCTGGCTTTCTGTATGAGAAGAGATATTTTCATTACAAACCCTTTCCAGACATCTGTTTTGCTTGGCTGTGTTTGTATGTTAGTGTGTATGTGTGTGTGTCTTAGCAAGGTTTATCCCACTTGATCTGGAGACAGATCTGGGCCTGACATTCCTGCGCCCCTCTGCTCCCTGAGCTCAGACTTACTGTAGCGTGGTCTGCCAGGATAAAATGGGCTGGTGCTCACTGTACCCTTAACTGATAAGCCTGCAGTGGGCTGTCCGTGCTGCCCTGTGGCCTTTCTGCATACTAATACATGCACACAGAAACACACAAACAAAATGTGCAGAAAGAATGCCAAAAAGCTGAGGTTTTACTTCAAACTTTCCCCAGTGGGCAGTAAACTGAATGTCAATGTGAAAATGTCTCCAGGGCAGGTTTATTTATAGTTACTCTAAAGTGGTTTAATTTCAAACATCATAATTTAGTAAATAAATCACGCAATTATTGTACAAGTGTTCATGTTTTGCGTGATAATCAAGCGGCAGGTTTCTACAAACTGCAATTAGTCCTGTCTGTAACACTATGATCTATGCTCGAGGAACTAAATCAAGTGCTTTCAGCTGGAACTCACCGAAACACAGCCTCCTGTTGCCACAGCTCCTCAGAAGAAAAGGTTGTGCACTGCCTGTGTACTCAGGCATGTTTATTTGTGAAGTGTGTATGAGCAGAATAAAAGCTAGTGATGCAGCTTGCACTTTTAATGCTTAAAATATCAGACATACAGTCTATGTTTTACATTTATATCTTCAGTTTTTCCTTTAGCTGTTGGCTTATTTTTGATTAAGTATATTTATTGTAATCTTTTATCTCTGTTTTTTTGGAAAAAATGAACATTTCCTGCTCTGCCTTTGACACATGTTGTAATGCAGATATTTTGTTTCCAGAATGATATAAAATAATTTGATTTTTAGTCCTTAGTTTAAGCATTGCTACTATCCATGCTAGCTGAAAAAGAAGTCAAATCATTCTCCCTTGGATATTTCACACTGTATGGATGAAGAGCCAAAAAGAGGACAGATCCTGCATCTTTGTGTGTCATCATGTCACCACCAATACAATAACCTGCACTATAGGACCATCTTATACCTTTTTTAATCTCCTCTTTAGGACTGCCAACAACTGAGCCACTTCCAGCCAGCAGGTGAACCCGTGAGTGGCAGCATGAGGCTGACTAAAAGCTTAACGGCCACTTATGTGATCAATAAAACCAACGTCTACACAGAAAGCTTTACCACTTAACTTTGAAAAAGTGGCAATAACCACGCACTAATCCGATAACTACGTTATGTGGATGTGAGGATAGAACTTCTCTGAGCCCATAGAGGTGCTTTTATCCTTTTAATGCTAGTAGGGTTTATAGGCTACCACCACGGCTGAAAACATATCACCAATACACTCTGTGTGCCCCTTGTTTCTATTGTAGTTACTCCCATAATTGCACATTGTTCTATATCCAGTAAGTATTTAATTTCATTGTTAAAGATAACCTAAAATGTTCCACAGCTCCCATCTAAATGTAAGTAAGATTGCTTTAATTCTTTCAATTTAATTCATTTTTTGGGAAATATTTTATTGCCAATTTAAAAACAGAACTGTAACTACAGCCTGGTAGTAAAATACACTGTGAGGCACAAAACTGGCAGACAGTCAATGTACAGTGGTTGGTCAGGAAAGATAATTGGGGTGTTTTGTGAAGAGGATGTATTGTAACAATATTTGAAGTCACAGTGACCTTGTACTTAAAAATGTTTCACTTTAGTTTCATGTGTGGACTTTTTTCAGAATCTAGAAGACAGTCCCTCAAGCGTTCTTAAGATGTTGCCTTGACAAGCAAGGGATGAAGATTAGACCAGAATACTTTAACTTTTGAACTGAGTCTTTCAAAATGTAATCAGTTCATCCATGAGTTAGGGGCCCCATTGACACTTTTGTTTCAAGCTGTAATACTTGGGCCAGAGTGACGCTTTGCCTACACTCCGAACATTACAGAGATGGGACGTGGATATCAAGTTGATAACCTATTTGCTTTGCCCCCAGAGGTGCTCCTGTCCTCAGCAGAGGACTGTGAGTGTGTGTCTTTGCCTTTGTGTGAATGTGGAGCACTAGTTGCACATGCTCTCTGTGTGCATCCAAGGCCACATCATACCTTGAATTGACACAAATGTTACACCCTTACAGAATGAATATGAACCCCTTGAGGTGTAATAATGACAGAGGTTTATTGTGGCGCCTTTGCGTGAATATACCGTGAAAAGGCATAGAGTGGACATTTGTCCAAAGTAAGAAGAAAATCTTTCCACTCTTCTTTAAAATCACATTTACAGGCATTGGATGAAGGTATGGCTGACCTTGACCAGTGAGCGTTGATGTCCAAAAATCAAATCAGTCAGTGCAGATTTAAGAAGAAACCCTTTTATGCATTTCTGAGATGTTGTGTTGCCATTAAGAGATGAAAATTAGACCAGATGACCTTGACTTTTGACCTTAGACCTCCAGTAATCACTTCATCTTTGCGTCATCAGCTACATTTCTGTGGAGGGGTTTGGTTTGAGTCAGTGCAGGTTGGTATGGTTTGGAGTGGTAAGCCCTGATCTTGCTTGCATTTTCCACTGCCAGCTGTTCTCTCACCTGGGGGTGGGGGTGTAAACCAGAAGGGTAAGGGTCAGCTACGCCCAGCTCTCCCTGCACTTCTCCTCTCCAGAATTTTCAGAGAAGGGTCACACCTGAGAAGTACTCCATGGAGCATTGTTCCACGTGGACATTCTGTATAGCAAAAGTAGTAGAACAGTTTATAATTTAAACATGGTGCACTATACTGTTTTGATTTTAGCTGCTATCACACAGGAAGTGATCATTCTTGTGACCGATCAACATCTGTAGTGTTTTCAGCTTCACCCTTTGGCTCAGCTTGGTATGCTCGGCACGCCAACAGCAAAGTGTCAAAAAAGTTGGACTGCAAGGAACAGCTATTTAAGGTAGCTTTCCTTACATTTGACACTAAAAACACCTATAATTGCATATTATAGTTGTTATATAAGCCATACTGAACCGGAATGCTTGTTGGAAATGCAGCTATTTTGGACACAAGCACGTTTTTTACACACCTTGGACCTTCTAGAATTTTTATCTTAAGGTCAGTGTGGACTTTGGTGCGAAGTGAGAAATAAATCCCTTAAAAACTTTCAAGCAAGGGATTGAGCATGAGGCCAGTGACCATGATCAGTGGCCTTAACCTCCAAAGTCTTATCAGTTCATCCTCACATCACATTGGATATTTGTGTTACAGGTAGTTACAGGAAAATTTCTGCAAGCTTTTTTATAGCAAGCGAAGGGACACTGACCTTGGCTTTTTAAACCTATCTTTGACTCCTGCTGTTCAAGGCATGAAAGTTTAAAAATCAATAGAAAACTTAAAAGTCCTCACTGATTTCTGAAGTCTGTGCTTTATGTTTTTTTTTTTCATGATCATAGCAGAGGTATTTGATTTTGTTTTAGAAAATGAGTACATTTTCCTCCCAAAACTCTTTTTAGCTCAAGCTCCCTATTCTTCTTCTGCTCTGTTTGAAGAGCTTTGAAGCAAAGGTTGTATCCAGCAGTGAAACTTTATCAAGATTTTCAGTAGAAGATACGACTGGGAAGCATTCATATTGTAAATGTATAAAACACTTATGATAAAAGTGCTTGATCCTCACAGATGAAGTGCATGATTCTTGAAGACTGGTACTGTGATGCACTCCTATGATAGCTAGAGTCTTAGTGAGGGGAAGCACTTTAGTTCCTTCAACTCCAGTAACAGCTTATGACAACTTCATCCAGTCATCAGTTCTGGTTTTCCCTCTGCAGCTCATCGTGGTTTGGTAAGGTTGCCTCTGATTTTTCAATGGCTCACAACACGCAGGAAGACGAGAGGCACTGCATGTAATCAAAAGTGTGCCAGACACTCGAGCATACTAATCCGACAAAGTTGATGATAAAAAGTTTAACATGTCTCCCTGCATGACAATTTTTGTTTGGCTAATCATCAAGAAGTTTGATTCACATCCAACAGTGACAGTACAAAATAAAATAATAAACCAGCACCTTTTTCAGAGATTTAGTCATCTGTAACTGCCCTTGATTTAGGCTTGTTATGATTTAGGTTTCTGCCAATACAAGTTCTTACTAATTACTTTAAAATGGTGACGTCATGTAAGTAGGGCTGAAGGACGTATTGTTTTTCTACATGGTCTTGTGTTCTAAAGCATGTCATGCAGCCACTAAGGTGCTGTTTAATGTGCTTTTTTTGCTCCTTCTCTATGACTGATAATCTAAGTCTGAAATCAGCCTCAGTAGTCAGAGAAATTATCACTGTGCATGCAGACTCTGAGTGTCTCCTGTATACATGTCTTACAACAATGCTGCTCCAGACACGATGGACATGATGAGCAGAACATAGTGCATTGTTCCGCTGCTCGTCAAAGATATAAACAAGTAGCCCACAAGACACATCCCTCTCCTCCTTTTCTCCTACTTTATGCTTGTTTGTCTGCACAACTGTTAAAGTGCTTAAGGAAGGAAGGAAGGAGGGCAGGGGCGGGGAACACAGAGGCAAAGGGGACCTTAGCCCTAACAGGGGAGAGTCCTGATGGATGATCCCCCATTGATCTAAGTTCATTAAGGCACTTACGTGTAGTTTGTCCTCACATTCTAAACCCAAATATAGATTTAAAACCTAAAAAAGGTGAAATTAAATTTCCACCAAAAAGAAGTCATCATAAACAACTGTCTTTTTATTTAGTAATTATTAATTATTAATTAATTCCAATAAGTTTTTTTTCTTTACTCTTTATTTCAGATATCCTTACGATATATCCATGTTTCTTAAACTGTAATACAGCATTCCTAACATCAGTGACTTTTCTCTTTC
This sequence comes from Cetoscarus ocellatus, assembly GCA_037902135.1. Lineage (NCBI taxonomy): Eukaryota > Metazoa > Chordata > Actinopteri > Labriformes > Labridae > Cetoscarus > Cetoscarus ocellatus. The sequence continues at coordinate 2,503,773 of JBAMNC010000262.1, forward strand.
TTAATAAGACTTAAATAAAAAAACAAAAATATAGAATTCAAGGTTAGACTGTTTGGGAATGACACAGAGTTTTAATTTCATGAATAACATTAATTGATCAAATATTAGGGGCTTTAGCCCTACAATCCACCCACTGGCTTCACCCGTGAAGGACAGGATTAATTATACAGAGTAAATTGAGAGTCAAAAAGGGAAAAAATGTAGGATTGAAATGTTATTGATGGAAAGAAAAGCAGATTGGTTTGCCTCTAGTCAAAAAATGTACCATATATTGCAAAAGAAAAATAGATAGTGATGTTAGCTTTTCCAATACTGCTCAGCCCTACTTCCAAGAAAAAACAAAATGAGCATTGATAGTACATACTTTTGCTGTTGCATATGCTATTCTTTTGTTACCTGTATTGTCCATTTCTTTATTGGGGGGCAATATTGAATAGCTTACTATGTAGAAAAGGCAGAGCGAGCTAAGCATCTTTGGCTCTGATATAAAGTAATTTGTACCTGAGTGAACCACCTAAATCCTTGTCATTCTATTCGATAGGTATTAGCAATGTTTTACTGGTACTACATGGGTGCTAGAATTCGATGTATACCCACCCTTACACTTGACAAAGGCTAAGCAGGGGATCAAATCAACCCTACCAGAAAACTATAATGAGACTGAGATCAATGGCATACTGCTTTTTACTAGCAGTGTAAAAGGGACAAGAGATTTCAAGTATTTGTGGTTTCGGGTTTTTAATCACTGTTCTAAACAGTGTTTTCCATCTCTCTTCTGTTCCCACAGCACACAGCAGATGAATGTTTAAATATGGTCATAAAATTTACAATGTGGTACATATAACATAATGTATTATAGTATTCTTCAATCATCCCCCTGCCATGTTTATATGTCAGAGAAAAGCTTTTGATGAAATAAAATATTTACTTTCTGTGGTTTTGAATCGAGTTTCATTAACATCATGACTCTTAATAAATGCCAGCATGTGTACACCCCCCAACATCCACCCAAAATCAGGGCCTCTCATCCATTTTCTCTAAGTTTTAAAAATTTCCGCTCAACAATCTCTTGTCCCATATCAGGCTGCTGTCACTGAGGCTGTCAGATGAGAGTGTGTCTCTCCTCTGTGACTCCTGGTTGTCATCCTGCCTGCTGTTTTGTCAGTCTTGCCGCAGGCTACAGTTTTTTATAGTCTGCTGTCCTCTCCTGAGGAGGCTGGTTGGATCCTGTTTCTGTAAATGCACACAGAGCTGAATAGCTTTCTTAATCTCCACAGTCTTATCAGTCATCTCCATCACGTCACTATAATCTGTTCTGGCGCATGCGTCCAGTCGAAGTTCTGTTTGTGTCCACTCTCCTCAGGCTAGCCTCCACCCCTTCCTCACCCACCTTTTAGCCCCAAAGAACAGTTGCCATGGCGATTGTGTCTGTCAGGTTTAGTGGGACGGGCTTGTAGTGAATGGCTCTCAACGATCCAGAGCAAACTCTCTCCCTCCCCGCTCCTTTGCCACCTTCAGGAAAAAAATAGCCCATCCCTCAGAAACACTGAAAGGGTGAAAGAGAAGAAACTCCCACTCCTGTGCCTCAGTGAGTGACAAACCTTTCTTTTCCTACAGTCTGATTCGCTGTGATACACCTGAAAAAAGCGATATTCATAGCACATTTTTTATTCAACAGTCAAAGCCATTTATATATGAATACACCTTTGTGATGTTCTCAACTCTGCTGCAGGAGTGAGTCTTCTTTTCTGATTCTTGTATCTACACCAACATACACCCTTATTTTTGTTATTTTAAACTCAATAAAAACCCACAAAGTCATGACATGCACTGAACATGTTTTAAAGCTAGGGTATGTAACTTGGATCAGACTGCAGTGGAAGTAATTTTACTCCCTCCTCCCTTCCATGGTTGTGCCCCTAGTCAGACCCCTCCCCTTGTGCACAACCAATCCACTGTGTCAGTGTGCCTTTAGCTGCCGTTAGCATTATGCCATTGTAATGTAGTTGCTGCCACAAATGGCCCGTCATAAAATTTACATTACCTGAATAATCTCAACAACAGACATATATAACAAGCACATCTACCTTAGTAGGGTCATATAATAATAGCAGTGTCTCTGAACTGAGTCCTGATTGGCCAAAAAGTGGGTGTCCCTTGCTAGATTTTCTTAAGGCTTGATACAGAGCAAGGAGGGGGCACAGATGTTCAATAATCTCTCATGTGGCTTCTGTAATAGATTAAACTGGTAATAATATTGTTTTGGCCAGCTACACAAAAAATAAAGTACACACTGCAGCATTAACTGTTACGTTTAATCAAAGGTAAGCTAGCACAATAAGGGTTTTCTTTACACCACTGACTAAATGTGTTGTTTCAGACTAAGGCCTTTACACACCAGGGGCAAGGGCAATTAAATGGCATAAAGTTGCAAATAATTTAGAGTTGCTTTTTACGCCCTTCCTATTCACATTAGAATTGAGCTGTATTTGCCTATATATTGTGTAGAAGTGACTATGACCTGGTGCTCATATTAACAAAACAGAAATTTTATGTTGGTGAAACTTTGTCTTGCTTTGTTAATGGGTGTATCCCAGTGTATTGTTTATGTACTTTCTTGCTTCACCTACAAAAAAGGGAACTTAATAGGTTTATCTGATTCTGTAAGGAGAGGGGATCTTGGTGAGTGCCCAGTCCATTCAGGAGCTGAAACTGTACCACAGCTGCTTAGAACGAACTGGTCACAACAGTTGAGGAATTCTTACTCTCACCATTATCATATGACAGCTTTACCATAGTTTATCTTTAAATTCATTATCCTTGTCTTTTTCATTGTCATTTTTTATGGTTTTGGTCAAATAAACTGAGGTGCTGTGATATAGACACGTGACCAAGTAGGCCACCACAGAGCTAACCACAGCCCAAAGAATAAAAGCTGCTATATTGCTCGACAGTGTGTAAGACTGGGTATAAATAGGAAAAAATAATCGTTGATGAATTGGGCACACAAAAAAATCGTACTTGGTCCGCAAAGGTGTTTATGACTGAATAATGATACATGTCAGTGACATCTGTGAAGCTGAAATTATCAGCCTGAACTAGACTCTGGTGTTGTCTCATGTAGTCATGTTTGCCCAAATTAAATTGTAATAAATCATTTTTTAATATGTGACTAGCATAGTACCTAGATGATGCAGTCAGAGACTGTGACTCGACCAGGTATTTTTTGTGCATGTCTCACGGTCTCCACATTGAACTTTGACTAATAAGACAAACAGCATTTATTCAAATGTCAAACAGCACTCTACGATCCATTTTAAGTATCAGCACAAATGCAAAGTTTTAGCAGAAATCCCACTGTCTGCTTTCAAAGATCATTGTAAGCAAGAAGGATAGCTTCAGTTTCATTTTTACCAGAAATAAAGAAAAGTGTGTCCATGAAATATACAGAGTAGTTAAGCTGGTCATACTTTTGGTCTTGACACAGCCATTCAGTGATTAGGGAGCAAAGTCAATAGGAAGACCAGGTCAAAAGGAAACGTGTGTAAATTGGGACAAGGACATTAGTGCAATTAGATTGCATAATTAAATTTCATCTGTATTATGATTTAACTATGAATGTTAATGTTTTGGCTTAAGGTTGACATGATTCTTTGGTTGTAAGAAGGATTTTATTTCTATCTATTCACTTTCATCTAGCGTGGAGTAACAGTGAATCACTCCCATGATTTTTCTCTACCCTTGATTTCATCTTTTATTATTTTAACAGCAAAACTTAAATTTTAGAGATAAAACATATACCTTCCAAGTCTCATAGCAATCAAATTATTTTAAAACCATTTTGAAGATGAAAAATAAATATATCACACATCGTACATAGAATGACTGATCACAAGTCCATTAGTTTTAAATAATCTTTACTATCAAGCTGTTTTGCTATGTAAACCCTTTCCATGCTCTCTATTATACCACTGTAAACATGTTACCGTTCTTTCAAAGCTGCTCTTATCAGTTATTGTCCTTTTACCTGCCCTTAAACCCCGTTTTCTCCCCATTTATCCTCTGTTTCTCCTCCTCCTCCTTCTCCTGCTGTGTGGATGTTCTCCAGATGCTCAAGTCATTCATTAACTCTAACCCAGCTCCCCTCCACTCTTTTAGTGGCCCACAGTAAGCTGTGACTGAGTGTTATGGGGGGGTCTGATAGTGGCAAGCAATGGAGCGGACAAGTTATTACAGGACAGGCAAATAGAGGCCCGATGAAGCATGAAAACCTCCCTTCCCTAAAGCGCCTTTCAAACACACACGCACACACACAGTAGGTGATATATAGAGTAACAGAGGGACAGTATTAAAGACAGGAGAACACAAATATAGAGGTGCACTCACTGCTCCTTTCTATGAAACCATGAAGACATGCCAAAGTTTGAAATGAGGAAAAAAAGATATCAGGATTATAGGATACTACCCCCACAGCGCCTCCACATTAATTCCATCTTTCTGTGTGCTAGCTAACAAGAACAGACATACAGTACATGACAGGGCACAGCAAAAGGAACAGGGTGACAGCAAGGGACATGAATATTAATACTTTGATGCCGAAGGGATCTGAAACCATCCTGTCGCTGAGCAGTTTACATATTCTGCTTTCCGACGCGGCTCAGCGGAGCAGCTTCAATCAATCAATCTTTTATGTTCCACCAGGGGGAAGTTTGTTGGCAGCAAAGGTTGATAAAAACAATAATGCATAACATAGGACAACAAGGGTGACTACACAGTGGGTTAAAGGGTAGGCCTTCAGGATATTAGGAAAGTATGTGATGAAACACAAAATTTGGTGCAATGAGATTGTTCAATAGGGATATAAGAATGCTGGGCAATACAACTAAAAGATGGATAAAAGAATTGACAATATAAACTGATATACCAGAAATACTTAACCTTTCAGTACAGATGGATAAGTGTCTGTAATCAGGCATATCCATCTTGCTAAGCTCCAATCAACAGTGATTGCGAGTGGTCCAAAATGGCTGTGGCTAATCATCTTCCTTTACAGCGAAAAGAGTTGGGAGATACGAGTGATACGACAACAGGAAGTGACTGTTCATACAGAAATTAGCATAGATGTTAACAATTTCATTAGCAGTTTTAGCAGATCTTGATCGCATCTAGCTTCTATATAAAAAGATATTTTCGCTCCACTGGTGACAAGTTTTGTCGAGAGCTTGAAGAGGCGTATGTTCTGTCCTTTACACCGCAGCAGTAGCGCCTGCTTACTACATTGTCTGATTGGTCTGTAATGAAGGTGATGGAGGAACAGTCGTCCAGTCATCTACTGGACATGCTATTAGACGGTTCTGCCCATTCCCAAACACTTTCTTTGGCTCTTTCCCGGATGGACTTGTGAAATGTATTGAACAGTGTATCTGAGATGTCAGGTTAAGAAAATTCTCCATGTATTGCAGTACTATTGGTGCTGTATGCAGCACTTTGTGTTTTTCTGTGGGATATAATCAATGTCATCTTTGAAGAGGGTTCTGGCTGCAGCCCTCCACTGTCAGACGTCCACTGTGAGACCTTGTTTTTATTATGTTACTCAATGGATGTTTGTACAGAGTAAATACTCATGTCCCCATATTTAATCATAGTTACCGCCTCTTATGCAATGGAGTACAATGTTACATGAGAGATTCAAACTGACAATCACCAAGACTAATTTGTCCATTGTAGCTTAAATTAAAGGAACAATGCTGGCAAATGGTTAAATTACATTAATGTTACTTATCCAATTAAAGACATAGCTGGACACATACAATTTAAACCCATTATCCGACACTAAGGTGGGAGATTTACTGCTGGCTTTCACAAGATGATGTACATCAGTCTTGTTAAGCTTTGGCAGTTTTTCCGAGCAACGGGTGTAAAGAAAAAGAGCCAAAGAAACCTTATGCTAAAACTGTGAAAAACACAATATATGATACACTGAACAAGCTGTATTGGCAAAGTAAGCTGCTGGGCTTACATCGTTAACAGTAGTCTTATGACACTGCAATGGTTGTGAAAAAGATGCTTAAAACATTTTTTACAAAAAACAAACCTAAAATCCTACCAACATGATGTTCAAAACTGTGAAAGGATGGACTTTTCTCTAGTGGAAGTGTAGACTAGGATGCATATTTGTTTAAATCATTAAAAAACATATTTTGCATAATACAGTATGTTACCTTTAAGCTGCTGAGTTACTTGTTTTTTGTGTATTAAAGGAAAACAAAAGCTGAAAATGCCCACTGCTGGTTGGAAACAAAAGGAACATTGAATTGTGTTCTGTCGAACTGATTGAAAATGTCTTGTAATCGGTTCAAAATTGTACTGAAAGGTATTGTTACATCTCTACTTATTAAATACTTATATCAATAGTTATAAGGCTGGAACTACTTGTGCAATTCCAGGAAAGGATTTAGAAATCATGAATGTAAGTGGAAGGTTGGAGTTTATTTTACACATTTAAATTTTAAGTTTTTCTAAAAGTAACAGAAGTATCCTGTTTTTTATAAAATATTTAAATCAGGTGAGTTAGTTCTTCTTGTTCAAACAAAGGTAATCTGAAATTTAAATGACAATACACTGAGACTTTTTATGTTGTTACATTACAAGTTGTTTGAAGAAGCAACATTTTCAGACTTTTGTTCAACCCGAGTGCCTGCTTCCTGTTTCTCTTTGGTATGAAACAAACCTTATTGTTTCACACTTGCCCAAAGAAGCAGCCCTGTATCCACAGCCAGTTATCAGTGTTTTCTTGTCTCATCAGTAAAGAGTAGCACACAAATACATGCTATACCTCTTAGAGCCCAATGGTGAAAACACAAACTTTTATCAAGGTAAGGCCTGGACCCCATTTATGCTTGGAATTAAAGTTTGATCTGTATCTGGCCACCTTATCTAGGTCGAGAAAATTGTTTGTTAATGGAAGAACACTATCAGTGGATGAGCCAGCCCACCTCTGGAGTTAATCTGGCTTGTAGAGTGATTGGATCGCATTAGTCAGTGTCCACTCATGAATTAGAAGTAGATTTTGGCTCTTCTCTGCTACATTCCAAGATGAGGTTCCCAAATAAAGCCAAATACTATCTCAAAGCTGACGAGAGGACATCAAAACAGTTGGTGCTGAGGCAAAATAAAGTTGCTGTTTAATCTGGAAACTGCATACATTTTTTTAGAAAGAGGGGATGCAGATTTTTGTGCGAGAAATCTCACCTATATGACATGTATTAAGCTGTTTTCACATGTATAGTTTTAATATTTCTCAAAAATGACAGCATTTTTGCTCTTAGACTGAAATTACTGTTTCTGGCCAAATATGATTTAGTGTTCACAATATCAACAAATAAGTTGGAAAAAAGCTGTCAAGGGAAAACATTTTAGCAGCTTCATTAAAAGCACAAATATTGCATCTGTCATGAGATACAATAGCACTAACCACCACCTTTTTTCACGTGCAGTGCTTCCTCCCAAGTAATCACCTCCCTACATCATGCTTACAATTTACTAGAGGTTGGCAGAAAAAGGTATGGGGATTTTTGGGATAAAAATGTCAATTTGCATAAACTCTGAAAAGATCTGTAAATGTTCAGGAGTTTTGTCTATGTCTAAAACCATCTTAAACACAGAGTATGAGAAATCCACCACCAGGGAGCTCAAAGTCAAAACAGTAACAAGATAAATTGAGGTTATGGTGGTGAATGCAGTCCCACACATAGACAATACCTGGGCGGGGCACAGGAATATTATCCAGCTGTGGTTCTTTGTTGCAAACATATCTATAATCTCCATTCATATAAAAGGGTGAAACAACCATGAGTATGTCTTTCCTGTAAATGCACAAATAGGGGTACAATGCTTCATGCTGAATATGAATCTTTGTGTGCTGTTGTTTAAACTCTATTCAGCAGCTTTGTGTGGTAAATATTATCCTTTACTCATGCATCTAAGATGATGTTTGCAACACAGCCCTCAAATGCACATGCATCAGTAATAACAGACTATCCAACAAATTGTTGAGAAACACAAAATTTTTCTTAGTATAGAATGTATTGCGGATGCATGCAGACATAAGGGAAAAATTGGAAAAAAAAAAAAAAGAAAGAACAAGAACCTGCTGAATGAAGTCACGCAGGACAGTTACACTTAACGCCTGGCTTATACAGTTTCATTGAAGCTACACTACCTATGCAGTGATGCCTGCACCATCTTAAGAATTAATGCTTGTGTGCTGGTGTGTCTGATAGCTCTGCAGTGCTCCAAAAAATGCCAGCCAGCAGTGCTATTTGCACCCCAGTTCTGACATGCTTTTTACTTATTTATGCATATTAAACCATGGCAGCTGAAACAGACTATCAGGACAAAGAGCTGAAGATAATGAGAACCAGATGATTATAATGTATTAACAATTATTGCTTCAAAGAAAAAAAAAAAGAGATATCAGAGGAGTTTGAAATAACAGCCAAGGCAAGGGGCGAGGGCCTCTGAAACAGTTTCAGTCTGATAGTTCACTCTATCGGTGATTGGAAAGTTGCAGGTTAACGCCCAGCTTCAACTGGCACATGTTGATGTGTCCCTGGCAGTATTGTGTGTGACGCGTTACAAAGTAAGGCATTACTATAACATAACTACTTTTTTCTGGTAAAAAGTTAAGTAACGCGCTACTACTGAAAATGTGGTAACAAAACGTTACTTTCCTAAGGACAGACCTGACACTGATGCTGCCTTCTCAGCTGCCCGCATTAGTCACGAGCAGTGTTGCCAAGTCTGCTCAATATAAGCGTCTTTGGGCCTGTTTTTCTCTTTTAAGTCGCTTGCAAATCTCGTGAGTCGCGGCCGCAGGTTGCAATTATTTTGGGCTTGTTTCTTAACATGCAGTTGTTTATTGTGACTTGCTTTGTTGTCTGTGTGATCCCCCCTGGTTATTTATCTCCCAGCTCCCCCAATAAACCAAAACACGAGTGCAGTGGGTAGTGTGTCCTTTCCACTTCTTCGTTTCCTGGTTATCACGCCCACCCCCAGACACACTCACGCAGATGGCACATGTGACAGAGCCATAGTTGCCAGGTCCGCTTACTATAAGCGACTTTGGGCTTCTTGTTTTGGATACTTGCTTGGCACTGTGAAATTGAAATGTAATGTAAACGAAAATTAAAACACACTTTATGTAGATTTCTCTTTAACAAAAAAAAAAAGTCACATATCACATTAGGAAAAGAAATACCTGGAGGTTGCTTGTTTTGGGCTTGTTTTTATGGACCTGGTTGATTATTTCAGAAGAAAAATCTGGAAACACTGGACAGGAGCTCTCATTCCACACGGTATCTGACATGATTTTGTTTAATAAAGAGCACAAAAGAAATACCTATTATGTCCTCCGTAGAAGAACTTTATGTAGGCCTACACATTTAGAAGTAGATATGGGGATCTGCCGAAAGTCGAGCAACATAAAAGTAGCATAAAAGTAACAAGTAACACACAAAGTTACTTTCCATAAAGAGTAACTAAGTAAAGAAACTGATCAATTTTTTTTAAGAAGTAACGAGTAACGAGCAGCGCTTTGTCAGTGGTGAGGATATGTTAGCTGATACTGATGGATAACTCACACAGAAACTCTAAGCCATCATTTAGTGAATGTGAGAATGAATGGGTATGAATTGGTAGATGTGCTTTTTGTAGTCAGCGGGACAAGGAAAGCGCTATATATTCTCAAGTCCTTTCACCATTTACCATTTACATTAAAGAGAAAATACCTTTTCAAGATACTTGAAAATAAATGTAACATGTTGGTTCATCTTCTGCACACAAAACCATGTCTGAGACATATTCAGGAGACTGGCAGTCACCCAGTGTTGTGCAGCGGACTAATTTCAGGACACATCGTTACATTTTTAAATGGGCTGCATGTCAGGCTGCATGTGTAGGTCTCTGGTTTGGCCCAGGGATGTGCAGACCTATGCCCCAGACTGCAAATTAACTTTGACATAGAAGTTTTTATCACTTCTATACTCCAAGTACAGTACCATTCTGCGGGAAACACTGTTGTTGGATTGATGCCAACCAAATCCCACCACCTGCAATGAAAGCAAACTCCAGATGGTCCACAGTTAAGATGTGCTGGGAAAGCCTGGGCAACAGAACATGCAGCGAATACCAGAGAATAATTGTGGTCCATCAAAAATAAGCTAAAAATATAAGCTACAACAACCAAATTGCAGATTCTTTATGTAACAGAATTGGAAGCATCATGCAGTGATGTATCTGTCATGGGATGCAAGACATGTCCCAATACAACTACAAACATTTAACATTAATGCACACAATTCATAGCAAAAATGAGAGGCATCAGATTTTAATTCATTGCATAACCAAGCTATTTTACATTTTATGAATGTTTTAGATGAGCACTGGCATCACCTCAATTCTTTTACTAAAGTTTTCTGAGACATAAAAATTCTTTATTTTCATATCTGTTGGCCTATAACCAGCATCAGCAGATAATTTCATTAAAAACTAATTATCAGTTTTGGCAGACATGATTTTTTTCCTGATATTTACAGCCCATGTTTTGGCTGTACATAGTGCACATATATAGCCCAAACATTGGCTGTAATATTGACAGAATGTACAAACTTACCATAGTGGTTAGCCATGACATCACTGAATGTGATTGTAAATCAAAAGTATCATTTCATAAGGAATAAAATGTTGTTCTTCTGGCTTCACATCTGTTTCTGACTTAAATAGACTGTCACCATGAAAGAACCAGGTCTTTTTTAGTAAAGTCAAAGCTTTGTGTTCTTGACAGAAAATATCGATACATCAGCATATCGGATATCAACAAAAATTCACTATCTTGCATAATTACATAGTAGCTTCAAAATAACAAAAGATTAACCTCTGGCCTCCCTCTCTACCTACCCATGTTGCCTATTATGCCAAAAAAAATAAGTTCAAAATGTGTTCAAATCACAATGCTTGAGGAAAACAGAGACAACGAAAGAGACACTGCAAGGAGTAAGAGAGTAGTAATATTCCAGATGCAGACTCTGGTTAAACAGCATGTGTGAACTGGGTCAGAAATACTGTAAAAACAAGGATAGTTTTAGTTTTATTATCCTTTTTAGCAAAGTTTATTGCAACCATACCCACCACTGTCACTTTTAAGAGTTTGTTTTTCACCCTCTAGATCCCTCTCAAACTAGAGTGCATCACAAGTTGCTGTTTGTAGTTTTCTCCTCTTAATTTTTTCTACTTTTCTCTACCATGTGGCATGGGTTTAGTTTGCTCACTCTGGACGGGGATGAAAGGATTTCTGCGTTTTTTTGTGTTTGTGTTGCTGTCTTTGCTTATATGTCTGTCTGAAAGCAGTGTGTGTGAATGTGTGGGTGCATATGAGTGTTTGAACTTTACATTTTGATAAACTTTCTGTGCGGTTTCTCACAAATGTTGATGTGTGTGCTGTAAGTGCTGTGTGTATGCTAATTGCACATGGGTGTGAGACTGTTTGAGGGTGTTTGAAGCCAGATGGCCCGCCCTCCTCCAAACCCACCACTCAACCCAATGCCTTTCCTCCCCCTTGCTTTGGATGCCTGCCCAATACTTAGAGATGGAGCAAGAATGTGTGTGTGTGAAAGTGTGTGTATGTTTTCAAGAAGATATGAGAGCAGTCTGCCCCCTAGTGGTTTTATTTGCTACTCTTTCTTAGTGTCTCCACTCATACTGGACTTCTTGACTGAGTTTTGAGCTGGCTAAGCTTGTCCCTGGTTCATCCCCTTATTTCATTACTCCATCAATGTGGGCGTAACCCACCCAGCAGCCCCACACTTGTAATTAGCATCACACAATGTGACTCTGCAATATGGGTCAATTTTAGCAACATGCAGCAGCACATCCAGGAATGCAGAAGTCAGAGGATGATTTCTGTTTCCCCCTACTTTAGACTCTTAGAGATTGCACTTTGTGAATATAAAATGAGTCTTGAGTGCAGAGGGAAGTACAGAACATCTGTGAAGGCCCTATCTTTTCCCCTCAGGAATGAGCCAGAGGAAAGGAGTAATATCTTCATTCCCTTTCTTCAGAGGCTTTTAAAGTGTGGCAATTAAGATATGCTGAGTCTTTTATTAGCTCTGTTTCTTTTTATTTTATTTAGCTCATTCATCTTCAAAAACAGCTTATTCTGACAGCTTTTTAGTCAGAGTATTCAGTGGCAGGTAGCCAATCTGGATAAAGGAATGTGCTCCATTTGGGGAGGTGGGGATGCTTGTATCTCAGCAACCCAACAGCATGTCTGTTGTTGATCTGCAGTGTAGTTTGATTAAAGGCGGACAAAAGGGTGCTTCACAGCTTGTTTTAATCACTGCATGCTCAATAGCCCATTGTGCACTAACATTGGTCCTCACTTTGCTTCAGTAGCTGCATACAATTTTCTGACTGTGGCCGTGTATGTGTGCCCAAAATGTTCTGTTACATCTTGTTCTGCAGTGTCTCTCAATGCCCTTTTTGTTTTTACACTTAATTTGATCCTGAGTTTTTGTGTGCCTGTGAGAGTAAAGCTTCATTTCTTGATACTCAATGATAGATGCTGTATGTTGAGGAGTTTTTTCAAGGTTTTTGTTACAGTCTCATGTTAATAATAGCAGACACTTACAATACATTAGTTTATTTATTATGTAAAACAGAGATGGGCTACTTTTGTTTCAAGATGGCCACAGAAGCTGTATTCATCATGCCTTAGAGCAGGGGTGGGCAGCATAATTTTATTTCTGTGCCTGAGGGCCGTACTGTTACATATTATCAGGCACTATCAGTGAGAAAAAAACATGAATAAATGAGAAATAGCAAATATAAAGCTTCAAAAAAGTATTATACCAACATTTATATATTTTATCTTAAGCGAAATCAAAAATTCAATTTAATGAGCATGGCACAAAACTAAAGCCAATTTAAGCTTCTTTTTAATGCAATAAAAGAATCAATGTTTTCCAGTTTTTAAAGCACCTTTATTATTGTTTCCAAATTTAGTTTTTACTAACACTATATAGGATATTTTAATGCCTCATAAAAGATATTTAGAGATACAATCATAGCAAAGTGATTTCATTAATGACTTGTGAAAAAAGAAAAGAAATGTACCGGTACTATCAATCTAAGGTTAGTAGAAATATTTTATAAGAAAATGAATATAATTCTTTTTTTTTTTGGGAAATGATTTGCGGGCCACATTGAGTGAGGTGAACGGTCGCATGTGGCCAGTTGCCCACCCCTGCCTTAGAGCAAGAGATGCTTGATGATGGAAAAATGATCATCTCAATTAAGAATGGGAATGGAAAACAAACTCCATTTGAGAGCTGATAACAACTGGCTCAAGGAATCAATATCATTGGTCATTGGCCTTTTTGCTGATCAGCTCCCAAACAAGAAGTTTCAATTGCCTCGATTGTGTTGGCACTGATCAGCATTAGACGATTTTGTTGATCGGGATTGATTCCTGTAAACACCAATACCTATCACCAGCTACCTCTGGATTAACCTAATGTTGACTCATGGACACCATCCGCTTGTCTGCTGCTCCTGATGCTCAGTTATCCTCTAAAATAAACTGTAGCAGAGTCTCCTATACTTTGTCTTCAGTCCATTAAGTCCAACATACTAATCCAGTTTATGTGAGAAATTCATGTGAGATTAACAGCATGAAACAACTAAGCTAACCATCGCTACATTGCCCCAAAACAAATGCACGTTGTGTTTTGTGAAGCATTTGTGGTCCCATTGGGGGATTGAATAAGTAGTTTCAGTCTGCCAATAATTTTGTTTATTACATTGCATTTTTATTATTACATAAAAATCAAGTCATAAATAAATCATTTTATCATGTTTCAGATACCCTTACTGTTGGATACTTGTTACATTGCTCCTTGCGATCTTTTTGTTTTACATTGCTGAGCAAAACTTTCAACCAATTGTTAAACAAACAAAAAAAAAAAAAAACATGAGACATGATCGGTATAGGTATCAGCTAATCCCATAACTGAACAAGCTAGGTGGAAAAAAAATATGGGTAGGTTCCTTGGGGTTGCTAGTTAAAGGACTATTAGCCTCAAAGGCCCCGTGTTGGGAAAAATTAATTTTTTAATGTTTTTTATACAAAGTCATGAGTCTATGCCCTACCATTAACCCCCCACACACACACAACCCACCACAACACCAACAGAGAGAAAACTCTCTCTTTTCTCTAGGTTGCTTGCTCCACTTTTTAGCAAATGCGTTAGTCAGTTTGAAAAGTTTTACCTCAATGTCATAAGGACATGCCACCCTCCCCAGATAGAACAAAATGCCAGAGCCAAGAGTTTGTTCAGCCAACAGGCAAATCTAGTGGAATGAACACACCTGTTCAGCCATTGTAAACATGATATCACAGCACTGGAGAGACAAAGCTATATCCACTTCTTAAGAGGGTGGAGGTCAGACACATCTCAAGAGAATTAACATGTAAACAGCCTGAGTTCTGAGCAGGGAAAAAAAAAGAGGTTTATAGGCATACAAGAAACTTCAAAAATACTGTCTCAGGATGTCAGGGACCAGTATAAACTTGTTGAAAAAGAACAAATCATGGGGTGTTTTAATTGCCTGTAGCCTAACGGTCAATAAACATTTTTTTGTCAACGTAAATGTGGTTCCATCCCTCATTTATGGCATCCATTGTCTTTGCAGTCCTGTATAACAGCAAATTATATAACAAAACAGTAGCTTTACCTTTTGGGGCATCAGCGGCTTAGTCAGGTAGTACAATCCACCATCCGTCGAAGGGCAAGAGTTCAACCCGGCACCAGCTGTCACATGTTGATGTGTCCTTGGGCAAGACACGTAACCCCAAGTTGCTCCAGTGCTGAGTCAGTATTGCGTAAATGGGTATGAAAGTGCACTGATGTGTTAGGTAGTACTGATGGACAATAACATAGAAACTCTAAGCCATCAGTGCAGGTAAGAGTGAATGGGTTTGAATGGGTTGATTTGATCTGTGGTGTAGAAGCACTTTAAGTATTCAGATGAACTAGAAATACGCTCAAGTCTATTTACCATTTACCAGTGTACCATTGACGTGAAAAGTGCTATAGAGAAGGTGAGACATTTGCACATTTACACTAAATGCCTGATGTTTATATCTGCTCTCTTTGTTTGGACCACCTATTTCTGGTTGTGTCTCATATGAGCTCCCATCCTCTGAGGTATTGTTTGTGACCTCTCTTTGATTCTTTCCTTCAAATGCTACAGTTACAAGATTGATGCAGGCTGGAGGTAATGAAATGCAAGAAAGAAAAATAGGTAATGAAGAGAGTGGCGGACTACCAAAGAGAGAATAAGTCTGTGAATGAAAGAACAAGAGAGGAAGAGTGTGAGGAGAAAAGAGATTGAAAGAGAGGTCCGATGGTTTTTATTGTTGATAAGTATTTTATGGAGTGTATAATCCGAGCTGAGTGCCGTTGTTATATATCATAAAGGCAGGGTACATGTACTTTCCATGACTGTAAATTACCAACAAGAAGGGAGCTGGGTGGAAGGGGGGCTGGAGAAAATAAAAAGAGGCAATAGAGGAGGGGGAAACAAAGGACGCAGGAGTGGAGGGAGGGAAAAAGGCACTCTGATGTAATTAAAGTGGCTGCACCGTGCCCCAGCCTCCTCACCCCTTCACATATGGAAGGTTTATGAGTTTATGAATACAATATAGAAGCACTGAGAGAGGTGCCAATGTCACAGGGAGAGCTGCAGAGTGTGGTGTTTAATATGAGGCATGAGTAGATCCATGTGTAATCCCTTTTAAGCATGAAGCCTCACCCAAAAATGATGCAAAGTTTCTTGATGGTGGGGTCATTTTTATTCTGAAACTTATGTTAAATTTCTTTTGATCTTCACTCCTCACTGATCAGCTCGCAGGATATGTACACTTTGTACAACTTAAAAAGACCGCCAGTTGTGAGAGTATTGTAAAAAGGAGTTTACCAAATATGTTATAAACTAACTAGTTTCTTTAATTGTGGTATTTATTAGAAAAGAGGTGCGTTAAACTAAGACATATGGTATCTCTTCTTCAAGCATGAAAGTTGGAATTCAAAGCAAAGCTTAAGCTATTTAAAGGGTAGTGCACCTATGTCTCAAGGCTTTCTGTGATCCTACGGTCTGAGTTCAATATTCGCTTTATAAGACACACCTCAGAGACACTTCAAAGGGTTTACGTAGTCAACCTTATTTCCCTGGGTCAAGTGTATGTTTCTCAATTTCAAGAGTTGAAATTACTCACCAAACAGGAGTATATTTATTCAAACAAGACCACCTTAAGGACAGTGAACCACTATCAATACCTTCACCTTTAGTACCTCTGCTATTAAATTAATGTTGGCTATACAGTCATCACTGGTTAATTGACATGTTTGGTTATGGCTCACAAATAAAGCAAAAGAAATGCCACTGATAACTTAACATACCAGCCATTGTGGCAGGTAAACAAACCAAAATACAGCGATGTGGAACTGACAACGACTTGGACCCGGTCTTCAGCATGTTTCGTTCTGACATTTCAGAGCAGAGCTCGGCGAACACACACTTATGGGGCTTTTCCACTACATGGTATCTGCTTGACTTGACTTTGCCCAGTTGTATTGTTATCTTTTGGCACCCCCAGCAGGGTTCCTAGCAAGCTGGGATGAGACAAAGGGTGACATGGAGACACTGCTGACATCCTAATTGTCAGAGTGTCGCGTGCAACTCCTTAAGTAGTTGTACTAATTAGATGGCCAAAAGGTTAAATTGGGAAAACAAAAAAGTCATCACTAGATCTATGTCTTGACTGGAGTAGCTCTTGATCTCTGTTTTATCAGTATAGGCCCAAAGTCCTTGCCAAGCGCTTTGTCTAAACTGTAACACAGCCACCTGACACATGTCACCATTGTTACTTGGCTTAATTGTAGCTGTTCTGCTGCAGAAATGCCCCCAAAGCCAAATGTAAACAAAGTACATTAAATGAATTCTACTGAACAAGATAACTTCAGTAGTCTACGAGAGACAGGTTTAAAAGTATTAAGAGATTAAGTTGTATTTAGACTGTGTCAAATTAAGATGCAACCACTCAATTGAAGCATAAAGTAACTACAGTCAGCACAGAAGATAAACTGAGGGAAAATATAAAGGCTAACTGTGCCAGCATTGCTAAAATTAGCATTAACCACACTCCATTCAACACACTAGTTTCACATTTTTTATTCACTGGTGCTGTGATCCTGTGATTCATAAAGTGGGCTTAAAATTGAGCATTTTTTGAGTATTTTGTGAACTTAAGACTGAAATGCTAATTTTGGTTTTAGCTGGCATACACTGAAGCTGGCTTTGAAATTCTTTGCCTAAAAAATCCTTTTTATCTAACTAACACATGTTTTTGGCTGTGAGACTTACAACAGAAATTTAAAAGATCAATTTGAGCAGCAGCTGAATTCAGTTTTCTCAGGGCCACACAAGACATGAATGAAACTGAATGAGGTAAAAGAAAAGGTACACTGATGTTACCTCTGAGTTCAGCAGTGTCCAAGTGGCTTCGCTTTTGAAGTTGACAGCAGGAAATACGCTCCAGCCTTTCATGTCATGATTTACGAGACGGGCCAGCCTCTTTGATGTCCAGCTTTGATCGTGACAGTTGGGTCAAATGAATTTGGTACAAAGTAAGACTGTCAGAAATGTTAGCATGACCCAGCACTTTATTTTGTAGAGCTTTCAAAAAAGGATTTGAGTGACAGAAAAAACAATTGATGCCCATTCATTTGCATTTTCTGGCATTTCACTGATACTAGTTATTATTGTAGGCAGTATGTTCAGACATTTTATGTACAGAAATGAATTCAGAGTCTGTGCTGAAGTTTGGATTGTGTCTTATCTTCTCTTCTCCTTTAAGGCACCTTGAACACATCGTCTTTTTACTTGAGACAGAGGACTCTGATGTTTGAATTTAATTTTCAAAGCAGTACATTAACAAATTATAACCAAAAGCGAGACAGAAAAATACACTAGCACCCTATAACGTGTGCATGTGTCCTTTAGTTTCTGTTTTTTTTAGTGAGACTCCTTATTTGAATCAGTTGTACCAATGTTAATGGAGGACCCCCACTCACAACTGTGCAGTTCATAATAACTCCTGTCTTTGAGCTATGACTCCGACTAAGAGCTCAAAATGGTCTGAAACATGAACGAGATGCTCATTCACACACACAGAGGGGGGCAGGGACACACAGGACTTTTTTCTCTCCTCTGTCTTTTCATCTTCTGTGTGATTTGAAACAGTCATTCAGGCCCCTATCGCTAATGTAGCGAAGGCTCCCATTGTTAATGTTACAGCATTGTGAGTTCCATTTGTGAGCGTTTTTTCGGCTCCCAGAGGACTGCATTGAAACCGGATAGGTCGCATGGGGTGGCAGCGGTGGGATCTCTTTATTTGAGGTTTTTTACAAAGTAATTATGGAAATAATTCATCTTTGTTTTGGTTTCTCAGGTTGGAGTCCGATTCATTATTAATTGGTAGCGTGAAGGTCTGGCCAATTTTAAATCATAAGGGAGGGGTCGAGGGGGGCTTGTTTTATTGGCTGGTGGCTGGTAGGGGCAGCGGGCGGGAGGAGAATCTGAATTAGATTAGATTTAATTAAGCCATGGGGCCCCCTAACTACACATTGGTATATAAAAAGGCTGTATGCCAGCCTGGTTGTTGTTAGGGAATTCGACAGCCTGCATGCACTCTCTCTTACACACATACACCACAGAAGACTCCCTCTGGCCTTCAAGGTCAGGTTGACAAGAAACATGCAGCATGGTGTGTGGAAAAATGAAGAGAATACAGGTTCAGAGAAAAACCCTCCCATGATGATAGCTTACTGACTAGAACATGAAGATACTCTGATGATTACCAAGGATTTTGGGTCTCTTTGATGCGGCCATTTTCTATTAAACTGATATGGGATAATAATTACTGACTCTCTCTCAATGATTTAGAATAGAGAGAATATTTCTAAACATTTATTTAATATGTGTAAGTTGACAGTGTTGTACAGCACAGTTCAGTATGATATGATATGGCAGTGAATGTTGAACCTCTTTCACCCTAGACACACCTATAATCAATTCAAAATGTGAAGGTGCAGCAGATCTTTGTATATTAATGCAAAATAGCCTCTTACACATATGTTATGAATTTCATCAACCAGTTTGTTTAGTCCCACATATTTTCTGAAGCTAATTGGCATAAATGTACCTTAAGTACTAATTATAACTTATGTTTGTACAAGTCCTCACAGCACACCTTGATTTGCCCAGAGAACCACTGCGATATAGTATGCTTGGGTCCAGTATGGTGTGAAACAATTATGGATTGAAACAATACAATGTCATGCTATAAAATGAGTAGGGCTGATAAATCAAAGCTAAAATATGTAGATTCTTCATCTTAAAATTGTAGTTCCAGAGTTGATCTACCAGAAGGATGGTTTTCGACAGAGAATCACATCTATCCCTGTTGCCTCTAAGTTTGGCCGCCTGCCATCTTGTTTGAAAAGTTATGGCTACTTTATGGCATCAGTTCACATTAAGCTACAGGAAGCCAAACAACCAAGAGGAGAGGTGGTTTACCTGTCTCCATACTGTGTTCCCAAATGGCCGGGGCAAAGAGAGAGAAATATTTCCTGATCTGAAAAAATGCTGAAGAGCTCTTGTTTTAATGAGGTTGCTAACAAATAACACATGTATTCTGAATTCTGATGCATGCCAAATGTCTTAAAGCTGATTTGTACATCTGCATTGTAGATATAACCTTTACTCCAGGTCTTCAAAGCCCTAAATTGATGCAAAGGACTAGGCTTGTAGCCTGATGTGTACGTCCCCCAAGGGACCAACAAACCGACAAACCAGGGTTGACAATGAATCATTACCATTATTTGTCAAAGAACAACACACTAACAGAATAGGATCACATTGTTATCTGAGCATTATGGAACACTGGATGAATGAGCCCACTCAATGGACAAAATGTTGTTCCTGTATACATTTGCTACTTGATTTAAAGAAACACAACAATTAAATCAAAATTTAAACCATTGAACAACTCTTGGAACAAGGTGAGCTTAACAGAACAGTCATACATTATAAAGTGCTGCCTATGAGGTAAGGCATGTTTATTTAGAGCACTAAAGCAAGAAAAAGTGCTTTGCAACATTGAAAACAACATTTATAACATCCCATCCATCAGTCATCTATACCCCTCATCCCTTTCGGGGTCACGAGGGACTAGAGCCTACCCCGACTGACGCTGGGCGAGAGGCAGGGTACACTCTAAACCGGTTGCCAGCTGATCGCAGGGCCACATAGAGAGACAGACCTTTCACACACTCACACACACCTAAGGGCAATTTGGTGTCACCAGTGAAACTAGCAAGCATGTTTCTGGTCAGTTGGAGAAAGCCCCACGTACATGCAGGTCATGCAAACTCCACACAGAAAACCCCTGACTGGCATGGGATCAAACCAGCAACCTTCTTGCTGTGAGGCACTTGCATTGCCTGATACACCACCATGCCATCCTATTTAAAACATAAAGATCATTTAATTGTTGTAGGAATTTGTTTCCTCCTCAGCATAGCATGGATATGACAATATGACCCTCCAAAGTATAAAACTATTCCTTCTAGTAGACATCTTGTAATTATCAGTGTTTGATTTCATTTCAAGTCCATATAAAGACGTTTAATCTTAAGAGAATCAGAAGATAAAGTCTTTCAATGATGTAATACTTTGTGGATCAGACATGTAACTCAATATTACAGGGTCACTCTAGTCGACTCTTTGCGGAGCTCTGCACGTCTCCCAGAATTCTCTAAGGCCCTGTTGCTTCAGCTTGTGCATGCAGGGGGAATATCTACACTGTGCTAAATGCAATATCCCCCAAGAGCCTGTAAGGCTATGTAAGTCTGGAATACTTCAAAAAGCTCCAAAACGGCCTGCCTGCTTTTCACTTTCTGGGGATCTAATCCTTACAGATGGAAGCATTTTCAAACTATTGATTCAACCCCTAGACTTCTTTAATGGCCAACTTCTGGCAGGCATTCTGGGTAATATCCTCAACTGTCTGCATGTTGGCTTGTGGACAGAGATCTGAGGGCTTTAAGGTGGATAAAGGAGTTAATACATTGTTTTTATTTTTTTAAGGTGACCACAGAACATAGGAAAAAATCAGTGAGAGTTTTGAACTTTTTATAAGGCACTGATTTGATGTTTACAGCACCCAGAGGCATTTGTGTAATTTAAACTGAAACAGCTGCTGTAAAATACTTTTACGTTGCACATTTCTCATTAGTAAAGCCCTGCTGCAGCTCATTCGGTAATAAATACAATTCCTTCCTCCCTCTCTCACTGGTACAACAGTACTAGGTGAAGGTATAAGCAATAGAAACACCATTTGCATGAGCCTCAACTGGGGTGCCTGATTGAAATTCTCACCCTGTAATATCAGTCAGCAGAAATGTTTAAGTGCTATTCCCTTATCCCATCTGGAATAATAAGCTGCACTGCTCTTTGGAATTACAGTAGTCCCTTTCCTCATTTCAGGCAGCTCTGCATTTTTTTACGCCCGGCCACGGCTCTCTAAGTAGTTTGCAGACATCCCCCTTTCCCCTCTCGCTACAAACATGGTAATCTGTGACGGCCCCCGGTGTTCCTCTGCCTTCTCTCATCTTCAATGCTCAGCAACCCAAGTCGAGCTTTATCTGAAGCTGCTGTGAGCTCTTATACCCTTGCAGAGAATTATTTAGCTGCCTTGTTCCTTCTCTTGTGTTTTGAATAAAGAGTGAGGTTGTTGCTTTTGAACTAAGGGCTTGCAACTATCCTCTGCAGCGTACACCATGCTCTGTTTGTTGTCCTCATCCCTGGTTGCTCTTTGGAGGGTGACTGCCATTGTGTTTACTGTGTTGCACTCTCATCTCCTGCCTAAATTGAATCACAAAGAACACTAAGAACGTGACATGCTGTTTATTCCTACATATTCACATCTCTGTTCCCTTGGGTCCACAACGAGGGATGTTTCCAGGCAGGTAATTTCAAATCCAACTAAAGATAAATAATCACATTCACTGAATCAGTTTTGATTTAATCAAGTATGAAAAATTGAGCCCTTTTTATTTAGTATTGTGCCACAGCTTGAGTTGGATATCATTTAAGTTTTTTTTATACTGGTGCTAAAACAATACTTAAATGATGCCAGTGCCTAAATAATGTATATACTGAGACCTTTAAGAGAGAGAAAAAATAAACTCAATTTAAGCCACGGTGCTTGTAAAATTATTTCCATTCCAGTAATGTCTATTTCTTAATCTAGCAGGAAATTTAGTTCAACCACTGAGAATAGAAGGCAGAGAAGGTTCAGCATCTTTGGCTGAGAAATGTAGTTAATGGTACCTAAATTAAGCACCTAAATCTTCATTGTGATTATGCTAAGTGGGTACTGCAGTGCATAATCACTAACCACAGCATCAGCTGGTAAAAGATGTGAAGTTGGATTGCAGAGTGCAGTGGGACTAATGGTCATGTTAATTTTTACAACACTGTCAGCACATTTTTAAACACACATGTTGTGCTCCTGTGCTTGCAGGAGTCTAAACCAATATCACACTGATGGCTCACAAGCTCCAATTACCAGCCACGGTGAAAGATAAAGTAATAGTAGTGTAACAAAGAACTTTGTGGCACAGGCAGCCTAGTTTAAGTCCCGTGTGGCACAGGAGTTTTTTTCTCAATTACAACAGCCTAAATGATTCATTAAATGTGTGCTTATACCAAAGATGCACTTTTTTGTTCAGCATCAGCCTGCTTCTTTAGGCAGGTCATAGAAGCAACTGGAAACAGCAGCTCTGTGAACTTGGTCATGTATTGGGTAAATCTACATCAGTATTAACATGTGGCCTCCAACAGGTTTTTATAAATCCTGATTTGTAATGACAGACAATTCTGTTTTTAACAGCCAAATAGCTTGGATATATCATGCTTTTAGTGGCAGCTTAATATAACTCAGGAGAGAACCAAACCACACATTTAGTTACAGCTGTAACACTGAGAGAGTAACATCCATGCACTCATAAAAGCATGTTTCTGTGAATTTATGCACCAACATGAGTTGAGTATCACATCACAGGCTTTCATGTAAGTATAGGGAATGGGTTGTTGCACTTGAAAATGCAATTAAATGCATAACCACTTTTAATTTTGTCACAGTGCATTTTAGTATTGCTACTGCAATACCAACAAATGCAGTGACATGATTCTTTGGTCAAATTGCTCAGCCCCTGCTCAATGTCCATATTTTGTACAATATCATGTTACTTGCTGCCTATGTTGAGTGTTAATATTTTAGTTTAAACCTGACATAGCCTCAATACAGCTTCATTTCCATTGTTTAGAACAAAATAATTCTGAACCTTGGTGTGCTTATAAAATGCTACCAGTGCTATCCATTTGTTTGATATCATTCATTCAGTGTCCTTTGTTTACATCTGAGCCTGTGGGCATTTTGGCATCATGGCAGCTGCCATTGAGCAGAGCCACAGTGGTTTAGAATTATGGGAAGCTGTGGTCTACTTTTAACAGAGCACTTTGATGATATTTCAGGCCTGTTTTTATTAAAAAATAATTACTGTAATGATTAAAAAATGTTCTTGGCTGGTGAGTCTGGTGCCAGCTGTTCTTGTTCTTTAACCACGTAGCCATCAAACCCTCGATGTACCCTTTGATTGTAGCATTTCTCATCTCCTCCTCATCTCCAGCCTTCTTTTGTCCTCTTTTCTCTAGCCAGAACTAATTCCTATTCTTGACTTTCTCATTCCCCCACAGAGGCTCCAGGGCAGGATTTTGTCACTCTGGACTATCGTCTACGCTATTACCCCAGCATCACCTATGCCGTTATTGGCAGCGCAGTCATCTTTGTCCTGGTGGTGGCGCTGCTGGCCCTGGTTCTCCATCATCAGAGGAAGAGGAGCGTCCTGTTGCCCAGAGGTGTCAGAGGGAGCTCGTATCATCACCACCACCACCATCAGCCACTGCTGTTGTCTCGCCTGGTCATCTTGGATCGAAGCCATGTCCACCCAGGAAGTTCAGGTCTCTCCCCGGATGCTTCAAGTACAGCAGGGCAGTATCGTCCCACACCTCAGGCACTGCAGCTGTTGTCTGGAACTCTCTATCCTTCTGGACTTTCTTCCATGGACTCCCCTCCATCGTATTCACAAGCTGTTCTGGATGTAAGGTGAGCAAATAGTGATTGTTTTTTAGCTGCAAAGAAATTTTCAGTATTTAGTCTTCATCTGAAGTGGTTAAAAAAAAATAAAAAACCTTCAGAGCTCCTATAACAAAAACAAAATATTTTAGCTAAGTACAGTCTTATTTGGCTTAGGTATTTAAGTTTAATTGATAGAACTGTTGTATAAAGCCTGTGTCAGTCTGTAAAATCCTGCATTTATTTTGGATTAGTGTTGCCATGTTTAGATGATACACATTTTCATAAATAAAGAATTGGCTGTTAGGCTACTGAAAACATATGAATTATGAATGACCCCTGCTGTGCAGACATTTAAGACCACGAAACTGTCTAAACATTTTACTATATATTTTCTTGGTTCCCCTTCACCAATGCTGTACCATCAAAATCATACATAAGTGATGTAGAAAAGTTTTTTTTACTGACCCTTTTCTGACCAACGTCATTGTGAAGTGTAAGCATTAACAGGAGGCAAAACACTGTTGTTCTTGAGTCGAAGATGAAATGCCATCACAGGCTAGCAGGCAGAGCTTTAGCCTTACGGTCTTGTTAATAATATACATCAAGGGAGACTACATGCAACTGGAAGTGCTCAGAAAGCACAAACCTGCAACGCATTTTTTAAATTCTTATCTAAGTGACAAGTGAAAAATTTTGTAAACTGCCCAATTTTACATGGTTATGATATCCTCTAGAAAAATTCCTGGATATGCATCCTGATTCAGACCACCACAATAATATTATCAGCTCCTACTTGTGCTATGACCAACATACCCTGAAAATTTCGTCAAAGTCTCTTTGAAAACCCTTTCAGCTATGTTGTTCACAGACAGACCAACAGACAAACAAAATGGAGAAATCCTGGCAAAAAACACAACCTCCTTGGTGGAGGTCAAGGCACTGTCTGGTCAGTAGATATGACCTGCAGTAGCCATACAGCAAAAATTTAGCAATTTTTTTTTTTTTATGTATTCAGCCTCGCTTATGGCATTGCAGCTATTATTAGCAGCACAGTGTTTTTCTGCTTTTAAATTACTCTTCATCTGGACTGTGTTGGGTTTTTCCTGTCTTTTAATTAACAGCCACAAAAAGAAAAAAGTAGAAAAGCATCTCTGAAATTGAAGTCCAATCCCATCGTTCACATAAAGTGATGTCTTGGATGACATTGTCATTTCTATCCAACAAACACTTTGCAAAACATTTACTTACTAAATTGTATGAATCACTGTTGCCTGTGTTATGTGTTCTATGACAAAATGAGGAAAAAAGCTGTCAAAGAGAGCTGCTAGACTCTTAGCTTGTGATTTATTTTCCTATGTCATTTCACTTAATGGCAGATTGCATACTGGCTTACTCAACAAGTGGAACTTAGGCATATCTTATTAAAAACAGGTGTCACTAAAGACAGATTAGTAATGCCTACTGAACCTGAACATGTTTGAGACTACTCAGTTTAATATCCCAATGCCCAAACTGAGGTTAATTCATGTTAATCTCAGTGTCTAAAAAAGGAGTTATGTAAAAATGCCCCAAAGCTGTAATCCAGCCAGTCTTCTCCTATTTATGAGAGTTAACCTTTGGGCCAACAGAGGTTAATGTGTCATACTGTTTAGAAAAATGAAAATGTCTGTTAATCAAAGATGTCACTTCATCTTTAACTTTCATCTAAAAAGCCAGCACAGGCAGTATAGTCCTCTCTGTCCCTCCTGTAACTTACCCAGGTTTCCCTTTTTTTATCCTTCATCCTGATTAACTTGTAGAAGACTGTAATCCTCTTTAATTACATTATCCCATGAAATGAAAGCACACATATTACGCTCCATTCATTACCCCTCTTCTTCTTGACTCAATGCACCATGCTGTCTGGTCTTTTTTCAGTCTTTTTTGGACAATAGCTTTTTTCTTAATGCAAAAAAATGTGATCAGTTATTGTGACATTAACCGTTTAAAGTGTAAATAAATAGGGTCTAAACAGGGTTTAGCAGAGACTGCCTTTATTTGTCAAATTTGTAGACTGTACATTGCAATGAACTTGGTCTCCTTTTGTTGTACTGGGTTGAAGCTAGGATTTCCCTTCAGTGAGTACTAACAAGTGGTGCTGAGGACATTATGTTATAACCTTGCAAAGCAGCATGATAACCTCCGCCAAGGAGGTTATGTTTTTGGGAGGGTTTGTTTGTCTGTCTGTCTGTCTGTTAGTTAGCAACATTACTAAAAAAGTTCTGGACAGATATTGATGAAATTTTCAGGGAATGTCCGGATTGGGATAAGGAACAAATAATTAGATTTTGGAAGCGATCCGGATCTCCATCTGGATCCAGGAATATTTTAAAGGATTCTCTAACATTGGGAGATAGGGCCATTTTCGACATTTGTGCATATAACTCCACAAATAATGGTCAGGGCACTTGGGAAAAAAATACAGGACAAGTTTTTAACATGGTCTACAGTATATCAAAGACTGATCCGGATAAAGGAATAATTCCGGATACTATGATCCAGAATATGAAAAAATAGGGGACCTTTGGAATTTTCATCATAGGAAGAGAACAAATGAAGCTATAAACACGCAACAAACACCATTAAATAGCCAAGGCATTTTGGAATTTGGAAGGTGCCAACAGATTTGCTGTATCTTCAAAAGCTAGGGAGCTAGATCCAGAAGAAAACCGCCATTAAGAAAATTCGATTTTCGTGAATAACTGCTGAACTAATGTTGATATCATTATGAATTCAGTTGCCAATGGTATGTTTTCATGGTCAAGGAATCTAAAAATGTAGTCAAAATGAATGTGGGACTAATATTTATGGTGCAAATGACAAATAGGAGGAACTGTGGCGCTTGGCGGAGGTCTGCACTCTCCGAGTGCTTTCTAGTTCACAGTCTGTCATCAGGTGAGTCAATGCGTAGCTTGAAACTGAAACATTTATCCCTTGTCAGAAATAACCAGGCTAATGAGTATCCATTAAGGAGAGATAGGGTAAACCTGAGAGGGTGGATTAGTTGTGTCAGAAGCCAGAAGTGACTGCAACGGAAGACACATCCAAACACATTCTTTGTGCATAGTTAACTGGCCATCACACAAGATCAGAGAGAGCAATGGACTTGTTTCTAAACTTTAACAATGACACAGTCATGAAGACTCACTTTTTAAAAATATTATTTAGGAATGCAGTCAGCTGTTGTTGTCAGTGGTTAGTTGACATGGTAACTTTCAAACTGCTACACCCTACAGTCTCACTGGGGAAACAGTGCACATATGATGCAGACATTGTGTGTTCCATCCACCAGTCATCAGTTTGAGATGATCATACGTTTTCCTGAATTGAATCCCTCCACATCAGTGCCTCAGGTGTCCTCCAGTTGCACACATTGCTCAGTGTCAAATTATATATACAGCCTCAGTCAGAGCACCAGTGGATATGAGTATGTGAGCTCAAGGTTTAACAGCAAATTAATCTCAAGTCTTAATTTTTCAGTGTGCACAGTGAAGCTACTTTGATAGACATTCAAGGATGCGATTACTCTTTCAAAATGAAATCCCCCTTTGGCCTGCGTTAGAAGGGTAAAACAACTGGACGTCAGAGCTGACATGATGTTATATTAGTCTATTACATACAACAACCACCATAGTAAGAAATGTTGAGTACCAGTACCATCAATCAGTATTTCTCTCATCTCTGATTTTTATGTAATATGAAATGCTCAGTTAGCTTATTCTTTAAGATACTGGGTGCTCATTTATCATCCAAACTAGACAAACCATTTTTTATGATTTTCTTTTTCTTTTTTTTTCATGGAACAGTGCTATTGGTTACTTTTAATGTTGGTGAGTAGCTTTTGTAAACTTTTAACCTAATTAAAGTACAAAAAATGATTTGTAATCAGGACAATATAATATTTATTTTTTCAGTAGTAGGGCTTTTAATAATGATAAGCATCAATTTGGAGATAGGAGATTTGTGCCCAACAGTGACAAAATGGTAACATGTTCAGTAACTATGATGTGAAGATGATATCTTTTTTTTATGAAACAGTCGGCTTTAGGCATCAAAAGAAACAACAAAATCCCAACTATGCACAGTCCAGTGATTCTGTTTTTTGTAGGGGGCCTTGGGGGGAATGGGTCAAACATCATCTTTGCTAGCTGTTCGTTCCAGTCAGAAATCATACAATTATCCAGCTCTGATGTAATAGCTCACAGCTCTGACATCATGTTCCTCCTCTCTCTGTTTCCTCCATTTTCTCCCCAAGTCGTCCGCCCTGGTTTGATCTCCCTCCTCCCCCATACCTCCCAGATGGGGAGCTTCCATCCGAGGGCGAGCTGCCTCAGTATGAAGACCCACAAGATCCTTTGAGCCGCCCCGCAGAGCATCCCTCTGCACCCTCCACACCCAGAACTGTGGCCTCCAGCGCACAGACGAGTGCAAACCCCAGAGAGGAGTTGGACCAGCTGTAGCCGCTCTTTTGTAGACTCTAAAGCCTCAGAGAGTGGAGGACTGAAGAACTGAAGGACTGAAGGAGCCGGCTGCCGGGCCACATGAGGCTGGGACAGTCCAGAACAAAGAGGAGGAGAATCAACAGAGACTGAGAGACTGCGGGCTAAACAGAGCCTGCCACTCACTGCCTGCACATTGTTTCACTGTTGAGCTCCCTCCTCAGCACTGAGCTTATGTGCAAGCTCCCCCTAGTGGTGTTGTGGCAGAACTACACCTTCATCTGTTACTCATTCAAATGATTTAATGGTCATCAATCATAGTAGGTCAAAATAAGCAGCACTTAAAGAGCTAATGTGTGTGAAACCTAACCATGCCTACAACCTGGGTCGCCTACTACCAAACATTAACATACTGATAGCATTTGACATGGTCACTGCTTTTTATGGATAGGTACTATATTTTTGACTGTTCTCACTTAGTTTTTAAATAATGTGACCATTTTCAAAATGGGGGGTTATACTGTATTACATATTCCTATTGTTTTGAAATGTTAAATATCTTAATCTACACTGTTTCATGGTACTGCCATTTCAGAACTGGATATACACAAATCCTTTCAGCAATGACATGTTGTTGCCTTAATCGTGCCAAATTTGATACATTTTAAAGCTCAATGGTCATCACAGTGGCCATCACAACTTCCCATCTGGCCCCTAGTGGAAAATTAAGGATACCCCTTTCTGTTATATCTATAAGGCTGTTAAAGTAACACCGAATGAAATGACAATGAAACAGTTCAATCAAGAATAACTGTATTTTTCATGACCTCAACAAAAATCTACCCGTCAGTCATTATTAGCCAATATACACCCAGGGATGATGAACAAGATGAGCATGACAGCCTTTGAAATAAGTAGCCAGTAAATTTCAGTTGCCTCTGTGGCTGGTAGCAGTATAAGTGATAGAGACTGATCTCATTTTTATAAAGAATCATAAGCAAGTATGATGTGCAATTTGGAAGTAAAATAAAAAAATAAACTGTACATTTAGATGCAGTATATACATTTATTTCTAATCTGACCTTCATGTGAAGAAAAAAATGACCCTGGTACACATTATATACATCAGTTATACACAAGGTATAACTGATGCCTCGCTACAAGAAAGCTGGGGGGGGGAGGGGGGGGGGGGGGCTACATGGGGCCCCAGTTGACCCTTTGTCAACTCCTGCTCTTTACAGGAAGTGATCCTTTATCAAGCCCCTCCTTTCTTGGTAGTATTGCCAGGGTAAAATATCAGTTGTAGCTGGGCTCTCTCCATTTGACAGACTTATAAGTGACACACTATTTGAGTTACTTCTTGTTTTGATAATTAATCTGATGCTTTTTCAAATTTTGCCTTAATGTTACTGATGTATAGTCTTATTAATTCCATCCAACATTAGCTGCCCAAATCAACAGAATTCTTCTGTTATTACCAATAAGTATCACTAAACACCAAATATCTTCAACATAAACATGTTCTCTCCTCCCTCAAGCATATGTAGGTTTTCTTTGTGATTGTCAACATTGAAGTAACAAGTTCTAAGATAAGACATAAGAGGAATAAGATGGATCTTTATTTATCCCTTGAGAGGACTCCTTCAGGGAAATTGGGATTCCAGCAGCATTGCACAGTAAAGTACTAGGCAATAGTTTCGCCAACCAACCTCTTTCAATAGTACTAGGCAATACTAGGCAATAGTTTCACCATAGTACATTAAAAAGAACTCTGCTAATGTTAAAATGTTTCTGACCAGAGTAGCATGACATTGGTTGCTTATAGAGGAGGCTTGGTTGATATGTGGGACAATCAGAGAGCTGACGAAGGGTCAGTTGTCACTCAACTGGCAAGCAGGGCATTTTTTTTTAATAAAAAACATAGCATACGAATGCACAGGACAAGATTCGCAAAGAGATCCATTGCACCACTCTCATAGGGGTCGCTATCGTGGACACAAGTCTAAATTCCTCACAGAATCTAAAACAAATTGCGAATTTTTGTGTATAAATGAAAGCAGTCAAACAAAGTCATCCAAAACAGAAAGACGTTCTTTTTTATTTGTAAGCAAACTTGAATGGCATTTACTGTAGTAACTTTGTTTTGTAGTGCTCCATGCTAAACCTAAAGGTGACAAAAATGGGGCAATGCCTGCAAGCAAGTTCAGACAGACAACTCAAGCTGTGCTGAATTTACACCTGATTTCGCCATTATTTAATCACGACAAACATCCTATTAGCCAATAATAATTATCCAAGTAGTGGTCAACAAGCAGCAAGATTTCTAGTTTACCTTCTCTGCTCTTCCTTTGCCAACCTTGCTTTGCATCATTACTGCTCTCTTACTTTTAACCCTCCCAAACATCCACCTTAAGGCTCAAGTAAGAAGTTTAAGAGTGCTTTCGCACCTGGATTGTTTGGAGGAATTGCTCCAAAATTAGTGGAATTTCTAGCTTGACCCAGTTGGTTTGGGCACATGTAAACACAGCAACCAAACTCTGTCTCAGTACAAAACAATCAAGCCATAATTCTTAGGAGAGGTGGTTTGGGCTTGATTGCAATCAAACCTTGAAGTGGTTCATTTCCAAAGAGAATGCAGCCAAACAGGCTAACAGGCTAACTCATCACACTGCAGTGGAAGCAACAGCAGCAGTTGTAGTTATAGCAATTTGACTACCACACAACTTTTGTTACAGATAATTTCCAGCCTTATAGGGTCTTGACATCGAAGAAGGTTACTTTGTCCTGTTCACCTCTTGAACCTCAACTTTACAAAAACTTGTCTATTTTCACAATACACAGAGTTTTTTTTTGCTGACAATTTTAAATGTGTAACAGTTACTATGTTTTTCAGCATCCTTGTGTGATTACCACTGGACATCACCAAGTATTGAAAGTCCCTCTAAACTAAGGTTAGCTTGCTAGCTAGCATGCCATAATGCAGGGTACCAGTCAGCATGGCATTGTTTACTTACACAATGGAAAAACTGGCTGTGATACAATGATGTAAGTTCAGCCCTGCCTTGAGGTGCTTCACATTTACCTCAGAACTCAGAGGAGCTGTGAATGACATCAAATTCAAGTTGACTGAGCTCTCTGAGCTGGTTAATTTGGCATTACTGAAGATACTCTTACTTACTAAGCTGGAATTCAGAGTTAAGTGGGTGTTCCTGGTAACATATCCATCTTGCAACTCAAATCTCTGACTTTTGAGATCAAGCGGAAAGCCCCAATTCATGCCAAAAGAGACATTCAAACAGGAAAATGCAACTAGGAATTAATTTTCATCTGAACCTTAACAGAGTTAAAGAGCTGTGGGTATGAAAGCAACATCGTCTCATTGCTCTTCTAATTCTGCTCGTTATATAAATTTGCAAAAAGTGATGAGGTAGGAACTTGGACGCAAACCTCAAATTATGTTTTGCTGCTGCAGTAAATGTTTTAGGTGGTTTTCACACTTACAGCGCGGTTGCTTTGTTCCAATTCAGTTGAAAAAAATGCTACAAATATGAATATTTCCTTTGGGTTTTTTCATGTTCACACGGCTGTGTTTTGAAGTGAGCCAAATCACACAATGTAATGTGGCATTACAATGCAGCCAGTCTTGTGTTAAGAGAAGGAAGTGAGCTTGCTACCTAACAAAAAAAACTAGTCATTGTTTGATTAAGATCAAATGTCTCATAAATAATTTTACAGATGACAATATTTATCAATGTTTGACACGCCTCGTGTAGAAAGTGTAAAGAAACTCATTGCACAATGAATACAGCCTTTTGCTCTAATAGGAGTCAACAACAGACCATGGAGGACACCAGACAGCATGGTGATTTATTACACTGTAACTACAGTAGAAGTGTCTGCAGAGTCAGTGATGTGAAAAAGTTGAGAGCAGCTTTTAAAAGGTTAAATTGTCTGCTTGAACGAACTGGTCCTAATCCTTGCAACTAAACAAGTTTATGAATTAGTCAATGTTGTGTACTGTGATCCATTGTAGAAGTGGTGAGTAATGATAACCTGTTGATATTTTGTGCCTGCACGTGGATCCAATGGGTCACTTGTGTCCTCATTGCAAATGAACTATTCCACAGATCAATTGGAATCAAGCCTAGACCACCTCTTCCAGGTGAGCTCGGCGCAGTTGTTTGTATTTAAACAGGGATTGATTGCTGTATTTACATATATTCAAAACTTTTCCAGACAGGCAACACCCACTTGTATCAGAACAACTCTCCCAATCAATCTTGGTGTGGATATGACCTTGAACAAATACAAATCTCATTTTTCTGACTGAACGTGTCAAGCTTTTCCAAATGAGCAGTAAAAGTTTGCTTGTATGCTTTTTTTCACAATACTTTAGACTGAGCATCTGGTTTATATTTGGTTAATTTAAAGTTAAAATGTGAGGACCACCTAGATTTAATAAACTGTGTTAGACAGGTATTCTCAGAGCATTCATCCATATTTATGTTCCATAAATCATTCCAGTGAGTGTAAGATCCACCTCTGTTGACTAAGGTATCATCACTGTTAGGAGACCATTGGTGTTTTATAAATTTATAAACAAAAAACAAAAAAAAGAAGCACATGTTAAAGAGGCCTTCTCCGCATGATTGTTGTTAGTGCCTTTGTTTAAAATTGACAAACTGATTTAAAACACCTAAAAATAACCATACATTTGATTGTATCTGTTCTCAAATCACATT
Organism: Cetoscarus ocellatus; assembly: GCA_037902135.1. Lineage (NCBI taxonomy): Eukaryota > Metazoa > Chordata > Actinopteri > Labriformes > Labridae > Cetoscarus > Cetoscarus ocellatus. The sequence goes on from JBAMNC010000262.1 coordinate 2,537,315, forward strand.
TGATTACTGAACAAGTTTTATATACCTCCATTTCTGTTTTTTATTGTTGAATGCTCGTCAGTAGTATTAGACCACAACTGATGAAACTCATATCTGTAGGATCTGTTTATACATGTACTGCCTGTTTTGTATTTGATTTTTGTTTATTTCAAAGAGGTTTGTTTGACACTGTACATAGCATATAGGAAAGGAGGAGTACTATTTAAAGGGTTAGAGTTTCAAATAAAATATGAATGAGTTAATGTGTTTGTATATTTCATCTTATTTGTCTTTTCGGAACAATAAAAAAACATTAAACCAAAGATGATCATTATTAACCCCAAAACACCGTCCAAATGAATGATTCCCAACTATTCTTACATTGAGTATATAAAATTGTAATAAGGTTTATTGAGTTCAAATGTAACCATTGTTATTTGCTGTAAAACTGGAGAACATCTCAGGATAAAATTCATACCAGAGCATCTCCTCTGTTCTTTATGCCTACATTTGTTTATGTGACTTGTTTAAGATTAGTTTCATTTTCCTGATTCAATGAGGTCATTGACATATCTGTGACGCTGCCTATCTGGGTCTTTTTATCCCTTGTATTCTGTATATTGAAAGTAATATAAAGTTCTCTCTCAAATCCTCTGTGTATGAGTCTTTCTGAAGATCAAATATTATATTTCTAAGCAAACTAAAATCCCATATGAGTGTTTGCTCCTGATATAGAAACTGCAGATCACAAATCCGTGTGGTGATGGACAAAAAAAGTGACCATCAAATCATATCTGAGTTTTTAGATATTGTCCTATTATATGAGGGCAGTGGGTAATTCTTGTTGAGTGAAGGATCTTGAGTGCCCACTCATTCTCAGCTTCTCTAGCCTTCTCACAATGAAACTCCTGCTAAACCACTGAAATGCATCTCAGAAAAAATAATTTTAGAGAGACTAAACAGAACATCTCATTTTCTAAACATAAAAAAAAACACAACAGTGCAATTCACCAAATAACCGTGCATAAAAAGGAGCCGTTTTCCTACCAAAGTGCTTAATAAGCAGCCTTTGGTCAATTTAAATAATCCAGAATGCAGGGCTCAGCAAGTTTCAAGTTTGTAGCTGTGAGCAGTTAACTTATTAGTGGTAATAAACTCAACAGTGCAGCATTTTGAAGAGTTTTCAGTCAGTTTGGACTTTTGTCTCAAACCTTTTCTCCTGGCACGTATCGGCATGGCCTTGTTTTGGGTCATCAACCACAAGTATGGGATCACTTAAAGTTTCCAGCATGTGTTTTCCAGGACTATTCTGCCGCATCCCTGGAGCACCTGCCCCTCAGCTGGCAGAAGCCACCAGGACATTTTTTACTTTATCTGACCAAGGAGCAGCTTCAATCAGGACAAAATCGTATTTACATTAATGCAAAATAGCCTCTTTACTGCATGTTACAGTGAACTGTTTTATGACAATATAATCATTATTGGGTTGCATTGTATAACTTAGTACTGCAATGATATTAACTTTTTCATCAGCTAGTGGTGAGAGAAATCATAATTTCTAAAACAGTTTAAATGTTACAGCTACAAATCAAAGTTATTCTTAGAATTTACCAGAAATTAAAATCTTCTTGCCCTGGATGGGCTGTTACGGCTGGGTCACTATAGCTTCTAGCTAAGAAGTTTAATGCACCATGGAGAATAAGAGGGATGCAGCAAACTGTATTGGAATTAAATTAACTAAGTATCATCATGGTTTTGGGTATTTGATAAAAGAGGCTTACACATTTATTCTTTAGAAGTCTTTGCTCTAGCAAAAAATGTTTGGACAATTAAATCAAGTTATTTAAAAGTACAGAAATTAGTTACTCTTTATACTAATTAATAAAGTTATTTAATTACTTGTTATGGAGTTAAGTAAATTATTTAAACTCCTGAAGAGCTTTACCAACACTGCATGACTTAAAGGGATAATTCAGTATTTTTGAAGTGAGGTTGTATGAGCTCCATATGGTCACTAAGTACCATAGATGCAGCAGAGCGTTGTCTCCTCTCCCTCAGTAAGCCACAGTCTGTAAGTGTCTGTTACGCTGATATAGCCGCAAACAGGGAAGTATCGTACCAAGAGCAGAGGGTATCTTCGCTGCCTACAAGAACTCCCATCAAAAAATAATACCACAGTTAAGAAGTATGCTTCCTATGCATGCTTTTAAGTGCATTAACTTTGCGGAAATATAAAGTTTATCTGGAACTAACCGACTGACGTCACGTATTCCTCCGCGCAGCACTTCCGCGAGCCGCTGAATCACTCCGCCTCCCTCTCAGCTGTTGTAAACATAACAAGCTAGCGGCTTCAGGCGCCGGTTGTAGCCTCGTGTAACTCTTATCAGGCATTGTAATTCTTTTGTTCTAACTCTTAGCGGTGTGAGGAAGAAACAACGGAGGAAATTAAAAACGAGTGATTATGACCGTGACGATGAAGTTCCATTCACTTTGGAGCCAAGAGGATACCTGTGTAAACCGGAGTTCACAGAAGAGCAGCTGCAAATGGAGACCGAACAGGCCGAAAGAAACAGAAAGGGAACATTGGTGGAAACTGGAGGTCAAGAAAGAGTCGGAAATACACAGTGGTGCAAGTAAATGAACTGCAACTCAATGCCCACGGACCCGGAGTGCTGCTGCGGCCGTGAGTGGACCTTGGTTACAGACCGACTCCAGGATCTGTCTGAGTCAGGTGATACAAGTGACTCTCACACCGTCTGTATCACTCATCATACAGATTTTTATGCTCTTCTGAATCCCGGAGTATTGTGGGCATTCTTCAATTTCCCGAAGATAAACTGGAAAAAACGTAAGTAATAATGATCTGTCAGAGACAAACAAGCCGAGTAGAGGAGGCTGTTTACCGTAACATTGCAGACTACTTGTGTGTGTCTGTCTCTCTCTCACACACACACAACACACAACCATTACTGTGTATTAGCCTCTAAATTCTGCTCCAACAACAACAACAATCTTGGCGGTTTGTAACGTAATAATATAAATATACCATCTCCTTAATGCAAGAATATATTTAGATTTTGCCATGACTTTATATAAATTATATATATAGACATTTATCTGTCAGGTAACGAAAGATGCAGGCATTTGCTGTATATGATGTTGCCGCATGCCCTTGGTGTGAAGAGGAATACGGTGAAAGCTATGAGTTCTCCATGATAGACATCTTTTTCTGCATCCAGGAAAGCAACACAAAAACCCATCTCCAAAGTATGTGTCAAATAATCTGCTTTCAATGAGGCTACAACCGGCGTCTGAAGCCGCTAGCTTGTTATGTTTACATCAGCTGAGAGGGAGGCGGAGTGATTCAGCGGCTGGCGGAAGTGCTGCGCGGAGAAATACGTGACGTCAGTCGGTTAGTTCCAGATAAACTTTATATTTCCGCAAAGTTAATGCACTGAAAAGCATGCATAGGTAGCGAACTCCCAACTATTATTTTTTGATGGGAGTTCTTGTAGGCAGCGAAAATACCCTCTGTTCTTGGTACGATACTTCCCTGTTTGCGGCTATATCTGCGTATCAGACTCTTACAGACTGTGGCTCACTGAGGGAGAGGAGAGAGCGTTTTATTGCATCTAATGTACTTAGTGGCTATATGGAGCTCATACAACCCCACTTCAAAAATACTGAACTATCCCTTTAAGGTTATATCCACAGTATGTTATTTTCTCATCAATAAAACATATTTGCACACTTTGCACCTTGTTTTTTGCAGGAGTACACTGCCATTGACTGAACATTTTTAGGCTAAATATTCAAATTCAGTGAAAGGTTTACAATTTACCTCCTGATAAATATTAAACCATTTCAACTAATTGTAAATGTTGTTTTTACACATCACGTTATTAAAATGTGTTATCAAACAATTAAGGGCAACCCTTGTGGTTGTGCCATTTCTGATTTATAAGGTATGTCTCGGCATTATGTTTGTATTCAGTATTGTGATGGTGTCAGCATTTAAGTTATACTTTTACTATGAGGACAACACTCACTGAAGGAAAACTCAATTTCAGACTGATATGTTCAGCTTTTCCTTTTTTTTTCTCAGGACTTAGATGTTGTCTGAAATGCAGTAAGAGATAATTTACTAAGAAATTATTCAGACCGAGGCTAAAGTAAATGTTGTAAACATTATCTGTAAAACCTTGTGTACTCATGTAATCCCAATTACAGAAAAATAAGCCAATGCAACACGTTACTTTCCATCGCTGCGTCTTACTCTGGGGCACCTCAGTGCTTCACATCTTACCTCTGTACTCGTAGACCTGCAGTTCTTCTGTACCACCAGCAGATGTCAGCGTGTCATTATAAACTGAGTCACAGCGTGTGCTGGTATGCTTTTCATGTTTGTTGGTGTAACGTTGTTGCCCTGTGTGTATCCAGCTCTGGTTGTATCAAAGTACAAGGAAATGCTACATGGTTTAGCATTCAGGTTAAATGCAGGACTCATGGCAACTATCTACATCTGTTCTGACATGAAGAAATAATACATAAATGAATATAATCACACAAATTGCCCCCTATTTTCATTGTTATGCCCTTTGAAACCCTGCCCCCTTCCACCTCAATATCCGTGTGACATTATTATACATCAGATAACACGTGATATGATCTCTGACAGTGCAAGCCTCTCTACCTGCCCCTCTTTTCAGCTAACGGGCCTTTATCATGCTCTGCTCATCTTTTACCCTCCCACACTCTCATATTCACTCCCCTCATCACCCCACACCCCTTCTCCCTCATTCAACCCAGCACTAGGTCCTCTCCCTCATCTTAAACCCTGAAGCTGGAGGCCCCATGTTTGCTTAGCCCGAGCCCTTAACTACACAGAGTTTAATTAAAAGCCTGCACGCTCCTCTTTTTGCTGTCTGTCCCATCTCTGTCTGCCTGGCAGCTGGTGAAATTTCTAAATGTTTGTAAATCTTGCTGCTTAGCCCAAAGGAAGCTCCAGTGCTAGTGTTAGCCCATGGGAAATGCAAAGATGATGCAAAATTGCACCAGAACTTGTAGTGGAAATTTGCTGTCATGGTAGTGGTGAGGGAAGCAGTGACATTTCTGCCCACAAAGATGAGCTTTCACCATGGCAATATTCCAGTACAACACCTCAGAGAGACTAGTTTTCCTCTCTTGGGGGTCTTTCATTTAACATTAGCATAGCCGTTAGCTATTGGATACAGCACAAGTGAGATAAAGCTGGCTATTATCCCACCGACAATTAAGATTTCATTTCTTTCAACTAGTGCTGAAAGAGGCTCTTGAGGTTTTTGTATATTTAATGTGTTCATGTAGTTCAAGATAAAACTTCTCTACGGAGAAGACAGAAAGCTCAGCAAGGGGTATTGAAAAGATTTAGCCACATTTTAGTGTGTTCATGGCTCATGCAGCGCTCCATGAAGGCCACTTTAGCTCAAACAAAAAATGAACATGCACGCTGGCTCGTTTGCGGTGCCATAGCTCCGGTGAACTGGAGATAAGACCCCCGTGTTTTCACATGTAAATGGTGTTAGCGTGGAGGGGAAGGAGGGTGTATTGTGAGTGTGGAGCAGCTCTGAGGGGCTCTGAGGAGCGCTGCTGAGGGTTTGGCCAGCGTGGCCCTTATCAGATGAAGAGCAGGCCTCTGAGGAGGTGTCGGCCAGGGGAGGGGACCGGGGCTGGGCAGGGTTTTTTCTTATTCTTTTTTTTTCTCAAGGGGGCCAACTGGAGAATAGAACAGCTGGCGGAGTCACGCGTGCAACCCCAAAAACACACAGAGCCCAGACACGCTGAGCACGGTGGGAATCTCCTCGGCTAAGAGATCCACAAACACACAGCCTCTTGTGTTATTATCAGCCACCAGTCAGCGAGTCTGAGCACATAATCACACACACACAAACACGCACCACAGTCACAAACTCATATACACACAGGGACACAATCACAGGGAAATCACAAAGATTCACAAATACACATTTCCATACAGGCGTCTTTACACATCATTAAGCCAAAACACACTGAGAAACATGAAAACACTTCCACACGCACAGAGCAGCTGACATTTTGAGCTACATGCTGAACAAAACAGTTTTATGATGCAAAAGAAAAGTTTTGGGTGTGATAATATTTATCTTTAGGACCTTTTACTCAACAAAGGTGACATTGAAGTGCTGAGAGTGCTCTCTGGTTTAACTTTGTAATGGAACAGTATTGAGATACAGAGTAAATTCTGCATTCAAATCTTTGTTGATATAATAGTAAAAAGGTGTAAGCATCAAAATCTATATTACTAAACACCGAGCAGACTTTATGATGTGGGAGTAACTAGAAAATGTGCCTTTATAAGATAGGGATGTAAGGGTTGTCACTCACAAGTATCTTCATATGACACAATCTCTTTTAGAGCCCCCAAACATTTGATTATATTTTTGTATTCTTCTCAAACTTTAAAAACACAGTCAAAGCAAAATATATGTACACATGTACATATAAAAAGACAAAGTAGGCACACACACGCCCCTAGGTGGGTGCTAGATCAAAAAAAAACCCACATGAAAAAGTACAAAGAGATTTGCACACCTTTCAAGGATTTTTTTTTTTATTTGAAAATCAATAACATTTTGAGCTGTACTGCTCTTTCTCAGACTTACAAAGTGGTTTGTGAGTCCCCATTTTCAATACACAGGTACACATGTGACCCAACCCAGCTGAAACACATCACAATCTAACTGGATACAAGAAAAGAAGATTCAAAAGATGCAGTTATAATCAGCGTACCTATTTAATTACAAATATATCCAAATACTCATATTGACTATATTGACTGAGGAATTTAGAGTAACCATCATCCACAGCAGAGGATTATGTGCTTAATTTGGAGAGAATATCAATTTCCATATAATTAGAGATACAGATATCCTATCAGCTGTGATAGGTTCCAGTCAAAAACACAACAAGATACGTAGATTTTTATTTTTTACAGATTTATAAAATTATGTACAATATTGTACGAAGAAAATCATGCAATTGCCTGTTGGCAATTACACATTTCAAACCCATGTCACAGGAAGTACAGGATACTTGTCCGTCAGTACAGAGAGTATGTAGCCCTGTACTGCATGTTGCAGGAAGTTCAAAATTTACTGTAGCTGTTCTTTTCGACACCTCCTGTGCGTTGTGCACCTTCTGCCGAGAAGAAAAGACTGTAAATGTGGCTGTGGGGACTTGGCTCACTGAATGGGAAGATCCATCAAGTGTGAATGGAGTTGACGTGTGATGATAAGGAGGGGATCAATAGATGCAAACATGTGCTCACTCTCAGGACCATTTGAAAGTGACACACATCATTAAGAGAGGTGGCTGGGGTGGGTTAGTTCTAACGGCTGTAAAACCATGTCTGTGCCTGTTTCAAAACATACTAATCATCTGCGAAGGGTTGACATGGACAGCTGGATTTTTGTCCTTTCAGACAGAGCACATCACTTGATAATAACTTGAACAATTTTACTGCTTGTACCTCAAGAACATTTAAAGAATAAAAAGAAATTTGGGCCAAGCATGAATGTCAAAGAATACTTTAGTTTACCAACCACCAGGGATTTACTACAAATGGACTTGAGCTTAAAAAGCGCTTTTCTAGCCACCTTGACTACTCAAAGCCGCTTTACACCACAGGTCGTATCTACACATTCTCACCCATTTGCTCTCACATTCACTGACTGATGGTTGGTTTCTCTGTCAGTTGTCCACGGGTATCCACTAACACATTTGCACTCTTTCATGCCCACTTACAAGCCACTGACGCTGGCAGTGGGAGCTACTTGTGGTTGAGTGTCTTTCCCAACGACACATTGCCATATGACAGCCGGAGCTTGGCTTGAACCTGCAACCTTCCGATAACTGCCCAAGCACCGCCGGTGCCCTAACTTTGTTTCCATGTATCATCAAGTACTTTTCCTGGTCCTCCTTTTTTGAACTGCAGGTAGTCAGTAAAGACAGATTTTTTTTCCAGCGACTGGAAAACTATATTTTCTAGCAGCCATATTGAAAGGGGTATCTGAAAATTAAATTTCTTATCTGGTATTGCATCAAAGTTTAAAGTATGTGACAGCCTTCATAAATAATTCATTAAATAACCATTATGACAAATGATTTTTAAGTAATCTATTAAAGGCATTGATTAAGTCGAAGTAGTCTTCTTTGAGAGTAGCTAAGGAAAAACCCAGTCAGGCCAAAAATGTGCTTATTAATAATGAACTGAATACTGAAAATGCATAGAGGTGAATTTAGGGGCTTTATAGTTTTGCATTTGTCTCCCTGTGTCCGAGTACATTATATTAAATTTGTTGCTTTTTATTAGGAGGGAGTGGTACTAAGAACTCAAAGAAGAATAAGTTTGGCCACTAAATGAAAGGTACCGTAATTTTAGTAACACTGCTGTTTCTCTACAGCATCTCTCTATTTCCAGCCTATCATTGTTGTCCTTCCATGACACATCACAAAGGCAGATGTGTTGGTTTCAGAGCTTGACAAATGTGTCGCCTGTCTCATAGTTCCATTCCAAAGCAACAACCTCAGCTTGTTTACATCTATGACTGCAGGGCATTGGTCAACATCTCTGAAGTGATTAAATAAATCATAGGAGGCAGGAAAAGAATCAAACATTCTAAACTTTCTGTCAGGAAGTCATGGGGTGTCCCAGATTGGATTTTGATTGTTGTTAACCATGACAAACAACACAAGATGAAATTAGCAATTTTGTAACCAATGGGTCCCAAAATCCCATCACAGTCAGGTCAGGCCAAAATGATGCTTTAATCATGTAGTCTGACTTCGATACTAATGACTTAATGACACCCTCAGGCAGAGGTTTCAGGGATCACAACTGACAACATGCAAAATTACTTATTTTTTCTTTTGGTCTCATTTGTCTTCAGTTTTTTTTCATAACAACTAAAATCTCCACAAAATCATAAGTGCCATTCTTACTGTAAGCCACCATGTTCCAGAACAAAAATGTGATGATGTTTGGATATACATTTTTTGTCATGAAGAAACATCAATCCATCCTTTATCTGTCCCCTTTTAGGGCTATCCCCAGTTGACATCAGGTGAGAGGTGGAGTATACCCTGAAGTGGCCACCACACATAACCACATAGAGAGACAGACATCTTCACACTCACACACACACCTAAGGGAAATACAGTATATAGTCATCAGTATTTATTTAAGTCTGTTTAATCACAAAACTACATTTACAGCCTAATGAATACAACTTAAAGCTCATGTGAGGATTGTTCATTGTGAAAGTCTAAAACTTAAATGTGAAGAAAAGCTACTTTAAGGAAGCTACTAGCGGGGGACAAGGAGTAGTCCTGATTCTGCAGAATGTTCCATGACTTCATGGAGTAATCTGTAAAGCAGTGGTGACATGTAAAATTTACTAAAAGGCATATAAAACTAGAAAAAGTATAACACGGGCTCTTTAACAACTTTATGAAATGTGACTTTAATCTTAGCTAGTTACACTTTTAGTCGATCCCTGTGAATAAAGCTGTTCCTCTTATCTTTTAGCTGATTTTACATGTTCAAATAGTCCAATAGTTGTGATTTGTCAAATATCACTCATTTGTAACATTACCAGTGGTCAACGTGGAAATAAATATTTTGGCAGCATTAGACCGCTCACTTAGTCTACAGCTTACCCTCCGGCAGCTCTTTAAAACAGAAAATTAGATCAGTAAAATGAGTCCATCCTTATGCTCATGGTCATTATGAGACATAATTATCAGTTTCAGTTTTTTTACAATCATCTATAAACTCCTCACAGGAGCTTTAAAAACATAAAACTACATCAGAAAATGAAGGAAATGCATTTTTATAATTCACTGAACTAAAGCTTTTGTATCACAGATTTATTTACATCAAATTTCCTCTTAAAGTGTAGCCTACATGTGTCATTCATTCAGTGGGCATACCGATGGAACCAAAATATTCAGCTCATATGTATGCATGTATGCGTATATATGCATAAGTCAAGGCAGCATTAGCAGCTGAAACAGTAACACTTCCCTGCTGAAGAATAGACCAGGGTGCTGCCTCTCTCCATTCAGGCCAGTGTTGAACACAGAGTAGCATGCTAATGGGTAATCCCTGAGGACCGGCCACCTTTGTCCCAGCTCCTCAGAGGATGTCTCTCTCTGGGCATTGGGTGACAGCCACCAGGCTGCCTGCTACTGGACAAGCAGCATGTTGCCAGATACTGATCTCAGCAGTCCAGAGGGATGCCAGCAGGTCACCAGGCTCTGATTGGTATCTGATGGGTGGAAGACTGGCGTCTGTCCTGGTGTCCTTTTTGTTGTTTGTGTTTTGTTTTACTTTCAGTAATGCTCCTGCTTTCTGTCATGATGGGCGGAAAGTGAAAGTGTGGCGTAGGCACATTTTGTCATGCTGCGGGTGATCTGTATGTGGCAACAAAGACCCCCAGTTACTCTGATAGACTACAGTGGGGCTGGTATGTGAGTATCATACTTAATGTCTTTAAAAACCTATTAAAGAACTATGACAACAATCCGAGGAATGTTTGACAAGCATAAGACATATAATTGGTTAACATGACAAAGAAGCAGCAGCAGCAGATTTTACTTTCCATTAAAAGTTACTCTAACTTCAATTTAAGAAAAAAAAAAAAAAAAAAAAGCTGATTTCTGGCATTTTAAGAGAAGGAAGAATTGATTTTTTAAATGTGCATGGCTTAGAGGTTCTCCAGGGGCTATGAGCACTTGTTCATGTAACCCTATGGATTAGGACATTCCTCACTGCAAGGTGGACAGTGGGAGATGGAAGTGAGTGGAAAGACTGGTGTTCATTGATCTGTTGATAAGAAATTCCAAAGTGCAAGGTGCAGTCAGAAAGAGTATAATCTCAAGGGAACGGTAGTGCTCTTTCTGCATTAACAGTTTTGTTTACCATCATCATAATCAAAATGATTGATTATGTACCTCAGCAAGATTTTTACCGTCATTTGACAGTATTGTTTAAAAAATATAAGTGATGCCTTTATTTATGTTACTTTGGCATTTAGTTGAGTCAACTAAAATCATTATTTTAGAAGTTAAATATTATTTTTGAGTTGATAATAGATACAAATACATTATAATCACACACAGTTTTATATAAATCTTTTACTGAAATTCCAGTTTTGCACACATATTTCCTTTTATACTGTAATAATATCTGTTAAAATTTAGTTGCATATTTGGGTCAAAAATTACAAGATTGTTTCATTGCTAGTTCTCCATTATCATCATTTAATTCATGAATCCCTTAAAATACATCTAATGCAATCTCATTTAAACTTTGACTTGTACTGAATAATTTTTTCATCTATTTTATTTTTGTATTACTGCTCCAAGATTCCATAAGTGAGGCAAAACAACTTACAATAATTTCCTACAGAATGAAATGGGTAACTTTAATGCTTATCAACTGTGGCTGTCCGAGACATATAGTTGTAGTAGCTAGCATCATCGCTGTATGCGTGTAAATGAGAGTGTAAGGCTCTGGAAATCCTCTTTGTGAGCCCAACTCTGAAGGGGCGTTGTTACAACTTGAAACTAGAAAGCACTCAGAAAGCACAAACCTCCGCCAAGGTAGCTCACATATTGCCGTTACATCTTTAAGCAATAGTTCCATCATAAAGTTACAATCATGATATTATTCCTTGACCCTGAAAACCCACACCTAGCACTCGGAATCATGTTGATGTCATTATTAGTTAGACAGTAATACCGCTTTCACACTAAAATTAACGGGTCAACGTGGGTTTTTTCAACACAGGTTAACCCACTAACAATCGGCAAGTGACTCCTTTCCCCTGCTAGCAGACCCCTGCCGGGTCTAATTGGCAGCAGACGAGCTGTGTGGCTGTTTCTTTCCTCTGATGTGTCAAGCTGATGTTATCATGCTGATGTCATCACGTTGATGACAACAGCAGCACAACAAAACACGGCCATGTAAACAATGGATGGGAGCACTAGGGCTGTAACGTGTGAGTCGACTGGTCGACTCATTGGTCGATAAGTGCTGGGGTGACCAGAACTCTGATTGGTCGACCAATCGAGGTTTTTTTTTTTGCTTCAATTTATTTTTTCCCGCGGCGATTTACAGTCATCAGGAGGAACGTACCAAGTGCTAATGGGGGTGTTTTCGGACCACCGCGGTTTCACAGGTAACTTACCTGTCTCAGAACACCTCCTGGGTTTCACCACTTTGGATTCCCCCACCATCTGGAGACCTGGCTGGAAACAGGAGGATTGAAGAGCGTCTATGTTAGCCTATTCAACGTCCGGTGGTCTGCTGAGTATTTATTTTTATTTTGAGCATCCTCCTCTACCCCCCGCCAAGACGCGCTCTGTCGAGCCGCGCTCCGCCGAGCCAAACCGAGCCGTCCCCGCAGGAGGGTTTCTCGTCAGAGTCGGACTCCCCCCACACCGCCAAGACGCGCTCCGTCAAACTGCGCCGGGCCAAGCCGTCCCCGCGCAGGAGGGTTTCCCGTCAGAGTCCCCCGCCCCCCTGCCAAGATGCTCCACCGAGCCGCGCTCCGCCGAGCTGCGCAGAGCTAAGACGCGCTCTGCCTTGCCGCGCAGAGCCGAGCCGTCCCCCCGGAGGAGGGTTTCCCGGTCAGAGTTGGACCCCCCCCCACACCGCCAAGACGCGCTCCGCCAAACTGCGCAGAGCCCCCGCTTCTCCTGCGTCCCTGCGCAGGAGGGATTTCCGTCAGAGCCCATAGCGTACTGCATGCTCAACAGTCATAGATGCAAACAAACCAAACAGCAAAGCAAAATCAAGATGAAGTTGTTGATTGAATGAGTAAAAGTCTGACAAGCTCTGAGGACAAGACCAATTCAGATAATGGATGTAAAGATGGATGAATTGAATTTGTTGCTGTTTTTAGTGTTGCTCCTCCTTCTCCCAACATTATAATGCTGGTCACAGTGTGTGGTCAGGTACAGCTGTGTAATCTTAAATGCGTGTCGGTTATGTCATGGCATGAGTTTCTGATTCTGTAATCGCTTATTTTGACCAGTGATCATAACAGACAAAAAAAGTCATGTAGACTAACCTCAGCAATGGTCTGTGATGATAAGGTGTCTATCTGCTATTATAATACAGTAACAATAAGTTACCAAAGTATGAATCTGTTTCCAAGCAGTTTGTTTTTCCACAAAACTGAGTTTTATTTATGATCCAGGACTCTTGATTGAGTAAAATATAGGTTTTCATACTGAAATGCTGTGTAAGACTCCTGTAATTCTCAGATAATGACATAATTATAATAGCCACGACAGAAGGGGATTGTAAAGGCTATATTATAAATTTACAGAAGGTTGTGGAATTTTTAAACACCTTGCTGAATATATGCCATAAAGAATTAAAGCAGTTTTGAAGGCAAAAGGGGGGTTCAGCCTGATACTTTCAACATGTACCAGATAAAAGGGTGGGGAGTGTATGAGGTTTGGCTATTAATTAATGAAACTGGGCTTATGAGGATAAAACCATGTTGTTCACATTAAAGTGTTATTTATTTAAGGGATAGTTCATTTTTATTAAGTGGGGTTGTGTGGGGTTGGCATAAGCCTGAATATGTGTTGTTGTCTTGCTGGCGTCTGGGAAATTAAATGGATGTAAATAAAATGTTGTTTTCCCCCCACAATTCTTTTAAAGGAACACTTCAACATTTTTGCTGTTTTCATGTCTTGCCTCACTCCTGAGTCCATGACAAGCAGGTAGACACCATTCTTTCGACTGTGCATCCTGAAACAAGGAAGAGACAGACAAAGCTCACCCACCGCTTGTTAGCTATAGCTCAAACACTGGGAGTCAATGGGTAACACTAGCCTGCCTCTGCCTACAGTCATCAGAGAAACTTTTCAGCAACTCTAAATGGTCCTGTGTGCTTGTTGTGACTCATTTATGTTACTTTGTTTTATTGCTTTGTTTTATTGACCTACTTCCGTGGTGGTTTTTCGCTAGAGATGAGATGTTCACGAACGAGTCAAGTCTTTTGACCACTATTTAAATGAACGATGAGAACCGATTTGCAGTTGTGAGTGAGCCGTTCATTTGCAAGCCAAGAATGGTCCTTCAAATACGCTGGCACCATGTACAGCAATGTATAGCATGAGCGTCTGTTCCGAGTTTTTCTGAACAGAGAGAGACCTGAGCTGTGACACTGTGGGACATGTTCAGGCTCATGCCATATCATTTCGCAATTTCTCATCAGCAAATCTCAGTCTAGATTGTGGGGTGCCACAGGGTTCCATCCTAGGTCCGCTTTTATGCAGTCTTTACATGCTTCCCCTCGGTTCCGTTATCCAAAAACACTATCTTACCATTCATGTGCTGATGATACTCAACTATAAGTCTCAATGTCCCTTGATAATCTTACTCCCATGAATAATCTGGTCAATTGCATTGATGAGATAAACCACTGGCTGACACAGAACTTCCTCCAACTCAACAAAGACAAACCAGAAATCCTGATTGTAGGTCCACAAAAGCAGAGGCAAAAATTCTTATCCATTTCATCTTCACTTCCAGTTAAGCCCAGTGAACATGTCAGAAATCTCGGTGTTATTGACAAAAATCTAAACTTCCAAGATCATATAACCACCCTTACAAAAACAGCCTATTGCCACCTAAAAACATTTCCAAACTCAGGTCATTCATATCTCAATCTGATTCTAAAAAAATGGTTCATGCATATCCAACAGACTAGATTACTGTACCACCCTCTATACTGGACTCCCTAAAAAAAACATAAACCAACTCCAACTAATCCATAATAATGCAGCTTGAGTGTTAACAAGAACAAAGAAAATGGAAAACATCACACCAGTTCTAAAAAATCTTCATTGGCTCCCAGTCCAATTCAGGATTGACTATAAAGTACAGCTCCTTGTTTTAAATCTTTGAATTGTACGGTACCTCAGTACCTTTCTGACGTGTTCACAGGCTATCATCCTGTTAGATCACTCAGATTTTCAGGTATGGGCCTCCTAAATGTACCTAAAGTTAGAGGAAAATTTTGTGAAGGAGCATTTAGTTATTATGGTGCTGTCCTATAACATATTTTATTCTATGGAAAAAGCTGCCGACTGACCTGAGAGCTGTAGACACTTTGGGCTCTTTTAAAAGTGGTCTGAAAACACTGCTTTTCTCCTGTGCCTTTAACTATTAGAACTACAGTATATTTTGCATTTTGGATTTGTTGTCCTGAAAGAAAGGACAACATAAGCTGTATTATATATTTGTATTCTGTGTGTATATGTGTGTGTGGGGGGTGGTGGGGGCGGTGAATTGCTTAAGTATTTATTGCTTGAGTCTACATTTGTATGAAATGTGCACTACAAATAAAGTTGAATTGAATTAAATGCCATGTACTTCACACAACCCCACTTCAAAACCCAACAATCCCTTTAAGTGTTAACTGCTGAAAGTTTTCAATAAATCACATTTCACTTAATTGCAAGCTACTGATTGAAGTGCACATGTTTCTGCAAAGGTATCAGAAAATGGTTAGTTTAAAAGCTGAGCAACGCATTAACTTGAACATTTTGGTGAAATTGAACAAAATAGCAGTCGAGGCTTTTCATACATTAGCTGAGGTGTATGGGGAACTCAAACCTTGCATGCCAGACGGACAATTCCATATACCCGCCACAGAATTATTCCACTAGTCCATCTGGAACAGAGCCCATAGAAAATGTTTTCAGAGGCAGAACCTTTAAAGACAACTGCAGCTGGTGACTGGACGATCAGTCTGCAAGTCACACTCATCCCAGACCAATCCATATCAAACCACAGTATGACGTTGCAGCTAAACCCTGTTATTAGCCACTAGCTTAGACTACATTTCAGTCCTTAGACTATTATCTTACAGAAAATTATACCACACAGATGCATCATTTACCACTTATATGTGACATGAACCATGTCAATGGCAATCCTCACCAAGTTCCCCTGGTAAACTTCTGAGGAGAGCATATTTCTCCAGGTATTGTTGAATAACCACAACTCTGGGCTACCATAGACTAACTGGCATCGTCCGCGGAGGATTTCCATATCTCTACCAGTTTTGGTTGTTTTCATTGTCATGTAAACAGGGCCTGAGAGAGATGAGCAGGTAAATTTACTGTTGAGTGAGTCTGACCTGGGATCTGACACTTGGGATGAAAAACCTCAAGAGGGTTTTAGTGGGAGCAGGAACCTATAGGCTCAAAAAGAAAAATGACCAAAGTAGCGAGGGCTTAGAATTGATGACAGCTTTGTGCACCATGTGTGTGGTATTGTATGTATGGAGCAAAGCCACATCATGATTATTTTAAACAATTTATCCAGCCCTGGTTCTATACTGTCTGTTTGTGAAATATAGTCTCCTCTTCTTGACTCTGCACCCTCATCTGTCTTTTTACCCCCAGAGAACTGAGCTCCACATTCAGAAGCACCCAATGTGGAGGCTCACACTCGTACACATAGATTAAGACCACAGTAAAAAGTCCTCTCTTTAGATAATAGCACAAACTGCACTTATTCTAACTTTCAGTATTTGTCTGCATCTACACCAAACGGTCAGGTCTTTAATTTTAAAGAGTGTGCAATACTCACATTAAGACTGTGCAAAAACAGCTACTACTGTCGAAAGCGAAGAGAAGGAAAATAAACAAAAATATTTCGACTAGTGAAAAATCTGTTGATGGAGTGGAGCAGAGATGAATAGAAAGAAAGGATGAGGATTGAAGCAGAGTTAAAGGTGTGGGTGTGTATCTGTGAGTTGGGGGGAAAAAGGCTGGAGGGAAGCAGCATGTTTCGATCAAAGTAAGTTTTCATTTGTCATTCAAGGGTAAGAGCAGGGTAAAACATACATGTTAATTTGAACCCTGCTTAGGAATAAAAATAATTACCATTAAACTGAAATACAAGTTGCACTGATTTACAAGTATGCTCAACGAGGTTGGGCTTTTATACCATTATTTAATAGAGAAAGAGACAGTGGATAGCATCAGAAAGTGGGTAAGAGATTGGGGATGAAGACTAGATTTGAACCCAATGCTGACTGCTAACCTGACACATCAGAAGGACCGTGCAGTATATTTCACAAGTTCATCAAAGACCCCATAGTGTTTGGGAATGGGCAGAGCCTTTCCAAAGGCATATCTGGCAAGTGATTGGATGATTATTCGATCAATCTCTGTCATGATGACTATCAGGACTATGATCTATCATGACTATTCCATGTTACTGTGCATGCAGACTTGATTCGGGAAGACGGCAGCAAAACAAACTAGCTCGGTTTTGAGAGTTTTGAAGAAAATTAAGCAGAGTTACCCCAGTGGAGCGGAGAAGAGGAGAAGGCATGAAGAAAATAAACAGTTTTTATCAAAACCTTTTTCACAGAGACACCAAATATTGTTACTCAACAACAGCAAGAGCCAGACACTTCTGTCAGTGTCAGCTGAGCGGCTGCAGTAGGACGACTAGAGATGAAGTGGAGAGTGACACGAGTGACTCTTTTCATCACAAAGATGTGAGTAGTAAAGCAGTCAAAATGGTAATCCATAATAAATGTTGATTAATGTTCTTATTGATTACAATAAAAGAGTTATGATGATTCCCTTGTTCAATAATAATCAAGAAGGGTGTTAAGGACTTTATATAGCTCAGGAAATAGGAGATTCTTCTCAAATTAACACTTTTTAGTTGATGATAAACATTAATATTCAAAATCTTTTTTTTGGTAATATATACATTTCACACACGTAGATCAGCAGTCATGCTAATCAATGTTCCCCTCTTGACGATGATCCTGCACTCTGGCCAAACACCTGTCAGACAATGAGCGCTGCTCAATAGTGCAGAAGGTCTTGTTCAGATCAAGAACTGAATATTTCCAAGATATCAAGAGGGCCGCAGATTTACCAGTAATTATTACTATATGCACATGAGGAATGGAGAAAAGATAAACAGGTTCCCGGCTAGTGTGTAGTGAAAATAAGGACAGTGTTATCTGCTTTTGTTGTCACCTGTTTGACAACAAAGATAAGAGCACTGCCCACAGTTTTGTCAGCGCAGTACAGGAATATGGAGGGCCCCAATGACTGGGTTTGCCTTGAGCCCCAAAAAGACTAAATGTGCCCTGACAATATGTGAGCCAATGTGTAGAACTTAGTTCAGCAAAAAATGTCATAGAAGGGGCATAAAATATCCTTTCTATAGAGAGCTTTGAAGTGTTATTTGTTTTTCATTTAATAAAGAAATGCAGTCTAGAGGTGATTAAACTGCAGCTGGAGCTGTTAGCATTTATGCTAGTCTTTGTACAAGCAGTCACTTCCTGCTGTTGTCTTGCTCGTAGCTCCCACTTCTTCCTGCTCTAAAGCACACTGATTGGACTGTGCTGCTTTGGACCACTTGCAATCATTGCAGCTTGACAAGATGGATCTGCCTGATTACAGACATTGAATCAGGCCGATCCCTCTGCATTGCATGGTTAGCTGACTGCATTGAGACCATCATGCCCTCTGTACATTGGATAGACCAACACAAGGCTATCTGCACCCTGACATTGCGTACAAGCTCAAAAGAACTTCCTAAAAGTGTTCTTAAGATGCTGCATTCATAAATACATTAGAATGTTAGAGTTAGATTTGGGGTTTATGCAAGGATGGAAGGAAATTCCTTTAAGCATGAATTAGACATAATTTTAACAAGAAATGGAAAACTATGAGGCCAGATGACCTTTGACCTTCAAATTATTATCAGGCCATCCTCTAGACAGCATGGACCTTTGTGCAAAGTTCAAGAGAACATCTTCTAAGCATCATTAAGATACCTTGTCCACAAATTGACAGAGGGACAAAAAAACAGCATAGAACTAGTCATCCAGTCATGGGGTTACATTTGCCTAATTCATACTGTCACTTCAAGGCGTAATAGTTACCCATCTGTGACGTTTCATTCCTCCTTCATGTGAACGTCATGGAGACAGAATGGGGGAACGAGTTGTCCCCACCTTTCTTCCCTCTCCAGAGGTAGTAACATAGGCATGATATTGGAGAGAGGTAGGCACACAGACTCAATATAGCCCAGTCTCATTGCAGTGCTTTTGCATTAAAGTACTGTGAATTGGGCTATTGAACTACTTCCTCTGATGCACTCATTTTCAACAAATCTCAGCTTATTGAACTGTTTATTATTATTACTTTTATGTAATAATAATAGTAATAATAATAAATGTGTTACAGAACTGAACATTTGATTTTGGAAACATAAAGTGCTTCTGATATATGCCTGCTTTTGAATTTTTAAAGGATGGTTATAAACAAACTTCTAACAATGACTACAAAATGTCAAGTGACCCAATGAAATCATATCTACAATTGTTTCAGTAGAAAAAAATAACTTACACCACAGTCACATCCATAAGCACCAACTTGATCAGGCTATTCTATTAGGAGGAAACTCTTCAACAAAAGTTTACAACATGGCATTTTACAATGAAAGCATGGTAGCTGCTATTAATTTTGACCGCCATGTTGTGGCTCCAGTGTGGCTTACACAACAGATTTTACAATATTTTTTTCTTCATGCCCTTTGACAGCCCTAATTTTTCTACTTAATTGATTTGTTAAATGATACTACATTAATGTTGTATATATGGACTTTGAAATAGAAGCCATTTTTTTGCAGCTTTGCAACAACTATAGTCTTTCTGTTTCTGCCCCTGGTTATAATATTTGTTATTTAATTGGGTCATAATCAAGATGTTTTTTTTGTCTTAAATGCCATTATTTATAAACTTAACTCAAATCTGTTTGTGCTGATCTTTCTTGCTGATTCATCAGTGAAACATGACCCCCCACTATGCCAAAAAGCATTTCTTTTTGGTCACCATGAACCCCCCATCTCCAACAATTACCCCAATGGCAGCAACATCCTTCTTCCTTACATACCCTGCATGGGCCCTGACATCCCTTACACTCTCCTACTCACAATAACTCGTACCTCCTCCCTTCGTTTTCTGTCTGGACTCTTTTAGAACGAAACAGTCACGTAATAGAAACCGTATAGCCCCCCATGTCCCGCTTCGCGTACCACCCATGGCCACCCCATGCCTTGCACGTTCCTCTCAGACAGGCAGCACGACGCTGGGCCCCTCCATCTCCCCTGTACCCCCCTCTATCTCCTCTATGCCCCCTAGTCTTTAATCCATCCATCATATCTGCCCCCCGGCCTCCATCACGTCCCCACAAAGGCAGCAAACCCAAAGAAAAGAAAAGGGAAAAAAGGGGGAAGAAGAATACAGCCGCTACCATGCAGAACAGTGCAGGCCCAAGTACGGTCTTTTGTCCTGGGGTCCTGCCTCTCCTCGCCTGGTCTGTCCTGCAAACACACCCTCTCCTCTAGGGGAACAACAGTGCTGAGGCTAAGGGGGCTGGACCTGGGGTGTGGTGCTATCTAAAGCTGTAAAGTTTGGCCCCCTCCATGGCCCCCTGGTCACCAGCAGACCCTGTGTGTTGAGCTGTCAAACAGGGACGCCCCGTTCCTCCCCTTGCGTCCACAGGCACTCCCTCTGGAGGGCACTAGGGGCCCAGTACTCCTGACTCATGGGGCCCTAAAGCCAAGACTGACTTTGCTCTGCTGACCTGAGCACTGAGGCTCTGTGAGGTGGAACAGTACAACTCAGGTGAGGAGGAGGGTCCGGGTGAACATCTGCAGTAGCTTTCAAAGAGAGATGGATAAAGTGTAAGATTTAAGTTGACATCAAAGACACCTTTGACTTTTGTCTGATATGTGCACTCAGCTGTAAGGCTATTGGAGTACAGATTTTATTTCTGATAGCAAAGAAAGAAAGAAAAACCTCTTAGAGCACTCGCTCTGTATTTGAAAAGAGGAAAGAAAACCAAAAATAAAAAGAGCTGAGCCAGAGAAAGGGGATCCTTTAAGTGAATGGGCAGCATCCATTAAGTGCAAACAAAAGCGGATGCCTTTCTGTCGCTGCTGATGTTCTGTTGCAGGCCACCCTGCCTTTGTGACCAGAGGAAAGGAGGGAAGTCCCCGCTTGGTCACGTTCACACCCTCTGCTGATAGAGCACCTCTCACTGCTGGTCATGGCTGTTAGAAAAGTCTTGCAGCTGCAGGAGCACAAATAGATTCAACAGGAGACAGAGGAAGAGAGATGGGGTTGAAGCAGGGACAAAAAGAGAGCAATGATTAAAAAAAAAAAAGATGGCTTTAGAAGAAGGAAGATGGAATGATCACCTAAAAGTAAAAAAAAGGAATTAAATAAAATAAAATACCTTAACATCCCAGAGAGCTTCAGTCAGGGTGTTAACATAGAAATTTGTTTTAATTTGCATTTTTCAGCCACTAAAATCACAGAAAGTGTCATTAACACAAACAAAAATGTCACTGAGTCTGTCAGATGAGTCTTATCGCTTCAATAAGACTCGCAAACAAAAAAACGAGCTTATACCCATCTAAAATAGCTATCGCACAGCTTGAGGATCAGCTGTTTACGATATAGGAAAAAAAACAACCACTGCCCAGCAAGATAATGTGTGTACATCAGCAGTCTATGGCAGTCGTCACACAGATCCTCTTGATGTACTGAACATTTAAACCTGTACAGACCCAAATAATGTTTTTCAAACTTGTACAAAAACCAAAATGGCCCCAAAAAAAAGTTTATCTTCAAAGTAAATATTCAGCTCACACTGATTTTTTTTATTGTATAAAGACGTAGCCATGTTTTAAATGATAAGTTTACTTGACTACTGCTAGCATTAGCCCACAAAGTACTTCGGTTGCAAATAATATATAAAACTGATATTTAAAGCCTTGTTAGATTAGTCTGCTACACATATTTAGTATATTTTGACCTCTTGTTTCTTGTCATGTTCCTTATTTTTGATTTTGTTCCCTGCCTGGTCCTCTGTGTATGTTGCCTTGGTTACCCTGATTGTGTCCACCTGTGTCATTGTCTCACCCATCTCTCTTCAGTGTCACCTGTGTTTGATAACCCGTGTGTGTATAAAGTCTCTGTGTGTCTGCAGTTCAGTGTCAGGTCGTCATGGGTGTACCCTGCATGTATCCTGTCTGCTCCCTGCGTGTTCCCAGTGGCTTTTTCGTAACTCTTCTCAGATATGTCCTCATGCTCTTCATGTTCACCAGTGTTTTTTGTAAGTTCCCTCTGGTCTTTGGTTTTTTGGATTTTTATGACTTTTGGAGCGAGTTTTTGTTTGATCCTTTTTAAAAAAAATTTAAAAAAGTTTTAGTTGACTCCTCCAATTGGGTTCTTTTTAAAATAAAAAAACATGAATTAGAATTAGATAATTATAATTATAATTATAATTTAAACATTTTTTTAAATTTAGCGTGGACCTCTGTTAAGTAACATTCAAGAAGGCATCAATCTTAATGTCCAACTGAAATGGAAGTGGATTGTGACGTCGCATGCAAATGGTCAATACTCACACACATTGTCTGCTTTGGGGTGAATGTCACAAGATTATGCACAAGATGATTCACAACAGACATGAACTTCTCCTTGTTAGACCTGAAATAAGAGCAGCACACAAATGTATTAAATACAAATGTAATGCACATCTATAACAATCCTACAGTCATGTACAAGTAAATGGACTTTAGTTTATATAATGCTTTTTTTTTTTAAGTCACTTTGACTACTAAGCACCTTCAAATCACCGGTAACATTTTCCCAGTCACTCACTGATGGTTACTTCTTTCTATGAATGTAGTCCATCAGTGTAAGCTAACACATTCACACCTCTTCATACTCATTTTCACGTCACTGATGCAGCAGTAGGAGCGACTCGGAGTTAAGTGTCTTGCCCAAGGACCCATTGCCATGCAACAGCAGGAGCTGCACTAGAACCTGCAACCTTCCAATTACCAACCAAGATAACTGTCAGACTGCACCACTGATACCAAAGTAAGTCCTGGCAAGCTACATGTACCAAAATTTGAATTACTAGGTTGAATGTGCTGTGAGGGTTGAAAATTGGTGCCACTGAGCCATAAGTCTGGCCCATCAGTAAATGTTCAATTATCTGCTTCTACCATTTGGCTTGTATTCATCCAAGTTTTATGGGTGCCCCTGAAATATGAATGAATGGGTTTTATAAAATGTAAACCAATTATGAGTACAAAAACATCATTTCTATTCAGGTTAGTACAATATTTATTCATTCAGTAGTTGAGCATTTTTTTCATTTCCTGAAAAGTAGCAGTTTTGGAGATAAGAGGTTTGTGCCAACAGAGACGATTTTTTGATCAGTCAGTTTTAGGACGTCTTAAAAGGAGTTTTTGTTTGGAGTTTTGATATTTGTTCAAATAAATATGTTTGTTTAATACTGCACATTGGTCCCACCTTTTTGAGAACTGTGACAGAAGTTTCAGCAATGAACTAGTAAAGTTTTTAAGAAGATAAAATGATGCAAACTGTTCCTCAATAGAGGGCTTTTTTTACTGAAAAAGGTTAAAAAGACAGGGAAATTATTAATGAGTGGAGCCAAGGACCAGGGAAATAAAGCACATGGTGGATTGTCCAAATTCAGTGTGCTAGTTTATGGGACCCCAGAGACTTGTGAGGAAGATAGTGGACTGGTGGAGGAAAGAGGGGACTAGAGGGGTGGAGAGAGGGAACAAATGGGGTTAGATGTGGCTCTGCTATTGTAAATTAGCACAAAGCACTCTCATGAAAAATGTGTGGGCTACTGTGCCTTATATATTCTTCTACATATAAGGCGTGCTAGAATAAGGAGATATTTATTTTCTAAAATCACCAGACAGAAGGAATATAAAATGGAGCATCTGAAATAAGGAAAACGGCTTAAAATCAGTCGTAACACGAAACAACTTTAAAAACAATACACACACACACACACACACAAGCTACATCACTCCTCAAACACACATAATGCTACCGTGACTGACCATGTTTCAGTCCCATTTACTTTAAGGACAATAGTTTGCTGAGGTTGCAAGACGCCAGTTGAATGTGTGTGTGTATGTGTGTGACTGGGTGTGTGTGTGTGTGTGTGTTTGGTCTGCATCTGATGCCTGTGTCCGGTCCTTGGGTGCACAGATTGTGATTTTCCCAGGTGAACAGTGCCATACGGAGCACTGCATCTTCAAGCTAATTAAAGAGCATTGGGAGGCCATTAGAAAGCATTCAGCAGGGTGTGCATTCCCCCAGACTGAGCTGCCAGGGCACAGAGCCATGCCCGAAGGCCCCGGGGTGGGGACCTATGCTAAACGGGCTGAGGGAACTCACCAGAAGGAGATGATCCCTTTTCTTCTTTGGGCCTTGGTTGCTGTGTGGAGTGATACGAAGGCCAGGGAGGGGGTGATGTGTGGGGAACAGCTTGTTGAGTTCCCTCACTTGGGGAATTCATAGGACCAGAGAAACTGTTGAATAGGATGAGATTTCCAAAGAATATCTAATTTGCTGCCATCATTTACACAAAGATCATAAATAAGATTTTTTGAAAGATGGTTAACAATGCTACCTGTTAATTTCCCTTAAATGATGACGTCTGGATGAATAGAAGATGATCTGATGCTGCAGCCACTGTAATGACATATCAGTAAAGACAAACAGTCCCCCTTGTGGACAGCAGCCAGATCCTCAAACATCAGCCGGCCATTGATTTAGCGAACTATAGAGTTGGACCACAGAGCAGTGTGATGCCATTCAGTGCAGAGCGTTGCTAGGTAGAGTGCAATAGTCTGTAATTTGTATGTGTTTCACTGAGAGGGAGAGAGAAAAAGGAAGAGGGAGACAGAGATGCAGCATCCACCCCTGATGGTTATAAATGAGAGTCATGTCAGCAAAAGGACCCCAGGCCATCTGTGATACTCACCGATGATCTCATAATGTGCCAGCCTGCTACTACTACTACACACACAAACACACACACATGCATGCACATATGATCTTAAACATAAGCAAGCTCTCAAGTGAAATCTATCATTAAATCCTAATTTCAACAAAGCTGGGATGTTGTGTAAAAAGTAAATAAACAACCTGTCAACCAATTCTTTTTGACCTACAGTATGTTCAATTGAATACACCACAAAGACAAGATATTTTATATTCAAACTGATAAACTAGATTGTTTTTTTGCAAATAGTCACTAATTTTGAATTTGATGCCTACAAAACCTACAAAAAATACCTGGGACAGGGGCAACAATAGACAGAGAGTTGAGGACTGCTCAAAAAACACCTGTTTGGATCATTCCACAGGTGAACCAGTTCATTGGAAACAGAGTCGTGATTGAGAATAAAAGGAGCAGCCCTGAAAGGCTCAGTTTTTACTACCAAGAATGGGGCAAGGTTGACCATTCTGTGAACATCTGCATGAGAAAATAATGCAAAAGTTTAAGAATGTTTCTCAATGCACAATTGCAAGGAATTGAGAGATTTCATCATCTGCAGTCCATAATATCATCAAAAAATTCAGCGAATTTGGAGAAATTTCTGCATGTAAGGACATAGCTGAAAAGCAACATTGAATGCTCATGACCTTTGACCCCTTAGGCAGCACTGTATTTCAAACCAACATTATTGTGTAAAGCATTATTGAGCTCAAGAGTACTTCAGAAAAACATTGTCAGTTAACACAGTTCATTGCTACATCTTTAAGTGCAAGTTTAAACTCTACCAAAGTGAAGCCAAATATCAACAACTGGGCCCGCGCTCATCTGGGATGGACTAATGCAAAGCAGAGAAGTGTGCTGTGGTCTGAAGAGTCCAAATGTCAAATTGTTTTTGGAAATCATGGTTGTTGTGTCCTCTGAGCTAAAGAGGAAAGGACCATCAAGACTGTTATCAGCACAAAGTTAAAAAGCCAGCATCTGTGATGGTATGGGGGTGTGTTCATGCCCATGCCATGGGTGAAATGCGCATATGTAAAGGCACCATTAAAGCTGAAAGGTTTATATGGGTTTTGGAGCAACATAGGCTGTAATCCAAGCAATGCCTGTTTCAAGGACACCCCTGCTTATTTCAGCAAGACAATGCCTGGACACATTCTGTACGTGTTTCAACAGAGTGGCTTCATAGTAAAAGGGTGTGGGTAATAGACTGGCCTGCTTGCAGTCCAGACCTGTCTCCCATTGAAAGTATTGCGTGCAAAATACAATTATGGTGCCCCGGACTGTTGACTAATTGAAGTCGCGCATCAAGCAAGAATGGAAAAGCACTCCACCCACAAAACTTAAACAGTGAGTGTCCTTAGCGTATTGATTGTAGTTGAAAGAAAGGTGATGCAACACAGTGGTAAACATGCCCCTATCCCAGTTATCATCATCAAATTAATCTTGTCTTTGAACATAGGTCAAAAAGGATTTTAGGTGTAAATGATTGGCTAGAAGAATAAGGGTTAATGCTGTCATCACAGATTTAGGGTGTGGTTATTGACAAATCAGTTTTCGTGTGCCTTACCCGGGCTGTGGTGGATGAAAGGTATGATTCTCAAGCCACACAAGGAGGTAGCCAAGATGAAAGACTATGGCTGACTGGGTTTATTTATAGGTTCAGTCATCTCTGAGGTGCTTGTAGCTGGCTCAGAGCGCAGATGCATGTTGTCCGATTGAGAATACTCTGGCATCAGAATCCAGTTTGAAACGCTGTTGCTTGGTTTCTAAAATCTGACATGAAATAGAACCATCTTAGTCGCACCGTGCGTGAGTCAGATCACTATAGTCAGCACACCAGAAACACAGGTTTACCCTGATACAAATAATTCAGAAAATGAACAATTCACAAATTAGGCTTTCAATGGTAGCAAGATAGAGAGAAGTCACCCAAAGATGGGGCCTTTAGGTTTTAAAGGAGAATGTGTATTTACAGTTCTCAGTTGAGGGTGCAAAGATATGTGTGAAGAAGCAGGGCATGCTTTAGAGGTGTAATGTTTCACAGATAACAAGCTCATATTTACTGCTGAATAAGATGTTCTGTAAGATACAGGGGACTGGCCCAAACTTTTTCTAGGTCTCCCAAAAAACATGATGTATGTTCTCTTTAAGACGATTAATCAGGCGCCTTGCCACCCTGTTCCCTCTGGTAAGGAGAGCAGGAATAGGCAGAGCCTCCTCTCAGGGTGAGCAGCTCGAGGAAGGAGAGTCAAATATTTATAGAGCTACACCCCAGGATTCATTTCTCTCTCGTGACATTCACTAACTCCTGCTTCAGCGAATAACGTTTTGGCAGCCATCTCCAGGTAGATAAATGGCTGGGCTTCCAATCATGTCTGGATTAATTATAGTTCCTCTAGAAGTCAAATATAAGCATCAAGCGGCCCATATAGGAGAGCAATCCATGTATCATACCCTGAGGAGAGAAATTAAAAGTCAAAGTGACCTTTTGTGGAGTCACTGGAGAGTCCTGGCTGGAGGAAGAATGCTGCCATTTCCTCCAATCTACAGTAGGACGGTTAAAAGGAAAACCCAGTCACCGGGGAAACGTGTGGCGGTATGTTTTGGTGAAGAGCGAGACAAAGCAACACGTGACAGGCTCGCCGTCCCCCTACAGCTGTGACCTGTCTCCCACTCTGGAGAGGATGGATGAACAGGAAGGGAGAGGGAGATGGATTGAAAAAGGGGAAAGAAGCATGAAGAAGTGATGTGCAAAACAAATAAAGTGGGAATTGAGAAGGAAGATGGGATTTTATCAAATATATAAGAAATAAACATAAATCTAACTTAGAGAACTTGTTTTTAACAACTTATATCCCTGTGGTGATACATTTTCCCACCAGCTCCCTCAACCCTGCCCACTGCTACTTCTACCCCTCCCAGCAATGAGGAAACAAAGAGGTTGTAAAATAGCACAAAGTTGTAAAAGACAAAGACAAATAAAAGAGCAGCCTCACACACAAAACATGCTGTAACTATGAGGGGTCAAAGTGGCAGAGGACCGAACTCTTGACCCCTGTGACCGCGAGCTGTCACCCTGTTAAAACAATACCTTCATAATCTGTCCCTCTCTCTCTCTCTCTCTCTCAGTGTGTGGCTGTGGTTGAGATGCCTCCTGGTAGGCGTCTTTCAAAACATCTTCTTCATCAGTAATCATGTCTGCCCCCCTCCCCTTCTCTATTGCAGCGCCTTCTTCTTCAGCCCAGCTCGAGTGGGTTGTCCTCCCTCCAACAAAAGATGTCTTCTCCTCATCCTCCTCAGTGGAGACAGATAGACAGATGAGGAGATGCAGAAGTATCAGCTCATCCCTTTAATCCAGGGTAGACAGAGGGACTCTTCAGTGAAGAAGTGGGAATTCCACTGATCAGGGGCTTAAGATGCAAACTCTTCAATAGACCTGTGACTGTGGGGTCAACACAGCGGGATGGAAAACCAATCTCTGTCCATGCACTGACGTGCACACACAGTGATGCACACACACAGCAGAATTGTCTTAAAGTGAGAATGCTAATTATTAACAGCAGAGTGTTTTCCACTAATGATCTATTTGATTATTTGATTATATTTAAGGATTTAATTATGCTTAACAAAGATGAACCGTTCAATACATTTCACTTGTCCATCTGGGAAAAATCCGACAGGAAGTGTTTTGGAGTCGACAGAACCTTTCAAAACATATCTGGCAGGTAGCTGGATGATCGTTCTGTCAGTCACTTTCATTACAGCCCAGTTAGGAAATGTAGCAGGCATGCTATTGCTGCAATATAAAGGACAGAATGCGAGACACTTTTTAGAACAAACTCTCATCAAAACATGTCAGAATTGGAGCGAAAATATTATTCATATAGAGACATTTTATTGTTATTTGTTTTTCATTTAATAAAGAAATGCTGTCCAGATCTGATTGAACTGCTACTAAAGATGCTAGCATCTATGCTAATGTCTAAACAACCAGTCAATTCCTGCTGCCTTGTAGCTCCCACCTCTTCCTGCTCAAAAGGATACTGATTGAGCTGTGCTGCTTTGAACCGCTCACAATCATTGTAGATTGGATCTTTGCAAGATGGACCTGTCTGATTACAGACAGTGAATCAGGCTGATCCATCTGCACTGCAAGGTTACCCCTGTAAAGTACTCTGAATTATTGTATGTATGTTAGTGCTCTGCAAATATCACCCTGCTGCACCTTGTTTCACCAAAAATGGCTTCACTTTTTCAAACCTTTATTCTCTAAAGTTAGTCCACATCACTGAGAGTAAAAAGCAACTATCTCTGCTGTTTTTAAATCAAACTTAGATTTTTTTACTCCTGCACATGAGCTACAAAAGTTCAAATGTTGAGTATGCTGATGAGTGTATCAGCATGAGCATGCATGTCACTATGTGCGTGTGTTTCATTGTGCTCCCTTGTGTGTGCGTTTGGCAGTGAGTGTGTGCCTGCATTCAGTCTCTCCCGGCAGCTAATGAGTGGCGGCCCACCTCTCCAGCAGGCCTGGCAGTCCTTGGATGTGGGGCTGGAGCTGCCTGTTTTCTCATGGTAATCACACACTTTGTCCCGGGGTGGATAATCCTGCACCGGCATTGTCTGGGCCCCGGAGGAGAGCCCCACAAGGTCGACCCTGCTTCACAGTGAGCCACAAAGACCCAAATGCAGCGGCAGCAGCACCCCACTCCGGGCCTGCGCTCTTCAACACATAGCCCGACACGCAGACACACACAAAGATGCATGCTTGCACAGTAACGCATGCACGCCCACTTGCACATACTCATTAGTTATTCTCAATTTCAAGACAAGGCCTGGAGTTATTAAAACAGGCTGCACGTGGGACACACTCTCTCAAATGAGCAAAAAACAGGCAGCACACCTTCAACTCAGGTTTGCCTCTTTAAAGAACTAAAATATTTCTCTGCTGGAGACAAAAAATAAATGATGCAATAAAAATAAAATGATTACGAAAAGCAGAGGCAGCAATATCTGCAATCTGATACAAAGCAAATATGCAGAAAACCTTGTAATGACACATTTAAATCAATTTGTCATTTGTTGCTACTTGAATATAACTGCAAACCGGAACAAACCCCTTTAATTCTGCACTCATTTACTCAGCCCTTAGCCACTTTCCATGTTGGCAGCTTGCCACTCTCCATAACCCTGGTAAGTCTAAATAGTCTGAATTGCTGCAAGCAGAAAAACATGCTCAGGGCTTGGCGTGTCATCAGTGAGGATCAGCTCAGTGTATCTGGAGGCGTGTAGAGAAAGAGAGACAAGCCCCCACAGGTCTCTGTTACAGTCCATCTACCCCCAACTCATTAATGAGCAGCCTTTATAAGAAGGAGGTTCATAGTAACAACTTGTTGATCTTTTAAGGCATCAGATCAGGCAGTTGCACATGGGGCTGTGCAGAACGTAAATTGGAGCTTAATGGCCTGAATGTGTGTTCAAGGATCCAAAAAGTTTGCAAAACAATCTTAGAGGTCTAATCATAAAGTAGACATATACAGTAAAGCTAAGAAACTGTGTCCTCCTGATGTACATTCTCTGGGGAGAATCAGTTTATTGATGGGACCATATCTGTCTCTGCTACAGTATGCTTTTCAGCTTCCACAAGTGGGCAGTAACTTGTTAACTGTAATATGTAAATGTGTTAGATTTCCTGTTTTGAATTACTAGTTGTATAAGGGATAAGCACCTCCAAGATAGTAACATTAAATAGAGTGGTGCAGGGATGATGTAGTTTTGTAGCCTAGCCCGGAACTTAGCATCGCACTGGTTCCCTCAACTGCAAGCCCACAGAAAGCCAATGGGATTTTTCTCTGTTTTGGATCATTGCTGATAATAAGCTCTTTAGCAAGCAAAAAATTATGAAACTTGGAATATGTTTTAAGCTTTAACGTAACCAGTGAGAGTGAAAAGCTATAATAAAGTAAAATGAAACGACAACATGGTGGTTCAACTTTAAAGCAACTACAAAGTTTCCAATGTATGACGTTTTGTTGTGACCTCTTGTTAGAGTTTCCTCATTCACTAGCAAGAACAACATCATCAACAAGGTGAATTTGACAATTATTTATTACATGTAGCAGATGACAAGCATCGTAGCAGATAGCATGTAGCAGATAGTGATTTTGGGAAAGTTCTTGGGGGATCAGTCATAGCTCCCGGGCATGGCAAACCCCCAAAAGCCCCCAGTTACGAAAGAGTGAGATTGGATTTGGATAGACATGGTTGTAACAAGCTTGTAGGAGCCAAGCTCAATTTGTGAAGTGCTCTTACTTGCTATTAAAGGTGTCTGATTGGCAGAATAGCCTGACGTAAGTAAAGGTAAAGCCTTAACCAAGTGGTGATTTGTCTGGGTTCTGAAAGGCTGGATAAGTGAACAAGTGGATCAATTGATGAGATGATAAGTGGACTGAAGGATGTGAAATGATTAAGATGGTTTCTAATTGATAATGAGGTGGTATGTCTTGTGAATCAGAGTTGAAATGGATTAAGTTTTGATCATTTATATTTGAAATACAATGGTATCTTCTGTGATGTGCATGAATCTTGTGCAACATGGGCTTAGTAAAGAGCTGATTTGGTGAATTCTGAGCATAACCGAAAATGTGAGAAAGGAAGCCATAACTCGAGTTATCTGGAATGACCAGTGATGATGCCGAAGATATTTGGGAATTGACTGGTAAAATGTTGGGCTGGTCTTTGTAAGCAATTGAAATTTTTCTGTGATTTGTTGATGAAATGGTGAAAGCATGAGCTGAACACAGAGAGATTGATGTTGGACAAACATTTGCAGAGTGCCATGAGTTGAGGAATTGTTTTAGTTTAGATAAAAAAACTCTTTTGAAAGAGCGATGAGACAGTCTGGCATTACTTATAGTTCTTCAAACCAAAACACTATGAGGGAATGACTATTTTAAAAGCCCCAAAAACATTGTCAAGATGGCATAAGTTTACGAAAG
The DNA here is from genome assembly GCA_037902135.1 of Cetoscarus ocellatus. Lineage (NCBI taxonomy): Eukaryota > Metazoa > Chordata > Actinopteri > Labriformes > Labridae > Cetoscarus > Cetoscarus ocellatus. The sequence continues at coordinate 2,569,285 of JBAMNC010000262.1, forward strand.
AAGGTCCTGTGCATGTGTTTATCACTCATAGTGAAGATGATGCTGATTTGATCAACAAGAAAGGGGAGCCAGAGACGAAGTTCAGCATAGCTTGAAAGTGATGTTGGAAGTAAGGCAGGATGGGCTGGGTAAGAGGAAGTACCTTGGTTACTGAAGGTGAAGTAATTTAGTACTATACTGGTATTTAGAAGCTCTTTAACCAAAAAAATATTTTTTATGCTAAAATATAATTATTATTGTACTCTATTAATTTTCAAATTTACTATATTTTCAAACAAATAAAAAAAAGTACAGTTCACAATTATTTCTTGATTAATTTGTCAAATGATACAGTAGTTATGTACTTGCATCCTTGATCAGAGAAATTTGTTTTTTAGTAGTTGGATATTTTGCTTGATTAATTTCTGACTTCCCAGAGATGTCCAAGTGAGTCGGCTGAAATGAAGGTATAAACAGGTGAATTCAGTTCAAAATTCCTCATTCCTGTTCAAAATGTACGTCCAATAACAATAACATTTCTAGTTAACATTTCCTTCAACAAGGATTGCTGAAACATTTTTCTCATTTTATTATGACAGGTGTTCTAGATATGTTTAGCACTCTTTATTACAACAATATAATATTCATACCAGTGATTTATTTCTGAAAAAGCATGCTAAGCATACTTAGTATTTTTTACACAAGTAATCGAGAAATATTCTTGCATGTATGTAGAAGAACAGAAAAATGTATTCATAGAATTAATGTACAAAATATACAATCATGCACTTCAAGAAACTTCATTGGGTTTACAAATGTACTCAAAAACTTATCTCATAAATTTGAAGTAAAATTTCTAATTGAATAAAGTAACTTTTTTTGACAGAGGTTATAAAATTACACCTGATCCATGCCTAGCAACCTAACTTTGTCCAAGACCAGATAACACAAACCAGTAATATCAAAACTGTATGGCAAATATGATACATAAAGCTGTGACCTCTTTGAGCTTGAATTTTGCCTTATCTTAGTAGGTTCCTAATTTGGTTTGATGCAGAGTAAATATGAGGGATGAGCCCACATCTGAGGTCTATTTCAAGGAATGAATGTGTCTCACTGGGTCATTAGCCGAGGGGAGTGAAGCTCTGTGGGCCAGTGTGAGGAGGCAAAGAGAGGTTTTGTAATCCTCTATGGCCAACGAGGCACAGCCAAATGTCTGTCTAGGGACACACTAGGACATTTTTGTTCCGCAAACAAGTGAGACCCACACTTGCACGGCCACACAGACATACATGGACGCACACAGACACACACGAGCTGAGAAATCCCACTGCTCCCAGTCTGGTAATCCTCATTGGGTATTCCAACGGAGTTCTGCTATGGACACCAAGTTGACAGACAAAGTTAGAGAGTAAAAGAGGAACAGAGGGAGGGAGGAAAACACACACAAAAAACGTCCCCCTTCTTCACTCCCCCAGCCGTCATAGGTTGATGGCACAGGGTCTTTTCTTTCCTTTTTGCTAATTGGCCACCCAGGCATTGACTCTGGCATGAGTTGTACCCCAAAACACGTGCATGTCGCTGGGTCCCATGAAACACCCCTGGGCTATTCTCTGCTTACCTTCCCCTTTAAATGACAGGGGTGGAAGCTTGTTACCGTTGTGAAAGGCATCAACTCCCAGAGGAGACAGGTTTTTCACCGGAGAAAATGATGTAATTTGTCTTGTTAGCTTTAGTTCTGTTTGTAACCATAATTGTAACTATACATTAAGTGTGAATCATTTTACTTTATCCTGCAAATATGACATTAGAAGACAAATGGTCTTGTTCCATAACTTGAACAAGATTTTAGTGTCAGATCTACATTGATGGAACTTGACACCATGTATATGTCTAATCATTGTGTCATTTTACATTAAAAAAAAGAAAGAAAGAAAGACACAAAACTAACTAAACGTTTGGTTCCATTGGTCCCTGCTGAAGATGCACACACTATTAAAAAACACCAGGTTTTCACGGGTTTCTACAGTAAATTTCCACAGTATGTTGTTATTTGTAAGATTACAGTATTCAATTTTGGTATTCATACTGTAAATTCACAGGAATGTACCGTCTGCTGAGATATAGTGATTATGAAGTTACGCGTCTGACAATCCCTTATCTGACCAATGAAATCACTCATCGTTGGCACGAAGGCTACAGTCTGTCAAAACATTGAAGATGGCGGTCCACTTGAATGTGTGTTTGTTTCAGAGCTCCCTGTTTGATTAGACATAAGTCATAAACATTACAATGATGATGAATATAAAGAAGATGCATGGTGGAAAACAGTGTTGGGGCTGCTGTACGATGGTGAGTGTGCATATGCAAGCTTCTACAGCTGTAAACAGCTGGTCCTCAGGCAGCTGTGGTACAGTTTCAGCTCTTGTATTAATAGCTGAAAAGTGCTAAGTTCTGCTCTCCTTCACAGAATCAGATTGCCTTTTTAGTTTCTGTTCAATTAGAATGAGCACTGGATCATAACAACCTGATGTCAAGTCTGTCTGTTCTGTGGTGCATTCTTTTTTCAGAATATACACAATATATACTTAAAAATTTCACTTTTAATGTAAACAAAAACATGCATCAAAATTTATTACCAAAATGTATTCACATTGCCCTTGGTGTGTGAAGGCCTTTAGAGTCATCTGTCTGCATTTAATTTCATAAAAGCAGGGTTGTGATGCTATCCTCTTGGAAACATTGCTTTACTAAAATATAGATACATCTTAAATTTATAATTACAAATCCAGGCTGTTGCAAAGTGTTTGCTGCATATGCTTATATCCCAATAACATTAGCATCATTATGAGTTACACAACCCAACTGGATATCATTTTACCGTGCAGTAATGCACTATGTGTATTTATGTGGACAGGAGATGGAGATGTTGGACATTTTTATTCTCTGAAACAGAAAAGGAAAACCTTGATTTTCAAAATAAACCACCTTTTTGTCAACATGGTCTGTGGCTTAGATCTTGAGGCAGTTCATGTGCTATATGTGTTTTTAGTTAAGTAAAGGCAAAGTTCTCTGTAGAGGACTGGAATATTTGAAAACCATAGGGTTCCTCCACTTTTAGAGCAAAAGCATTTCCCCCCCAAAAAATCTTAAGAACATGGTGGGCAAGAGTTGATCTCATTATTTCATTAACTCATTAGGAGCGGTGGAATTTGGCCTCATCTCCTGCACAGGATGACAAACCTATAGGTCTGCGATAATTTCTTTTAGAAAATAAAAAACGAGAAAGCACGAAAGGAAGGAGGAGAAAAGCGTAATTTGATTGTCTGGAGGCTCCATATGGTTCCATAGATGTTTGGTTGAACCCGGCTGGCTGCTAGCAGACTGAGGCCTTTCACTGTTTCAAAACTGATGACAAACTTCTCTATCCTCCCTTCATCCACCTCTCAATATCCACCCCCCATCCCCACCCTGAATCTGGTTAAGGGAATAATAGAGAGGGCAAACAATAAGGGGGCATTTGTGGGGGGTGTCGGAGAAGAAGGAGGGGGTGTCAAGTGACCCGCAGAAAACACTATCAAACAAGACTGGAACTCTAAGGGGCTGACAATAGAGCGGCCTGCTCTTTTCTGTGCTACGCCACTGGTGAGGCAAGATAAGGGAATTCCTCAATACAGCAAAAAGGGAAAAAAGAAAGGGGAGCTCTGCTTTTGAGAGATTCAGACCTCAAATCCAAACACTCCCCCCACAGATTATAGTGTGTGTGTTTTAAAGGGTGGCTGAAATAAAGCAGCACTTTGTTGGACAAGTTAGACTTGTTGGTGTTGATCTGCGCTGCCATTGTGAGCGGCAGTTTTATGCAGTTCTATGCAGATGACGCCAGATTAGGAAAGGCCTCTAACGTTGTGATACAGAGATCTATCAGAGTGTTTCAAAAGGTGGCACAATGGCACTAACTGCTGCAGCTGTCTAAATGTATTGAGCCTGAAAACGCTGAAGAATAAACAGCAGATTTAACTGCTGGTCCCATACTCCTTATCAAACCTCTCAGTGCACTCTGTTTGACTTATGTGCTCCAAGCCAGAAGGTCTGTTCTGTTTGAAAACCAGTCTTATGGTAATGGAATAGATTGACTGATCTGAAAGTCAAACACTGGGCAAGATAGTGAAGTCAGCCTCAATCCATGTGAAAGGAAACGTGAAGTTGTGCAGAAAAGCAGTGCGTCAGAACATTCAGATTTACTGTGACACATCATCAAAACACTCCACACACAGCCTGAGGCCATAGTACGAACTTGGATCCTCCACGTCAAACAAGGTGAGGAGCTTCTCTAAAGGCATGGCCATGCCAACAACCTGTCTCACACACACAAACACGCAGTAGTCCCAATCATACGCACGTGCATGCAAGCAGTGAGACAACTTTTACCCTTCTGTTGTCAGATAATAAAACACAGTGTGTCTCCTGGCACAGAATCATAAAAATAGCAGAGCAAGTCAAAGATGGATCTTTAACACACCACAGAGGTGTCAAGCTTTGCCCTCTCTGATCAAGGTTAGACTTATGAAGCTGGAACTCCTCAAACCAATAGGATGACTGTAAAAAGCTGTGTTTTGGTATCAGAAAAGACAACAGTTTGTATGTGTAATGCCTACTGTGCTTTTCCTGCATCATATTGTATCCCTGCTTTCACTTGCAGCTTCACTTTGCTCATGTTGGGTAGTAATGTCTACATAACTAGCAATGCAAGTGGCATAGCATTTTCCAGTAGTTTTTTGGTAACATTATTTTCAGAATCAAATTGTTTTTCAGTGGCTCAGCTGACTTTCCGTCAAGCAGTGCTGCAGCATCCAAATAAGCTGATTGTTCACACAATCTGATAATTTGCACTATGTAACACAATTTGGTTTTCTATTTTTGCTTCCAAATGTATAGTATGTAATTCTAGACCTTTGAAAGCGAGATCAGTCCAAACTACTGCAAGCCACATTGGGGCATTTTCACTCCTTATATCTGGGATTGGACACCAAATACCGGTACTCATATGTAGGAATATTTACCAGTAAAGACTGACAGAATTTCGGTAAAATAGATCAAACGTGAAGTCATTCCACTAAAATGGTTTCACTCTTAGTTACTTTATTGGTCACTTTGATAGCTGTTTTGTTTTAACATCCTTAAAATGTTTTTTTCTCCAATCATTTTCTGAAATTGATATATTCTGGGGGCCAGATGTGAAGCCTTGGGGCCTTGAGGAGAGCTGAAGAGGAGCAGTACAGCAGCACCAAAGTGCTTTCTCACCATTTAAGGCCCTGTCCACAGAGGCAAAACCATTTTCATTTCAAAAACATCCTCTGTAAACACAGTATTGTTTCAAGAGATGTATCTGTCCACACGAAAACACTGTAGTACACATGCCAGGCCTGTAAGTGGCACTTTAACGCTGCCACAGACATATACCAAACCAGTGAATAAGACATGTATCATGCCCATAAAACATGTCCAAAGTAAACAAACACTGGTGTATGCTATTCTCTGTGTCCACTTGTTCACGATGAAAGTAGGGGAGCAGAGGGTTTTGCTGTCAAAGCCATAACAAGCTCGGTAGCTTCTGCGACTCAAACGCAAAACTGTGTTACACCTTTGTCTATAGTTTTCAGGGTTGGCAGGGTTGTCAGGCGGAGCTTTTAGATCATTGTTTCTGAAAATGTGGGTACACACAAAAGGGTGGCGTTTTGAATATATTCACTCTGGGACCTGTTTTTAAAAATGTGCATTTTCGGGCTCCAAAAAATGTCTGATTGATCTGTCAACGCATCCAGCAGGAATATTTTGTGGAAACGCCTTAATTTGTTTCAGTGTGGATTGCCTGTGAGAGCAAACTTTTAAGGATGAGTAAAAGCCATACATAGACAAATGGAACAAATAAATCCACAAAAAATGGACAGTGGTTAACATTGATTAATAATACAAATAATAATAATGAGAAGAATATCACTGAAAAATATTATACTGCTTTGAAGATTTTTTGCACAAATAATTTGCAAGTAATTTTTAAAAATCAAATCCATAGTCAATGCAAAACTACATACCAGTGACATAATGTGGCCAAGTGAAAAAGTTTTTGCATCCAGTAAGCCCACATCTGATCAGTGAGAATTTAAAGACAATGAATGTAGGAGGATCGTGGTGGAAGTGTAACCGTGAATTGATGCTCAAGCTCCTACTGTTGTGAGCAGTTAGTCATGAAGCAGCTCTGGTACAGTCTCATCTCCTGAATTAAATCATGAAATGGACCAAGTTGTACTCCCATACAGGATGTATGCCCATTTAGTCTCTGTTTAATTAAAATCAGGCTCAGGTTGCTGTCACTTGATGACTCACTCAAGTCTGTGTTGACTTCTACAGCACAATGAATTTTAGAATGTACCCAAAATAATTACACAATTTCATGTCACTATAAATAAGAATGGAAAAGTGCATCAAAAATTGCCTCTGGAATATCTGCAATTTTGTGCCATTTTTTTGCATAGCTGTCAGTGTATAAAGGCCATAAGAAGAACCTTGGCTTAATACATTCATTTTGGACTGGTATGCAGGTGGAATAATGGAACTGAGCCATATAGTGACTGTGGTGACATGCGTAAAACATATATTTATGCAAGAATGGGTGTGTACATGAAGCTCCCGCTATGTGTTCTTGTTGTGTTTCAGCAACAGTGTAATTCCAGATGACCTTTGTGTCACTTTCATGTCACTATTACACCATTGTGAATGAAGTCTTTGTACCAGGGGGTAAAGATGATGGAACTTGACCATGGCATTGCAAATCAATGTCCTATTGGACTGGCCAACATTTAAATCTTGATGAACTTTAAAAACATTAAGACCACAGACACAGGAATGTTTCAACCAATTTTTAACACAAACCCTGAGAAGTTCTTTCTCTAGGTTTTGAACTGTTACTGCAACATAATGCAATATGATGTCAGGATGTTAATAAGACAAAGATATAAATAGAGTGAATGCAATGTGAAAACACAGCTTATGTTGCGTTAGAAGGAGTATAATACGGAATGAACAAAAACCTAAGACATGACTTATTTATTGATTTTTTTATTTAAAATTCCCATGTTTTTTACAACACACTTCTGTCAATGAATTTATTAATTATAAATGGCCTTTTTGAGCCATTCTTGTAATTTGTCATTGTGGCACATACAAACAAACTAACACATAAGCTTCAATGTTTGATTGTTCCCTCTTACTCTGTACAGAACTTAGTTTTTAGTAATAAATCAAAGGACTTGACATATAAACACCACACGACATTTTGGGGACACAAAATCAGTCAGAGTAGTGCCCCATCTTAAAGATGAATTGAAATTTGATGCGCATGTTATGAGAAAAGAAAAAAGGGACACAGAGTGTACAAAGTGTAAGTACAGCCAATACTAGAGAGAACATGTTATTATCAACGTATGTCCTACAGCCAGTTTCTGTTATCCTAAAGTATCTCTTCTGTCACCCTTAATTACCTTCTGTGCAATTTCAGGAAAATGTCAAAAGTGTATTCAATCTTCCAGCAGATACAGGCGCTGATAAGCTTTATCGGGGATGATAAGAACTCCAGTATTGTCTCTCCCACTGCGTTCAGCTCATCCCTGATGCCAGTTTATCCCTGTGATTTGATTGGTTATGCAGCCTTGTTGGGAAACAAAATGGCATGAGAGTGCAAGCCAAAAAAAATGACCGTTAAGACATCGCTGTCTGAATAAAAACCAAGTCCAATGCTTATCTCAATGTTTGGGGCAGAAGGGGCTTTACTTTGGAGTGGAGCTGCTCAAATATGCGCTATTTGCACAGCGTACAACTTCCCAGTCTCTGCGGATTAGGCAAACAATATGCCCCCCTCCCATACTGCCCCCATCACTGAGAAAAAAAAACTCCACCCAAATTAGTCTTTCTTTGGCCACTTATAAAGACCTGGGTATGAATGAGGGTCTCTGTTAGTTGAGGGGAGATAACACACACATTCACTCACAGTTTGGGGAGGATTGGCAATGTATTATGGCCTTCAGCACCTCTGATTGGCAAGAAATGATTTATAGCTGCTCTGATTGGCTGATGAGCTGAACTGGCAGGGGTGTTTTACACCTGGCCAACTGTTGGCTTGTATTACTTGTTTATGTGTGCACAGAGGCTGTATACATACATGTATACATTCCCTGTTAATGTATGTGTGTGTGTCAGAAATGAATGGCTCCTGCTGCCTCCTGATTGGGTTTCTGCTCCAGAGTTTGCTGTATAAGGCATGAGAAGCTGCCAGTCCTGCACTGTACTTCAGATAGATGGAGAGCAAGCCAAATCAGCACATTAACAACAAATACACAGAAGTCAAAGATGATTGGCAAAGTATTAAGTAAAAAAATGAGGGAAACAAAACTAAAGAGCTATTTCCACTATGAATGTGTTTGTCTGATTGTCTTAAACTATCAAATAACAGGGGTGAAAGTTAACTGATTTTCTCATGTAACTATAATAAGTCAGCCTTTTTGAGTAATTTTTACAGCCAGTATTCTTATCTTAACTTGACACATTCTGTGTGAAGGATAACATTTACCTGCATTTTAAATAGCAAATGTGTGTTGAGTAAAAAAAAAACAAAAAAACGCAGCCCCATGGCAGCTTTCCATGAACCATTTTTGTTGCAGTATTTAAGAATTTTAGAAGAGTTAATATTAAAAAGTTTGGCATTAATATACTTTATTAAACCAATACTTAAAACTGAACTGATGGATGATGAATGTGCAAGTGTTGGTCAAATTTTATAGACAGTTAAAAAAAATCCGTCAGTGTAAAAGAGCATAAATAATTACTTTTGAGTTTGTTTTTCATATTTTTTATTACTATTAATTAAGCTACTTCAGTGATTTAGATCACTGTGCTCAAATTAGAAAGACTGCCAACTATTTCAGCTCCTAAGCAGCCCGTCTTTTGTCACCATTTTGGCTTTTATGAATTGTCCTGGCTTTGTGATGTTTTCACCTATGAATGATGTTTGTGTGTGTGTGAGTATGTGTTGGATTCAAATTGTGCTGATTATGTTTCATTTATTTATGAAAGACTCATAAAATTGTTGCATCTCACTAAAATAGTAGGCCAGATGAAGCCTGCTCACTGGCCAGGCCGCACAACACTTATTCTATAAAAGACTGATGTTAAACCAGCACACATAATTCTCGTTCTGTCTGTGTCAGAGCATTGTGATGAAAAACTGTTCCTTATTATGTCTAAAGAAACAAGGCTCTCAGAATCCATCTCATTCACTTACATCTCATCACATCACTAAATGCTGATTCTGACTTATTAACTCAAACTTTATCAGCAGCATGCAAATTCGAGAGGCACCTGGAGCTAATTCCTCACAGTCAAATTAAGTGTAACTTGCCCTCCTTTAATCACTAAGCATAAAAATAACAAGACCATTTTACAGCTCTTCAGCTTCTCATGATGGAAGCCTCTCCACAGTACCTGTAAGGTGTCACTCAGGGAAAAGTTTGATAAATACTGGAGCAGCCGAGAGAATGATGCATAGAATCTTGGCAGTTTCAAATGTATATGTATATATATATATATATATATATATATATATGTGTGTATGTGTGTGTGGGTGTGTGTGTGTGTGTGTGTGTGTATGTATATATATATGTATATATATATATATATATATATATATATATTTTTTTTTTTTTTTTTTTTTTTTTTTTTTTGCAGAGAATAACAGATGACTGTTTTTATTTATTCAATTCCCAAGATGGAAGGTAAAACTCATGGCAGTAATTTCACAAGTCTGGTGCTGCACTGGGGTAAAGAGTACAACCTGACATTGGAGAGACCTGAGCTTGTCTCGCTTGTCTGGGTTCCAGAAAGAAAAAAAAAAAAGTTTTAAAGTGTGTGTAGGTGTGAGTATGTGTTGTCGTGCGTGTGCATATCTTAGGGAGAGAAAAAGAGCGAGTGTAAGGTAACACAACGACACCAAGAATGTTTAATTAAATTCTGGAAGCAGCTCTGGGTGCTTGTGCTCTAAATGGCCCTCCAGCTGAAAGGAAGGATTAACACTGAGCACGGACAGGCCTGCAGCTACAGCACGCTCATTACTGCAGAATGGAGAGATAAGTCTAAGGACGGAGAGAGAGAGAGAAAAAAATCCACTAGACAGACAGGAAAACGTTAAACATACAAAATATATAGTATGCGTTGAGGTCCCAGTTTGTGAGATGGACTGGCAGTTCCACTCACTGAGTGGCAGAGAACAATGTTGAAGTTAATAATATTGGTGTTAAAAAACAGTGAAATGCTTTAATTCAGCTGAAAAGTGATGAGTTTTAAGTCATTTTCAGTGGGCCTAATTATTGTTGATAATGTTCATTATGAAGCATCAAGATTCTAGTCTGGTTTATGTTTAAAGATGACAAACATTTGGAGCTATAAAGTTCCAATTTAAATGCAGCATTTATAAGCCCGAATTCTAAGATGAAGTCTCATGTTTCCATGGGACCAGAGAAGGCAGGTCAGTCTCTCAGCCACAACGTGTGTTTCCGCCATCCATGATCCACCATTCTGGATGTTTGTACAGTCACTGTCTTCCTTCTGTTCTCAAAAACATGAAACTAAATGTCCCAGAAAAGTCTGAAATAAAAACACATCCATTTGATGACCCATAATGTCCTGCAGACCCGCACATGAAGAGTTTCACCACGATGTCCGGGTGATGGACCCCCTATTGCCAAACCTGCCTGGCTTTACTCTTCTATTTTCCTGGTAAAATCGCAGACCCACTCCTCCTCCCTTACTAGTCTATTGTTTCTCTCGTGGCATATTTCCCTGATCAAAAACACATTAAATCACCGATAGTAAGCCAAAAAACTCACCAGTAGCCAGCTCGCGGTTGTGCTGGCAGACTTTGTGCACTCTACAGCCAATTAAAAGTGTTCAATAAATATGAGCTGTACTTACCAGACACTTAAAACTCTCCAAAGAGTCTCTGCCCGCTTCTCCTCTCTGTGGTTCGGTCCCCGAGCACTAAGATAATCATGTAGAGGAGCTCCAATGCTGGCGTGCAGCACTGTTTACTTCCCCCTCTGTCTGTGATGTGATCCTAGTCACCGTTCACTCTTGATGCTGATTGACTGTCAAGTCGCGGCTTCAGGCAAATTTGTTACAGAAGTTGGATATTTTCAACTACGGCAAAAGAGGCGAAGTTTACGTCACCTGTGCGAAAATTCACAAATTTCGCGTCTTCCATTCACTTTCAACGTGCGCAACAAACTGAAATTTGCGTTTAGTGTGAACACACCTTTAGAATGTAAAAAAGACAGGGTGAAACATTAAAGGAGAAAGAAACTATGCAGAGCACAGAAAACAAGAAACAGTATGAATGGTCAATAGATTTAACTAAAAAAAAACCTACCTACACTTTCAGCTGTTCCTTAAAATCATCAGAATACTCAAGACAGTGTAAGAAGAGAGCACATGTCATGACCAATGTGCAACCACCTCAAAACAGTCTCTCCTGGTCTTAAAGCACATGCCGGGGACCATCAAGAGACTCTGGTCTGATGTTCTTAGACATTGTGCAAAAGACTAGAGACACGAGGGACCAGAGATTCACAAGAGGGCTTGTCCATGAGCACCAAGACCTTAAAACTGATTTTAAAATTGACTGGCAGCCAATGAAGGGAGGACAAAATTCAAGTATTGCGAGCTGTTTTCTCAGTTAGCCTTGCAGCTCTGTCTGCACAGACTGCAGGCGGTCAAGAATCAATTCAGTAAAACACTAAAAAAGGTCACTGTCGTAATCTATTCAAGACAAGATAAATGCATGAATAATGACTTAAAATTGAGGTTTTGAGATGATGTTCTGAGTTTAGAAATGTTTCTGTGATGATTAAAACAGTTTTTCATCACATGTTTGCAATGTCAATTTAAAGATAAAGTTCATCAAACATAACCCCAGTGTTTTGAAGGCTTGACTGGACAGAAGGGGCCTAACAAACCATTTTTTTTTTTTTATCAATGGAGGGATTGCATTGTCAGGAGCAATAATCAAGGATTCAATCTTTCCAAAGTTCAGTTGAAATAGATTGTACTCCATTATTGCTTAATGGCAGTCAAGCAGTCAATTAAGATAGACAATTTATTCAATCTTATTTTCTTTGAAAGAGCAGTAAAGCTAAATATCATCAGCATAAAATGAGAAGAGATGTTGTTAAACTGACTGCTATATTTTTCCAAGGGGGTCAAGTGGAGAAGGAAAATAACTGGGCCTGGAACTGAGCCCCACATGACAGAGCTGCCATAGCTGACATGATTCGGTTTGTAGAAACACAAAACACCAGTCAGTTAGTTATGATTCAAACCACTTTAAAACTATTCCACATAGTCCCACAATGTCTTTCAGCTTTTCTATCAAAATGTTATGGTCCACTGTATCAAATGCCATGATGAAGTCCAATAAACCAAAACCGAGAAATGCCCAGAATGCCAATAACTAAGGCTGTTTAGTGAATTACATTTTCTTGAATTCCAATTAAAATATATCCAAGATACAGTTTACATAAATAAATCCAGTCAATTGCTTACCTATTACCTTTTCAAAGAGTTTTGATTTAAGAGTAATTTTGAACAGGGTTGGTAGTTTTTATTTCAGATGGATCTTTGTTTGGTTTCTTTAACTTAGGTTTGATCACTGCTTGCTTAAATAAAAAAGAAAATGCTTGAACTGTATTAAGGGTGCACTCACGCTAAGGCCAGATACTGTGCCATGTTTCAGCACAGTATGAAACAATCAAGCCTCTTGCAGTCTATCCTTCACTTTTGCCTCTTGTTTGTCTCCATGTCTGCTTCTGATCAGCTCTTTTATCTTATGGAGCGGGATGAGGGCAATAATTCTAACTGTTAAACGTCCCAGTGATGATATACCCTTTGTCATAGGTAATGTAGTGTCTCTTGTCCAATTGGCTGGCTTGATTGGACAGATGCTGATAATATGATTGTAAGTGTTACTATTTCAGTCAATGTGAGTTCACAGAAGAGATACCACAAACATCATTTAAAAAGCAAAACAGGAAGAAATGTTGAACTGAGAAGGAAAAAGCAGCCAAAAAAATTTCACTTTGACGTGACTTTTTAACACGGACATTTCTGAGAGCAGGTCCTGGCATTGGCCAGAGTTACAAGGATTAGTGCTCTTTAGCTCAGACATGCTGACAGGCTCTCTCCGGGGCGTCTGGATGAGTGGGCAGAGAAGAGTTCAACCCCGAGCCAAGCCCTCTGAGCCCCGACCATGTCTGCATTATAGCCACAGCCAATCTAACTGTGCTCAGTGTCAACGGCTCACACACTGGATTCACAGGGGGCAGTTTGCTCAACCTGCAGGCTTACACCCTCTCAGACATCCTAGTGCCTAGATTCTTCCAGCTGGCTGGCAAATACACACATTTACACCCTGGCCCACAAACATCACTTCATTAAGCCTGAAGAAACACTACTTTGGAAGAAGTTCGTTGGGGAAGTGCTTTACAATCAAAAACACATATGTGCTTTAGGTCTATTCAAATACCAGGATTTTTCTAAGGCTTCAGTCAACATACAGGAGCAACGTATGTACATACTGATTGACATAAGTGTTTCACAAATACAATCCTTGTTCAGGGACTCATTTGAGGATTGGAATGTGGTGGCATTAAGTATGTGAAAGTATGTTTGAGAGAGATCAACATTCCTGTGCAAAGCAAAGTGCAATGTCAACAGGCAGGGATAATTTGATTAAGTGACTGCTTTTCAGTTTTGCACTTAGAGAAGTGCGCCAAATAAAGCTCCATTCACAGGTTAATTCTGCCCCCATCTTACAATGGAGGGAGTTTACAAGGAGGAGAATCATGTACCTTTAAGATAAGATATATTAGTAAAATAAATTAATACTGTAGATAGCTTTGCTTGCTTATTTTAGATGAATATCAGAATAAATTGCAGACAGTTGCACTATTTCTGTGGGAACTTTAAGGAAACAACAGCTGTTACCATTGTTAATTCTCCCAAGGCATGACAAGGTCTTATTAAGCTTTGCGGTATAAACCACCTCTTATAACTCCATTCTAACATGAAGAAAATTAACTGAAAATATCATGAATTTACCAGCATGAGTTGCATGTTTGAATACAAGTAGCAGAAAATTTACCAAAACTTTATCCTAGTATTAACCTGCTGATCCCATGTATAACATATTCCTGGAAATGTCATCAAAATTTATTGATAACTTTTCAAGTTATCTGGAAAAAACAGACAAGCAGACAGACAAACGCTGGCAGGACCATAACCTCTTTGACGGAGTTAATCATTTTTAGCATTGTCTTGCTGTGGATATTATCCTTCTTCTAAACACTAGCTGAGATATGCCGTCAGAATTATTCCTCACCTGCCATAATTACAAAGAATCAAGCAAAGCATATCATAATGAAGGTAACATTAGTTTAACATCTTTATGGAACACACAGTTGATGGATACTGTCAAAAGACGCACAACACTGGGACAACAAGGAGTGCTGATACAGTACAAACATCCATCCAAGGCATTTCTGGCATTCTTAGCTAAGCTCTTACGGGGAAATAGGAAAAACTGCCCTATCTAACAATGTTAACAACTGCTTTAAAAAATTCCTGGACCTACATCTGGGTTCTGATCACCACCAAAATGTAATCACTTGTTTACTTGTGCCATGACCAATATTCCCACTTTACCACAAACCAACATGTATGACTCATGGTGCAATTATTCTTTCCATCAGTGCATCTTTAAAAAACATGAAAAAATCTTCAGCAACAGAAAACAGAGCCAGCTGTAACTTATATAAAGATTTAAGATGGTGTCCCTTACATGATAGCCAATTTCACTACCGACACAATTAAATATTTTTAATTGACAAGGGTTTTAGTTAAGCAAGTACAAATATTAGCAGGTCTTGTGTTTGACATGTCACAATAAAAGAAAAAGTGAATTTCTTACACAACAGGCATTTTCTGTCCACACAAATTTGAAGATACATCCATGCGCAATCCCTGAACAGTGCCTTTATTCCCCTTTAGGATTGCTGTCAATTGGAGGCTGTCTAAGATGACACTAGGCGAGGAGCAGACTGCACCATGAACTGATTACAAGCCAATTAAAGTGTTAAAAACACAACTGAAGTGAAACTAGCTTCAACCTTTACTAAATTACGAAACACAGGGGGCACTGGTCAGCAACTGGCCTATATGTAATGAAGCGAATCCTGTCAATGTCAGCCACGTGCTGACATTGATTATTTCATGCACAGACAGTATTCAGTATTAAACTTTGACCAATGCTGTGATGTAATACTAATGTTTAAAAGGGCAACGGCCTTGGCAATGACATTCAGACAAATCATGCTTTCCAGCATCACACAGGAAACTCCTGCAGATGTTTTACCAGTCCGTGGTAGCAAGTATCTTTTTGTCCTTGGCTGTGTGCTGGGGGGGCAGCACATCCAAGAAGGACACATCCAGGTTGGAGAAACTGATCAAGCGGGCCGGACACTTCACAAGAGGACACTTGACAAACTGCTGGACATTATTGACAATGTCAGTCACCCTCTGCACACCATCATCAGAAACCAAAGGAGCCTGTTCAGCCCTTGACTGCTCCTTGTCAAGTTCAGGAACAGACTGAGAAACTCCTTTGTCCCTCAGACCATCAGACTGTACTCACTGAGACATTACAGTGGAATTTAATCACCAGCGAAACTGCGCACTTCGTACTTTTCTGAAAATTGTAAATTATTTCAACTAAAATTTAAACTCAGTACTGATTTAAAGTGCAAACGACTTGTTGATAACTAGATATAGAAGTGCCCTTTGGGTATAACTCAGTCCTCTCTACAAGCCCATGACATCGACCCAGCTAGTGTTGGCTACATTTTATCATCGTTGCTTCGAGATCAAAAGGAACCTAATGCAAGTGTTTTATTATTATTATTTATGAACTAATTTTATGCTACTCTGGATGATAAAAGTAAAGCAATAAGAAATTTGAAATCAATCAATGCCACGTCAAACTGACAAACAACTACAGGAAATTAGAAGCTGGGGCAGTGTCGAAGCTGCAGTTTATCTCCAGACAGTTAATATTGACTTGCATTAGACAGACAGAGAGAAAGGTGTGAACAGCACGTCTCTCAACAATCACTCCTGCTCTGTGATAGCTGTGAAGGTGAAGACCTGCCTGTGAAGCTGCTTATCTCTATTTGTTTAGCTGCACAACAGCAGCATCTGAATCACACCTTTGATAGTCATGCTGTGTAAGAGTGACAGCCCAGAGGGTTGCCATGACTGGGTGGATGAACCTCCAGCAAGATGATGTTCAAGTTCAATGAAACACCTTCAAGTTGAAAAGATAATGATGCTTCCTGACTTTGACCAAATGTTACCATTAGGGAACGATGCTCAAATGCTTTATGAAGTTGTAGCCTGTTTTTAGAGTTAAAAAAAAAAATCAGACATGAAGAATTCAATTAATGGTTATGAAGTGAAGGTTGCTGGTTCAACCTCCAGAAGTGAAGGTATACATATTTCTGTGCAGGTGCCACTTGTACCCTCTGACATGCATTTGTATGAGCACATTTTTTGAGAGAATGAATGAAAAATACAGTATCTCTTTCATTGTCATTTTTCAACCAAATATCCTTGATCATAAATTCATAGCCCTTTTTTTTACAGTAATGGCAAATGGCTTGAAAATTGATCTAAATTTCATCAAGTTGTTAATACGATTGCTATCAGGCAAATACACTTATATCTCCATGTGTCATTTTCATTTTTCTGTTCATAAGACAGTCTCTTCTGTACAAACTGGCAGGTGTAACATAATAGTAATCAAATAATTAATGCTTTATTAATTATTTTCCATTATCAGATTCACTATACCGAAAAGTTTCTAATTATTTATTTCTCTACAGTAATATTTTATCCTGTTTGTTCCTTTTGTTGAGGCGTCTTTGTTCACTTTAATCTAGCTCGTCTTTATAGTTTTCTAACATCCTTGTTTGTTTTTGAATCATTATTGAAGAAAGTCTCTGCACACTTGAGCGTGCATATTCTGGTTCAAATGGTAAGGCTTTGAATCTACATCAGTCCCGAAGAAATCATCCTCGTCCTCTGTCCTAAAGTCGGCCATAAACCTTAGTAGAAATCTTCTTCTACTCATAAACAGAGGCTTTGGTTTGTTGACATGCTGAGAAGTACTTCCACGGTGGTTTGCGCATGCACCCCGCGGCTTAGCTTCATAAGTATTTCTTTCAAATATTGAATAAAATGCCAATCTAAGTCTAAAAATAGATAACATAACATCATGCTGTCATTAAAAAATACAACAAGCACATAGGACCGTCTAGAGTTTATCTGATGTCTGTAGACAGAGACAGGCTAAAGCACTACCCATATACTCCCGGCGTTTGAGCTAAGCTAAGCTAGCGGTTGGCGATCTAAGTCCATCTCTTTCTCATTACTGGACGCACAGTCAAAAGAATGGTGTCTACTTGCTTGTCATGGACTCAGGAGTGAGGCAAGACACGAAAACAACAACAATGTTGGAGTGTTCCTTTAAAGAATCTTCCTCTGCTCAGTATATATTTTCTTTTGCCTTTTCCTTGCTTTCCCCTGTATAAGTGTGCTTTGGTGGGCTCCAGAAGTTTTTTTTTTTATTATTTTTTTTATTGCACTGCTAACCTGACACACCAGATGGACTGTTCAGTATGTTCCACTAGTCCTTTTGGGAAAGAGCCCAAAGAAAGTTTTTGGGAAAAAAAAAAAAACTGACAGGTAAATGGATGCTTGCTGCACCAGTCACAGTCATTACTGGCAAATAATAATAATGACTATGTAGTAGGGGGGCACTACTGCTGCAATGTATAGGACAGTAGGCAAGCCACTTTGGAAGTTTGTAGTGTTTTGATTTGTTTTTAAATGACTATAGAAATGTGGTCCAGATCTGATAAAACTGCTACAGAGGCTGCTGGCATCTATGCTAATTTTTGTATGAACCCTGTCATCCTGCTCATAGCTCCCACCTCTTTCTGCTCCATAGGATGCTGATTGTGCTGTTCCACTTTGGACCGCTCACAATCATTGTAGATTGGAGTTTGGCGAGATAGATCTGTCTGATTATCAGGCTGATCCCTCTGCACTGCAAGGTAATTGGACAGTAGCATACTAAAGTTTGTGTCAACAGCATAAAATAAATCAAAACTCATATAATAATAAGTGACTGAACCAGCACAGGCACAGCCACCTGATCACAGAGTTATATAAAATACTGAGAAAAGCTGTTTTAAATTAATGAATTGGTTGGTCAGAAGCCTTATTGTACATGTGCTGTCGCAATTTCCATGGTGTTGAAAGGTGCGTTGATTTGTGGTAGCTTTATGGACAATATTATTACCCTGTCTAAAAATTCTGTTATTCTGATTGATAATAAAACTTCCATTCATCATGTACCATTCATAATTTCACACACATTTTTCCTGATAAAATCTAAACCCCTGGAGTTTGTGTGTGTGACTGCTCATCTTCATGTATGTAAGCCTTGAAAGAGTGAAAGTAAGCAGCCTAGAGTGTGTGTGTGTGTGTGTGTGTGTGTGTGTGTGTGTGTGTGTGTGTGTGTCTTTTGGAGTTGCCTGTGGGATTTAGCTCCAAATGAGTGGAGCGTTGGTGCATTAATGAGTAACACACAACCTTTATCTCTGACAATAACCCCCTATACACACATCCATTCTCTTAAAAAAAACACCCCAACCCTCACACGCAGCACCTCCTCCCGCTCTGCTGACATTTCAAGGCTGTGTTGGGAGCCAGAGGAGGAACTTCTTCATTTGGAGTGTGAGACAATGTGGCAGGCCGGTTGGCTTTGTGCTGCTGACATCCCGCCGAGGCACAATATGGCCCCGTCAGGGATCAGTGGGAATACACAATGCCCATTACCCACGGGGCCAAGGCAGAGGGCCTAAGGGGGAAGGCCGGGATGGGCCAGTTTCCAGACTACGGGGTGTCTAGGGCCACACTGAAAGAGAGATATAGGGAGGAAAGAAGATCAGAGAGAAGATGGAGGGACGGAAGATTAAAGATGAAAGAGAGGGGAAAAGATGAGAGGGGGGTAAAGGGCCTTGAAGAAATGAAACTGAGGAGAAAGATGAGAGATATTGGAGGATGGAAAACTAAAAAAAATGGGTAAGGGTTATGAGAAAGAGTGTAAAAAGAAGGAGGATACAAAGGAAGGGGGTCTTGAGAAGAGAATAAACTGGGAGCAGGTCCTCTGCCAGAGATGGGGTGCAGTGAAAGAGAGATGACTCCCTGCCTGGCGGTCGCATTTCCCTGGGGATGCCGAGAGTTGAGGACGAGGGGGGTGGGGGTCAGTTTATCTTGGAGCTGAACTTGGTTGCTTGATCAAACCCGGGCTTAAAGGCAGCCTTGAACAAACGGGCCGTGGAGAAGATGCATTTTCACCTTCACGGCTGCTTGTTTGACCCTGGGGCTCTTTGAGAGCATGCAGTGGGTGGACAGGAGCACACTGGAGTTGGACGTCAGGGGGCCAAAAGGGCCAGAGGTGGTGACCGGGGGGCCACGGAGGGGCACTGTGAAGGACAGAGGGAGCGATAGATAGGGTGGACTTGGGTCAATGGGCCTGCTGAACTTAACCATCAGTCTCCCACGAGAATCTATGCTCCGTCACTTCTGTCCACCTTTTTAGAGAGCGTTAAACCAGTTAGCTGGAAAAACAATCTGTGATCTAAGTCTAAAAATTCTACCTTCAAACAAGCAGGGAGGGTGGGAAAGTGTGTCCAAAGGGGAACACCATGACCTCTGTGCTGAAACATTAGAACAGTGCTTTCTAACCACTGAGTGGTTAGAAAGCACTGTTCTTCCAACCAGCCAAGCAGTGTATCATCATGTGGTACTGGGCCATATAACCAGAAATATTATTAATGTTATCACCTGTCATCGTCAACAGAGTTTGCATGGTATTTTATTTTGAAAACTGGCTGGATCCTCATACATCTGTCTGCATCCAAACACAGCCTCCTGTCTTTGTCTCAGCTGTGATGAACCAAAAAGTAGAATCTGGCTCTTTGATCTTGTGCTCATCAACCTGTGCCATGAACATTCTTGTAAATATATTTGAGCTTTACATCGTGTTTTAATATTGGACACATTGAGAAGCATGAGAGCACTCAGGCCATAAACAACTTCCTGATCTGGAGAGAGACAGTTCTGGTGAAGGTCCTAAAAAAAAATACAATCAACAAACAACAGAAACGTTAGATCAGCACCGACAGATGACTGATGGACAAAATGCAAAAATCATCGGTAGAACATGTTTATATAATATCAAGGGTTCTTTAATGGTCTCTTTATAGATTAGAAACAAGTAACATCCCTCCACCCTTTCTGATTGACTTAGGCCTTGTTTATGCAATGTATTACTATCTGAAAGGCCAATGGCATTGACAGTGTACATTCCGTGCAACTTGAATTACTTGCAAGTCTCTTATGCAATCAACAGCCAAAACATCATTCCTATGTTATTTTCCACCAGCTGGTGGCAGTGTTGCTCACTAAGCTCTTGAGTGCACCTCATCAGCTATAAAGACACAAAATACAAACATGCCTCGCCCATGTAACCTGACACACCACATGGACTGTTCATTGTATTTCACTAGTCCATCTGGGAAATAGCCCATAGAAAGTGATTGGGAATAATCAAAACCATTCAATAGCATACCCAGCAGGTGAGTGGACGATTGCCATTCAATCACATACATTATGGGTCAAACAGATAATGTAGTGGGGGGTCGCTACTGCCGCAGCATAAAGTACATAATGTGAGCCATCTCTTGAAACAAATACAGGGCAAAAAATGTCAGAAGTGCAGCAAAATTAAACTTTCTATATAAAAGTTTGTCATGTTGTTTTTTCTATTTAATAAAGAAATGTGGTCTAGATAAACTGCCACTGAAGCTGTTAGCATCTATGCCAATCTCTGTATGAGCAGTCCATTTCTGCTGTAATCCCGCCTGTGCCCCAAATGACGCTGACTGGGCTGTTACTCTTTGGACTGAGCACAATCGTTGTAGGCTGGAGCTTGGCAAGATGGATCTGTCTGATTACAGACATTGAATCTGGCAGATCCTGCACTGCAAGGTTAAAAAATAAGACCAAATGTAAGAAGAAAGAGGGAAAATACAGACATCAGGGCTACATGAACAGCTGAAATGGTTTTGGTCCCAAAGGTGGCTATGGATGTGTGATAGAGGTCAAGACTGATGGGGTGCAAGTGTAGCTGGAACATCCATGGACAATCTCGAGGATGTCTTAAACTCCAAAGATATCTTGATGGACTACTGCAGATTATGTCAGTGGATGGGATGATGTTTGAAGTGCTTATGTACACTTCAAGTCAAACAATAAAATTAATGTGGATGAAAGCAGCCCAAACCATCTTCGCATACAGAATGATATCAAATCTTATTTAGCACCCACTAACAAATGTACAAACAAAGCATTAAAGACAAATATTTGGTATCTGAAGGCCTAGAGCTGGTGTTAATGCATTGTATAAACAGGGTCTTACATAAAAGCAGGCCCTGAAACAATAAAGGTTGGGGACCAATAGATAAGATTATCCCAGTCAGCCAGCCCTGCACAGATATTACCTGTAATTATCTCAACTCTTCCAGTTTTAAATTAAAATCTGCATAGCAGCTCCTGCAAAGCTGACCAAACATTTGCTCTCACCTTACATAGGGGTCAGAACAAGTGTGATTAAATGGGTCAGCGCTCACCTATTTTCAGCCCCTGTTGACAGGGAGATGCATTAGTAATCTGGGAGTTCTTCCCTGAAAAGAACCGGGGGGAAAAGATAAAACTGCTGTGCCGGTGGGTTTGCATGTATCCTGGGAAGTTTCTCCCACAAACCTCCCAGTGGAACATCACTCCTGTGATAGAGGTGCCTTTATCTATATATACAGCCTGCTCTGGCACAAATTAAGTGTATTCCTGATGAAATATGCTCCTGCAGAAATATCCTGTACTCATTTAGGGCTGTGTACCAAATCCTGTTTTGCACCCCCTTCAAAGCAGCCAGCTAAAAATTGCCAGATGGCTCTCTTTCATTCTATGATTCCTTCAAATTTATTGTCCCTCAGTCTGTTGCTGCAAATGTGCTCTATTTCTTTTTCTTTAGTCTCTAACACAAATATGCATGAAGGCTTGTGCAAATAATCTCATGTAGTTTGGGTGCAAAGCAGACAATATGGTTCACACAGGGTCAGACGCTGGAGGCACTTATGCTGAAGTCCAGTAATGTAGAGCTGCACTGTAATGTACAGCGAGGTTGATTCTATTCAAAGCCAAACACAAAATATGTGACAGCGCACAGCAAGCAACCACAACAACACACAGGCTCTTGTTTTGTCAAATCTCCTCACTCGCTTTATCCTCTGTCTCACCCTCCTGTCCTTCGTTTCTGGTGCTAAAGGCTCCACCCTGGGTGCTGCCACAGGTTTATTTAGAGCCGGGGGCATGTTCGTAACTGCACAGCTTGTCTGAATGGAGGCTCACGACATGTGGCAAAGCCCCCCCTTCAACACTCACCATCTGGCTCAGTCCTCTCTACCACATGAACCCGCGCTGCGCAACACGCTAGGGAATATGCAGAGTGCACAGATGTGCAATCCAAATATTCCCATGCTTGGGCACGAACAGAGCCAATGAGATTTTTTAAGGTATCGGCACACTAATATGCAACATGTTTTTTTGTTTTGATTTTTAGTTTTATCAAGCTGTATTATAGGTAATCCAAATGAAATATGACACTTTTATCCTCACATCTGATGGATGTTTTTAGTGCAGCTCTAGTTTTAAAAAGTAAAACAATCAAATCCTAATTCCACTAAAAGCTTAAAGTTGACAGACTGGGGCTGAATGCCCATAAGCATGTTGACCTTTAGGGGTCAGAAATCATTGTGTGTTGTCCCTTCACTGTGTGGTCTCGGGTGTATAATTGACATTTAATGAAGGCCTCTGTTAGCGTGGGGCCACAGAGGCAATGGGTGAAAGAATGGGAAAAGGAGTATGTAGTAAACAGGAGGGGACAGGAAAAATATGGAGAAATGTATATGAATAAGAGCTAAAGAGCAGTGTTGGCATAGAAAGGTGTTAAGAAAGAGAATATATGAGAAGGTAAAGGATGAGAAGGCTTCAAAAAGATACATGGGAGTGAGAAAAGAGTTCCCAGGGACAGACACAGAGGACAACAGGCTGTTGTCTGCCTGCCAACCCCATCTGTCTACTTTCACATCAACTCCATCAACCACAGAGAGCGAGAGAACTATGAGAAATGGAGAGGGAAAAAACATGTTAAAGCTGACACTGCTCTGATATTAGGGATGGGAACTGTAGCAAAATTATTACTAAAAAAAACATACAAATGTTTGAATACCATTCAAATAGCCCCATCTTAACACACAACAAAATTTGGCAGTTATTATAAAAAATGTGGAAAACTGTCAGATTCTGCAATGCTAACAAATACTTGAAAAATTCTTTCATCAGCATCTAGAATGTAATCACTCCTCCCTTGTGCCATGACTAACAACCATGTAAATGTCATCAAAATCCATTGAAAACTTTTTCAATGTGAAAAACTGCCTCATCTCGTAATGTAAAAAAAAAAAAAAAACTAGATCTGCATCCAGATTAGGATCAACAAATCTATACACTTTTTGCTTGTGCTATGAACAACATTTCCTGAAAATTTAATCCAAATTCATAGAGTGCTTTTGAGTTATCTTGCTCACAGATACACAGACAGACAAACAAACAGGCAAATAGTAACAAAAACATGACTACCTTGGTGGAAGTAACAAGGAAACCATGATGCAGCACTGAGACAGAGGGGATGAAGGGGTGAGGACACACACAAATAAAGAGAATACTGAAATTATGTATTGGTGCGTTACATTTACATCAGAACTCAGACAGGGGAAGTGGGAATAACGTCACAATCCAGATAGATGCGTTCCAGATACAAACTGGCAAGTTTGAGGTAGCTGAAGATATTGAGAAATCCCAGTGGAAAATTACGACCAATGAGGGCATTCCTAGTAATGTATCTAATTTGCATCTCATAGTTTCCGAGATCCAAGATCAACTAGAATGCACTATAACACTGGGTCATGGGCGCCATTTTGACAGGAGTCTGCAAGATTATTGTAGTTTCTTACAAAAGTTACCTGACACTATTCAGTCAAAAGAGAAACGTGTCTAATGACTTGAATAAGATAAAGTAGGAGATGAAATTTAAAATGAGACATAATCAAAAACAAATTATCAACAACAATGCTGTATAGAGGGTGGCACAGCAAGAAGGTCCCTGGTTCGATTCCCGGGTCCGGCAGGGCCTTTCTGTGTGAAGTTTGCATGTTCTTCCTGTGCATGCGTGGGTTCTCTCCGGGCACTCTGGCTTCCTCCCACAGACCAAAAACATGCTCATTAGGTTAATTGATCGCTCTAAATTGCCCTTAGGTGTGAGTGTGAGCGTGAATGGTTGTCTGTCTCTATATGTTGCCCTGCAATCGACTGGCGACCGGTTCAGGGTGTACCCCGCCTCTTGCCCAATGACAGCTGGGATAGGCTCCAGCCCCCCACAACGCCGAAAGGGATAGTCGGTATAGAAAATGAATGAATGAATGAATGCTGTATAGAGAAATGTGCTTGCTGAATGATATAAATTGATAAGTCAGCTCAGGAAGTTAGTGCATAAGACAGGTATTCTTTAAGTGATCCCAGATCCTCTTTCTAAAATAAATCACTGTTACATAAACTCTCCTGCAGTGATAATTCCTTTTACAAAGTAGTCCAGGTCATTTTTAAGAGCAAGAAACACATATTTAATTTGTTTCTTAACCACTTACAGTCTTCTTCTAACACCTTATGGCAGCACAAAAGAAAGTCAGATTATTCACAAACAGCAGAGGAGCATCGACAACAAAGAGGTGTGCATGCTTCTCATTTGCTTACCTCTATAGAATAGTCAGTGTTTTCAGGGTGTGTCTGTTTTTTATCTGCCTCAAACCAACTGAAGTTGGCTGAGTATCAAAGTCTAAACCATGGGGGAAAACCTTGCTGAATTGTTAAGTTGCACAAAATGTAAAAGGTAAACATGTGGGCAGAGGTTAGCGTTTGAGGTGTGTGACTTAATAATGTGGCAGTACAAATGGGGTTTTGCAGATATTAGAGATAAGAGGCAGGTGAATACATGAAGGGGAAAACCCATCACATAGCCCTGACAGAAACCCAGAAAACATACTATCTTATTTCATCTTATTATTTCTCTTATGATGCTATTGTATAATGAGCAAAAACTAGTTTCTTTTACATCAAGGAATTGTTCAGCTAAGCTAGTGCTAGCATTTTGGCTAATGGATTTTATCTCAGCCACTGTGATAGTACCAGTGTAGTGCTGTAAACTTAATGGCAGGAGAAATCCCCCTGGGTACTGTGTCACTTCTTGTTCTTGAGTAGTGTACCATGTATAGACTCACTAAGAAGAACCTGATTTCATTTGACACAGACTAAAAGATTACAAACTTTCTCATCCCATTGTACAAATGAGGGGGAGATAAATACTCATCAAACAATGTTTTGAAAAGTTATGTTGATTGATTATTTCTCCCCTTTAATGACACCAGTTGGTATTGTATTTTATATTGTTTGAAAGCCTGGTTAACTACCTTTGCAACAATGTATAACTTGTAAGGATCGTGCATTTTTGGAATGAGCAACATAACTAAATGTGTGGGTAGTGCCAAAAAGAATTTGGCTAAAATCCCTGTAACTTGAAGCTGGTGTTTCTGTTCACAGAGCAGCAGCATTATTTGGTGTCAGCCTTGGTACCATTTCCAAACTTAGTGTAGAGTTCCATGAGACTGATGAAGTCAAAGTGATCTGCGAAGTGGGCGTCCCAAGAAGACAACATAACAAGAAGACCAGTTCCTCACCATGCTTCATGGAGGGACCATAGGCTTTCTTCCAGTTGCTGGGGATTTTGGCATGGGGGCACTATTCACTTGTTTAGCTTTGTTATTCCAGGAAAACATTATCCTTACAAGTTATACCTCATTGTAAAGGTAAATAATCAGGCTTTCTGACTCTATGAAATACAAAATCGATTGGTATTACTAAAGCAGAGAAATAATCAACAGAAATAATGTTTCCTAACATTTTTTGAGGAGTATAGTAAATAAGATCACATCTGTGCCTAGTCATGCTGAAGAACATAGGGTTTTTGTTACAACAGTAAAACTCAAAGAAACTTGGAACCAACCAAAGACAGCTTCATAAAATGAACAAATGTTGCTGTCAGCCTAAATCAGAGTGAATTATCTTCATAGGCCATTTCTATAATGTCTGATTTTCATTTGGCAATATGTTCTGAGCCAAATGTGAGTAAAGCCAGTGATGGACTGTTTAAAGGTAAATTTACTTGAATAATGTTTTGAGGTATAATTTTGAGAATTTGTACCTCCTCGAAAAACTGAAAGACATTACGTTTATTCCATTGCATTTTACAGACTTTTCCCTCTGCAGTAGAACTTTTTTTAATTGTACAATTTGATTATTAATGTTATCTGTTTTTTTCTTAAAGAGTTGCACTTCCACTGTACTGGTTGTGAGTACTTAGCCTTAGATGCCTTATTTTATGTATCTCTACAGATAAGTTCATAATTTTAAGGATCATTCAGGTAGCAGTCAGTGCAGATACCTACTTGACCATGCATTGTGGGTTTGTGTGGGGCCCTGGCTAGTGCTTTAGAACTGCTCAGAGCCTACTTTGTGTTGTCTAGACATACTACTTCCAGGTGTGAGGGTCTGTGCAGGGTGAGCTACACTTGACTTTGATGGTTGAGGGTTTCAGAAACATTTATGGTTGAAGGAGGACCCATCTTCAGAGTGGGTCAGTTTTAATTTGAGTCAGATTGGTTAAAAAAGAGAGTTTACACATATGAATTTATGAATTAAATACAAAGTCAAACCAGGAGGTTAACTTTTTTATTTCTTGTCACTTGTATTAATTAATTATTTAGCTAAATCATCTCTCAAAGGAGATTTTAATTGGTTAGCTAAAAATGATTTACTTTCTTCTTCAGTGTCTTGCATGTATAGCGTTATTTCCTGCTAGAATTCATAGGGGCTACAAAATAATGTTGTCACAGCTCTTTTACAGCTCCAGTTGCCTGAGACGGGAACACTTCAGTGTGCAAAGCATGCAAAAAACTATTAAACCTTACTTTCTCTTGGGTTTAAAATACTTAAAAAAAGAACACAGTACATGGAGAATGCTGCAGATTTGCCCCTCAGAGGGAGAGCTCTGACAAACTTTATTTAACCAGCACACAGCCATATAGCTCTGGGATTTCTATGTAAAATTAACTACTCCT
This sequence comes from Cetoscarus ocellatus, assembly GCA_037902135.1. Taxonomy (NCBI): domain Eukaryota; kingdom Metazoa; phylum Chordata; class Actinopteri; order Labriformes; family Labridae; genus Cetoscarus; species Cetoscarus ocellatus. The sequence goes on from JBAMNC010000262.1 coordinate 2,596,836, forward strand.
GTTTGTCATTTAAGGGTTCACATAATGTAACATAGTGCTGCACTGCTAAAAGGCATACAAATCCTTTAAGTCATGACACAACACGGCTTCTGTTTTGTTGGATTGATAATCATCTGTCTAAATCTGCAATAATGCAGGACTCAACACAATGCAGATCCTTAGTTCTTAAACATTTTTCAGACGTTTTTTTTTATTTTTTTTTATTGAGACATATTCATAAACAAAATACATTTTTTTACACTTTCAAAGTTCACATCATGAACTGCTGTGACTGTCAAATTTCTTTATGAGTCAACCTGAACAGAGATCTTTTTTTTTTCTTCTTCTTCTGTTTTTTTTGGTCATTTTTGATAAGAGGAAACAGCATATTTAATTGTTTCTGAGTTTAGATTATTGAGACATCTCTGCACATGCCAAATCTCGTTTATTTTGATTAAATGCTTGATGGGTGCACGCATGCTACAATCAGATCACCTAATAAACTGTCACTGGATGCCCAATCAAGGTTATTTAAAACAGAATGAAGAAAAAATAAATCATACATTTTGTTGCCGTCTGGTACTCATATACCTCATAGAAGTTCTGTATATGACAGCCAGGTAGTAGCTCTAGCCTTTATATTTGTTTGTCTCACTGCTTGTTGGTTGGTTGTTTTTTGCCAGTTTCATTAAAAACTTTACAGCCATGGACACAGAGTGGAGAGATTAAACAACTACTCTGTAGCTGCCATCATCATCTTTCTTTCCTGTCTTACCTTTTTCTGTCTGTCTCTTGCTTTTTCAGCATCTGTTATCACACACCAAGAGCAGTTAACGCAGCCCAAGTATGCACGTGTGTCAAATACAAACAGACTTGAAGGTATCCATCTGTTAACACAATTACCTGACGACACAAATCCTAATCACACTTATTTATTTTTACTATAAGACTTGTATGTGTGTGTGTGTGTGTGTGTGTGTGTGTGTGTGTGTGGTGTGGGGGGGGGGGGGGGGGGGGGGGGGGGGCACTTCTCATGCATTTTTGAAGATTTGGATTGGAGAGGTAATGACTTGTAAGTAGGTGTCAGGATTACCAGGCTCTGGGCTATTCTTACAGAAAAATCATTAGCAAAGCACTTTGAAGAGACTTCAACTCAACACTCTGACTGATCACATCATCACAGATGAAACTGTTGAACTATAGACAGATATTGTCTGCTGTTGTGGCTATTGTTCATCTTAACCTTCATAAACAGACAAAAAGCAATGTTTGAACCGTATGGTTCCTGTCACCTGCTCTCAAGTGTTCACACATGTGGAGGAGAGGGGAAGAGCCGTGTGCATACCTGGCCGTCTGCCCTGCAGGTTAGCTGTCAATCACAGCAGATCACAGCTAACAGAGGCTGCCACAACGGTGCTAAACAAACTCCAGATTAGTGCTCGCTTATATTTAAATGGGATCTGTTGTTAAAAAACCAAGTAGGCTATGATAAAGAAGAACAATTATTGTTTTAATTTTATTGGCATTATCCTGGATCTGCTGAACTCGGCCCACTTTTTCTGTGCAGCTGGCAGCACAGAAAAAGCAGTCTGTAGCAGTGCTGCAGAAGTGCTACCTAAACAACAATCAATCGAGCCATCAGTACCCCACATAAATAACATTAAAAAAGGAGCAAGACCATAATGATTACTGTTTTTATGTCATTGTTAAAGACATTTTGACACTGAGTATGGTGGAGAAGGAGGATTTATTTATTTATTCATTTATTTATTTATTTATTTAAATAGATAGAGGACAGTGCACATTAATAAACATAGGCACGTTAATGTGCCAGATTATAGCCACAGGCTAATTTCCATCAGTAGTCCCTGGCAGGTTGATGTAATGCAATTGTACCGGTATGTACAATCTTAAAATACATAAAGTCCATGAAACAACGATAACAGGCAGCAGAAAGAAGACAGATAAACAAAACATGAAATTTACATTGAATTACGAGACAAACATACAACATCACAAATGATATGCTCAAGACAAACCATAACAAAGAGACCCTCAGGGTTAAGGTGCATTTAAGATACTGAATAAAATTTAAGACTTCAGGTACAAATACCCAGGCAAATAAACAGATTAATTTATTTTAATTTCATTGTTTAAAGAAGTTTTAGGTGACTGTTTTAACAAAGTAAATCATATAAAATTTGTTGTCAGTACAGACTCTTTATTTTAAACTTGTTTATTTTGACAACTTTCTTTGAAAAGGGTTTCGATCTTTTATTTTCTTTGCCTGTAGATGCAACTTTTATTCTCTTTGACCTGTGGAGTTCATTTAACTTTCTCATCACCCCACTAATAAGAAATTCCGTCCTTTCAGACAAAACTCTTCCCAATTGACAAGATTGTTTGACCCTCCGGCAACGTGTCATTACTGATAAATGGCAGTTGCCGCTCACATGTACCTTGTGATGTAGTACTGTTCTCCTGTGTCCATAAACAGACAAAAAGACTAAAAAGCTCAACAGGGAACAAACAGAGAGGCAACAGGGAGAAAAAGTGCTGACGCAGCGCAAAATCAGACTTGAACAGCTGATCCTATTTTTTTAAGCATAATTTTATGACAATTTGGTCTCTACTTTGCTCAATGTTAGGATATTTCATAACATATTATTTAAATCCCAGTGAATTTACTTTAAAAGTCCTGCGAGGAGATGTCCATAGATCAAGTTCAAATGTATCCATGAATAACATCAATACAAGTCAATGAAATGGACAGCTAGGCTTAATTTTACAGATTTATTGATAACACAACATAAACAGCTCGTCACCCTCTCCCATTTGACCAGGATGACAGGGACACATGGACATATTCAGCTGTGGAGGAGGCACACACATAACACACCTTGAACTACAGAAACAAGAGAGCAGTCGGACACGACTGTTATAACATAGACAGAGGCAGTTTAATTTTGAGCAAAAGTAGGTTTTGAAATCTGAGCAATAACATTGGCACATTTATTTTTTTTAGGAGTGAAGGGACATGATTCCCACAGCCCATTGCAATTGCTTTCATTTATTGCAACTGATAACTTTTTTTTACTTTTAAAATGTACACAGCTGTCACAGAGATGTTATTCATTTATCTTTATTGTAAAATTAACATTTTCAATAATAATGCTTTACTACACTTTAATAGTAGTTTGTGTAACTGCAGTGTTTTGTATATTGTATTCATCAACACCCCTTAGCAAAGGTTCACATAGGTGGGAAACATTTCCAAGACAACAGTGGGCTCCACCAAGAAGGTCAGGGAGTTTTCTGGGTGAGTTACTCTGGTATTTTCTTGGAAGTATCAGGGTTGCATACATGATCAGAGCTTTAAAAGACAGCTCCATGTCACGTATGGATGGTGTCTCATACAGTTATTTCACAGGTAGCTCATGAGAAGTTTACCTTTGTTGGTAAGACCATGTAGCCAAAAGTAAAATCTGTTGGAGAAAAAGAATGGAATAGTTACTCTAGAACACACTAGGCTAGGTTTTTTTTAATTGTTATTTCATCTATAATAGGCAATATGAAAAAAAAAAATGTTTTAAATGGATACATTCCTGGTGCATCATTTAAGTAGAGAAAAATAATGAGCCACTGCATATTGGTATGCTAACAGCTGATCACTAAGATTATTTACAAGTAATATTTCTAATTGTTCTAAAGTTAATAAAGACTTTGAATTTTCTCCATGCACCCTACAGTAGTCCTGTCCTTATTCACTCACTAAGGCCAAAATTTGAAGAAAAAAAAAACAAACTTAATTAAACATGACTAAAAGTTAATCAAAGAAAAACTATTTTCAGTTCTTTTGAATGGAAAATAGGCCAGCAGCAATCGCTTTTATCTAACCTAATGACTGTAACTAAGGAGGGCAAGGCCTGATAGAGGATACTTTTGAGGTTGGCTCATTCAGGTACCTTTCCCAACATTTGATAATAGAGACACTCATAATTGGGTACCATACCAAACCAAGCTTAACTAGGCTGTTTGGTGTAAATACAGCAGTGATGACCATAAGAAATAATAAAAACAATTCACATAAAGTGACTTCAGTACAACTCAAATAGAAATTATTTGAGGTAATGTTGTGATTACATAACCAAGGAGGGAGGTAACCTCATGGTGATAATCCTTCAGTCACTGTCTGTTGAAGTGAAGTTGTTTCTACACTCACTTTGAATTTCAGTTGGAGTTCATACATGGCCTGGAGCCAACCAGCCAGAGAAAAGTTCAAAGGTCAGAGGTGTAAAGAAGACGACACTGTTATCTGTCATATTTCCACACTGATGATTATTTTACCTCGAGAAATGTTTGGTAGAAAAATAGAGGAACAGTTGCCCAGGGTCACTGCTCTGTTCTTCTGTCACCTTTATGAGTTCAGTTGACAAGAAATCAGATATCTTCATTGTTTACCACACTGTCTTCATCAGAACTTTCTTAAATACATGCCTCTTCAAATTTCTCGGATTGTTTAAAGGGTGAAGTGCATATCGCTGCTGTTAAGTCCCAACCACTTATCTCTGAATTGTTACTTTACAGGAAAAAAAAAAAAAAAAAGATGTACTACTTAGTGAATATAATTTGTATTTTCTTAATACGAAGCTGTTTTTTGTACTGGTAATTTGTGTTTTAAAAAACACACTCCACAACTGGGAAGGTGGCCAGTGGCACTGTTGATGGTAAGAGGATATCACCTAAAAAGCAAAAGATATGTGGAAGTGAACAGATGATTTTATTACCTGACTGTGCCCTGTGCTCTAACATGACTGTACACCCACTTTTTTATTCTTGTACGGCTTTTACACTGTTTATTATCTCCCTCCTTCCTCCGACGTGGTTTACCTCGATCTCTCTCACATGCACACATGAGTACAGGGACCTGCAGGCTGAGCTCCTAAATACTTTAAGTGTGTGTATGTGCACAAACATTAGGTGTGTGTGTGTGCGTGGGTGCGTGTGTGTGTGTGTGTGTATGTCTGTGTGTGCCACTTTGTCTGTGTTTGACAGGTACAGGGAGAGACGCCTCACTTTTTATCAGACCTGACATCTTCCCATGAACTTTAAATACACACACACAAAGCTGCACACATATATACCACTATATACATACTATAGAAATACAATACATGTTCTGTATATGGGCATGTGATGTGCTGGTATTAATTAAAAATAATGCAATGCTTTTGGCTATGGTTGTACAGAGCTGGTATGAAATTGTCTGATATTTAGTCTCAACCTGCCCGCTGACGTGTTTGCATGTTGAGATGAAAAGACAGATAGGGGAAAAATGCTGAAATTATTAAAATAAGTATTATTTTTAAATATGTAAAACATGTATTTTATCTTTGCTTGAACTAAATTTGTGCATGAAAATACCCACTTTCAGTGTTCAGGGTGGGGGTACCTAGCAGCATCAGCCACAGCCAGCAGCCATCTCTCGTGCTTGACGGAGCTGTCAGAACAAATCGACTTGTCCCTTCGTTTTCAGGAACTCAGGGCATGCATTCTTCCATCAGAGAGTCAAAGATGAGACATGGGAGGTGTCTCTATACATAAGAGAAGACAGATCTGCACAAAGGTAAGGCAGACTGGCAAACTTACGTTGTCTGACAGCCGGACACAGTCCCAGGCCCTGAGAGCAAAACCTCTACCCTGTCATGCTAAAGCACTTCAGAATCAATCTGACAGAGCCACAGGTACAGGGCTGAGCCTTTTTTCTACAGAGCATATGTAACCAGACTAAGTCTTAACTTTCTGCAGACACACATGCGCAGAAAGCTACATTCATTGTTGCTTCAGGGTTCCTCCATCCTCTGCTGTGTGCAGAGACGTGAGCAGACCTGCCCGTGTTATCCCAAAGCAAATTACAGGGAGAGATTCCCATAACAGCCAACTGACTTCTAACGTGTTTGTGAGTATGCAAATGATAAATCAAGGAGTGTGAGCAAAACTATTAAATCATACCAGGAAATGTTTTGTGATTTACAAATTACTTACTCTTTGTGGCTTCTACACACAACTTAAACTAATACATTATATAACATGAACTGAACCTACAGCTGAGGGTCAGGTTCATAAATCATGTCTTACAAAGATCATAATACATTCCTTAAAGCTCAATCAGTTTCCATAAATGACATATAAAAGTCATAACTCACACAGGTGAACGTGAATGTCTCAGATTAAATGCCAATGCAAGGTTAAATATTGAACTTATTTATAATAACAACCTATAAGGTATTATTAAAACTTTAATAGATAATTAATCTAGAGATATATTAAAGATATCAGTATATCTATTGCTGTGTTTAAAGTATAAACACATCTATAATAACTACTGATAAATGAATGGAGCATTTGTAAATGCCTTTCTTATCATGCATAAAGCATTATCAAGTAATCTACATATATGTCATTTGCAAACTGATATTAGTGCTGTACTGATGCGGTAATCAGGGTCACCAAAAACTAAGAATCCTATGAAAAGATGTGACTATGCTCCCCACCACCACAGCACAAACACAGCCTGCAAATGCTTCAGCTGCACCTGTTTTGATAAAATAATGTTTGTGAAATTTTTATTTGTGTTAAATGACCTCTCTCTACACTTTAATAAACTTACACTCACAAGTCAGTCTCAAAAATATGAGTTAATTATTCGACAGGGTTTATTTGTTTGAAAACAAAAATAACATGAAAATAGAAATAAATAAAAAAACATATGAACTGCATCTCAATATGAAATAAAAGTGCTCAGAGAGCACAAGCCTCTGTCAAGGCATTTCTGACTTTCTTAGCCAAGTTAGTAGTGAAAATGTGGGAAATTACTCTATCTCATAATGTTAAATCCTTTAAATAAATCCAGGATCTGCATTGGGATTTGGATCACCACTACATATATTTTTTGAGATATCTTTCTCACATACAAAAAAAAACAAAACAGACAACCACTGGTAAAAGCAGAACCTCTTTGGGGGAGTCAGTCAATGAAGATTAATTTAGTTGCGTATTTGGGCCTCTTTCTGGACTTGGTGCTGTTTAAAGCATCTGAGAGTTTTTCAAAAGTATTGAAGCAAAACAAAGTTTAGCTAAGTTGCGCTTTTTTCCAATATTAATGAGAAAAGCCACACAAATGAGCATTTTGGGAAGGAGTTTTATCTTTTGGGGATAGATTAATGAAATATAATAAAAGAATAATGATTATTTATTTTCAGGGCACCTCTATCAGTCAGGGGAACTTGGAATAATTCTATCATTCTGGTGGCACCCTTGGCAAAGCACTGGTAAATACTTGAAGTACTACATATATATTTTTTAAATATTTCATTCATAAACACAGCTATAAAAGCTATTCTAAAAATCAACACATTTGTGCCAAAGTGTATTACATCACATTCAATATTCACGTTATTTTAAGGCTTTAGATTTATAAATAAACTGTTATCAACTATAAACAAGTTATTGGTGGTCCTACATTTGAATGTTTTTTATGGACACAATCAATTTTCCTGTAATAATGCTTTACTTGGTAACCAATAAAACATTTACATGAAAAAAAGACCACACCTGATGCCACTCCTGTCAGCTAGGAACAGGAAAATTAGGCTAGACTTTGCACAGGATAACCAAAGTTGGACAGTGGAACATTGGAAAAATGTTGCCTGGTCTGATGAGTCTGAATTTCTGTGGACACATCCAGGCATTAGTTCAGAATTAGACATTAATGGCACGAAGCAAAGATCCACCCTGCCTTGTATCAATAATTAGACTTGTAGTGGTATAATGGTGTTTTGGTTATTTTCTTGGCACACTTCGGGCACTTTAGTACCAATTAAAAATTGTTTCAAGGCCACAGCCTATTTGAGTATTGTTGCTGACCATGTCCATCTCTTTGTGACCACATTGATCCTCTGATGGCTATTTCCAGCAGGATATAGCACCTTGTCACAATACTTGAATTATCTCAAACTTACAAGTTCAGTGAGTTCACTGTACTTCAGTGTCCTCCACAGTCACTAGATCCCAATCCAATAGACCGCCTTAGGGATGATTGGCAACCGGAGGTTTGCATCATGGATGTGCAGCTCACAAATCTGTGGCAACTGTGCGATGCTGTCATGTCGATATGGACCAAAATCTCTGTGGACTGTTTCCAGCACTGTGCTAAATCCATGCCACAGTGGATACAAAGGGTGTCAAATTCAGTCACAGAAGGGGTCAAAATTTATAACTCTGTCTAAGATGTGGGCCAAACAGAATCAGGATTTACTGTCTAAAACTGACAATATTTTAATCAGAAATAATAATTTAAACAACATTTCACTGTTAAAGCATCGACTAATACATTCATCCACTGACTTCTGATCAGTGTGATATTAAAGCAACGGGAGGAGGGGTTGATGCTACTTTGATTAGACCAGGAGAGGTTGAAAAGAGGTGAAGCTAGTGAGAGTAATGTCATTAGTTTTAAGGACCAGTTGAAATGATAACAGGTTAACCAAACCTCCTACATGACAGTTTCTACAAATGGCACAGGGTAGTGGATCTGTCCGTCAAACAAACTCTACCACACCCACACAGTCCTGAGGAGAGGTCTGATCAAGAGCTTTATTCTAACACCTGTGTTGCTGTTCAGGGCCTTTCAAAAAGGTGATCTCACACATTTAGCATCAAATAAAAGACACTATATAAAGAATATTTTCTATAACTCTGTAAGTGAGAGTGAGAATGGTGGTCTGTCTGTGCTTGTGGCTTTGGGATCAGCTGACAACCGGTCCAGGGAGTACCCTGCCTCTCGCCCAATGTCAGCTGGGATAGGCTCCAGCCCCCTGCAACTCCAAAAGTGATAAGCCGTATAGATAATGGATGGATGGATGGAAAATACATCTCTAATGGCCCTGACTGTGAAATTCAAAGCCTTATCGAATGTTAAGGACTGTTGTTAACAAGTTTCTTATGGAGACTAAATCCAAATGTATGATCTTTTTACAGCTTGATGTACATACATAATTGATAGACAGTGATATGAAATGTGCTATATGTGGTTGTATAAATTATATATTTTATCCAAGGTCATGTTTACACAAAAACTTTTTCAGCTAAAACAGTAAACCTTTGTTGCTTTTTGTTGGTTCATAAACACAAAAGCAGTATTTTGGGTGCCTGAAATGGTGAAATCTTAAAATGGGCTCACTCTAAGTTTTGAAAAAAGCAATGTTTCCATCTCCCTCCAGCAGGCACAATGAAGTGTTTTGAAATTAGATATTTCTTGCACTTGCACACTTCTGTCTCAGGGAATAGCCATGCATGATTAAACTTCTAGCCATGTCCATTACACTTCATGTTTGGTGAACTACAAGAACAATGGCAGATCTCAAAACACGTTTGTACCCCTCACTCAAATGTGAATTCACTGAACCATCATATTGATTAGCATCACTCCCTTATTGTTCATCCACATAAGCATCTGTGTGTTTTACATATTTGTATACTGGTTGATCTGTGGAGGGAAGAAGATCTGAGCTTGCTTGAATGGTGTTATGACTAGAGAAATGCCACAAACTACTAGCCTGGCATGTAAACTACATTGTTTTGGTAGTTTTGATGACTTGTGAGCATGGCAGCTGTTGTTAAAAACTTATCTTCAAAAAGCCAGTCTCTTTAGAAAATAAGAACAAAAAAGGTCCTGATTTCAGTGAATCATTGTTATGTGAATGGTGCCTTACCTTACACTTTTTTCTTATGAATCTATGAGTATTAGGACAATTACATACACAAGGACCAAAGGACATCCCTTCAAACTTTAATGATCACTTTCAGAAAATAAACAAAGAAAATACACAACCACACTAACAACTATGTTTAAAGATAACAGATAGAGGTAATTCAAACGTATTCATTAAGGATTTATAAATGTTTGATAAAAAGCATTTAGATGATAAATAATGTTTTATAGATGACAGTTAAGTATTTACTTATGCTAATGCTTAATAGTCTCAACAGAGTGTAGCTATAATAAAGTGTGACCAAGGGTGGAAACATCATGATCCCAAAAAAACAGCAGCATTAGATAAATTGGGGAAAACAGACAGTGGTCTCTCAGTCCCCTCAGTCAGGTGGTAACGGAAAGATTAACTAGAAATGTAAAGACGTTGTAGAATCTTGTTTAGTCACCATGCTGTAATCATTATCTTTGGAGTTTCACAAAAGCCACAGCAGTATTTGACTTCATGCTTGATGTAAATATAAACAGAGGAAGGAGCTGCAATGACATGTTCAGTGGTAGGTGTGTGTTTGGAGCATCACACACAAGGATGGAAACGGTTGGCTACACTTTGATTGTATGCTGCCAACACTTTGTCTGTTTGTTTACAGTACAATGAGATAAGAAAAACCCAAAACAGAGAAGAGGCTCAGTGAGCTCAAACGTTCATCTTTTGCTCTGGTATGTCACTCCATTTTTCTGAAGGTAATCTGTTTGAAAGATTGAGAGTCATTTACATTAACATTTATCACTAGTCATTCATGACTGTGATGTAGATACAGTCTGACAGGGTGGATTTATTCAAGCCCTCAGGTGTTTTTACTGAACTTGTGTTTACATGGACTAGAGTTTCCCATTTATAAGCCTTATCGTGGTTTTGATCATATTGAAGATATGATGTTTACATGCACACAGAGAAACCCAGTTAGTCATATTCCTGAATGCCTGAAAGATATTATCCCCATTTCTGATCACTGCATCAGTGTTTGTTCAGGCTCCTTTTTATGTTTGAAAACACAAACTGCTGTAATTTTAAAGTCTGAGAAAATAAGTAATACTCTTGCTCTTTTTGGGCTTGAAACTGATGCCAACATTGTGTTGCAGATGATGTATCCAGCCCATCTTCAACTCCTGTTTATGTCAGCACATAAACAAGATTGAACATGTCCTCTCTGCTGGTGTCAGCCTGTTATTGCCACCCCACTGGACAAGGGAGAAATGGGTGAAGTCCGTGGATTTAGTCTTCAGTTTCTTTATCATTCCAGTAGAGAGAACTTCTTGTTGCTGCCCTTATGTTTGTTTTGTCGATACATCATTTGGCTGAGGTGCTGTCTGTGCAGTTCATTGAAAGAGTTCAGAAAAATGTGGGGGGAGTGTGCCCAAGTTTTCTGTTTTCTTTTAGAGTTCATCAGCTCAGACAAAGGGCTTCTCTGAATCAAGAAAAAGGTCCTCAGCCTGATTTATATCTCAGCATCACTCAGGTGAAACTCAGTTTCAATGCCCCCAGCAGTGCCTGTGTTTCTAAATTAAAATTTAATGTTTAAGCCTCTGCACTTTACTTGCAAGATACCTTGCACCTAGCTTAACTTACTGTATATTGTTACCTCTCCATCATCTTGTTTTCATGAGGTGTGTTGCTGACTTCTTGACCAGGTCCCCCTTGTGAAAGAGATCTTGATCTCAATGTTTTGTTTTATTTATATCTGGTTTAATAAAGGTTAAATAAAATACAATTAATAAAAAATGAAGCACAAAAGGATACTTTCAAAACCAGAACACAATCCCCACCCTTACATTTCCTAATTTAATAATACTCTGGGGGCTGGATGGTAAGCTGTGGGGGGTCTGATAAGGCCCCAGAGCTGCCAGTTGATGACCACTGTCCTATGCTGTAGATCTGCCCAACTCTAAATTGGGACAGAGGTCTATGGGTGTTGTGTTATGTGCACTTTCTCAAAAATGTACGCTGCATCAAACCAATGCTAACTGCAAGCCCTGTAATTGGTCTTTTAATTCGCACTGGACACCAGTTTTTAAGAATCTCTCTCACATACTCTGTTTATAATAGTGTGTAAAAATGTCTACAAAGGAAAAGTAAGCTCATCAAAGCTACTTGCTGAGAGAATGAAAGAGCCTCTGTCTCTCAGAGGCAACACAAATGCAAAAAGTTAAGCAGCCACATAGCATTTTGGCAGGGTATTGCATAACAACGAAAACACTCCAATATTCAAGTATGAATGCCCATATCAATGTGTGGTCTTTGGCCCTAGGTACGGCCTGGTTTCTAGAGGTAAACAAGAGCCAGGCTTTATTCTGGTGTCTGACATCGGGATATGAAGTTGACATGCCCAAATTAAAAGAAAGGATGCTTAAGAAACTCGATTGAAAGTGGGACCCTGCAGTCAAGGAAAATGCACCCCATGATGAGCTTGACTTGAAGAATGTAGCCCGCAATTTTCTACTTTTGCATATGGCACTTATCTGAAAATTTCAAAACTTTAACTTGCAATGAACTGAAATTCAGTAATATACAGACAAGGATTATTTCTCTATGGGAGCGAAGGAGGGCTTGACCATTATGTAGTGATGCAAATGAGTAATTGTTTGATATGACATAAGCAGTGACTTTTAGGGATGTTCGAAAATACAGACACATCAATATATTGAGGCATCTTGCTGTGCAATACAGTACTGACTCACAAATCAAACATGCAAAGCTTTTTGTTGAGAAGTTGTGACGTGTTCAATGGGATTTTAAGTGATGTTTACTATGATATGTGACAAATCAACCAATTTTCACAACCAGCCAGTTAGTGCAGGGCAGCTTCTCAGGCCACATGTACACTGAAACGTTTTTACCAGAAACAAAAAGGTTTTTCCTTTGCGTTTTCAAAAGCAATCAGCGTTCACATGGAGACGGAAGAATGACTGAAAACGCTGTAGCCTGCATGCCAGTCCAGTAGATGGTGATGTAGGTTTGCAGAGAAACAGCGGTGTTACAACACACGTACGAAGAAGAAAAACTTTTCACATACAACAATGGTGAGTGGACGCATGAAGATGCAGGAGTTTCTTGTCTGGACAACAAGCTGAAGCTGTTGTTGTTCCTGGTATGCGCACGCAGCCTTCATGTGAAAGAATACTGCGCATGCGGTGACATCAGCGTTTCACCCTGAAACGCTCTGTATCTCGTCTACATGGAGCCAAATCTAATCCGTTTTCAAAACTTTCCACTCTGGACACTGGTTTCAAAAGTTGGTGGATTCAGGCACTCCAGGCACTGTTCTCATGTAATCGGGAGGCAAAAACACAATGAAAACTCTAAGTTTTAGGCCAAAAACAGAGCCTTGTAAACGGCCCCTTAGGCATGCCATGCTCATTCTGTCATATATGGCAAAAGCCCCCCACAACACTCCCCTCACAGCGCTGCTCGTCTGCTCGGCAGAGTTAAGTCTGAGCAGGATGAATAAACTGAAGTGTGGATAAGGCAGTTTAACGTTAAAGTCCTTTCCAAGACCTGAATGTATTTAACTCTAAAGACAAAATAATGAGTGCGTGTGCTTGAAGAAACAAGGCTGTGTGTGATGGAGTAAATCAGAGCAGGTATGCTCCCTACCTGTCAGTATGTCTCAGGCTTAAGGCGGTTAGACTTCTGCAATGTGTCATGAAAGTAAAAACCCAGTCGGTTTTATTTAATTATGAGACCAACTGTGTTTTCACATGATGCTTTTAATCTGAATGGCTTTGTAGATCAGTTATTCAGTTAAAATGTGGCTCTGACAAAATTGTTCAGCACTTTCCCCTCATTTATAAAATCCGTTTTTTCACAACAAAATATATTGTTTGAATTACAGAGATGATTGCACACAATAATAAAAGTGTTGAAAATCTTAATAGTGATGTTTATTTGATAGGGATCTCCTTGTCTACCTGTGTTTTTGTCCCTGCAGTGTCAGTTAAGCCTGTGTTTTAAATGTAAATAAGGTTGTTTTATAAAAGCTCCTTTCCTTGAATACAATCATGAAAACTGAAACCACCTCTGTTCAGATTTGACAAACAATCTTTGTGTGTTAAAAATGACAAGTGATTAATATGTCTTCTTCAAATGTTGCTCATGATGTAGCCGATCAAATTGCTCTTGAAACTTTTCTTTGTAGAATCGGTTCTGTTTTATTTATTTAATTTTTAAAAAATTATAATTTTCTTGTGCTTATCGCACACTTCTAGCTGCCTTTGATATGATTGCTTGATCAACTGTAATTTTGTGCACAGATGTTGTAAAATCAATGAGCAAGGACACTACATAATTCCTATCTAAATATCAATACCCTGAATAAGCTGATCACATAGTTTTGACTTATTGAACATTAGAACTCAGAAGTCTATAGTAGCAGCCTACTAAAAATGGCTTAACATGTGAAAGGAGCAGTTGCACCCATATGGACTCTGTCGATGCATCACTTATGGCCCTGTTTACACGACTCCGTTTCGGCCAAATCCGAAGAGTTTTGATTGCGTTTTAGCCTCCCGTTTACATGAGACCAGTGCCCAGAGTGCTTGAATCCGCAAACTTTTGAAACCAGGGTCCAAGGCGGAGAGTTTTCAAAACGCATCGCCACCCGGTCTCATGTAAACAGGATTCATCGTTTCAGGAGGAAACGCTGACGTCTACGCATGCGCAGTACTCTTTCACATGGAGGCACACCAGGAACAACAACAGCTTCGGCCGTCTACCGAGTAACATGTGTGATTCTTACCGTGCTCGGTTTGTTATCCAGACAAAACTATCCCGACAGATTTGTTGTCCAGACAAAAAACTCCTGCGTCTTCATGCGTCCACTCGCCATTGTTGTTTGTGAAAAGTTTTTCTTCTTTGTACATGTGTTGAAACAGTGCTGTTTCTCTGCAAACCTACATCGCCATCTACTGGACTGGCGTCATGTTCTCGAGTCTCCGTCTTAAAGCAGATCGTTTTTGAAGACCCAAAGGAAAAACCTTTGAGTTTCAGGTGAGAGCGTCTCCGTGTAAACAGGGCCTAAGTCATCTCAAGTTTAACTGGTAAATGATTTTGTAAATAAATAGCTAAACTCCCTCCTTGATTGTTTCTGTCACACCTAAACACACTGTAAACAGTGATATTGATTTCAGAGTGACTGACTGATTATTTTATTTTATTTAACCTCTATTTAACCAGGTTTGTCCCATTGAGATCAACAGGTCTCTTTTTCAAGGGAGACCTGATGAATCTAGGTCAAAATATGTATTTTGTTGTTATGAAGCAATAAAGAAAGATCTTCAGTCTTGTTCCTTAAGCTACATATATCAAGCTCAGCAATTATTAGACTTTTTCTTTGTAAGTTAAAAGTCACAGTAAAACATTAAGATGCTAATGTAGACTACATAATGTATTGGTTGTCATATGTCCGATGTTACTCAATATCTGCATATCTTATAGTTATTTGTCTTTAAGTTCTTTGATCATGAATGCTTTGGCTTCTTCTGGTGTCCTGCCACAGGACTTGATAAAGATTCTATGGTTGGATGTCCGTGTTGACTGGATTTTGCTCTGTTTACGTAGGAGCCGAGCTAGAGGGGCGATTTCTGCATTTTTTGTGGTAAGATGTTCATTTATGTAGATGTTGGAGCCTTTAAGTTTTTTACTCTGCTTCAGTAGAGCCATTTTACCTTTCCTACTCACAAAGCGAATAAGTTTAGTAGGCTTCTTCATCTCGTCTTTACGTGGAAGAGGGTGACAACATTCAACAACAATGCTGCTGATAGTCATATCTTACTCTTAAGAGAGCACTTGATCCTCCAGTGATAGTAGTTCATCTTCACGATAAAAGTCATTTCCATTGCCACTAGCTGTATCAACACTGGCATATGATCTTTGCTTTGTTTGCAGTTCACTGACTATCAGATCACTCATTCTATAATATTTTTCCAGCTCTGCAACTCCATCAGGCATTTCTGTTGTTTGGTGGTGGTGGCAATCTCATCAGAACATGAAGTTTAGAGATTTCTTTATCTCCTCAAAGTCAGCCATGCCCATCGTTGTTGTTGTACCTTAACCTTTCTCATTGGCCCAGTGTTTGTTTTCAGTTACACATGGAGCAATCTGCTGGTTAGGTTTGTGGTTGCTGCTGGTGAGGTTGAGGCCGGGTGGTGGCTGCTTGTGAGGCCTGGTGTCTTTTTGTTCAGAGAGCTGCCACTGACTCATATTTCCTGTTTTTTGGACCATTCTCTGGAAGCCATAGAGATGGTCGAGTGTGAAAATCCAAGTAGATTGGCAGTTTCTGAAAATACTTAGACCAGCTCATCGGGCACCAACAAAAATCCTTTACATTCTGATGTTGAGACGTGTTACACACACACAGGCTGAAATACACATGCGCAAACAGATCATGTGATCATGCACTAATGGAAAGATGTCAGAGTGGTGGCTTGCTGCCCCATGCTCCTTTTTTGGGTTCAGTGCCTTGCTTAAGGGCACTTTGACAGGAAGTGCCCAAGAAGTCAGCTTGCACCTCTCCAGCAACCAAACCAATGTCCAAACATGGTTCATGACAGGACTTGAACTAACCACCCTCCGGACCCCAACCCAAGTCCTTAAGAATTGAGCAACCCCAATCACTTTTTTCCCCATTCTGATGCTCACTTTGATCCTCATCAAGACTTCTTGACCATGTAAATATGCCTAAATTGCATTGGGTTTCTGCCATGTGATTGGCTGATTAGCTATTTGCATAATGAGGTGGTTGGTGAAGAGGAAGTATTTCAAATCTCAAGATAGTGAAGTAAAAAGTTACAGTCCCAAAATGTTCACTCTGTCCCTGCAAAATCTTATCTCAGTTATTCCTACAGACCTAGCCGACATGTCTCAGCTGCAAACAACCAGAGAAATCACCAAATGTTGCTGAGTTAACACAGGCATAGCACAGTGGTGCGGACCGCCCTCTTTAAAGGAGGATTTTCCGTGTGCTACCGGCTGTCACCATGGAGAGTTTGGGAGAGCAGAAAGGCTGTAAACGAAAAAAGAAGTTTGAAGCCATGGAGTTTGAGGCAAATAAACACACTTGCGGTAATTTTTTTTTTACTGTCTGTCATTTTGACGGACAAGGTCATCACTTTTCCCTCATGCCATATTTCTATCTGTCATTTTTAATTTTCCTTTTCTGATTAAATTAAACATAATCTAAATGACAGCATTCACATAGTTACACAGCTTCATCATTAATAACCTCTCATGTGAAGAGCAGTCTTACAGTTACGCACACACAGACAGAGGGGGTACTCTTGCCTTTTTACACACTGACAGCGTCACACTCTCCACGCACTGACAGCTCCTAATCCTGCTGTCAGTGCGTGGAGAGTGTGATGCAGTCAGCTCTGAGTGACAAACAGAGTGATTATGGCTATAAAGGATTTTTTTTTTTTTTTTTACGCAGGCTAAATGACCTCCTCCACGATGTATTAAGAGCGCAAAACAGAGAGGGTTTACTTTACGTGTGCGTCTGCATGAGTATGACGGCACATTAGATTGTCCCTCTTTTTCCAGTCCATCATAATGACAGACAGCCTCCAAGTCTTTCTGTTTTTCATTAAAAAATTTAGTCAGTGATAGAAAATATTCAGTTTATGCGACCTGTTTCTCGCTACAATGATCACAGTCCTACGAGCGTAATGCTGTGCCTTTTTTGCACCTGCCTTTCAAACGTATTAAATCTAGACGCAAAAACACAGCACGCAATCAGTTGCGGGTTTGATAAATCACATTGCAGGTGCTAAATGATTACATTTGCATCTCCTCCCTCCAGTATTTTGCGTGTTCTGATAATCTGCACGTATTCTGCCTATTCATGAGGGCAAACACGCTAAATTGTCTGCGCGTGCTATTTTGCTCATTTGATGGACACAGTCCTCAGTGCACCCTGTTAGTCGATCAGCTTTGCGCGCGCTATCAAGTCTGCACATGTTTTTATACACGCAAACCTTTAGTAGATCAGGCCCTTTGTGAACTACATGTCTTTATGAGGACAAAATTAAGAAATATTCTGAACAGTGCTGGAGTTGAAAATATTCCCTCATACATGACTTGTTAAAAAAGATTTGAAGACTCACACCCACACACATGCGCTCTTGCAGAAATGCACAGATTTTTTTTTTTCTTTTTGATCAACCTCTCTAATTGTGCACTGCTGCATCTCGCCTGGTGTATTTACAGAAAGCGTAACAACGCCAATGGAGCCAATTATACAAAGAGCGGTCTCCAAACCCATCGTCCGGGCGGAGGAATCACAGAAATATTTATCCTGTTTAAAAGTTTGGGAAGAAGAGAAAGGGCCTTGGCACTAAGCCCTTTAGTGAGGCAAGGCGAATGAAAACCTCCAGGGTAAAAGGACCTATTAGTCTCAGGACATGAGCATTAGCATGATAGTAGACTTATCCTCGGGGCTGAAGGAGAGGGACGCTGTCTCTTCGCTTTCAGCTAGAGGGAGAAGGAGGTGGGGGGAGTGGTTCTATACATACACACACACAAGCTCTCTGATAGGCAGGGAAATGCAAAGTGGGGCCCTATACAGAGCATGAGGCACACCAGTGGCCCAGTAAATAAGGAGGAGGGGGAGGCAGGGAGGAGAGAGGGTGGGTCGGGGAGTGATGGAGGGTGATGAAGGGAGTAGAGAATTAAAATCGCTCACAACAGAGCAAGAGGAGAACCGTTAAAAGATGTGAGGAGCAATTTGTAAAACTGTGAGGGGCAACAATGGTTAGCAAGCTTTAAGAAGGAAGTCAATACCTTCTAATAACAACAAATATAACTTCATTTACTTGGGTCTCTATTATATGAAACTCAAAAAAAAATCATGTATCCATACAATTTAATTTACCTCACTGTCCCATGATCAGATCAGTGTGGCTTTTTTCTTGATATCCCAACATATTTGTTTGCCACTTTTAAATAACTATGCTGGTCACAAATGATGACGAGTCTATTTTCAGTACTCTTTCAAGATCTCCAGGTTAACTTTAAACTGAGAATGCATTTTAAGAATTTCATATTTCCATAGTTTTTGGCAACAATTTAAACAATGTTTAAGGTTCTGCCAATGAAACGTTTTCTTACAGTCCATTATTTAAAACATCAGACAATCATGTGACATCATACAATTGAGCAGCAGTTTGAGCCCTTTGGCTCAGGGTACCAAGCCAATTGCAGAGTATAGACATTAAAATTACTGCAGAGTTGCTGACAATATGGCATCAAGCAGAGCTGAAAAAACAATTTCCACAAGGTAGAAAGGTCAAATACACCTACCAGTGTGACATCATACCATTGTTTCAGCAGCAGTTTGAGCCCATTGGCCTGTGGTAAGCAAGCCAATGGTAGAGTTTGGACATTAGAATGACTGTAGAATTGTTGACCAGCATGGCACCAAACAAATCAATTTCCACAAACTAGACTGGTCAACCAATCAGAGTAGACTGGGGCCCTGTTCACACTGAGACAAAAACATTTTTGTATTGAAAATGTTCACTGTAAAGATGACAGCGTTTCAAGAAATGTGATTGTCCACACTGAAAACGCTGTTGTACATATGCCAGTTCTGTAGACATGCTGCTGCAGTCATGCACCAAAACCAGAGAAGAAGACATGGCCCCTATGCATACATCATGAGATATGTAAACAAACACTGGCATATGCCTTTTCTCCATGTCCTCTTGTTGCTCACAGTGTTAGAATGGGAACAGAAGCTACAACAAGCTCAAAAGCTTCTGCAGCATGAATGTGACACCGCATTCTGCCACTGTTTCTGTTGTTGTCAGGGTTTGCACATGCAGTTTAAGGGAGATATGGGGCTATGACTTCATAGTTTCTAAAGTAATCCGTATTCCATGTACACAGAGAAATGCAAGGCCAGCATTTTCTAAGATGTGCGTTTTCAGGCACCCAAAACGTATCCGTGTGGACAAAACCCCCATATGATAAAACTTGTACAGATACACAGTTGTCTGCATGTGGGCAGCCACTGGGTTCATATGTGGAAGGGAGCTTTACAGAGTCTGATGCTCTAACACAGCGTCTGAGACACAGAGTACACAACACTATCAGGATGTGTCTACATATGTACTCTGAAATGAATATATAAAGTCAATCACATGCTAATAATGAAAAAAATGAATATATAAACCTGATTTACAGAAAAATATGACCACTTAAAACAGAAAATGAATTCAGCATCAGATCTCAGTAATTTCAAGGAACAGTCTTCTTTACTTAGCAACAAAGGTAATATAAAAGTAATTAAACTGATCTTTTAATGTGTAATGTTAAGTAAATAATTATCATTATTGTTGTTGTTTTAAACTTGTACAGTGTCCTTGGGTGTCAAGAAAGGTGCTTTTAAATAAAATGTATTATTATTATTATAATTATTATTATCGTTGTTGTTATCATTATTATTTTTATTGTTATTATTATCATTATTATTATTATTAGTTACAGAGGTGGGAGAAGGCCCTGTCAGCTCTAAAGTTGTCAAAATTATTATTTACATACTGTATACTGCACATACAGTAACTACATACTTTCTTTAAGATCGTTTGCTGAGAACATGTGTGTAATCCATTCTGACTTGATTTTATTGATGAAAACATTTAAAAAATTCATATTTATTTTGGATGGCGATATATATCAGGTTTTTTTTGCTATGGTAATACTGACGGTATTAGTTGCGTTATAATCAAAATGTATCTATTGCTAATGGATAATTGTTAACAAATTACAAAAAAAAAGAAACTGGATTGACATCTGTGTTTGGATCACCACTAAAATCAAATTACTTCTTTTTCCTTCGATGAAGAACTATTCCTGAAAATATCACTCAACTCAGTTGAGAACTTCTTAAATCATCATAATCACAGACAAACCAACAAATGAACAAAAACATAACCTCGTTGGCAGAGATAACAACTATGCCAGTCAAAAAAAAAAAAAAAAGCAAAGCAAATTCATTTAGAGCTGTTTTCATACTAAAAAATATTGAAAGTGCTTCACATAGTAAAAAATATCATAAAGTTCAATTTGTCTCTATTATTTTGAATGCATCTTTAAAATTGCAGAACATTAGCTTTTTTCTTTCATAATGAGGAAGTATTGTTTGCATTGGGTCTCTCAACGATTGTAAGCAAGTTACCCTGTTAATCAGCTCACAAGAAGTTTTTGCTCAAAGTCTGTGACCGTACAGTCTCACTGTCCCACCAGACTGATCCTGTATGATTAAATGATGTCTCTTAAATTGATTCATTTCAAACTTCTTCCCAAAGATTTAAACTCACAATTTGTGCTACCTGTGTCAAGTCACAGGTGTAACCAATCCGTAAGAAGCATAACGTTGCAATGGATCTAGGCAAGATGGATCTAGCTGATCACAGTTATTAGATCAGGCTGTTCCATCTTGCCAAGCTCCAATCTGAGACCCGAACCCATTACACTTAGAAATATACATTTGAAAACAGTAGAAGAGACATTTCAGCCATTGCAGCATAGTGCTGTTTTGAAAAGGAAGGTATTTAACATAAAAATAAATTTACTTTTACAGAAAAGTAGAGTATGTTAAATCTCATAATTGTTTGTACACTTGAGGCTTCTTTTTAACTGACGAGTGTTCATGTGAATTATATGTGCCAAAATAAACTACTGATAGGCAGCATTGTAAAAAAAAATTGCAATTACTTTTCCACACTAAACAACAGGATAAAAAAATAAAAAATAGATATGGAGGGATGTTTGAGCAGAGGACACATAAAAGGAACCCTGAAAGGATGGGAGGAGTGAACCTGTGCAAAACAAGTCAAGCAACACTTCACGCTGAGTTTGGAGAGAAAGCCTCCACACAGGAAACACTACAACTTCAAACACATTCACAAACAAACACCCAGTGTATGTACAAACACAAACACAAATGCATCATGTGTGGTTTGTGTGCATGTGTGGGTGTGTGCGTGGGTTGCAGCTGAAGAGAGCAGCCTCAGTCTCAGTCTGGGGTCAGAGGGGGCAGTAATGTACAAAGCGTGTGTTGATATAGAGTAAAGATGGAGGACACACAAGCAACTCATGCAGGGAGAGGGCAACAAGTAGAGAGAATGAAGCTCATTGTATGTGTGTTAAAGGGATGCCGAGCATTGAGGGTTGGTGTTTGTGGTGTTTTGGTAAAAGGGGGGTTGAGGGGGCAGCATCGGGTGTGGTGTCTGCAACCAAACAACAAAACTGAAAGTGCGTCCTGGCATTGAACTACGCACTGACAAAAGAAGAGAGGGCAGGTTACACAGAGGAAACACCTCCAAAGCGTCCCTGAAAATATGATAAATGGGCTGTTTAATGTCAGCATTCATCGTTTTGAGACAAGGCAAGACATTGAGGGATTAGGCGGAAAGAGTCAATATTAGGGCTGGTATTAGGAAAGCCCTGTCTGGTCAAACAGAGCAGAGAAAGAGCATTTCCAGCTGATGTCAATGTTTGAGCAATGATTCTTATCATTTGCACAGAGATGAGGGCGGCTGTGGTTTATCTAGTAGATCAGGAGCTGGTGTTGGGCTGATAGAGAAACCTGCATAGTAAAAGGAAGCAGAATAGTTCTTTGAATGGATTGGTTGAAGATGGATGCTTTTTCATAATCTAAATGCCAGTTATTAAGTAAGGGAATCTGCTTAAAGGGAGTGATTTCTGAATTTTTATGATTAATGAGCTGTGTGTTGTTCAGACATACCTGATATAACAGAGGCTACGACAGGAATTATGACTTCGACTTGAATCAGACTAGAGTCACAATTCCGATAACTTTTGACTTGACTTGACAACATCTTGAGTTCGACTCAATCTAGTTAGATTTAAACACCAGTGACTCATAACTTCAAATGGACTTGTGCCTAATGACTCGAAAATTCTTGACTTTTAAACGTGTATTTACTCCATGCATGGGACAGTTTTCCTGGCTGGATGTCTGACCATTGGCGCTTGCTCCCCATCCTGGCCATACACCCTGCTCACACAATTTCTAACCTTTCATGTAAAACAGTCACCTGTCTCAAATTATACATCGCACATTATGAATGAAACTTTCACTGATCAATTAAAGCTTCCAACCAAAGAAGAGCAAGAACGGAAAACTTGAAGAAAAAGCAACATTTTCATTCTCATCACGCGTAATTGTTCCACATGGATGACGGTTGGAGCAGCTGTCTGATTCAACCTCTGGATTTATCAAATGGATGGATGGATGGATGGATTGGTTGAGTAAATGGGTGAGTGGTTGATTAGGTGAATATATGAATGGATAGAATGATGGATAGACTGATGGATGAATGGGTAGTGGAATGGACGGATGGTTAATTAATGGATGGATGGCTTGAGGTACAGATGGATGAACAGATCAGTGGATGGTTGGATAAATGTGTATATGGTTCATTGTGTTTACAAAAATTTACAAATATGATCATCTAACTCCGATTGATAGTTCACATAGCAACCTCATTCATTGTCATGTAAATGTGGTTTAAACCTGTGACCTGTAGTCTAAGGGCAATTACACACGTAAAGTTTGTCAGATTTGGTTTGGTTCAGGGTTAAGTTGCAACACTGTTGCAATTTAGACTTGGTTAGGTTTTCATTCACACTGATCTTTATAAGGTGGGCCAAATCCTGCCAAATGTGTAATGTAGCGACCAGCCAGTGGAATGATCCCGAAAATGCAGAAGTAAGTTATAATTTTGCGCTCCCTGGTTCCCAAGGCCAATACTATAAGGTATTAAGAATATCGATTTTGGATAAATGCTTGAAATAAGGTTCAGTAAGATAAGATTGCTTTTGAATCTTAAACTGTTGTGTGTTTAACCTTCTTGTGTTATGATTGGCATGACCCGTTTATAGGTTTTAAAGGTGCAGTGTGTAGAATTTGGCATTTGAGCGACATCTATCATTCAGATTCTAGAATGAGCCCAACCGTAATCAAAACATTATTTTTATAGATTATAGGTCAGTTTTTGTCCTCTCTCCTCTTCTTCGCCTGCATTTCAGGTAGATTTCAGAAACGGCAGACAGATTCGCGTTTCATTCTTTTTGTCCCTAAAATCCACCCGTAGACAACATGGCGGATCGTTGCTGTGAGGTGCTGTGTTACGACAGTTACGACAGTGCAATTACACCCAACGACCAGAGCGGCCCCTCGAGAGCAGACAAACCTGAATCTTACATAGTGGGGCGTTAAATACAAATAGAAACATAATATCCTATATTTATCGTTTCTGTTCGGCAAAATGCTGCCAAATTCTACACACTGCACCTTTAAATGCATAAAAGTACAGCATAAATTTTTTATTGCATTGAAACAAAACAAAACAAAACAAAACAAAACAAGTAAATTTCATCAAATTATGAAATGCTCTGGTGAAAATAATGACCTTTGTGTTTTGTTAGGGTTGGTTATAATATAATATTATAAAACAATAATTAGTGCTTAAACTGAATTATCAACACACCGTCAGCTCACTAACACTTTCAGCCAACAGCCCACTGACAGCCAGCTCAACCTGTGAGCTTTAGTTAGGAGCTTTTCTCTTAGCCTATTTGTCTACTTCCCTGAACAGACAAAACAAAAACAGAGTCAGCAACTCTAGACATGTGAGAGCACTTCAGTTTAGAGTTGGTGACTTGCAGAGTACACATCTCCAGTTTCAGCAAGAAAAAATGAGAATATCCACCTAGGGTGGAATTCAACCAAACAAGCACCAAAAAAAGCAGAGAATGTTTCCTGAGGAGCTAGAACATTCCCTTGTAAAGGTACGCATTGAGCGAAGGCAACAGGTGCCCAGCTGCTGTAGCCTTGGTCAGACAGCTTCAGAGCTCACCTAGCAGTTCGTCAGCACCGTCAGCAACACAAAGAGCATCAGCACCAGTATCCTCCTCAGCCAACCCTGGCTCAACATCAGCCAGCACAGCCACAGCCAAAACCTCACTGAGGCCACCTGATTCTAAAAGACAGAGGTGTCAGGTCTGCCCAAACAGTAAGGACAAAAAGACAAACATATTGTTCTACTTCTACTGCAAAAAATACCTCTGAAAGAACACAATAACAGTGTCACTTTTGCAACACATGCAGCTAAACACACACGCATACATGTCCTTGTACACAAAGATTTTGTGGAACTAGTACTTGATTTCTGTTAGTTTGATTTGCTTGATTGGTTGTTCTTTGTTTAACCTTGCAAATCCACACTTTGTGTTATTAATTGTTCTGCTTTTCATTTTGTATTTATATTTAACTATAAAAAAAATTGTTTTTATGCCTTTTCTTAAAGTAAATATACGTATATGGGTCAAAATTGACCCGTAACACCATAGATGTATAGTCTATAATGAAAGAAAATAAAAAATTAAACAAATTTACAAAAGAGACATGTTCTAATACCCTTCACAGTCAGGAAACATAACAAACTTTAATTTATTTATACCATTTTCTTGAGGTTCATTTTACCATTTTTAAAAAAAATTGAAATCAAGGAGTATGCTTTCAAAAGAGCCCAGGAGGCAACACCAATAATATTTAAAACAATCTTTTCATGGAAAAAGAAGCCTACCAAGGCAACCAAGAGGTGAGAAACAAATTGGATGATAAATCATAGTTTTGAGGGTATTTTATGGCTGATTTAATACATTGATCAAAACCGACCCATTAACATAAGAGATAATAACAGAGAGCTAACAAAAGAGAAAGCTTATACCAGGGATTTCTAACAAAACTGCTAACAAGGACTACTAAAATGTCCAGGGACCTAACTGCAAGCTTTTCTGATCATTTTTTAATAAACAGTTATTGATAGACTGTTGCCACAACCAAGGGCACCAACTTGATCAGAACATTTGATTAGGAGGACATTCTTGAACAAGAGGTTACAACATGAAATTATACTTTGGAAATATTGTAGTTGCTTCCAAGTCGAACCTCTATGTTGTAGTACACAAGTAGCTTATCAATAGCTTTTTACTCTTGCTGGTCATGTTTCAGCATAAAGCATTGTGAGTAGTTAAAATTATCACAAAGAAGAAAATGTAATTTTCATGATTTTTTGTTCACAATAGAGCTTTTTACCTGTAATAATCCGAAACACCGAAAAGTCACATAGGCTTTTAGTTAACTTGCAGTCGAGAGGAATAGCGCAACGTCGGCCTACAAAAATATGTCATCCCTGCAACATTCTATAGCTGAAATACACAACCAGCTTTGAGTAGTAGCATTTTTTAGCCAGAAACAGTTCAGAAGTGTTCTGTGCCATAAAGACAAATCTGTATTTAGACTGTGCCAGGTGGCACTTGAATATTACTATCAGCTGTCAATTTCAAACACAACCACTCCTGCTATCAGAGAGGATTTAACATCTCATGTTTTAACCGTTTGTGTTGATCAAGATGATTAACATGTCTCTGGAGTTGAGCCCAAGGTTGCAACTGCAGATTAAGGTAATTCCAGAGTAACCGTAACTGTACAGTTCTTGCGACAGTCAGGTAAATAAAGATGCAATAGTGATAAGGCAGAGAATATGCAAATAAGGCCATGGGGGAATTTCACTGATAATGCAAATTCTTTTTTTAGTAATTTTACTCTCATGACTCTCATCAGTGATTCATAAAATACCTGATCTGCAAAAAACAGACTCGAGCAAAGCAGCAGCATTCAGTTAGGTGTGAGGTTGCAGTGTGTGTGAATATGTGTGTGTAGAGGTATCCCTATAAGACAGGGAGAATATGCTTGGCCCGCCTACAGCTGTGATGAATGGGTCTGAGGTTTTGTATCACAATGCCCCTCACTTCATTACTGTCACATGGAACAGATGGTGCCTTTCACCGTAGCATTGCATGTACACACACACTCACACTTTCCGGGGATGCCGTCGTTCTGTGATGTGTGCTGACACACACACACACACACACGCAAGGGACAAGGAGGCTTAATGGATTCTACACCACATGCCGCTCCAGTGCTCAGCTGAGGCATTAATTTACAGATCTGAAGAGCAACCAAACAAAAAATTAGATCATGAGTACGAAATGTTAAACAAACCAAAGAGGGGGTAATTGAATGAAGCAGGGAATAAACAAAGACCTGTGTGCCGTCTTCCAAATGGAAAATTGTTTTGGTACTTGGGAATGCTGATTTGCAGGCACAGCAGCAGAAAATCCCAAGATGTTTGAAGAAAAACAATATGGTGTTTGTGCATGTGTGCCTCTGTTTGTGTGCACTGATGCCTCGGGGGCAGCAGGTTTCACTCTTCTTCTTTTTTTTTCTATTACAAACACACCCGGCGTCCAAAGACTGTGCAAGCACCTTTCTTTGTTATGCATGCACACAAATTTACCAAATCAAACATAAGCAATGCCAACATTCGTTTTCACATACACAAAAATAAACCTAGAATTTAAATCTGCACTGACCTTCAGTCCACCTGACTCCCCCTTATTCTTCTTCATTTAGGCCCCACAGCCATTAGCCTGTAGATGTGTGTCACATTTTTAGGACCCACTGGTTCAGCTACTTCCTGCTCCCTCTGGCCTCAAACAGAACTTCCCCCATTAAATTTGGCAGTTATCCCTCTTGCTTCAACATGGGTCAGATATTAACAAGCCCACACTTGCTCAGCCGCCCAGGAGCATCCCTAGAGCACACAAATGTGGAAGTTAAATGGAGCAAGAGCCAAGAGGCTTGGATGTGGAGTGAGAGGGGGATCAGAGAGAAGGATGAGTAGGTAACTATAGAGAGAATTGTTAGAAAGGAGATGATGGATGTTTAGTGAGAATAAAGTTGGATAATTTGTTCTTCTGCAAAGTGCTGGCATATTGGTCATAATGCAGCTGGAGCCTCTGATTGCACAATAAAGATCAACTAGTGGAGTCATAAGCCTTGGTATTGGTCCCATTGGTCCCCCACTGCAGTGTGTTATATTTTCCACAGTTCTAAACGTATCAAGAAAAGATTGTCCCTAAAACCTTGAACTTCATTGTGTCCCATAGCTGTCAAAAAGTAACTTTTGACTCCCAGTAACATGCAGTGTTTCTTTTTTTTTGTTTGTTTGTTTATTCGGGTTGGAGGGCGAGCAGTCTGTACAATTTGTACATAAATTAAAGTTGAAAAATTAGAGCCACCGTTTTATTAGAAGTTATATTCTTGAGTGGATAAGACTTTCTGTCATTAACAGTACTGTCTTAAATGTTCCCGTCAACTAAATATTTCAAGTTTTGGAAATAAAAGTTTTATACAGTACTTGAAGAGTGCAAAACTTCACCAAGGTAGCTCACATATTGGTGTTATGCCTATAAGCAGTAGTTCCATAATGAGGCAACCCTTACAGTAAGATTCCTTGACCCTAAAAAACCTAACCCTAGCACTTTCGAATTATGTTCACATCATTCTAAGTCTTAAATCACTAACAACTATAAATCAGTTCTCATCATTCACTTAAAACAGCTGTTCAAAAGACTCGACCCGTTCGCGAAAATCACATCTCTCTCGAAAACCACTGCGGAAGTTGTTCAACAAAGTAAAGCCTCTGTTTAGGAGTAGAAGAAGATAATATGACGATAATAAAAGATTACAGAACATAAAGGGGCAAAAAACGAGTCACAACAAGTAACATGACAGTTTAGAGTTGCTGAAGAGTTTATCTGATGACTGTAGGCAGAGACAGGCTAGCACTACCGGTTGACTCCTAGTGTTTGAGCTAAGCTAACTAGCGGTGGGCTAGCTTTGCCTGCCTCTTCCTTGTTACTGGATGCACAGTCGAAAGAATGGTGTCTACCTGCTTGTCATGGACTTGGGAGTGAGGTAAAATACGAAAAACAAGAAAAATATTGTAGTGTTCCTTTAATGGGTCTCCCTGCAGCAAATGTTTCTCTCTGGGCATTGTAGCACAATACCCATGTGTCCCCCTTAGGAAATAGAAAAGAAAATGCTATTGTATAAATAAATGGCAAGTTGAAGGCCTGAAGGACACTGTTTGGATAAGGTGACATTAGATTTCCAACTAGTCACCTTTTATCCACTTTATCTTTAATCTATTTGATCTGTTGTCTTAACATGACGACTACATCAGGTATTATGCCAAAACAGAAGATAGTATGGGACACTTATTTTCAAGCCATGCTATTATTGCATTGTTGTCTGGGCTGATGCTATAAACTGTATGCTGTTAATAATGCACATTTCGTAATCAGACACGTTCAAGACTCACATTTGCATGACCTCACGATGACCATAGATGTAAAACTAAGTACATTTGCATCATGTTTTGACACAGCGTAGTATTGGGACAGGCTTAAGCGTGACTAACGTTACCGTCTTGAGGTTCATCTAACTAACTACATTGGCGAGGTGAGTATACACTCCATGTCAAAGTGAAGACAAATTTACCATTCAGAGACTTCTTGCTGTGTGATTCTTCACCTTAGCATTGTCACTCTTCTGTTCAGGTTCATACATGAAAAAACGAATTTCATAGGTGGCAGCCTGGACGGGTTTGTCTTTCCATTGACCATGATGGATGAACTGTTGTTTCAGAGAAGGTCACAACCTCATTACCTGTGCTGTCCTTCCTGAGGCCAATCAGAGTGTGCCTCATTATCATAATTAAAATGGGTATCCAGGCCAGTTGAAACCTTGTGTGTATTCTCATGAGACAAAGTCGCAGTATAATGAAAGCCACCAAAAGCTCAGTATTTGTTTTTTTAGCTATATAGATATATAGAAGATATTTGAAACCAGCTGAGGAGACCTTTAAAACAAATCAGCATGATAAAACTAAACTTTTAGACGCCAACGTTTACAAAATAACCTGTGAAGTGTATCTTGATTTCATAGTTAAACTACATGCAAACATGGAAAAGTTGAAGTCAATGACCTGCAGCCAGTCAGTGGGAGCTACAATCATTCATAATCTATGATGTATGAAGATTGTTGAACTAATGTCTAATCCCTAATATTTCTTGTCCTCTGCAATGGCATAAATCACCTTGAAATTTCATTTTTAAGGTCATCAGACTCATTAGACTTTCAGCCTTATAATTGCATTTTTTCCCAACTCTGTCCTTTCTCTTTAGGTTCTGCAAAAGAAGGGGGGATTCTACTCTTGAACTACGCAAAGAGTTTAGAGACAAAGTTCAGTCTTATTTAAGTTTCACCTGCCAATAATCTGAAGCCGTAAACTTTATCTTTAGCACACACTTTGGCCCCCACTATCTAACGTCTATCTGATGCAGAGAATAAGACCACACGCCAAACAGTACCTAGTTCAGGCTCTATCTCTGAATGGAGCGAGTCCAAACTGTGAGGTCCCCGTTTTATCTTATTGGTTTTACACTGAACAAACTGTGGCAGCACACCACAGCAGCAGCTATTGGTTCCTCTTTGTTTTATCACACTTGTATTTACCCTGCGTTCCTTCTACTATCTTGTAGGGAGCAATTAAAGATGCATCTGTCTTGTTTGCAAGTAAGCCAAGATAGAGAGAATATGTGTGTTTGTACATGCTTCTGTACTTTTACTTTGATAAGGTGGTGAGGAATTAGGGACAATAGAATGTTCTCACATGACTTGTATCACGTTAAAGCCAAATAAATAAAGTCAAAGTTAAAAATGCTCTTTTTATATGAAGTATAATATAGAACTCTATAGGACCAAGAGTGTTTCTTAAAAAAAAAAAAGTCACCATGTGGGGACCAGCTGAATTTCAGCATTTTTCAAGAGTGTCCTAATATGATTTGATATAGACTGACATCCAATCTGAGCATCAAAATACCAAAATGACTGCACTAAATATTGTGCTCTCACTAAGCATTACCACTAAGTCTTCATTTACGACCTGTGTTTATATTTACATTAGTCCAGCCTTCACTTTTGAATCCATATTTGTGAAGTATATTGAAGTTAAATGAATGGGGCAGATTAGCCAAGAGTCAAGAGGTTAGCAGCAATCTCTACCAACTTCTTTCCTTCATTTTGACATTAAACATATGATGAAAAATAACAGGGATGTTTGATTTTTGCAATTGCATCTTGTAGGACACTGGTTAAATTGAACTGTCAACACATCATGATTCAAAGTAAGAAGCGAGTCATAAGGTGACACATAAAAACAGAGCAAAACCTTTAATGTGACAGACAGAAGCTGGCCTTTCTTGAAGAGATGGTTTCCTTTTTAATATATTTGTTGTATATTAGTCGACACAAAAAAACAACACAGTACCAAATGTCGTTTTCTCCAGCTAATGCTATTATGTCAGAATGATGTGGAAAAAAAAGCAACTTAATTTTAAGCCATCTCTTTTCAGGTAAAAAAGGCAGTGAACCACAAGACACAATAAAATCTGAAATGTAATTACCAAATTATCTGACAGTGTTTACTTGCTGATATCTCATGCCTGGTGTATCACATAAAATAAAATAATTACATTAAAGTGTATTAATTGCTGGAGCTTTACTCATTCTTTTGCCAGAGCTCATAAGTCTGTTTGTTTATTTATTCCTTTCATGGTATTTTATTGCACTGCTCCAACACTGAATTGTTCCTATACATCTTCAGGGATCTACCTTAGTATGATTTGCTTCAAAGAAAAAATTGGACCTTTTTAAGGGTCTTAGCTCTTGCTGTTGGGATCAAGAAACCACCCCAGTTACTTTTTTTATTATCAAAAATACATTGATAACAATTTTTTTTTTTTTTTAATCAACCATATAGAAAATGCCAGTCCTTGTTACTGAAGGAAATTTAGAAATGTATCTATTCTGGAGACAGCTGCAATGGTTCTGTCTTGAGCCCCACTGGAGCACAAAGCCTATATCAGTGGGTTACCTTCGCTTAATGGTAACTGAGATTGGTGTATAAACTAATACACTGGCTAAGTATAATATATTACTTGCGTAAAGAAGGTTTTTTTTTTCAAATGTCTGGATTGAGAGGATAACAGTTAACCTTAAATACATAACAACAACATATTACCAAATCTGTGCACGACAACAACCAACAATGGCAGAATGTGTGGACTTTTCTTGGATTTTTAGTAGACTAACTGGTCCCAGTGGGCAGCAGATGCAGGGCAACTTCTAAAACCATAACAATAGCCCATGGTCCATGCAGCTCATCCATCTGTGTTTGTCCGATACAGTAAAGAATCCCTGCAGGAAAACCAACTTCCGTCTATTGTGACAAAAACTATCACAGGAATGGATCCCTCTGAGGACAGTCCTGCCTAATTCTCTGATCCCAAACCACAAAGAAAGCCAGGAATGGATTTTGATTGATTAGGGGACAAATGGAGCAGATTCTCCCTGCCTTCCTTTCTCTGAACAGACTAGCATCTGAATGGATAACTTAGTTAATTTCCTTAGCCTGTGGCTTTGTGCCTGTCACAGTCTGATGGAGTGGCTGGTGTCACTAGGTGGCTCACAGGGTTCACATGCGCTGCTGCTGCTGCTGTAGGTCTGTGCTGCAGTCTCTGAGGTGAGTGAATGTGGACCCCCCAGTAGAGGTGAAAGCACAGAGCAAATTCCTGTGTTTACAAGCAGATTACTTATCACTGCAGCGACACTGTAAACACATGTTTGCATCGACCCCTGGAGTGGTATACTGCTATCAATAAGTGACGTCTGGCCCCCACCATTTTGGCAAGATTTCCGCTGGTGCCCCTGGTATTGCAAAGAATTCCATCCCCAATCAGAACTCACATATTTAAAGAAACTTGTCATACTGTAAAACTCACATTTCCACATTTTCTTAATTTTAAAATAAAAATACATCCAAAACTCAGTTTCAAAGAGTCAGTTAAAGCATAAGTCTGTCTGCAGGATCTACCAGTGCAACATTTTTTTTAACTTGGAGGGTGCAAAAGTACATGGGATTGATAGAAATATTTTTGAAGTATAATAGTAGAAAGAAAGTTGAATATTTTGTGAAATAATGGGGGTTGTATTTTTATT
Organism: Cetoscarus ocellatus; assembly: GCA_037902135.1. NCBI lineage: Eukaryota > Metazoa > Chordata > Actinopteri > Labriformes > Labridae > Cetoscarus > Cetoscarus ocellatus. The sequence continues at coordinate 2,629,644 of JBAMNC010000262.1, forward strand.
ACAAAAGAGAAAAATTGGCTTCAGGACCCAATAAATTCCCATCTGAGCTACACTGCAGTCTCTGATATTGTCAAAAATAAAAATGCCTGGGATTTTTTTTTAGCTGAAGATGTTGATGTGATGCTGTGTTATTTTAATAATCAAGTAGAAACTAAGTTTATTTCTGCATCAGTTGAAACATATACAACTTTGATAGTTAGAAAATATCTTCAAAAAGTAAAAAATTTTCACGTTCATCCAGTTCTTGTAAACTTAATATCTTTGGATGGATTTTCTTCAAACTTTTCTAAAACATCTGTGGCTCAGGCCTCATCTGATTAGATTTTGGAGATTATAGGTCAAAGGTAATAGCCATCGTGCCACATGTTTAACCCATCCTTTTGAATGTGATATCTTAAGAATGCCTCAAATTTTTGTTGACTTTCTTAAAAAAAAACAAAAAACTGATAAGATGTTGGGGGTCTTGGGTCAGGAGACAGGGTCATGAGTCTCTTCATCCTTTGCTTGTGGATGAAACCTTGTGAACTAAATATCACAAGAATGCTTTACAGGATTTGCTGTGTCTACTCTAAAAATAGGACAATTAGGCTTTGAGGTCAAAGGTCAAGGTCTTTTAGCCTTAGATGTGTCCCTTACAAAATTCATCCCTTGGTTGTAAGATTTCTACAAATCACACCACCAAAGAAATCACCCCATTCCTTCCTCAACACCCACTATTTCTACTTCCAAACACTTGTAAACCTTGCAGAAGCTTAGAAATGCCAGGCAGTAGTTCTAGTTTGAATCATCTTTTTCTGCCATGTGATAATAGCTGACAGATCTATAGTCTCTACGTTTGAGCCTGTCAAAGCTTGAAAAATAGTCTTTGTGCTTCTGGGCAACTTTGAGGCTTCAAACTCTCTCAACACTTGCTGTCTTTACAAGTTTTATGAGAAAACTTAAATATTTGAAGAATGGCTGTTTAGCATTTTATAGGCATAAAGATTTAATAGCTTTAGTCCAAACCAAAACCAATTTGTGTTTATGAGGGCTATAGATGTTTCAAAATTAACCACAGATATTTTAAAGCATTCCGCCTCTTTAATCATTTCTGAAAATTCTATGAAAAAATGTCTATGTTATCCTTCACAATATTTCATGAGAGCTGTTTTAACTACCTGAATCTGAGAGGGACATGGTCAGCAACAATATTAAGGTAGGACTTGGCATTTATATAAAGCTCAACTGGTACTGAGGGGTCCAAAATGTGCCAAGAACATATCCCCCATCACATGCCTGAACCATTGATACAAAGCAGGATACCATGTTGTCCATAACTTGGTCTTAATAAGAAGTTATAAATTACTGTTGCCTCTCTTTCATCTTGAACAACTCTTACCGTTCTCCCCTGATCTCTGGCATCAACAACACATTTCTGTCCAGGGAACTACTGCTGTTCAATGTAAACCATACAGATGTTTGTGAATGAAAATCTCAGTAGATCAGCTGATTCTAAAATACTCAAACCCGCCTGTCTTGTACAAATAACCATGCCACTCTCAGAATCACCTAAATCACCTTTTCTGTCCATTCTGATGCTCAATTTGAGCTTCAGCGGGATGTTTTGTCGGTGCTGCATACATTCATAGAGTTGTTACCATATGATTACCTGGTAAGTTATTTGCTTTAAGGAACTGTTGCTATTAGCATTAATGGGTGTGTGGCCAGTAAATGTAAGTAAACATGGCGAACAACAATATTAAGCTAAAAGCTCTGCCAGGTACAATTTAAAGGTCACGTCAACAGGAGAACAGAATCTCCAACCTCATCTACACCTTCTTGTAGATTTGCTTTGCATTTAAAATTTGAAGGTTGATAAGATACAATCTGAAGGCCCTTGTTCGAGCCTATAGTTGAAGGCTGGTCTGGTGAAAAGGTTTAGAGAGCACGGTGTTGATGCAGAGCAGAGCTGGCTATGCCAGAACAGGAGAGACTGGAAGTTTTGCATAATAAATTTAAAGCCATTAAAGTGGATTTTTATCAGGAAAATGATAAAAGTCAAGTGTTAAATCAGTGTATTTTGAGTCATCTTCCCAATTAGCTCATTGGTGTTGCTCCACTGATGGACTCAAATCCACTTACCACACTTTTGTAAGCAGATTTTTGGCCTGTATCCCACCCAAGCATTTAATTTGCTATAAAATTTAAATGAGGGATTTAATGACGGGATGCCTAAGTACACAACAAATTGAGAAGAGTAAAAATTTTGTTGTTGGTATCACTTTTATGGATGCAGATTTAATCATACTCTGGATAGATTCAAACTCCTGAAAATTTACTCTAAAGTTGAAAAAGATTTAAGTTATAGAAAAGAGTAAAAACTGTCTGTCACACACACACATACACACAAATGCTACAAGGCTACAACAGGAAAAATGTGCAGTCTGTTGCATGACTTCTTTATCTGGTAACTTGTCATCAGTTTAATTACTGCACTGAGAACCAGATTGAAAGTATCTTAAATTTTTGTGTTGTAAATGTTTAAAATAAATGTGGTACAACCAAATAATCTTTATTTCTGAAAAAAAGCCAGTAAAATTAAAACAGCTCATTTCAGAAATATTTATACCCTGCAGTGTTAATTTTGAGGTTACACTTTGTTAAAAAAATAAGATTCTTTGAGCGAGTACATCTTTAACACTATATAAAAGTGTTGATCATAAGTCGTATTGTAAAGTGTTACAAACGGTTAAATTTTAACTTTAAAAAGTGTGAATAATTTCACTTCATTATTGTTAATGTACCAACTCTCAAAAAGAGTTAAATCAACTATGTGGTGTGGACCCATATAAACACTTTAGAAATGTTAATATTGACTCTAGCAGTGTTATTTGACCATACAGATGTTGCTGCATAGCCAATCTGGTTGGTACTACCTGGAGCTTGCATGTACCAAGCCTGAGTCTGTTGAAGGTGGAAGTGCTGTTTGAGCTATGTTTGCATGTGCTGAGTCAATGACATAAAGATAGCTATGAGATGGCATGTTGCGCTGTGTAATCTAACATGGACTTTAAGGCACCAGAGCAGCCTTCCTGAAGTCTTGTGGGTAAAGGAGGTTCCTACTTGCCAGCTCTTGTACTGATTGTTGCCACCTTTTAGTCTACACAGTTGAATTGTGGGAACCATGAGATAAAAACTTGGGTTTATGATTTCTTCACTGAGAGGATATTCTTCTCATTAGGATATAAGTATTATTTCAATAAAATTTAAAATAAATTAGATGGCAGATGGGTCAACCATACACATGGATGCTCTGTGCCAGCAGAACAGTAAAGCCTTAGCCTTAATCCTGCTGAGAAAAAAATAAGGGTTGGATAGAGAGATGGAGGGAAGAGGAGCTTCATCCTTTATTGCCCATAAAGATCCTGAAGTGAAGTCAGTGGTGTGTTGTAAAAAGCACTCCACACCTGCCTGGATGTTGACTTAAAATCTTTATCACTAATGTCTAATCGCTTGCCTTCTCCCCCTGATAAATGGGCTCATGTCGGAATTTTCCCCCTCCAACTAAAGTCGTACTGAACACAGGTGTTAGTGTGTGTGTGTGTGTGACAGACAGACATGATATGTGAAGACCTGTGCGTTTATTCACTTATGGCTAACCTGGTTAATACTTAAACAGGTGTGGGTGTGTGCACTGGTGTCCGTTAACCTGTGGATCCATCTGTATCTGAGGAGGTCAGGAACCTAGACGGGACAAAAAGAGAAAAGTCTGACAAATGGAGGACAGGCTGGACCTGCAGCCACATGTCATCCAAATTTACTGAAAAAGCAAACACACTTGGAAAGCAATTCAAAGGCATACAGGCTGTGTATTCTTATTATGAGGGGGGTAATTGTACCGAATGAGTGTGGTGAGTCATTTCTTTGTCTGCAACTGTCCAAGAAATGCCTCAAAATTCCTCTGAATGACTCAAAGGAAGAAAAGTTATTCAAGTGATGTTCAAAGCAAAACTCTACCTGATGGCTTCTTTAGATGAATAACAATGATCGGCCTTTTCTTGTGCTTTGTGTGAAGTACGATTCTGAAGTCCTTACACACTTCAAAGTGTCAGGATTATACTCTTTGCTTCTGTTAATCTTGGGAGTCAAATGACAGAAGCCGCCTGTCATGTTTGTATGGAGCCACATGGGCCAAAATAACCGCAGGGAGCTACAAAACAAAAAGGGGAGGAGCCAAGAGTGCTCTACTGGGATCTAAACATTGACTCAGAGGTCTGTCACCACTGTCAGTTCCTTCACTGCTACTTTCACAAGAACCAGGTGATTTAAGATGAAAAACTTTGGGAACTTATGTAAAAGCACAAAAATGGTTTGAATGCACTATTTGAAAATCCTGCCAACAGGAGGCTCTCATGAAAACAGTGACAAAATATGATCAGTAAAGATGCACTGCTCAGCTCCGCCCACTTCCACTGCTCACTGTGTTGAATTGAGGACTCTATCAAATAAAAACAATGTCTCATTAAGTGTATTTACAAAACAGTTAGCCACCACTTTTGTTTCATGGATTAATATCACATATCAGAGATCAGCTGTTTCAAAGTGGACTCCCTGGTGTCACTGCAAACAGCCACAGAAATATCTTTAAGAAGCTTGAGGAACAATACAGGAAGGCCACTTCTTCTCTCTAATTATATGAAACTTCAGTCAACTTAGCGGTAACATGGGTTTTTATTGTTTACTTTATACAATTAATGAGCTTTTGGATAGGCTGTGTTGTGCACCATACTTGCAGAGGGGTTGGGCACAGTGCCCATGCCCAAGCCATGTTTGTATTTGGTGCAGGTAGCAGGGCAACTGAAACAATGCTCTGGGAGTAGTTTGTGGCAGAGGTAGTGTCTGAATAGATTTTTTTTTTTTTTTCATATTTTTGGACGCACACTGTATCTGCTAATTATAAGAGAAAAGCTCTGGCAAAAAAGGGTGTGTGTTCATGAAACCCTAAAGGCAAGACAACTGATCCTGATGTGAAAATATGAGGAAAACAAAGCATAAGTTAATATTTCATTATTCCTATTGAACAGCAGGAAATTATTTCTGTCTCTTTTTGAACACACATAGTTGGCTCAAACTGTTACAGATTGATCTCCAGGTCAAAACATTTTTTATAACTTCAGAAGGTTTTAATGCAGAGCTGAAAAGATTTTCTCCATTTTCATTTTGACCCCCGATCCATTACCGCCTTGCACTGTGGGTAACAGTACAGGAGGTAGACTGGTAGTAGTATGACATACAGGTATTTTTGGCATAGGGCAAATTTTGCTGACGTTCAAATACTGCATACTAATGATAATATGGTAAATGAGCTTAAACTTTTATAGCACTTTTCTTTTCTCTTCGACAACTCAAAGCAGCTTTGCACCACAGGTCACATCTACCCATTTACACCCATTCACTTCCACAGTCAATCACTGACAGTTTTAGACTTTCTATGCAAATAATCCATCAGTATTATCGAACAAATTCATGCCCTTTAATACCCATGTACATGCCACTAACACAGCAGTGGGAGCAATTTGGGATTAAGACTCTTGCCCAAGGACACATTGCCATGTGGCAGCTGGGGCTGGGCTCGAACCTGCAACCTTCCGATTACTGACAGAGCACATTATCAGACTGCAACACCGACACCCCATACTACAACACTGCTAGTATTGTATGCAGTTTCAAAAATGGACAGATTTGGCGTTCTTAAGTGGCAGTTTTAGTGACATTCAATGTTTCAACAGCAATGACAGACACGTCAGTAATGGCTGCAGCCAAGATCACTTGGGCTGTTACAACTGTTCATTTAAGGATTTCTATGGTTTTAGGAAGTGTCAAAAACATTTGAGTTTGTGTAATTACTAAAAATATCTATAAAATATTTTGACAGCCCCATATTAAGCAAAATACATTTTCTAATATTTTGTATACAGAACTTTCTGTCGGTGGCCTGGCTTAATAAAAACATCCTCTCTCACTCTTTCATTCTCCATCTTAAAAAAACAAAACAAAACAAAAACAGGTTTTTAAATTTCCTTCTAATGATGTGATGTCATTTGCCCAGTTGGGGAAGAATGTTGTTTGTTTTGCCCACAGCAAGCTCCAGTGAAAGAAACATGTCTTTGCAGTCACAGTAAACATTAGAGCACAGTGCATGCAGGCCAGGCTACATAATCAGACACAGCTCACAAGCATTTACTCCAAAACAGCTTATTCTGAGCAGGGCTGAAACAGCAGAGTTTAAAATCATGCCAAAACTCAATTTCCAAAAGGATTTTTATAGCAAAAAAAAAAAAAAATTTCTTCCAGTAACAGTGTTTATCCTGGTGAAAAGGGGTAAAATATCTGACCTTCAAGTCTATTTAAAATCAATTTAGACATCTCAGAATGATAATTGTGCACATTTCACCACAGATATACATGCAAAAGACCAAATATGAAGCAGAAACTTGTCATCGATTTCTCTTGTGCAGGTCGAATAATGGTTCAGGTTATAGCAGTGACAGTGATGTGTTATGTCTGTACCACAGAGGCCCGGGAGCTTGATGTGGTTCAAGGACAGCAGAGTAACCTGAAGGTTAACTGCACGGTTGCTGCACTGTCAGGAGAGCTAAAGTCTCACCACACCCAGAGGTGCATGTTATAATGGTGCAAATACAATGTGAATGGTCTAGCACACACAAACACACACACAAATGATAGATACAGAGAGACACTTATGGCCCTTTTCCATCAGCACGTCTTAGCCCTACTCTACTCGGCCTCGGCTTTCCCCGACTCTACCCGACTCTACTCTACTCGCATTGTGCTGCTTTTCCACCAGCCCAGTTCCCTACCCAGCGGGGGCGGGGTCACCGTGAAACAGCTGGGCAACACTGTGTTCATGTCATTTTGAGCGCGACACAACAATCAAAACAATGGAGGTCTTGGAGGCAATAGTATACTTGTTGCTCGATCTGTGGCTTTTTGTCACAAACCGAATGAAAGAGGAAAGCAGAAGAAGGCTGCAGGCGGCGAGAAGAAATATAGAGGACGAGAGCAATCAAGCTGCAAAGAAAAGGCGTACGAGGGTAAGCTAATGGTAGCTACTGCTAGCATGTTAGCTAGCTCGTCGCGCTCCTGACTCATCGGTGACGACATTCTCTGACCGATCAGTACCCGGCAGTCGGTCGATGTCACCTTTTAGTACCGACTCAGCTCACTTATGGCCCTTTTCCACCAGCCCGCCTTGGCCCTACTCTACTCTACTCTACTCGGCACTACTCGTATTGCGTTGGGTTTCTACCGGTACAGTACCTCCTAAAACAAACCAGTTTTTAGTACCTACTCTGCTTTGGGTCTAAGCGAGCCAAGTCGATACCAAAAGGTGACGTCGACCGACTGCAGGCTACTGATTGGTCAGAGAATGTCGTCACCGATGGGTCATGAGCGCGACGTTCAAAACAGGACTGCAGTACATACGCTTTGTTACTTTATGGCAATAACTTGCTGCCATCACAATGTTAAACACAGGACTTTATCATTACGAGATAGCTAACAAGCTAGCAGTAGCTTCCATTAGCTTACCCTCATACGTCTTTTCTTTGCAGCCCAATTGCTCTTGTCCTCGACTTCAAACTGTTGTATAGCTTCCAAAACTCTCCTGTACTTCTCAAGGGTATTTCTTCTCGCCGCCTGCAGCCTTCTTCTGCTTTCCTCTTTCATTCGGTTTGTAACAAAAAGCCACAGATCGAGCAGCAAGTATACTATTGCCTCCAAGTCCTCCATTGTTGTGATTGTTGTGTCGTGCTCAAAATGACATGAACACAGTGTCGCCCAGCTGTTTCACAGTGACCCCGCCCCCGCTGGGTAGGGAACTGGGTGGTGGAAAAGCAGCACAATGCGAGTAGAGTAGAGTCGGGTAGAGTCGGGGAAAGCCGAGGCCGAGTAGAGTAGGGCTAAGACGTGCTGATGGAAAAGGGCCATTAGAACCAGAGCAGAGTAGGTACTAAAAACTGGTTTGTTTTAGGAGGTACCGTGCCACTGGAAACGCAACGTAAACCGGGTAGAGCCGAGTAGAGTAGAGTAGGGCTTAGGCGTGCTGGTGGAAAAGGGCTATTAGCGTTAGGGCCTTTTAAGAACATTAACAGGTAGTTCCAGTCGGATGTGTGTGAAATTGGGATCTTACCTCTATTGTATGTTGAACTATAACGTTGTTCGGTTAGTGTACTTGAGTGTGTCTTTATTGACCACATTTACAGGCAAACACTCTATTAAATACTCAGCTTCATCTTTTTTTTAAAAATACATACTGGTATATCTTGCCCGATTTGCTTCACTAATGATTGGCAGTTATCTGCAGTTAGGGGTATGACTGACATAAAGACAAACCTTCAGAGTGTTGTTATTTGGCCAGTTCAGCCGGCCTCATGATCAGACTGATCATGAAAGGCATTTACATACCAAATGAAATGAGTAGGGGATGATTTTTCATGAGAAGGCAAAATTAAAACACAACAAAAATGTTATTTACAGGTAAAAACAAAATGGTGAGTAAAGATAATAAAGTAACAAAACAGGGCTTCAAATGAAAAGAAAATGAAAAAGAGTTGGAGCAGCATAGATAAAATAAAGACAAAAAAATAGAAAAATAAACAAATAAGAATGGCATCAAATAACACCAAGTCTATAAAAATGAGTATTACAAAAGTAGTAACTTAGAGGTTGACACAGGTTATGCACACCTTATTACACTGGGCAGATATTTCCAAAGTCAAGACGACCTGCTGGAAAAAGCTCTATCATCTCTTGTTTTAAGAGCGCACACATACTAGCCATTCCATACTGTGCTGAAGCGCAATTCCTCCCTAAAGTCTAGATCGTTTGCAGGGTGTGAGTGCCTCATGCTGTGGTTAAATGTGGTTCACTTACCTAGCCTTGGCTAGCATGGAGGAGGTGGGCTATGGCATGGCACACTTGCACATGCTCATGCACACACATTATTAGTAGCTGGCTCTAATTGGATCATGTTCAAAAAATATTATGTTAAAATAAATCCAGGACAAAAAGCGTTTCCATTATCCAGGAAGATTTTGTTTTTTACTTTTTTGATAGTCTGTTCACTTTTTTTGTTCAATTTAGCTCAAAAGTTTGAGTTAAAACCAGATTTCTTATACAAGGTGTTCGTCCACAATTTACATTCCATTTCTTTTACAACTCTGGTTTTGAGATGTGTGTCACTTAATATATAATTATCACATCAGCTGTCATGCATATGAATGAGAAAGAGAGAGAAAGAGTCAGGGAGAGAGAGGGGTGAACAACATACGTCCATTAATATGAATAGATAATAAAACAGGCTGTCCAGTAAACACACACAGTACAGAATAGACTAAAGGATTCCTGCAGAAAAAGGCACAACAAGAGGATGAATGAAATAATCTATCCCATTTTCAGACCAAACATCTAACCTGCTTTGTAAATAGCAAAACGCCAGCAAAGCGTTTCTGTGTGGACAACAAATAAGGATAGCTTCAGAAACAATGATGTCACAGCCCTATCTCTTTCTTACACCGGGTGTCATGCTCATGCTGCAGAAGCTACTGAGCTTGTTATTGTTGATATTACAGCAAAATCTTCTGTTCCTCTACTAGAACTTTGAGCAACTAAAGGGCACAAAGAACAAAATACACCAGTGCTTGTTGACATTTCTCTATGCTCATGATCCTTGTATTGTTTTCTGGTTTTAGTGTATGTCTACTGCTGCGTTACAGTGCCACTTACAGGCTTGGCATATATACTTCAGTGTTTTTATTGTTTTCGTGTGGACTGACACATTTCTTGAAATGATGACATCTTTACAAAGAACGGTTTCAATACGAAAATGTTTTTGTCTTCGTGTGGACAGGGACTGAGATTGCAGGGAGACACACTGATAGTGGATGACCTGATTAAAGAAGGAAGACCTCGCACCAGCATGGCCACACAGTATGGTGTGCATATTGGGGTATCCTCAGGTCTCAGAGTCAGACCTATGATGAAAAAGCGTCTCAGGGTAACCTCCATCAAACTTTGTGGGAGAGTTCTTCAGAAAGGTAGGCACAAGAAAATATGAAGTCAGAGGTGGTGAAAGTTAAGATGTCAAAAAGAAATTATAGAGCAAGGGATCAATTGGGAAGAATTTAGACAAAAAGTGATCAAAAATTTAGGGGTCAGACAAAAGAGGAATTAGAAAAAGAGGAGACAGAAAGCAAGGCAACAGACAAAAAGGAAGCAGAAAAAAAAAGTCAAAAAGGAAAATATCAAAGGAAAGGCATCAGACAAAGGAGTAAGAGAAATAGGAGAAAGGAGGGAATCAAATGAAAAGGATTCAGAAAAAGAAGAATCAGCATGAGAGAGATCAGAGAAAAAAGAAATTAAAAATAAGGGACAGGATACAAAGTATAAGACAAAGACACATCAGAAAAAGAGTCAGAAAGACTATGAAAAATAGGAACCAGATAAAAAGGCAACAGAAAGCGAGGATCAAGAAAGGAAGGCATCAGACAAAAAAATTGCAAGAAGTCAAATAACTAAGCATCAGACAAGAGGAGAGAGAAAAAGAATTAGACAGAAGGATATCAAATTAAATGGTGACAGAAAAGAAAGGAATCAGAAAGCAAAGTTTCAGATGACAATTGGGTTTTTAAAAAAAATTAGAAATGATGTAAAAAGCCTGAAAAGCCATGAAACTAAAGCATTTTTGTCAGATGACCCCCTCAATACTTTTTTCAGACTCCTTTCGGTCTGAAGTCTGTCTTTTTGACTTGTTTTTATCTGACTCATTGTTGACGTGACTCATGTTTTTCTGACTCTTTTTGTCCAACTCCTTTTTGTTTGATGCCTGCCTTTCTGACTCTTTTCTGTCTGACTCAGTGCTGATCTGATGCCTGTCTTTTCGATTTCTTTTTGTTTGATGTCTGCCTTTCTGACTCATTTTTCTCTAACTCCTTTTATATCTGATACCTGCCTTTCTGAGTCCTCTTTGTCTGATTCTTTTAATGTTGAGAGATTTTCTATGCTTGATCTACAATGAAGGTTTTACTGAGACCTGATGCTTCTAAATTTAAGGTCTGACACCTGGCTGTAGGACCAGAGGATGTCCCAGTACAAACACCAAGACCCAGGATTTCCACATTGTACACATTTTTTAGATCTCAAGTCTGCTTTATTTTGTACTTTCTCATTTGTTTAAACCAAAAATCAGTGGCAGCAACAAACTGGCACACAACTTTGACTGCGGGTTTTATTGATTTGACATACTGGGCATCGATGAATAAAGTCAAAATGGGATTACACAGTGACTTGTCTTCCTCCCAGTCGTCCTCTTTTTTTATCCTCCTCTGGCTAGACACAGCCCTTCTCTCAGGTCTATAGAGCTGCGCTGATGAGCCTGACTGGCCCCAAACTCTCATGGGCCAGTAATAATCTCTCTTTAGGAGGCTGAGAGGGTGAAGTGAGCCGTAAGAACCCTCTCTGTCAGCTTTAACTGGCCAGCAGAAAGAAAAAGTCATAATTATAGTGCTCTCTCCGGCTGGATTTAAATAACGCTTCCTGGCTGGGCCCCTATAGACACACACTCTCCTGTTCGCGCACACACATACACGCACTTCAATAAAGAGGCACTAATCAATCAGGGGTTCCCCTACCATGGCTTCATTGGAGCCTGTGTTTGAAAGAAGGACTGACAGCCCTCAACCTCCCCGTATTGTAGGACGAGACTGATTAGGCTTCTGACCGGCTACCTCAGCCACCCACTAGAAAAGCACAGAGGTTAAAGGGTCTCCATTTGAAACAGACAGGCACTGAAAAGTTCTGGACACCTGCTTTTTAAAGTGATGCTTGTCTCTGCAGCATGATCCTCCTTTTTTTGTTATTTGCAATTTGAGGGCAGCGCAGGGGAGAGGGAGAGAGTTGTTTGAGTTAAGAAAAAAAGGGGGTGAGTGGGGTGTACTGTGTGCATTTGTGCATTTGTGTGTGGGGGTGTGTGTTGCTTAAGTTTTGAAGGGGAGAGCTTGGCTGTGGGCCCAAGGCTGGAACAAAGAGGGGACACTCTTTACATGCATAGCCAGACAGAGTAAACTGGTCCGCAGTGCTGCCAGCAAATACGAGGCACAAAAACAGACTTAGAGGGAAGGAAAGAAGAGAGAGAGAGAGAGAGAATTATCAGGCCCATCAACTCACTCCACCCATGAAACTTTTCATCCTTCATGTTTGGTCAAAATAAGAAATGTATTAGTTGGCGTTCAACAGCACAAGCTGCTTGGACTTTATTGTGTTTGTATTCAATATGGAGCTGTGCGGTCCTGGGTAAACTGAGGAGATCCCATCGCAAACACCCACAGGATGAACAAATACAGGTAATTAGTACAAAGCTGAGTAAGAGAGAGACAGGTGGAGAAGAGAAAAGAGGAGAACAGAGTAGGACTTCTTTCATCTATGATGGCTAACAAGAGCAAATGTATTGCAACAACTTGAAACATTTCCATCAGGAGACAAAAAGAGCAGAAGCTCCAGAAAACGTACATCATCATACATCATTTTGGGGTGGGGGGGGGGGGTCCAAACTTTTTCACAGAGGGCTGCAAACAAAGAAATACATAGGTGACAGGGCCACTTTCCCCGAATACCATATTTACCCCCATTTTACACTGAAGGCATTTGTTTGTGGGCCTCTTAGCTCTGGCGAGAGAGCGCTACAGCTTTCATACCAGGTGCATCTGTGCACTCCATTGTGGCCACATCTCTTAGATTTAGCAGAGACAAATGTGATGAGGACAGATTTATGATCTGGGAGTCCATGGGTTTGTTGCTATCATAAATTCTTATGACATGGATGGATACGTCTCTGGTTGTATGTATGTGAATATACAAATATATAAATTTATGTGTATTTTTATATACGTATATCTGTGTATCTAAAAGTGAAGTGAAGAGTATGGCTTCAGCTGGCTCTGTTGTAAAGTGCCTTGAGAAAACACCTGTAATGAACTGGCACTATACAAATACAAATTGATTGATTGATAGATTGATCTCCCAAGTCTCACAGCTCTAATTCTCCGTATGTATCACCAAAAATGCACTTATATTTGAAGTTAAAGTGATAGTCCAACATTTTTTTTTGTTTCTATGTCTTTCCTTACTCCTGAGTCCATGACAAGCAGATAGACACCATTCTTTCGACTGTGCGTGCAGTAACATGTAAGAGACAGACAAAAGTCACCCACTGCTAACTAGCTTAGCTCAAATAGCTGGAAGTAAGTGGGAAGTATTAGCCTGCCTCAAACTCCTCAGCAACTCTAAACAGTCCCTATTCCTGTTGTGACTCATTTTTTTACCACATTATGTTATGTTATCTTCTACTATCATCATATTATCCTCTTCTATTCTAAACAGAGGATTTGCTTTATTGACCTACTAACCTGAAATGTAGGGCCGGCATGGTGGTGCAGCAGGTAGTGCACATGTCTCACAGCGTGAAGTTTGTTGGTTCGATCCCTGTGTTGGTTAGTGCCTTTCTGTGTGGAGTTTGCATGTTCTCTAAGCATCTCTCGGTTCTCTCTGGGCACTCCAGGGACCAAAAACATGTTCATTGGGTTACTCTTAATTGCCCTTAGGTGTGAGTGTGAACATGAATGGTTGGCCTGCAATCTGCTGGCAACAGGTTCAGGGTGTATGCCACCTCTCACACAATGTCAGCTGGGATAGGCTCCAGGCCCCGTAACCTCAAAAGGGATAAGCGGTTGAGATAACAGATGGATTAATAGTTTAAAATGCCTTTACACCTAATGTTGCAAATAAACCTGTCAACTGCAAAATGTGATCAACCCTTGTGGACAGCCTGCTTCTGACACATTAGGTTTTGAGCATCAGAGCAGGATCATCTCAGTTTTAGGTATCCCTTCAAGTATTGAGTATTGTGATCTTAAACTTTCTATCGAAGTAAAAAATTTGGTACCGTGACACTTTGAGTTGACAGCTGTGGACTATGAATTGGGGGCATCAGGATGTTTCCTGGTGGCCTGAAGGTCTATTTGGTCTGTATTCACTTGCAGGCAGGGGAAAAATTTAATTACTGGAGGCTTGACCCTGTGTCATAGTTCCTCTTTCGAGAAAGTGCAGTCATTTACCTTTTCTACAAAGTCTGGGCTGATAAATGAAAATATCAGGTCAGGAGATCTGTGATAAATGCAGTGTAAGGCTCCCTCCAGTTTTCCCTTCCCCCCCTTAGCTGGGAGTTCAGCACTAAGGCTCATAAATACATGCACTCAATAAAAGTGATGAGGGGTGGCTGACAGGCATGGCAAGCATAAGGTATGTGGCTAAGGAACGGCTGTAGGTTTGGGAATAGTCTTTTTTGTACACCTGTGCTGTTTTAAATTCTACTAACTTAAAAAATGAGCATGTAAGTCAATAAAAAGCTTGTGGGCTGGATCATAATAACCACATTTGTTAATAATTTGCATTACTTTCTCCGGTTATGTAATCAGTGTGAGTTTTATATGCACATCTCCACACCTCCATGGGAAAATTAATGTATGGAACTATGAGGGAACCATATAAAGTACATAATGATTTCTGATTCACTTTTCTCTTGGCTAACAGAACATAGCAATTGTTTTGGACATCTTTGTTTTAACATTGTTTATATGTGACTAAACAGAGTTTATGATCTAAGATGATACCTAGATATTTGATTTTATCCACCCTTTCAATTTCCACATCATTAATTTGGATTGTCACCTGATTTTTGATTAGTTTGTTACAGAAGATGATAAACTTTGTTTTATTGAAGTTCAGTGATAACACAGTAAGCTGTGTGTGGTTTGAAAAATGAAGGAAGGCAAGCAAAGTGCAAGTTACAAAAATGCAGGTTGTTAAAGTCATTTTCCAAATTTGAGCCGTTTCTGCAAATCACATTTTGGAGGGAAGTCAAAAAAGGATGCAAGTCTTTATCTTAAATCAATAAATATTAATCCAATATAAAATACATGATTTTTGTATATGTGTTATATTTGTAACTGTAGCTTAAGCTTGTTTCCATTGGTGTGGGAGGCTGGGGTGGTTGCTGGCTACCCTCGACATCACCTAATGTTATTGTTTTAATTGAGAACCCCCTTGCTATGGAATTTAAGAAACGATGCATTTGTTAAGTGAAGTATGCTCACCGCATTTATTGAAAGATGTTTTCTGTACTTATAAGCAATTTGGGGCTACGTGTTTGTGTTTTGTATCTTAAAGTAAGATTTTATCCAAATCTGTCAGGTTATTGTGGCTTATCATTAAAGATATTCTCAATGTAATGGGATTTTGTTTTTACTTGAAATTTGACTAATTCACTTGAATTTAAATTTTTTCAGTGTAGATGACTCAAAATACTCAAATGCTGTTATCAAACAAACTGTACCTCTGTATCCTTGATGGCCCCATAGAAACAGAATAATGCCACAGTGCCATGACACTTCAGATGAATGATTTCCAAAGGCTGGATTTTTTCACCATGGCAGTTATTTTAAGAAGGAGGTGCAGTAGACTCTCCCTCTTTTATTCTCTCCTTTTTCCACCGAAATCAGCTTAAAGCCCTGCGATGATTTGGTCCTTTAAAAAGGAGAGCCACTCCATCAATGAGGGACAATAGTATATTCTGACAAAACGTCCGAGGGCGTAACGCCACCCTGCCGTCACTAGGTTCCCCTTCCATACAGCCGCTGCCGGTGACTGGTAAATGCCACTTTCAATCTTTCTCCTTTCTCTCCTCCTTCCTTTTCAGTCCTCTTATTCCTCACTCCTCAATGGGTGTGTTAAGTATTGTGCATTCTGAGGGCGGTGAGTCAGTCAGGATCATTAAAAGCAGGCCAAGCCTTTAGCCAGATCAAAATAATTAACTGGAGAGGTCACAAGCTAATGAAATGAAATGGGGGGCTGAAAGGAGCCCCTAAATGGTGCTCCCTAATCCTCCCTTTACCTTGTTTTTGGGAGGGGGCAGGTCATTATAAGCCAGGGCACCTCCATGGATAATAGGTTGTGGGGTGTCGGGGGACCTGGGACTAGGTTTGAATGTGTATGTATGTGTGTCCATGCATTGATGCAAAATAGAGTGGGAGAAGTAGATATTGCATCCATTGCATTCACTTGTTTGATTAAAGAAAAACTGTTTACCAAAGAGTACCAGCTGCCAGGAAGGTGTGATGCTTTCAGCTACTTTGATGCATAACAGCTTCCTGAGATAATAAGAGGAGTTTAGTTGAAAAATCCCCCTAACTCTGAAAAGTGGCATTTGTTTCTGTAAGGTACCTCTATAATAGCACCACTTTAGACGTAAAAATTTAAAGAATGACAGGTAAAGAAGTCATATCATTGTTTTAATTAAGATCCAGCATTGTAAAGCTAACATGAGTAAAATCATACAAATGTAATATATTTTTTTACATCAACCAGCAAAGTAAACTGATTTATTCATGCAGGCAGAATGACTTAATTATTTATAAAATAATGTTGTTTTTTGTGTCACTGAGCAAAGTTTTACTTCATCTTGAAGTTTTTTGACAGAAGACCATACAAACAAAACACAACACAAATTGATCTGAACATAGGTTGATGACATCAACTGTTTTAACCTGCAGGTGGGTAAACCCCTGCAAGGCCACGGTCAAAGGGGCTCCATCCCTACCCATCAAATTATCTGATCTATTCTTATTGTATTGGATATCAAAAATTTGCAATGTGTGCATTCACAGTGTTTGTCTATTTCATAAAATTCACAAACAATGATGCCACCAGCCTCGCTCAAACGTCATGTAATAGACCTCGGCCTCGGAGCAGATCAAGATGATTGGCAGTCTGTCAGAGATGTCTGGCGCTGACATTCACAATTATTAAGTCAGAGAGAAGCAGAGTGGCTTCGTAATGCTATCCAACTTACAAAGTATTGTGGAGTATTTTAAACTCAAGCTCAAGTTTGGAAATTCACATTTGTTGGAGAACTTTGAATTAAAGCCATGGGATACTGGCATTACTCAAACTGCTGGTAAAACCACTCGCAGATTTTTTTACAGAGCAGTTTTCAAAGAAAACCCTGTAATTAACTAGCATTGTGAAGATGGCACAACTTGTTTTCTAAGACTTAACGTGGCTGAGAACAAGTTCCAAAGTGGGAGCCATCTAGACAGTAGGCTACATCAAAATCAACTTACACAGATTTCCCGCTGGAAGCATTTTGCCATACCAAACTGTACTTTGAATATCAACATTATGGGATTCAGTAAGGGAAGCAGGATTAGGACAATCCAATATTATTGCCGGCAATTCAAGTAAAAAAATTGCTGTGTCACTATCTGTTCAATGTGTTGATGCAATCTCAGAACTTGAGACAGTCTATTTGAGAACTAGTACATATATCAAATATGATCTTTATATCTCTACATATATTTCAGTCCTCCACTGCAGTGGTTCTCAGCTGGCCTCACAGCCCACCACCACCTCCAGGCTAGCTTGGGGTTTTGAACTGGGGTTGTATGAGGTACATGTCATAGGTACACTGAGTGCTCCAAAAGCACACAATCCCATCAAGAAGTTTCTGTTATCATTGAGAATGTGGTAATATTAACGAATCCTCTAAAAGTTCTTGGATCTGCAGCCAGATTCAGATCACCATCAAAACCTAATCACTTCTGCCTTGTGCCATGACCAACATTCCCTGAAAATAGACAAAACTGGCAAAAACATAACCTTGGTGTCAGTGGTGATGGATTAGCCACAGTAATGTTGACACTTTGCCTCAGTTAGGAGAGACCTACCTCATAACCTGGACTATGCATTTCTGCTCGTGGGGCCATGATCTGCCAGTAATTTAGAAAATTGTAGGTGAAAACAACCTTAAATATGACCACCGGGGGATAGCAAACTTTACCAGACAGATTCCCAATACTCTGCTCTTTGATAGCAAGCCGTGTTTGTGAACTACATCAGCTCTTACTGACCCTAGTTATATATCTGGATATGTAAAGCTTCTGTGAACATATGGGAAAGTCAATATTTTTACTTATTTTTGAAGTCACTCTGGGAAACATCTTAAGACTTCAAGCTGAACAATATCCCCAAACAAGTTTTTTCTGCTGTTAAAGATTGGCTTGGGTCAGTCTTTACGCTAAGGCAGCAGTTGGGTTTGGATGATTTGAAGAAACTATATTGAATAATTATGCAGCTGATACTGCACTGCATGGCTAAAAGGTTTTTGTTCCATCCCAGTTTTTGCCCTTGATAATGAATATACTTTTTTTTTTTTTTTATCTACTGAACACATTGCGAAGACCAAGACATTAATTGATAGCGTTATACCTGGTTTAAAAACAATCTTTAATTTAGCTTGAAATAAAAAAATGGCATATTTCATCATATTTGGTTTCACTTGTTGCATCTTTCAAAGCCCAAACAATTAATACTCAAACAGCTAATTGGCATGCTGCTGGTCAAAGGACATACAGCCCAATGTTACATTTCAAAACAGTTACAAACACAGAAGCTTTCTGGAAGAAAAAAATGTTTGGATCTCTTGTAGTGTACTTTTTTAAAATGCAGCACATCAGCACACTGATCAGCAGTTTGGCTATAAAAGAGGTGACAAGTGCAACCAAAATTGCAAAAGTGACACATCATGTTATGGATAAATAAGGATACTTTTAAAGACTGGGATGCACACAGAAAAAAACAAGTCAATGGAGACTCAACAGTCTGATGTGAAAATAAAGAAACTTCTATGTGAACTGGAATGCGGCACAAAACCAAAATTGCTGATGGTGTGGTAATTGTGAGTCCTTTTTGTAAAAGATATGACTTGCAAGATATGACTGTGATTTGGTCAAACTACTCTCATCTTTTTGGATGAGAGAATACCAGCAGCTCATTCACGTGTCTTACAGCTTGTTTCCACCTAAGCCAAATTACATGGAGCTATTGGCTCCTACAGCACTGATGTGTAGCTTGGTCTCTTTGCAGATTCTCTTCTTATTGGGGAAGAAATCATCGCCATCACTGTGGTCAATGTATTCACTATCATATACTCCTATCTGAGAATTCTCTGTTGCCACCCCCACCCTCTGGAACGTACTACCATTACACATCTGAAACTGCCCGAACCTGTCCACATTCAAAACCCTTACCAAAACTCACCTTTTCAGAATTGCTTTTAATTCATGACTCCTTTTTATGTATTCTATGCTTTTTTAATCATGGTTTTATTATTGTGTTGTTTTATATGATGTTTTTAACCTCTGTACAGCATCTTTGAGTGTTTAGAAAAGTGCTTTATAAATAAAATATATTATTATTATTATTATTATTGTTATTATTATTATTATTATTATTATTATTATTACTATTAACATGAACCTCATACAACCCCACTTCAAAAGTACTTTGTATCCCCAAAATGAAAAAAATGTTTATACATTTTAAAGAAAAAGCCACTCAAATTAATTTTATTAAAAATATGTAGCAGTTTGTATCTTAGATGGAGCAAAACACCTGGTTTAAGAGGCACCACAAAACAAACATTTTTTGGAGAGGGCATCATTGCATTTGCCCTAGGTGTAAAGGCTTGCACAAATTTTAATTAACATTATATCCCATGTTAGCTTGCTAATGTTTGTAGTTTTTCAAAATGTCTCCCGTGTACATCTCCTGCACAGTAAAAGCAAATACATATATCATATATTTAGACCGAAGCCATGGTTTTTAACCAGGCTGTAGATATGTTTATTTAGGCCATAAAAACTATCAGCTGGCAACCTTAAGTGGACACTCAAGGAACTAAAGCTGTTGGTCCTTCTGCATGGGCCTCCTTGTCAGCCCGAGAGGTTGTTGCTTTTTTTTTACTTGAAGTCAGTTGTGTATTTCTGGATCAAAGTGCAAAAGTGGGCCAAGGCCCCAACTCGTGGCAGTGGCTATTTTATATATCATTATACAGGCTTTGGTCCTCCTGACAAAGTGCTGTGTGAAAGAACACCAAACCAAGAGAAAAATTAAACAATATTGCGACTTCACCCTGAACTGAACCAAGCCCGCTGAACTTGAGGAATTGAATTGACCTGAATCTGTTCACTGTAAACGCAGAATGAAGCAACAAGATGCTTAGAATGTAATTGGTCTTAGAGCTCCCACAAATCATAGACTTTTGAAGCATATTTTCCTCCAGGGACATATTTATGCCCACTGAAAATAGTCCTGCAACCCTTTTTTGGACACCAACCTACCAGTTGAGAGCCACTGCCCCAGTACACACTTGTTGGTGTCCAGACAAATCAAACAACTCACTGATGTTTTAACATTTCTAATCCACCTTTCTCCTTCTTTTATTCAACCTAATCCTGCATGCGCTGTCATGTCTCTATTCAGCATCACCACAAACAAACCTTTCATAATGTGAGCCAAGCTTTGATACCAAAGAAAGCTCTTTTATAGTGACATGCAGAGATATTCACAAGACTTATAAAAGAAAATATCAGTGTCCCACTGTCTGTCTGCACCAACAATAGAGGAATAAAGCATGTGATCTGAAGCTGAGGGCGGTGCATGTCAGAGGCTGGTGAGGCCGTGGTGTATCACTGTGAACATGTTCTTCGGGGGCACGCTGCAACCTGCTGAGGACCCTAGGACATGACGATGTGTGTGTGTTTGTCAGTGTGTGAGTAGGGAGGGATAGCACTTGTTTGAGTAAAACAAAATGAAAAGAAAAGTGGTTTTCAGTTAGAGGTGTGACCTTTGACATTCTAACAATCAGATAATTTGCACACTTGCCCATGCATACACAACCTTTTGAGACACTACAACATATTGTTGAGTGAGGGACTGCACCTGATTCAAAAAAAGAGAATGGATGAAAAGCTTTTTAAAACAGAGAGACAAAAACACAAACATGCAACAAGTCCATGCACAAAATGTTTTTGAGGGACAGTTAAACAAGGTCATCTCTTTTTTCTTTGATGGCTGACAATCTTATATCATCATACACAAAATGAGGGTGTAGAACAGCATGCAGAAGGGGGCTGAGTGATATAGATATAGAATGGCAAACACAATATTGATATTCATGTTTATTTCTGTAAAATAAATTATGTGGTTAGAAGAATAATAAGATTTTACGAATCCTAACCTGTACCAGGCTGGGGGTCATACTGTTGTGTTTGCTAGTTCAAATATGGCTTTATAGGGGCTGTCAACACAGAGATGAGTTTAGGAGTATCCACAAAAGTTTTATATCATATGGTCGTTTTGTTCACATGGAGCTGGCATTTTAGGAGCTGAAGATACAAATATTTGAAAACAGGTCCTAAAATGACTAAATCTCAAAACACCACCCTTGCATTTCTGTGTGTACAACAAATATGCATATTTTTTTAAACAATTATCTCATAACCCCTTAAACTGCATGCACTAATCCAAACAAAAATAGAAAAAATGGAGGAATACATTTGTGCTGCAGAAGGCAATGTGACTGTTGTGACTTTCACAGCAAAATCCTCTGCTCCTCCACAAGCACCATGAGCAACATGTGGACGTAAGAACAACATATGCCAGTGTTTGTTTACATTGCACATGTTTTATGCTCTGTGTCTTCTTCTCTGGTTTTGGCATATGTCTGCAGCAGCGTTACAGTGCCACTTACAGGCCTGGAATATATACTGCAGCATTTTCTGTGATTTCATCTGCACAGGATATTTCTTGACATGGTGCGGTCTTTACAGAGAACATTTCAAAAATTAAAATGTTTTCGTCTCTGTGTGGACAGAGCCGTAGACCAACACTTTGATGGCAACTTGCAAAGCAGCTGGATCAGCCTGATTAAAAGTCTGTAATCAGGTAAATCCATCTTGCTAAATCCCAAGCCACATCAATTGAGCTTGGTCTGCAGAGGCACTGCCCAATCAGTGTAAGGAAACAGAGGCAGGATTTATGATTGGGACTGCGAGAGGTGACTAATGTCTTCAACCAATTGTTGTTCGTAAAGAGATTTGCATGGATGCTCCTTAGTGGCAGTTTAAGCAGAACTGGACAGCATTTCTTCATATAATAAAGAACAAATAAGAATACTGAAAACTTTTCTCCATGAAAAAGATATTTTTACTCCTCTCCCAATGAAATTTGTCACAAAAGTCATTTACCAACTGGCTTGAATTATTAATGTTTCTCTTCTGTAGCAGCGCCACCCCACTAAATCATTTGATTGGCCATTGAATGTGATTGACAGAGCAATTGTCCAGTCGACTTTCAGATATATGTTTGAAAGGTTCTGCCTCTCCCAAACACTTTTTATGAGCTATTGCCCAGATGGACTCGTGAAATATATCCTGAACTGTCTTTTAACACAGACTAAATGTGAGAAAATACACCACATTGGTTTTGTTACAATCTCTTGTCCATTATATCCGATGCCACAGGTGGCTCGTCACATGCAGGTAAAAGCAGTGAAGCTCACATACATTTCTGTTCAAGCAAATAAATCATGTCGACAAGTATTTCAAAATGCAAACCACACTTTCAGTGAAATTAGGAAGTTGTGTAAAAAAGTCAATAAGAACAGAATACAATGATTTTCACATCCTTTTTGACCGATATTCAATTAAATACGTAACAAAGACAAGATATTTAATGTTCAAACTGATCAACTTAGTTGCTTTAACAAAAGGCTGGAGAAGTTGAGGAATGCTCAAAAAACATCTGTTTGGAACATTTCACAGGTGAACATCTTACTTTGGGAACAGGTGACTGTCATGATTGGGTATAAAAGGAGAATCCTCAGAAGCCTCAATCCATCAAAAGCAAGGATGGGGTGAGGTTCTCCACTTGTGAACAACTGCATGAGCACATAGATTTTCAAAACTCCTCAACTTTAAAAAGTATTTTGTCCAACTCCTTGAAAATATATCTTGGGCAGATTCCTAATTAATCATAAGATATCACTCATAATATTACTGTTTTAGCAGCTGGTGCAGTAAGTGATTTCAGTTTCTAAATTAGCAATGATATCACAGTAACTAATCAAAGTGATTGTTTCTTACATAGCTCTTGTCCTAGGTGGGCTGAAAAGTTAGAACAACCAGCACATCATGGAGGATGAGAGGGACAGAAAGATGCACTTTTTTTTTGTAACTTGCTTGATATGAGACAAAAAGCCACAGACAGAGAGCCAGCAGCATTATTGCCTCAATGTCACACAATTGGCTTTGTTTGGATGCCACAGCAGTTTTATGCAGCTATGCAATGACAACCCAACCTACATTTAGGAGGAAGCTATTATAAAAGTATATACTGTGGTGGAAAACAAAGCGCCTGGTACAAAAACTGTGAGTAAAGTTCAGCACTTATCACACATTAGAGAAACAGCAGCCAAACACGTAATTTTATTGACGCATGCGCAGACAAATCCAAATCAAACTTTGACTTAAAATGTAATATTTCAGGGTGTTTGGTTGTAAGAGTGGATAGCAATCATGCACATAACCTGAATGAAGCAGCTTGGTTTTAATTTCCGCCTGAGGCATGTTTGATGCATGTCTTCCCCTGCTCTCTCTCCCCTTAAAAATGTATCCACTGTCTCTCTCTCCACTGCCAATAATGGCTGAAAAATGTCATAAAAATTAATATTTTTTTAATTTGTTAAAACAGTAACAACCTTGGCAAGAACATTGGTTCACATAAAGTGTAATGGACGCCCATTTCTGCCACCTGAAAACAAGAACCAAAAAACAGAGTGCTGTGAAAAAAAATCTAGATTCTAAAGTCATGATCATGAGATCAAAAGTTATAATTATGAGGAAAAAAAGATAAAATTAGAAGAAATGAAGCACATGCACACTCTGAAACTCATAATTATGACTTTTTACTTAATGCTTTTGAGTTTTATTTTACATTTAGGACTGAGTTTCTCTTAATTATGACTTTTTCTGATGATTAGATTTTTTTTTATCTACTGACTTTGACTTCAATTTTATAAGATTGATGGAGGATCTCTTACTTTTATTGTTTTTCTTATGACTTTTCATCTCATGCTTTTGACATTTATTTTATAATCATGATAAAGTATCTCTTAATGATGACTATATGTCTCTTAATTTGATTTTTTATCTTACAATTATGACTTTTTATGCTGTGCTTTTGACATTTATTGAATAATTATTACTTAGTATTTCTTTATTATGACATTTTATAAAATGTTTTTTCTTTTATCTAATAAATATGACATCGTTGCATTTTGACATTTACTTCATAATTATTATTTTTTGTCTCCTGATTTTGACTTTAATTCATAATTATGAATTTTTATCTCATAATTTGCCTTTGATTTCATAATGATGACTTCAGCTGAAATGTATTGTAGTGTTTTGACAACAGTGAGTGTTTCTACTCACTAAAACCTGAGTAAAGGTTGTTGAAATTGACATATTGTGACATATGAGTGTTTTGAAAATATTTCTTGCAGGGCTTGGGACAGTATGTTTGGTAATCCAGCTTTATAGTCTTTATTTGCTTCATCAGTCCTTCAGAGTTACAACTTAAGAACATGTTTGGGTTTTTTTGTATCCACCTGGACAGAAAAGTGTATCCTCCTCTTGAAGGCATCAATTTGTGCTCACTCATTCAGAAGCAGATCCATAATGGTCCCATCATTGTGTCAGTCTGCCTCCCAACACCTAACCTTAGACATCAGCTTCAGCTCTGCCCACAAAAAAAGAGAATGAACCCTCAAACTGTGGACACACTGCCCACTCCAGGCTCCAGTCCCTCTGAGCCATCATTACAGTCATTAGGCAAGAATAAGCTCTATATCACAGGAGTCCACAAGCATCCAGTTTAACCCAGCACAATTAGCACATCCGTTGGAGTAGAATTACCCTGTAAAATGAGAATGCTGTGCACAAAAGAGGCAGGAGAGCTGGAGATGAAAAAAAAGGGTAAGTGTGAGGGAGAGGGGGAGAAGAGGAGGAATAAGGGAGGACAGGGAGAGATTAAAATTGTTTGAATTGAGTCCATGCTCGCCCCATTCATTTGGTATTCTGCTCAAATCAGGCCTTTTGTTCAGCCTGGCGTAAAGTAGTGTCAATCATCTCGACCCGGTTTTGTAGAATGGGGAAATTTATTATGAATTTGCTCCTGCAAATAATGAGGACTACCCCCTGCCTGTTCTCCCCTCTGCCTCCTCCTCCTCTTCTCCACTCTCCCCTTTGCCTCCAGCCCCATATCAATGCTGCAGAATAGGCAATAGAGAGTGAAGTTAGCAATCTCAGGGCCACTCGCACTCTGGACCCACATCAAAGTGACAGAGACGTCCAATCAGATTTGTCTTACAGGCATTACATGATGAATATGGTGCGGCCGCGGCACAAAAGCGCCTTTGTGTCTCCTCCGAGCAGAGACTATTCACAGCCCACCACAGCCAGCCAGAGTGGAAGTAAATGGCCAAAAGGGCCCAGGCCAGAAAAAAGCACCCAAACTTGTGCAGCACAATGGGCCATGCAAATCACAGCCCCCCCACCCCCACCTCCACCCAACCACACATCTACACCTCCTCCATCTCTCCACCCTTCAGGCCTGAGCCGGGTCCCTCCTCTGCTGGGTCGTCTGAAGTTTAGGGTCTATTCTCACATGTACAGAGGTGTATGCTTAAAGAATTTGAACATGGATCTCAAATAAGGGATTTATTTTATAGAGAAATAGTTAAAAAATCAAACAAGTGGTTTTATGTTGTGTCAGAAAGTGGCTCTGTGGCTGTAAGCAGGACTCCTGTTAGGGGAGACTTAGGTTGCAGGGAGAGGTTTTTCAGCAAGTTTAAGAGACTGGGAAAAAATAAAATGAAAAAGAGCATTTTGTTTTTCAATCATTAGTCCAACACAGTAAAAAATGAAACTCAGTGCTTTACTGATCTTTATAACATCTGCAGAAGTGATAAAGTGGCATACTGCATATACAGAATTTTTTGTGTATATTTACTGTATATTATGTAATGTTATTCCTTTTTTCACTAAAAAATTCAGTATTAAGCATACCTAACCTTTCACTGTTGTATTATATATCATATTGTATAATAACAATCACATTGTAATTATTGTGCCATTCCATGTTGTGTCAGTTCGTCATATTGATCATATAGTATTGTATCTGTCACAAAGCGGAACCAGAAAGGACCCAAAAGCACAACTCCACAAGTCCAAGATCTCAAACGCCTTTAATCAGTTAGGGGTTCAGTACACAAAAATATCAATCCAAAACAGGCAGCGGTATCACAATCGGCAGACAAAAAGAGAGGTCACAAATACACTAAAGATACTAAAGTGAAATCAGAAACACGGAGGGGCACACGAGGAAGAATGCTGGAATGTGAGGACACAAGGTACAAAAACAATCTGGCAGAGAACCAGAGGGGAAGTGGGGTATAATTGCACACATGAAGTAATCAGACGCAGGTGACACAGGAGGGAACACAGGTGCAGGGAGTCAACAATCAGGGAGACACAGAGAGGGGAGGGCAGGAAACAAAACCTGATATGAGAGACAAGGGTGAGTACTTTCAAAATAAAGCAGGAATGACAAAACATGACAAATGAGAAAGAAACAAAGGGGGAACTTAACTGGGGATCGTGACAGTATCAAAGTATTCTACTCTAAATACATCTGACTGATCCAGTGATTCTCAACCTTAATTTCCCCAAGAATATGTAATATTGCTTTGTGGTCTGACAAGTCCACATGTCAAATTATTTTTGGAAATCATGGACATCGTGTCCTCTGGGCTTAAGAGGAAAAGGACATTCCAGATTGTTAGCAGCACAAAGTTAAAAAAAAACAGCATCTGTGATGGTATTGGGGTGTGGGTTAGTGCCCATGACATGGGTAACCTGCAAATCTGTGAAGGCACCATTAATGCTTAAGGTACTTAGAGGGTTTGGAGCAACATATGCTGCCATCTAACCTCACACGCCAGACTGACAGTTCCATATATCCGTCACAGAAATATTTCCCAGTCCATCTGGGAAAGAGCCCATAGAAAATGTTTTCAGGGGGCAGAACCATCAAAATCAACTGCAGCTGAAGATTAGACAATTGTTCTGCTCGTCACACTCATCATAGACCAATCCATATGAAACCACAGCATGATGTAGCAGCTCGACCCTGTTGTTAGCCACATTTCAGTCCATAGACTGTCATCTTACATTAAAGTATACAAGACAGATGCATCATGTACCATCGATATGTGACATGAACCTCATCAACACATCCCACCAAGTTTCTCCCAGTAAACTTCTGAGGAAGCTTCCCAGCTTCTCTGATTTGATCATCCATGAGGGCAACCAGCAGAGACAAGATAATCACAATGGGGTTTGGAGTCCTTCCCATCTTTTTCATGATCTGAAAAGCAAGTTGGTAGATCAAACTCTTACTGAAACCAGTCGGGAGAAGAAAAAAACCATTGTTTCCCATAAGAAAAGATTTAAATTATGTTATTTGCTCCTCTTTTAAAGAAGAAATTGAGTCCATTTCTGATAAAACCGCAGATATTTCCCCATTAGCGGAGACCGCTTCAAAAGCCACCATTGTTTTCAAACATGCAGTCAGTCACTTCCTGCTGTCATCACATCTGTAGCCCCCACCTCTCTTCTCTGATTGGGTCATTCAGCTTTTAGCTGAGTAATGATGTAGAGGATTGGAGAATGGCAAGATTGATCTGTGTGATTTCAGACAATGAATCAGGCAGGTCCATCTACTCTGAAAGGTTAGCTGCCATCCAAGCAATGTCAGTTTCATGGATGTCACTGCTTAATTCAGCAGTGCCAAGCCACATTCTGCAGGTGTTACAAAATACAACAACAGAGACAACAGACTGTTAAGCAATTGAAGTCGTACATCAAGCAAACATAAGAAAGAATTCCACCCACAGAAATTACTGCCCCCTGTCCCCAAAGGCTTATTAAGTTTGGTTAAAGGAAAGCTGATGTAACACAGTGGTAAACATGCCCCTGGCCCAGCTTTTTTAGATGAAGCTGAATTATTCCAACACCATATGGAGTTTAAAATTAACACCTGCCAACACCAATAAGTGTTGATAATACTGTGCTCTACAGTCAGTGTAAAAATTCATCACTACCAGAGTTCACTCAGCTCCAGTGTATTATAATTAGTGTTCTGCTGTTGACTCTAGGCAGTGTGGAAGACTGTAGACAAATGGGGCAAAACAATATTTTAACCATTTCACACCAAGCTCTACACACAAAGAAAGATCCTCTCATTTCCAGAAATCAAAAAGGGTGTTTGAATCTTACCAACATTTAAAAACTAAGCCCCAGTCCTACCATCACATTGCCCGGAGCTTCTGAGAGCTGAATTCAATAAAAAGTCTTGTCAACCTGCTGGTCCAAAGGCTTCACCCAAATCACATGAACCAGGCTGGATAGCACAAGGTCCACATCAACCACCCAATGCAACCAAATCAGAATCAGGTCCCTCACACCCCTAAAATTAGATTAACTAAGTTATTAGCCAATAACCCTAAACAGAGAGTATAAATTGGCAGATGACCTGAGCACTGTAAAAGACCCTCAACTGAGAAAAGTCCTGAGATGGTACAGAGTCAGTGACACAGATTAGCTAAAGAGGTGGGTCATCACAAAAAGAGCTGGCTCCTAGAGAACAGACTCTACCCCTACTGTAATAACCAACAGGTAGAGACAGAGCTCCCCTTCCTCACATCCTGGCCTAAATATAAGGCTCTGACCGAGGAATACTATCCCCAAAGGACATACACGCACAGAGTTTGAATGTACAAGTGATATAATATATCAAAGTGTGTGAGGACCTGATGATAACCAGTGGAGCCTAAACACATGCAACCACAGCCCGCCCATTTCTTTCCATTTTTATATTATCTGATTTTTTTATATATATATCTAAACATAAACCTTTTAATTTTTTGTTTTATTTTGAACTTCATAGCACCATAGTACTATTTTTGTCATTAGGATTAACTATTTCCATTTTTTTTTTCTTTCATGAAATGCTTTTGAAATAATGCCAAACATTCACCCAAAATGCTCTTTGAACTGCAAATTGTTAATTATGACTGACAAAATTTATTTTAAGGCTGAAGTGTGAAGGCAGGGTAGCAGCGTTGTGTTCAGAGTATCTGTAAGATGGAGCTTCTTTAGTCAATAAACTAGAGGTCAAAATATTTGCCTCTGAACCAGCTGCACAGACAAATGGTGCTTATGCCTGTGTGTAAATGGGTCTACTCCAACTCAGTCCAGTGTGTTTTCTGTCTTTGTCAAATATAAACATGTCTGGGCTTCTGCTTAAACATTAACACTTCTGTAAGCATCACTCAAGGCTGCAAACCATTTCTGTATTCACCTGCATCTCAGCCCTGTCTCTGCTCAAGCCTCACTCTCTCTGAGGAGTATTCAGTCATACTTGGGTCTTCATATTTAGGGATACTATAAGCACTTTATGGAGAAATTGTAGTGCTTTTCTACTTGATTTAGAAAGCTCTCTTCATAATAAGATGGTAGTTAATAGAGCCGTTGCTAACTGAAGAGGTGCAAAAGCTTTATTTGCCAAAAGTTATTTAAATATGATGGTACAGTGCACAGCTTCAGCAACTCTAGGGGGCAGAGTATGACAAGGAATGAAGTCTGATTGGATTATTAAAGAATCTGCTCTAAACAACAGCTTTTCAAGCCTGCAGTTTGTGATGCAACTGTTGCTCTACAGATTCAAGTCTGTTTGATCTGTGATTACAACGTCGTTAAAGATGAAACTATGGTTTACCCAGGACTGGTTGTAGAAATTTGGAGGCCTCAAACTTTGATCAGTGCAAGACCTTTCCCCTGTGTCAGCAATGTTTGGAAAACATTGATAACATGTTTGTACAATATAGGCAGTGTCGAAATATTGGTTGCAATTTCATTTTTAGTTTCAAAATTTCTATTGAAGTTGTTTTTTTTTAACTATTTTAATTTAAGATATGACTTATGTGATTTTTTTTTCCAAAATAGAGGTTTCACAGATGAAGCATAAATAACTTTCAACAAGGAGAATGCCTTTTGTTGCCTGCTTTCAGCGCCATTAAAGGGCCAGAGGTAGACTCCCTGTTTGTTCTATTATTGGCATTTGCATTCACTATGTCATGAGCACTCTTGTATAATACTCACTTAAGAGCTCTGTCTATATACAAGTACCTGTTGAGTGTGAAGTTTACTACAAATATAGCAACAATTAGCCCAAGTCTGAGAGTAAATCCAGCAAAACAAATAGCAATAATCAATATCATTATCAGATATGTGTTTGCAACTGATTCCCAGTGGACAGACCACACCACCAACACTCCATTTCTGTGACAGTTATTTCCATCTGCAATACCATTGTCTTAGTGTTACAGTTTAATGAGTGACTTGTTTAATAAGTGACTTTCAGACAACAGCATCAGTAGATATTATAGTAAAAGCAACAGAGAAGAGACAAGGCAGGCCAACTCTTGGATTATTAATTGGTTTCCAAGCAGCTTCACATATCATCCCCCAACTTAAAGATTCAACAGGGAAAATACACACAAACCCAACTGCTATTAATTCAGTATTTTCTATATTTTATTCATCCTTATATAGATCTGATGCTCCATCTGACTCCATGGAGATGCATTTCTTTTAAGATGGGCTTAGCTTTCCTACTATTGAACCTGATGTTGCTACAGATCTTGACTCACCGTTAACTATCGAGGAAACTGTTCTCGCCATGAACAATATGCAGAGTAATAAGGCTCCATGCCCTGACAGACTTCCCGTTGATTTTTTTTTTTTTAATTTAAGAGTAAATTAGCCCCAACATTGCATTCCGTATACATTGAATCGCTTAAATCTAAAGCTCCCTCCCCCCACTTTACACCAGGCCTCCATAAAGTTGTTGAAAAAGATAAGGATCCAGATCTGTGTACCTCTTATAGATCTATTTCTTGATTAATGTTGATGCTAAGATACTAACCAAGGCCCTTGCTCTTTGCCTGGACAATATCCTCACATCTATTATATCAGATGAATAGACTGGATTCATCAGAGGATGTCAGTTGTTCCACAGTGTTTGTTCCCTCTTAAACATTATTTATTCCAAACTTTCCACTATCACCCCAGAAGTAGTTATCACAGCATTTGATAGTGTGGAATATGAGTATCTGTTTGAGGTACTGAAAAAGTTTGGGCTGGGTGAGGTGTTTATTTCATGGATTCACCATCTTTATACTTCTCCACAAGCTAGTATCCACACCAATGGTATACAGTCAAATTTTTTCTCCCTGTCACGTGGTAACCATCAAGGTTGCCCGCTCTCCACTCTTTTATTTGCAATTGCAATTGAGTCTTTATCAATTTATCTTAGATCTTCTCCCATATATACTGGAATAACAAGGTCGAAAATTGAACTTAAATTTTCACTTTATGCTGATGATTTATTAATATATGTCTCCGGCCCAATGAAATCGATTCTTCAAGCCTTTCTAAAAAGATATGAGTCATTCTCAGGCTATAAAGTGAATGTCTCAAAGAGCGAATGCTACCCGGTTAATGAGTTAGCTCTACGACTTAAACAATCCGATATTCATTTTAAAATTAGCCCAACTGGTTTTAAATACTTGGGGATAAAGGTAACCAGAGCAATATCTGCTCTCTTTTCTGCCAATTTTTCCCCTTTGCTGTCTAATCTTAAGGAGGACCTTCAAAGATGGGAAAGTTTACCCCTATCACTAATTGGAAGAATTAATACGATTAAAATGAACATCCTTCCAAAGTTTTTATTCTTATTCCAATGTCTCCCTGCTTTCTTGAATAAAAAATTCTTTAACACTATCAACCAAATAATTTCAGGCTTTTTATGGCATGGTAAAATAACCAGGATTAGTAAAGATGTACTCCAGAGATGTAAATTTAATGGTGGTTTATACCGAATTTTCAATTGTATTATTGGGCTGCGCATGTCCACAAGGTCTTTTATTGGTACACATCAGCAGATTTGCTTTGGTGCAAGTTAGAATCGCAGTCATGTACTACATCTTCCCTGCAAGCTCTGCTTACTTCTCCTATTCCTACCAACCTCTCTCGATTTACGCAGAACCCAGTGGTCCAATCTACTCTGAGGATTTGGTATCAGTTCAGAAGTCACTTTAAATTCACCTCTCCTTCGATTTTAACTCCTGTATTGAGGAATCATTTATTCAAACCTTCACTCTTAGACTCATCCTTCTCTACCTGGCATGATAAAGGGCTGAAATCTTTTAAAGATTTGTACAAAAATAATGTTTTCTATAGTTTTACTGAGTTATTGGCTGGATTTCACCTCCCATCCTCCCACCTTTTCTGGTATTTTCAAATTCGTAACCGTGTAAAATTATTATTCCCAACATTTCCACAAATACCCTCACCACTCAAATGTGGTGAGGGTATTTGTATTTATTCACCCTGTAATTTAGCCCATATGTTTTTTTCTGCCCTTGTTTGAATAACTTTTGGAAAAGTTATTTTGATCTAATGTCAATAATACTCTCAATATCTGTAAATATTTCTTCCCATATTGCTATCTTTGGTGTCCCAGAAAACTAAACTCAGTTCAGTCACAGACAATTAGAGGTTTTAGCTTTTACTTCCTTGATAGCAAGACGCCACCTTCTTCTACAATAGAAATCTACTATATCTCCCTCCAGTGTTCAGTGGCTTGGAGAAGTGATGTCCTTTTTGAAATTGGAAAGAATCAGATACTCTGTCAGAGGTAATATGAGTATTTTTCACAAGAAATTGGACTCTTTAATAGCCTATTTTAATTCTTTAAATACCTGTTAATCCCATAAAGCCCCCACTCACTCATTCACTTATTCACTTCTTGCTTTCTTTCACTCTTTTTTTTTTTGCTTCCCTCTACTGCTCTTTCTCCTAATTTTCCTTTTATTTTCCATATTTTTTTTTCAAAAAAAAAAATATATTTTTCGGTGGTGCAGTTGGATAGTGCGCTTGGTCAGTGAGGTTGCAGGTTCAAGCCCAGCTCCAGGCGACACATGGCGATGTGTCCTTGGGCAAGACACTTAACCCCAAGTTGCTCCCACTGCTGCGTCAGTGGCGTGTAAATGGGCATGAAAGGGCGTGAAAGTGTTAGCTGATACTGATGGATAACTAACATAGAAACTCTGAACCATCAGTGAGTGAATGTGAGAGCGAATGGTTGTGAATGGGTAAGTGTGACCTGCGGTGTAAAGCAGCTTTGAGTAGTCAAAGACTAGAAAAGTGTTATTTAAGCTCAAGTCCATTTATAATTTTTACTTTGTGTGTGTGTGTGTTTATTGAAAAAAGTAAATAAAAAATAAAAAAAAAGTTTAAAAAAAAAAACTTTAATGGGAGTACAATTCGGTGCTGTAAGAAACTGTATAGACTTGATTTTTATACTGTGGATAAGATGTAAATTGACAGGTTGACAGAGATTTATTCTTACACATGTATATGGAAATGTCAAACTGTCAGTTGTCAGTGTAACTATTTCAACAAGGTCTATGCAAAACTGCCATATAAACATTATATATTAATATTAATGGCAAAAAAAAAAGCAACAAGTGTACTCCTGAATGCCTCATTAGTTAGTGTTTTATCATTACATGCCAGTGCAAAGTATTTCAGAAAATACAGCTAAAGGAACTAAGCTTATCTTGGACAAAGTCACCAATTAACACAGTCACAGGCTGAGCTGATGTCTCATGTCTGTTGGGTTTTCCAGACCCCTGAAACAGGTTTTATCTGTCATCAGCTACAATGAATACATGTTTGTGTCTGTAAAATCTTAATAAAACATTGTTAAATGGAGGAGAATTGTGGACTTGATCAGTCAACTTGTCATCAAAATGCTCTGTCATTTTGTCCTGCAGCTGTGTTGAGTCTGCCATGTCTGCCTCTACACTGATCCGAACTGTTGTGTGTATACTGCATCTGCATCACGTTAGGTCTGTACAGCCTCATTGAGTTAACACAGAGGACGTGTGGTAATTAACTGCAAGTATATCTCCATCATAAATATGGCGGCAGGCTGTATGAGGTATGACAGCGTTACAGCAAAAGAGGCCAGTTAGTCCATATTGAGAGGATGGTGATGGATGAAACCAGGAAGTCAGAGAGAGAGAGAGAGAGAGTAACTGAGCAATAAGGGGGACAGATGCTTGTTGAAGGAGCATCCATGCTTGTTGAAAGTTCTTCTTTTGTTTGACAAACTGTAAAACTACAACTACTCAACCTGCACTCTTCTCCAAGTTCAACCACTTTCCCAAAGTTAACCCATTTGTATAATTTAGACAGTGTGCAGGAATTTGCAGGCAATATCTTTCACTAGAAAAGAGGAAGTATGGTCTTTAATGCACAAATAGTTTGGCGACATTAAAATGAAGTTATTTTATTGACTTTATTTAAAAAGAAATTGCAAAGGGAGTATATTTTATTCACTAGAAATGACTTGAAAATGAAAAGCGAATTTCCTGTCAGTGTCTGAATTGAATAATAAGGTAAGAATGAATGGGCAAAATAAGTGGAATGCAACGATGGTCAGTTCCATACCCTTGTCTAAACATTGCCAACATGTTTGTGCAATCAAGGTCTGAACAAGAAACACTGAGAATCAGGGAGGAAATTTCTAGTCTTGCCAACAAAGACAGAAAAGCCCCAAAATAATCCCCCAAACTATGTTATGACAGATAACTGAAAGGAATTTTATATTTACTGTATGTCATGAGTGATGCTCATTTCTAAAAACTATACCTTAATTCCACTCAATGAGGAACCTTGATGTGTGAGGCAGCTGTCTATCTTTGCCAAATAGAAAGTTATATTTGGAGAAACTGTGACTGGTTTTAATAATTTAGAAAAAACCACAATCTAATGGAAATTCATAAAATGCACTTACCAGGGGCTCTAATGAGAAATAAACATTGGTATCAGAATCGACTATAAGCTACATTGATGTTTTACCTATGGTATTAGTCCTGTATTTTGCAACTGGTGCAACTCAAATTATTAATGCACACAGCGTCCTTAATGGAAGATAGGACCTATGACAACAATGCTGAGAACTCTAAAAGGTCCCTTACCTTTTCTCTGAAGTCATTCGGGTCAGTAGGTCACTTTTAAGAGTAAGATGCACTGGCATAGGTATATCATGATAAGAATTTTTGTTTTTTAAGGGGCTTTTTAACTACAACAAAAAAGCAGGAGGATGTCATGTTTGTCAGTCACATAAATGCAGAACAGTTAAGGAAGACTAAATGAAAGAACAAAGAGGAGAAGCATACACACTCACTAAAGGCCACAGAAAAACAAACAATCAGAATCTGAATAAATGATAAGGCTGGGACATACAAAACATCTTTCAGACATCAACAAGTGAAGGACTGGGTAAGACAATATTCTTTGCACTGATTCATGATGCTGGAAAATGACAATACTCATTGAGAGGAGCATCATATGTTAATTTGACCACAATATAATCTTTTTTAAAAGGGTAGGTCCCCTCTTGGGATTAATACCTTTCTCTGATATATGTTATCTACCCTGTTTTCTTTTTTGTCTTTTGTTATAAGATTTTAGTATTTACAAAAACAAATGAGTTCCAAAAAAGAAATGCTACTACTCTGATGAAAAGAACAAGTGAAAGTTGTTTCTTGTTGCAGTTACAGTGTTATGATGTAAATACTGTCTGCTTATAAAACAGTGTTGTGAGTCATACAGTTAGAAACGGTTCATGCCTTTGGGCTCACAACATAAGGTTATGAACTGATAATTGAGTTCTGAACTCTGTTGCAGTAAGAGCAACAGGTGACCTCTCTGCACCCAATTTCTCCCGCATTTGATGTCTCCGTGATTTTACGCATAAATCGGACTCATACATAAAACGGGGCGCATGTGATAGATTATTCAGCATTGGACTACGCCAAAAATTAACATGACCCTTATGTATTGTCAAATGAAAATGACCCAAGGACAAGATGACATGAATAAGTCCATGCGCGCTCCCTCTCCTCCCTGTTTGGCTGAGGAGGAAAATTGCAAATCCATCTTATAGGACAAGGAACAAGCGCTTATTTTCACTTTGTGGCCTGGCCTCTGTCTGACACTGGAGGACATCACAAACACCATTCGAACCTTCTCATAATGGAGCAGCGGGGTGTTGTGCGCCCAACATTGATTCCTCTTTTTGGAGCCCCGGTGACGGGGGAGGTTATAAAGCAGAGCGTAATTAATGTCATTTATCACCGATTTGATTTTGTCACTGCCTTTACATACGCGAGCCACTGACCAATGGGAGGGCAAGAGCCTTTGTTACCGGGTACAGACACGTGGCTTACACCTGCAGGCTCAACTGCTTGTTTGAGAGAAAGGAAAGGGGAGATGGAGAAGCTACAGTTTTTGCATCTGAGTATGGCACACTCTCTCAAGTGAACTCCAATTCCAGGCGCGATTTGTTACAGTTTCATAGGTCTATAGGATAAAGTGTACTGTTTACACATCCTTTTAATCATTTATATATATTGGCGGATATAATGTTCGCTTTTTGCAATTAATTGTGGGAGGAAAACCAGACCAGCTCTAATCAGCCTCTCTTGTTTGCAATTTTCCACCCCCACAGAGAGCACCAGGTGAAATTAAACTCGTTATTTCTCGTTCTGCCTCGCTGAATTTGGCATCAGTGTTCAATTACAATAGAAGATCTTCCATAATTGGCATAATGAGGCGCAAAAGGCGCACACAATAGCGCGCACAATGTGGTGTTGTGCACCCTATTTCGCAGGAGATGGGCTTTTTGAGTGGGCTGTGTGCGCCATGAAAAACACAGTCGGGGATACAACCAGTCTACAACCCCAGGTTTTATTTAGATTGATCTCAGTGGTGCAATAAGAATTTTGACCCGTCTTATTGTGTTGCTGACTTTCCCCGGGCAGTATTTCAAAGTGTCTATACCCTTTCAGAGGAGTGAATTGCACCCCTCCTGCCACCCTCCCTCCCTCTCACTCCCTCTCTCCCCCCTAGGCTATTGGGTAAAAGCAGAGTATGCAAAAGAAACAATGCAATGCATGAAACGTAATATTAATCTCCCCCGTCCTGAATGCGGACAAAGCGCAGTGGAAGGTGCACGTCTATGGTTATTGAGTGCTCACCCAGTTGCGCAATTTTCCCCTGTGTGCCAAACCGTGTCGGTAAAAGGTCACACGGGGCTTTGAATACAAAAGAAGCTCCCTAGTTTGCTCAATTACAGCCGAAACTATCAAACACAAACCCCACACATCCATTACGCACACACATCGAAGAGGAGATGTGCGCAACATCAACTGAAGAAGCAAACCACAGCAAATGGATATAATATAAATAGATTCTTTATTTATAAAAGTTGTTTTACACAAAATATATCTGTTAAAATCAATTATTTACATTTTAGGCTACGGGAAACAAGTGCATACATTAATTAAGGTCTCCTTACCACCTATTTAAAAAGAACAAATCAACTACAATCTGTCACAGGTAGTAGCCGTAATATTGCTGTCCAGTCACACAACTCATACATGCACACTCACTGCCTCTTTGACAGCTGCTTCTAAAAACACTGTTAGGAAAAGTGGCAGTGACATTGTTTGTTTGACTCAATGTACAAAAATATGTCTTCATAATAAAACAACTCGTTGTATGGTACAATTTTTTTTTGATGAAAGGGGAAACAACAAAAAGTCTGTCGATGCACTATCTTTGTTGTATCTTCCAGCAGAAGTAGCAGTCCTGCTCTGATGAAACTCTTATCATTGTAGTCCTCTCCCGAATCTGCTGCTGTCACCTCTTAATTGCACTTATTCAACCAACGCATCACAGTTCTTTACGTCCACGCCTCTGCGTGACCCTGTTCCATGCAACAAGAGGCTCCCTCTCGCTCACGCACACGCTCTCTCTCTCTCTTTCTCACTATTGCTTTGCTCCTGCAGAAGCAGCCCGGATGAGTGAGGGAGGCGACAGATCACCTCGAAGCACGAAGGGCTGCACATATCTGACGTCTTCAGCAAATCTCTGTCAGTATTTTGGGGGGACGCAGCCGCTTTTACGCACAGGCGCTGTGGTTCCCATGCTGTGCGCCTCAGTACCTGTCGAACCAGGTTGTAAAGTCTAACAGCTCCTGCTCCTCGGAGCTCAAAGGCTCGTAACCTCCTTCATCTGACGAGTAGGTGGAGTGAGGCGACTCGGGGTCCGCCGAGTAGCTGTTGGAAAGTGTCGGGGATGGTAACCCGCACTGGAAAGCTGCCGATACTGCGTCATGCTCGTCTAAAAGTTGTTGTAAAGCCCTGATGTACTCCACCGCAGAGCGCAGGGTCTCCACTTTGCTCATCTTCTTGTTGGCGGCGCCGTTTGGCACATGCTGACGCAGCGTCTGGAAGCCCATGTTGACTTGCTTGACCCGGTTCCGCTCTCTTTCGTTCCGCCGGGCCACGGCCACGGGCTGCTGCTGGGGGATGGAGTAGCCGAGGCCGTTAAAGCTCAGCCGCCGCTTGCAGCGCAGGAGCTCTGGTGAGCTGGAGCGCTGTCTCTTCAGCACCTTGGTTTTGCTCTGGAAGCCAGCTGCCGAGGTGGGGTTGGGGTGCACGGAGGGGACGACGCTGTCCTGGGCAGGTGCGTGCAGGCTGATGCTGGCGCGTCTTTCAGTAAGTCCAAAGGTGAATGCTGTCTGCGTGGTAGTGATGGTTGTAGTTTCCATCTCGCTGACAGATGTTGAGGAGTGATGGGAGGATGAGTGCAGCCCCTTTCACCGGGAGAGGAATAAGAGGAGGGAGAGCAGGAGGTGTTTGGCAGTGCACAGCTCTCGTGTCCTTCGCGTGGGGACCGTGTGGCTAACTCTAGTCCAAGTCTCTCTTGACTGCTTACTCCACGAGCCGATCTGACCCAAACTTTGGCAGCACTCCTCTTTTTCAACACGCGCCCCAACACACACCCCACCCACCCCTTTTTTGGGAGACGCACGCTTCGTCGCGAGGCCCCGCCCCCGCTGTGTGATTCTTCTGCACGCCGACTCCCCCGGGCCAGGCGCGTGGCTCCGGGAGCTCAATAAACAATCCCGAGCTTTCACTGCGCCGGGAGCACGCGCTGGGCTCATTTACATTCCAATGTCTCTAACTTGAAGGCCCATTGGTCGATTCAAACGGCCTGCAACCGTGCGCAAAGAAAGAAAGGAGAGAAAAAGACAGCGAAAGAAAAAGAAAAAGAGAAGAGAGAATAAAAAAAAGTGAATGGTTTGCTTCTTTGAAATGCCTTTTGAATTTGACAATGTACCCCTGGCAAGTCTTCAAACTATCAGTCTTCACCCCCCTCGGCAATCTTTCTCCTCCAGCTCTTTACAATCACAAATACCAAGGACGCTCTCTGCTGTATCCAGGCTACAGCTTTACACAGCCAAATCAACCCAGAGCGTGTCTCTCGGCACAGTAATTGGCAATTATAAAGCTCGCGCCAATTAATTTAAAAGTAGGCATCTTGTTTATGACACGCAGGCGTAGAGCGCACCTCTCGATAACAAATGGTCTGTAGGTCCCCTCTAACTATTCAACAAGTTATGACAATCAAGTGATACTGCTGACTGCCATGTGGCGACTTTGAAGCTAGATTCTGAATAATTTTACGCACAAGTATTTGCGGGTCTTACATTTTAAACACTATGGACCAAGTTGGAGATAGCCGCGTTTCAGCACCACGTCCTAGTGGACAGTAAATCACAACAGCATCTGCTCCTCTAGACCACCGTTTTCTCCGTGTGTTGGGTTTCAGAACACAAAGTTGCATTCAGTTCCGCCAGATTGTATCTAAGATATCTATCCCAACTGTGAAAGTCTACTTACCACCAACTTAAAGCACAGAAGCTGAGAATCTGTGAGACGTTCACTGTCTCTATTAAAATGGGACACTTGCGACCTCTGGTGGCTTCAAGTGGTAAGAGGTAATTTCCCCCCCACCCACACACACACACATACACACACACACTCCTCTATGTGTGTGTGTTTTTATGCAGAGGGGATTCCCTGTCAGTTAAAGCTTTAACGAGGTACTGTTAAGCAAGATCGCTCTGAACTTCGTCCTGCATGAACGGCAGAACAAATGTCTCCACACCTTTCAATTACAAGAAAGAAAAAAAAAATCTTAGCTCACAGGACAGAAGATTAAAAAATAACTGACAAAAGATTGATGTCTCAAGAAATTATCAATTCTGCCATGCGTTTTCAGCTGTCAAGGGAAAAGTTTTATTTTTCCTTTGGGTAAAGGTTTTTTTTTTTCCATTTGATATTCTTTGTGAACCTGTTGTTGAAAGTCTATCTATCATACACTGTATGTGATATTTGTAAACATTACAGTATTTTACCATGTCTACAGTTATTTATTGTAATAAGTCTGTATGGCTAGAAGCTGTCAATTGCAATGTAGATGATTGTCTGACCTCATATATATATATATATATATATATATATATATATATATATATATATATATATATATATATATATATATATATATATATATATATATATATATATATATATGCATATACATAGAGAGAGAGAAAGAGAGAGAGAGAGAGAGAGAGATTATTGATTAAATTAAAGGAATTTGGGAAAGAAATGTATATGTAA
This sequence comes from Cetoscarus ocellatus, assembly GCA_037902135.1. Lineage (NCBI taxonomy): Eukaryota > Metazoa > Chordata > Actinopteri > Labriformes > Labridae > Cetoscarus > Cetoscarus ocellatus. The sequence goes on from JBAMNC010000262.1 coordinate 2,670,391, forward strand.
TAGTAATTTCTTGAAAATAAATTCCGTTTTTTTTTTCTAAGTAGGACATTCTTTGAAATGGTCATGAAACTATTTAAAATTACACCTGTACAGATGTAAGTGAATATACAGTTAAGTATACTGTCATTTAAAAGGCAGCAACAATCTAGTATTGTTATTGAAAATGCCATAATTATGCTGTAAATCAAAACACAATAATGATACCATAATAAAAAAAAAAATACAGTAAGCAGACTGTTATTGAAAATACAATAATCACACTGTAATTCAAAATACAGTGTCCTGGTCAAGACAGTTATGCTATAATCTGAAATACAGTAATACTATTGTTAAAATGTTTACAGTAATTTACTGGCAACCTACTGCCAGTTAGTTACTGGTATTTACAGCATCATGTATTTGATCCATTTGCTAATTGCACCAGTTTTGTTTTAGTTTCATCTTTTCCATACCAAGTATCACAATACAAAACTTTGTATTAGTATTGTACTTATAATTTTGGTGTTGTAACAACTCAAGATAATGGAAAAGGTTGATTAATTAGGTGCTTCATTTTGTCATTTTTACTCTGCATTTAGATGCTGTGACTAATATAACAAAATCCAATACCCCGCAGAACTGATTCAACGAAGAGTAAAAGTAACTTAAAAAAATATAAAAAGTGCAAGTACACAAAAAGCTTCTCAATTACAGTAACTTGAATAAATGTTACTTTCCTCTCTCACGTAACAATATACGATGTGATACCTCATACCTTATGTACTCTAATTCTCCGTACTACACCACATCAGCTGTTACATACAGCTCATTCTAAGACCTCAAAGTACATTTTGGATAAATTTTGACCTAGACTAGAAGTGTTGCCATAGTAAGAGTCAATACCAAATGATTAACAGTGTTTCTATGTATCTGAAATGTACCAACAATTTGTCTGACAAAATACAACAAACTCTTATTTGATGTTTCTGCGAGCCAGAAGAGTGTGTTTGACACCATTATAAGAAACGCTGAAGGGAATTTTCTTGAATAAATAAAGTTATGACAGATCAGTGATTACCTAAAAGTTATTGTGGTGAGTTTTAATGATTTGTACATGTCAGCTTAAAGATAGAGATCTCTCTTATACCGCTTTCACACTAAAATTAGCGGTTAACCCGCTAACAATCAGCAAGTGACTCCTTTCCCACTGCCAGCAGACCCGGGTCTAATCGGCAGCAGACGAGCTGCGTGGTGAAAGGGGTATTACTCCCTTTGTGTTCACCATATGATCAACTATCACAGTTTTAATAGGTTTGAATTTGTTCGTTTTTGGCTTGAATGGGCTAAATGCAATTATTTGTATGACATAAAGGCCTATATGGCAGATTGAGTTCAAGTTCAGTTTGTTAAAAAACATTTCTGCCTCTCTCAATCAGAGTAGCTCTTTGTACTGAATTTAAGGACAGTCCCTTAAAGTCCTCTGAAGATATTGCGTAATAGAAATATAATTCCTTTAGTTCAGGTTATTCAGAACGTATAAAAATTAAGATACACAAAGAACTTAACGTTTATGCTGACAGTTTTATTTTGTATTAAAACTCATGAAGTCTGATTGTCAACAAGTTTAAAGTTTCTCACATGGGTGTTGAGAATACTTCAATCAAACAAAATATTTGCTCAAAATACTCTTGTGATGTTCATGTGATATCAATATTTCTCCTGCATGATTGAATTTTAATTTGACTGTGCAGAATCAGTGAATTGCACCAGCCAAAGTTTTATATTTAGTCTCTGCCCTCATCGCGGTTAATCTGGTAATTCCCCTCTAATTTGTCGGATTTCCCCTTCTTCACTCTGTCTATCTGAGCTTCCACCTATAAACAGCAGAGGGTGCTGGTTGAAAATGCTAGAAAGGCCTCTTTGATAAAACCAATGTATTTGGCAAATATTACTCTGAAGTAAACCATGCAGTATGTTGTTTTTAGATTAAGTATGGAAGTCTATAGACTCTGAAGCACATAATTCATAGAGGAATTTAATGACTGTTAAAGGGATTATGGTCTTATTTTCAGTTGTTTGAGCTCACAGAGGTGTTGGTGTTGGAGTCAGGAAAAGATAAAACCCCCTGACATAAAAAATCTTATCAGATATTGCCATGCAGTCCAAGGCTTTCGGCAAGAAAAGTCCGGCATGAGAAGTTTGTGGCAGTCAGATAAGGAGAACTTTGACTACTGAAACCACAACCTAAAAGACCTTGTTTTCTACTATAATGCAGGATTTAATTAATGAAGTACAGCTGACATTAAGGCAGCATTGAGTCTGATTACACTCATATTAAATCAAGTAAGAGAGTTGCATATGTGTTCATCAGGGTGGGAACTTTCCATCCCAGGTGCCTTCCTCCTCATTTAGTGTGGCCCACAAAGAAAGAAGAAGAAAACAATAATATGTGATTTCTATAAAATACATGTTAATTGTCAGAAATTAGAGATATATTTGTTTGTAAGTGTTTCTGTGATACCTTAATGAAGCATTACTAAATGCATTTAAATACACAAACATGTTAATGAGCATTCCTTTATAAGAAGTAAATACTTTGCATTAAAAAAAAAGAAGCTTACAATACTTTTATTTTGTTTTCATCATGTCATTAACAGGAACACAAAATGCCTTAATTTTGGTTCATATATAATGTTTTTTACAACAGGTAGAGTATGTCCACAAATATTAATGTTAAAAAAAACCTTCTAAATGGTAAATGGACATGGGCTTATGTAGCGCTTTACTACTCTTTGACAACTCAAAGCAGCTTCACACCACAGGTCACATCTACCCATTCACTCTCACATTCACTCACTGATGGTTGGAGTTTCTATGTCAGTTGTTCATCAGTATCAAGTAACACATTCACACCCTCTCATGCCCATTTGCACACCACTGACGCAGCAGCTGGAGCAGCTTGGGGTTAAGTGTCTTGCCCAAGGACACATTGCCATGTGGAGGCCAGAGCTTGGCGTGAACCTGCTACCTTCGGCTGACGAACCAAGCACAGATCAGACTGCACCACCAACGCGTTTTCAGATTTCATATACCGAGTAACTCTGACCCAGCTGTCCTCTCATTCCATCTGAGGAACAGCAGCTACTGGTACCAAATAAAAGGGGAGAAGAACTAATGGTGTGGACTTTGGAGTGCTCAATCACTCAGAGAAGACATGTATGGCACACTAAGGGGCATATAAAACTTAAAAAAAAAAAAGAATATAGGCTCTTAAAGTATTTCACTGTGTTAAGTTGAAAGTAACAACTGAGGGAATCATACATTCATATACAAATTTGTTCCTGTAGTTGAATTATTAAAAATGTAATTGTAAGTGTAAGAGAGTCCAACACATCCTAACGTTTTGCCTCCTAGCAGTGACCATCAAATCAGTGCAACCTCTTGGTACATCAAGCTGTTTATTCCTAATGTACTTAATACAGGAATATTTAATATCCAATAAACATGTCAAAACACAAGAGTTTCAAATAGATAAAGTGACAGCCAAACCTTCACTTAAAATGCATACTCACACCTGTTTACACACACAAGCACTTTATTCAGAACCTGAAAAAGTTTTGTTAAGAAGCGAGGGTGTGGCTGTTTATGAGAGAAGGTATTGCTTTCTGGAAACTCAGTGAAACTCTAGTGTCGCAACACCCACGACTGTCTTTTTAATTCAGAGTCTCAAGCTGTCAGAGCTCTGTATACTGCACTTGTGTTTGTGTGTGTGCATGTCTTTCTGCAAGTGAGTGTAACAGAAGTAGAGATATAAAGTTCAGGAAGAAGAAAATGAAAAAGGGGAATCCAGAATCTTGCGAGAATATCTGATCAGATTCCCTTTTAAGACATATACAAGTTAAACTTTATCACTGTTTGTCCACCCAAAGACTCGAGCTTTTGCTGGCAAGCTCATATTTTTTCTTACATGTGTTTCCATCGCAGACCACTCAAGGATCGTAGGATGAGTTTACATGTAGTTAAGAAAAGACTAATCAGTATGTTCTAAGTCTTAAGCAGTGAACCAATCAGATTCTACAAGGGCCTTATTTTTCTAATCATTAAGCTGCTGTCACATTTTTAAATCTGGTCTCTCCTCTCTCACACTCACTCTACTGTTTTGATGTGATCGCTGCTGTCCTTCTCTGCCCTTGTTGCCTCCAATTAATTTCATCCATGTCCAGCTCTTTAGGAAATCCTTCATCACCACAACCTGTCTCGACTTTATGAGAGAGGTATCCTATCCTGCTGTTGACCTCACTACCTCTTCACTGCTGCAGTATGCAATTTATTTTTTGTGTCTCTGGCCCAAAAAAAATAGGATTATCTGTCAACATCTTGTTATTGAAGCCACGAGAGATCAGTACATACCTCTGCCCCCTCCTCCAAAGACAGTGCTCTTTTTGGATCCTCTACTAAGGTAAATGTGCTTGTCATATCTAAATGAGCTTTAGTTGTTGTTTAGATTGCACAGTTAATGTTATTAATGTAATGTAATTTTATAAAGGGGCATGTGGTTTGTGTCTTTTTTTGTGGCTGCAAATACAGTACATTGGCATACTGCTAATGAAACAGCCATGGAGGGGAGGGGGAAGTAAAATTGCTTCCACTGCAGTCTCAACCAAGTTATATACCCCAGCTTTAAGTACTTGAAAACATAACACTGGATATACTAATCACCAATAACACTGCACATTTATCATTTATCCAGACTTGTAAAATAAATAACTGTTCACCCTTATTTAAGTCTCTCCTTTATAAAATATCTTTACTTGAGAGAGAGACCAGTAGATGGAGTCAGGATATATATATATATATATATAGAGAGAGAGAGAGAGAGAGAGAGAGAGACAGGGACTTGCTGGGAAGAAGCCAGGCCACATTCAACCTGTGCCAACCGCTTTGAGAACAACAGCTTTCATGTATTTCATGAAGGTGCACTGACATAACCACAAGGTATTCAGTGTCCCTTCAAGATCAGTTTTCTCAAAGTTAGCCGTACAAACCTAGATGATGAAAAAAATGAATTAAATCTTTTGTTTACATATGCTTCAGTATGAGCAGACTGAACTAGGTCTTCTGCACATGCTAAACCATATAAATGACAGGTTTTGACCAAAAAACACATAAATACAAAATATAGTGGAAGTCATGTTGTTTTGCATCAGTTATCACAACAAAACAATGCAGGGATTTCCAATGAATGTCATTTTGCACTGCTAGCAAAGCAAATGGGTGAAAGGGCCTCTAGGTAACCAAAGAGCTAACAACAACACTGGAGTCATTATTCTGGCTTGTTTCTGAAAATGTTTGAGAGAACCTCAAAAAAATGTAAGATTTGTTTCGGAAATAGCATATCAGACAGTATGTTTAGTGTTTATATGTTGGTATGTACAAGGGCTAGGAATTACAGGGTAGCTAACAACAGAATAAGCCATAAATGTTTAGCAGTACTGATATCTACTAATATATAAGCCACTTCATAGAACAAACTATCCCCAAACACATCAGAAGTGAAGCAAAAATATCCTTTCTATCGAAAAGTGCTATCAGTACTGTCTTTTGTTTTTCATTTAATAGAGAAATGTGATCTGACAAAATTGCTACTGAAGCTGTTAGCATCTGTGCCAATCTCTCTCTACCAGCAGTCATTTCCTGCTGTCATCCCTCTTGTACCCCAACCTCTTTCTGCTATAAAGGACTTTGGTTTGGCAGTGCCACATTAGGCCGCTCACAGTTATTGTAGACTGGAGCTTGGCAAGATGGATCTGCATGATGATAGATATTGAATCATGAGGATCCAACTGCTGTGCAAGTTTAGTGTACTGGGACACTAAGCTGCCAAATTTAGCTTTAACTGTTGCATAACTTAACAAGGCATGTAAACATATAAACCGAGTGGAAATTATATACAAAAGTGGAACTGCTCCATTTTCTAGCTACAGATATTTTAATTGATCATTTGGTTTTGCTGACAAGCTGATGTTCCAAATTTATGTGTGAAAAAGGATATGCACCTCCCATGTGGCATTTCAATAACCACGCAACATCCCTCCTCTGTGATGTTTTTTTTTCTGTAGGACAGCATCTAAGGGCTGAGCTAGTGATTCCATTGAACAGGAAAAAGGAAGTTTCCCATCAGAGCCTGTATCACTTCCTTTTTCCTCACACATGTAAACTAGGGTAAAAGGTATGCTGTAGATAATGTATGGGCTTCATGGTGAGTAAGATTGTAATCTGTGGTGAGAAACTGGTTAAGTAGCAGACAGAAATTCTCCAGTTAAGTGTGGTATCACTGGTGACCTTCAGCGTGCACACAAATGCAGCACATAGAAGTTGACCTATGTACTGTTATTATCATAGGTAAAAGGTTGGAGAAAAATAGCACATCACAGTTGTGTTTTCCTGTGCAGAGAAGTTAGAAGACATTGGTGGTTGAAAGAGGATATGAACCTTTTAAATACAGAGGTATTTTATTTTTAACTTACTGAAGACTACCATGTCACATAGATGAGGGTATCCCCACTACACTTCCCCCCTCTGTCTCATGCAGACACATGACAAAACCAGACACCTGCAGGATCCTGACTCTGAAATCCCCACCAAACACCTAAATACAATGAGCATTTGCTACAACATACTGTACCTGAATCTGAATGTTAATATATTTGAATTCAATGAAACTAGGTGGTTTTACAGGGGGCTATTTTTGTGAGCAGTACCTCTGAGCAGGTGGAACCATTTGGCCTAAAAAAAAAAAAAACCTTATATACTGTTTCTAATTTGAAAAAAAAGTTATATCCCCTTTGTTTGTTTTTTTAATATCTGATGGTTTTTATGCTTTACATTTGAAAAAAGAACTCTATATGATAATGCTCCTCAGCTTTTTATTGCCTATCATACTTGTATCCTTTAATAATCAGCTGTTTTTCAAGGAGGCATTCACACATCAATGTAAAGTAGCTGACGTTGACCATTGTTGAGTAATTATCAAATTTCAGCAAAAGTATGTCCCCAGGGTCAATTTTGATGTGTTCAATGCAGGTTAACATAGCCAAGGCTGAGAAAAACATTACACTGCTGGTGGAGTCTGCTGTTTCTCTGACTAACTGTAATTGTAGGGCATGGGTAGTGCGCTCAACTAAGGGAAACTTTGGCCTAATATAGCTTGATAGCTGCGTAAGCTGGTCTCAGTATTATGAAAACATGGCCAGAGGACAAAAGATGGCTGTCCCCAAAGGCCTGCCTCAACTCATACAACAGGATTCCAATCCTGAAGATGCACCTGGACCCAACAAAGCAGATACACCTTGAACTACAGGCTGCAGGCCCCAACATTGGCCAGTATAGATGAACGCAGCTGTAACTGAGGGTAGGGAAGGGAAGTGGAGGTCAAAATTTGCTGGTGTTTACAGGTGTGCTAGATTAAACATCAGAAATAAGTATGCATAAAATTTGTCAACATACCTGACGAACATCAGCATTGTCCGACTGATGTCCACTTCTGCGTGGCCTGACTAAGCTTCCCTATGTGTTGGCAAAAGTTAGCCAAAACATCAGTGTGTTAAAGCGCCGTAAGAAATATTTTTAAAAATGAGAGAATTGGTAACTCTACACTCTGGTAAAGGAACATTGTCTTAATTACAGCAATGCTTTTTCAAGACATCTGACAACACAAAGCAAAAGCACTGCATTTCACACTTACCATTCACACAGCAATCACACACTGAGAGTGAAGGCTATGCCTTGTAAAGCATCCATCTGTCTTAACTCATCATATCCTTAAGTCCTACACATTTCAAAAGGCCCCCCCAAGGAAAATCACAGGTTAAGGTGGTGTTGATTGGAGATAGGGGCAGTCATGCTTAGCTTGACTAATTACAGTGGGCTTTGGTTGGTAAAGTACACAGCACACGAATAAATGTGTCATGCTTTAACGTTCACAAGGTTCAAGGTTCTTTTTAGTAGGCCTACCTCCAAGGTAAGTTTGTTTTGCCAATAGGATATCAGCGCTATATACATACATACATATATCAAAATGAGAATTTCTAAGTGTTGTATTTTCTGCAGATAATTGTGGGGGGGGGCAGAGACAAAGGACTGAAAATAAGAACTTCTGATAGCGACAAACCTATGGACACCCAGACCATAAATCCATCCCCACCATATTTGTCTCTGTTGAGTGTAAATCCATTAAAGGTAAGCCTCTTGAGATGTGGCATCTGATTTTCAAGAGGGACCTCATGTCTATATGGTGCTAAAGATAGTTACTATGGATGTATAATCAACCATGGACAGGGAGATCATGCTAATGTCTACATTAACAATTTTAATGATTGTAAACTGGAATGGAGCTAATGAAATGGCCAAATATTTTTTATATCTGTAATGGTAGTTATTGAGGCTTCATAACTCCACAGCAGCAGGCAGTCTACACCAAGGATCCCAGGCCACCTACAAGACAAGACGAGTACAGGAGCAAACAAAAAGGGACAAAGGCATATATGGAGAGAGAGCGTTGGAGAGACAGAGAGATAGAGCTCAGTGTGTCAGATCCCCCCTGACAGTCTAAGCCTATTGCATCTTAACTATGTGTCTTAACTATGTACTATGAGCTGGTCCCTAACTGAAAGCTTTATCAACCTTTCACACTGGCCAAAAAACCTGTTTAAACCCAGTAACAATCGGCTCCTGTCTGCAGAGGGAAAGGGTCTAAACGGCATTTTGACTCGGGTCAACTGAGCCTGCAAGCGACACGGGTTTTTATCGGCTCGCCTCCGATTGGCTCCAGTGGGAACATCACACCCGGGTCAACCCGCTAATTTACAGGATGACGTCGGCATAACGTGCCCACGGCATTACATCACGCCCATCCCCTCCGTCTGTAACTTACGTGACTCTTTGCCATCTCAGCAACAAATTCCATCCACCTTTGTATCATCAGCGCTCGAATGTTGTTCAGTCTGCGCCGTGTTTGTACATTTTAAAAGAGGGACCAATGTAAAAAGTACAGAAAACAGTTGACCACCGTGTCCGGCTTCCATGCTCCTTTCCATTGTTTACATGGTCTTGTTTCGGCGCTCTGATGATGTCATCAACGTGATGACATCAGCTTGATGCACCACAGGGAAAAAAAACAGCCACACAGCTCGTCTGCTGGTGATGAGACCCAGTTTATCTGGCAGTGGGAAAGGAGTCACTTGCCGGTTGTTAGCGGATTAACCCGTGGTTGAAAAAACCCGCGTCTATGCGCTAATTTTAGTGTGAAAGCGGTATAAGTCTATCCTTAAAGGTAGAGAGGGTGTCTGCGTAATGTTCCAGAGGGGTTGTATAGCACTACAAGCTCTTTAAGACAAATTGGTGCCTGTCCACTGAGAGCTTTAAAGGTGAGAAGAAGAATCTTGATTCTATTATATATTTAATGGGAAGCCAATGCAGAGAAGCTAATACATGTCAATTGTTTACAGTAACATAGATGAAAATTATTCATTCATTCATTTTCTATACCGACTATCCCTTTAGGGGTTACGGGGGGGGGGGGGGCTGGAGCCTATCCCAGCTGTCATTGGGCGAGAGGCGGGGTACACCCTGAACCGGTCGCCAGTCGATTGCAGGGCAACATATAGAGACAGACAACCATTCACTCTCACACCCATACCTAAGGACAATTTAGAGTTAACCTAGAATTAGAATTAGAATTAACCTAATGAGCATGTTCTTGGTCTGTGGGAGGAAGCCGGAGTGCCCGGAGAGAACCAACGCATGCATGGGAAGAACATGCAAACTTCACACAGAAAGGCCCTGCCCGACCTGGGAGTTGAACCATCGACCTTCTTGCTGTGAGGCACGTGCACTACCTGCTGCGCCACCGTGCCGCCCCTAGATGAAAATTAGATTTACAAAATAATGTTAAATTACAGTACAGTGCTGTAAAATTGCACTAACATATAGTTAATTCAAAGTAATATAAAGCATTTTACAGTATAATAATATAATACATCACAGCATTGTATTGTAGAATCAATAATGTGAATTCCCAATTTACTGATTTTACAACACTTTACTGTAATTTTAAAGTTATCTTAGAAGACTGTAACATTTGAGTGAAATTACACTACGATTCAGTCTAAGGGCTATTTAACATCCTACATATAAAGACAACAACTCAGGAGCCAGGAAGTTTATGTGACTTTATAGTTTGCATAACTCAATCTGTAATATATTTACTCGTCCTGCAACAGCCTCATTACAATCATCGACAGAGGAGATTCAGTTCACGAACTGTGAAACTTAGTGACTTTTAATATTGTAACTTCAAGCAAAAATGGTGAGAGGAAAGCTCAAGCCTCAAGGAGGGGGAAAAATCACTTGTGCTGATCGGTGACAACAGGACATGAGAGCATGATCACTTTAAAGCTCCCACCATTAAGGCTTTTGTTCTTTTTCCTCTCAGACCCACTGGTTGAAAACCTCGAACGTAAGGAGCACACGTGTCTTTCAATCCCGGTAAACTTGTTCCTGTGAAAAACCCCTACCAGACAATCATCAAAAAATAAATATGTGTCTCAGAAAGTGGGTGATGAAATGCAGAGGACGCGATGATGCAAGAAGATTAGCCTAAAACACCAGACTCGCCAACCCTACTTTCTCTTTCTCTCGTGTACTAGAGCAGGAAAAACCCAAACAGAAAACCCTCCCCCTCCGTGTACGACCAGCAGGGCGTGTATTAATGCATTAACTCGGGGCAGCTCGGGTTTTAATATTGTGTGAGATGGACAAGGCTGTACGCGAACCGAATCCACCCACGACTGCGTCGGAAATGCCTGAAGTGGTCCGGGACCTCCCAGGGGGGCGGAGACACGACGCGTTGGCATGACGTCACATTTTATAAAGCAGCCAAACAGTCGTGGGGAGGTAGTTTGCAGCTGCTCTGAAGAAAAATGCAAAGGTAAGCCGACACAGCAAGGCTTCTTCCTCATTCAGGGTTTGGTAATGACTGTTGTTGTTATGCTTGCTTTGGGCGGATTAGTCATCTGAAAGAGCTCCGTGGAAAATGCTTTGTTTTTACTTTTACTTAAGTCCATTATCTTAGTTCAGGAGGAGGTAATGTTGTCAACCAACTTTGTTTTTTTTGGCAAGAAAAAAATGAGACCTGTGATTTTGAATGTTGCCTCCCAGCTGAAAATACCAGCGTGCATCTGGCTAATATGAAGTAAAATAAAGTGTTCAGTGGGTCACCTTACCCCATGCGATATAATGTGAGGGTACCAGCATTGAGTAGTAACTAATAATTTGTGAAATATTATTTATGCCTTATAATATGACTTAAACAAGAGAACCAGTGTTTGGCAGCAATTAGTTACTTGTAAGGTATTACTTTGATAATACTTAGAAATTAGCAAGGGATTAATACTTGTTGAACAATTATTAATCAAAGAAATGTCGGTGCTCTGCTGTGTTTTGTCATCACTGATTAGTTGCTCATGCCTGGACTGTTTGCACGACAACACTAAAACAATAGGCCTACAGCAGGGGTGTCCAAACTATGGCCCGGGGACCAGTTGTGGTCCACAGACCACTTTCAGTTGGCCCACAGCAAGTTCTAAAAAATAATTGAGATACATCCCTCCTTAGAACTTTAAGCCTTTGCTTGACTTTTGAATAAAGACAAACTTAGTAAAGCCTTTAAAAGTAGCACGAATTGTCCAGATTTCCTTCACTGTCTTTTGTGCAGAGCTGGTTCAGTAGCAAACACTCCTCAAGTTTGGCAGTCTAGTGCAGCTTGCTCTTGCCTTAAGTCTGAATTTGGAGATGAGTGTTCTGCATCTCTTCTTTCTGTTGCTGAGAGGGTCATGCTCATCTCAACCAGGGGTTGATCCAGTAGTTGTTAGGGCCAACCACTGAAATGTGATTGGCCACCCCAAAATACTACTTTTCCATATTAAAATATCTACCAGCATAGTTTGAGAAACATTTTTTAACATAATAATAGCAATGGTTCTGTAATTATGTGGGTCTCCATGCCACATCTGAGAGAGAAAATACTTGGTCGTGTTCAGGAGAAATGTTTTCTGCCTCATATTGTTTTGCCTGACCATGCTGAGTATTGAAGGGGTGGAAAGAGGACTAGAAGATTGTACTTGAAGTAAGAGTATATATATTTTCTTTCAATTTTTACTTATGTAGAAGTTTAATTACTTCTCTTTAAATCTATCCCCCCAAAAAAATAAATAAATAAATAAAAAGTAACTGATGTTAAAGCTTACTCCAAGTACTGCATTATGATCTTTGACAGGCTTGCTGAGTTTTTGAGGGTAAAAGTTAAAAAAAAATTGTCTGTCCTTCATCCAACCATCCATCAATGCATCCATCCATCCATTATCTATACCACTTATCCCTTTCGAGGTTGCAAGGGGTTGTGGGTCTGGAGCCTGTCCCAGCTGACATTGGACAAAAGGCAGGGTACACCCTGAACTGGTCACCAGCCAGTCACAGGACCAATCAACATGGAAGGTTTTGGTCTGTAGGAGGAAGTCGGAGTATCCAGAGGAGAGAGCCCATGCATGCACTGGAAGAACATGCAAACACCACACAGAAAAGCCCTGCCCAACCAGGGGATCAAACCGGCAACCTTCTTGCTGTGAGGCATGTGCACTATCTGCTGCGCCACTGTGCCGCCCTCTGTCCTTCATGTGTGGCAAATAATAAATAAATAGGAAGACCACATTAATCTCCTATCAGGTTGTTTAAGATCCTCTTTACTGCTACTGAGGTTTAACCAATATCTGTAAAATACTGATAATTAACTGCTGCCCCCCCATATTGCCGTATGAACACCTTCATTCTGTATTTTTAATGTCTGTGTATCATTAAAACACTGCTAAGTAGAACAATAGCATTGTCTTTTATGTAATGTGTGTGTGGTTAAGGTGCAAGTTTCTACTTCCCCTCACTTCTAAAATGAGATGCTTCACTAACACAGATCTGCTGTGTCTCCTCTCAGCTCTCCAAAGCCTCAGTTTGCCAGCTGGCTCATCGAGCAGGTGGAGACGGGCCAGTACACGGGTCTGTGCTATGTGGGCCAGAACAAGTTCAGAGTCCCCTGGAAGCACAACTCAAGGAAGGACTGCAACGATGAGGACAGCAAAATATTCCGGGTGAGTCCAACCCCCTTTGTCAAAAATCTGTTATCTGATTCTGTGTGATTAGACAAAACGTTATCAGCTTTGTTGGCATTCATCTCACACAGTAGGAACTCATCCGAAACTTTGGCTTTACAAAGGATTAGGGTATATTATCACTTTACTATTGCTCTTCATAGGCAGACAGCGGAAAATCTGAGCAACAGTTTAAGGAGAGCCAGATTGGCAGAACAGCATTTCTGTTGCGTAACAGTTTGTGTTTAATAAATAGATTATTTAAAGTTCAATGGAACTAATGTGAGAGCATGAGACTTATCTCGAATCATCCCCAAACATTGGAGTGTTGAGTTTATCCCTTTTTTTAGGTTTATCAATAAGTATACTAGTGATGCACCGATTGTGGAGATCAGGGCCAATGCTGATACTGATGTTTAAAATAATGATTTTAGCCGATGCGGATGCAAATACTGGTGCTTATTTGATAATCTCTTTGGTGTAAGTCCCCCTCCAATACCAGTATTTTCCCTTCTGTTTGTTTATAAAAACTGATCAGGGTTTGTCACAGGTCATTTTACTGCCCTATAAAAATAACCTACAAATCAACAGTTATGTGTGCTAGATAATAGCATTAAATTGGTACGACACAACTAAACATCTGAAACTGATATCTGTTCGCCCCGCATTAATTTGCTAATGGCCAATATTTGTTTAAAGGGCCAATAGCAGCCAATACCAGTGTTGACCTGATGCCAATCTGCATCCCTAATATGTACTACATGTAAGGATTTACCTTTACGTTAGAGAGTGAGCAGAGTTATGGCTTGCATTTTTAACATGGTTGGTGTTTTCCCAAAGAATGACGCCATGCTAGGGGAGTGTTGGCTTCATTCCACAAGTTTTATGTGTTTCTGCTCTTTAAAACCAGTTCAGCAGTAGTACATTTTATGAAGACACTCAAATAATTTTTAAAGTCCAACATTATGCATAACACACTTTCAATTATTTTAACACAAGTATACTACCTGTCCACAACAAGTGATGCTCATTCTGGCAACTCCAGTGTGGTCATTTTCGAGTGTATCATAACTTTAACTATCGTTTAATTGCTGTGAAAGTATATGTGCACTTTTAGAGGTCTATAAATTAACAACTAACAGAGTACTTACTACAGAGTTGTCATGTTAACTTGTCTTTTTATTTTTGACAGGCCTGGGCAGTTGCAAGTGGGAAAATCAGTGAGTTTCCCAATGACAAAGCCAGGTGGAAAACCAACTTCCGCTGTGCACTTAACAACCTCACTGTACGCTTCAAGATGGTCAAAGATAACTCCAAGAACTCTGACGACCCTCATAAAATCTATGAGATTATCAACACAGAGTGTAAGACTACAGTCATCTTCCTCAACACTGGAAACATTTTGAGTTATAATGTACTCAAATAAAGGTCTGTCTCATTTTTCAACAGACAACTATGCAAGCCTTCTGGCACAGGACTCCCAGGAGGATCTGGACATGTGTCTTGATATCCAAAACTCTCCCATAGAGGTCCCCCCATCAGGAAATGAGGTGTGGACTCGCTGATGCCATATGAAATTTTCTCTGTTACGTTTCCTGTAATACTCCCTAAATGTCAAGCTGCTATTCCTTTTTCCTCCAAACAGCTTGATCTGCTCAGCAGTTTTGTGGCCTTGGATCTTGAGAAACATCCACCAGGTACAGAGTCCGTTAGGGAAATTACGCGCAAGTCATATAAGTTAATTGTGTTCTCTCCATCCTATACAAATGTTTATCTAGGTCAGATGAAGTTTGATCTTATTTTTTTATTGTCTTTAATAGAGGACCAACTCTGGGCAGAGACCTATGGCCAGCCAAATCCAGCTGTGGTTGATAGCTATCCTGTGACAGCTGAAAACATTCAACAGCCTTTACCAGACCAGCCATCATACTACGAGGGTATGCTCAGCCATATAAAATATAAATACTTTTGATAAAATTACAAACTCTGCTGCCACTTTTCTATTATGCAAAAGACAAAATGAAGGGAGGACTTCCCCCCCGACCACTTTAAGAAAAAAGGTGAAAATGCAAAGAGCAAAGTTAAGATATTGAGAAAAAGTTTAAGAATAAAGAGGAAATTCAGTTTTAAGTGTGCAGTCAAAATGTTGTAGGGAAAAAGCAGAAACATGAGGATTAAGTTAACTTTTTGAGACTAACAGTGGATTTAAGTGTCTCTACAAAACACCTTATATAGATAGCTTTAAGTCACATAGGGCTGGAAGGCAAAATGAGAGTCAATTAGCAATGGCCATAGTGTGGAGCTGTGGCACAGGATTCATAAAGCTTATCTCTACGAATTGGCATGACTGCATCACGTGAAAACCACAGTTTTTCAAAGGTGAGATATTGATGTAAAACATAGGTTTTAGAAACTCAAAACTCTGAAGCTGTGCATGAATATTAAGTGTATCGCTTATAATTTGCAGAACTTCACCTAAACTATGTCTAGATACTGTAGTTTTGGAAAATCATACCCCTTACACTACTACCAGGATGATATACAGAAATTAGGGTAGTATTATGTGATTTCAATAATTTCAATCTCTGTGCGGGCAGTCTCTTCCTGCTGTTGTCTTGCTCATAGCTCCGATCTGTTCCTGCTCCAAAGGATGCTGGTTGGGCTGCCCCACTTTGGGCCGCTCACAATCGTTGTAGATTGTAACTTGGCAAGACGGATCTGTCTGATTACAGATAATGAACAGGCAGGTCCAGCTGCTGTGCAAGGTTAGGGTTTTCTGAGATGGAGCTCTGTTGAAGTGTAATTTATGCTTGTCCTTTCATCAGTTAGTGTATCCAACTGAAAACAACCATCTTTTGTTCAAAAAAATAAAAATATACCTAGCTAAAATATAGTTGGCAGCTGAGAAAGTCAGACGTGAACGTACAGACTTTTTTTTTCTCATATTGTACATTACCGTTGTCAAACCCTTTTTTTTCGATGTCAAAGGAAATGAAAACTAAACCAAAAAAAAATCAGGTAGAGAAAACACATTGTAGAAACCAAGGTGAAGGCATTCAGGATGGTTTGAAATACATAACAGGACTTCAATGTATGGATCTAGAAACATTAAAATCACGTCAATGCTTATTGGCTTGCACCTCCTTCAGCTGAAGTGGCACAAGAGACAAAAAAGTAACTATTTTTTCAGCATTTGACGTTTTTATTTGAAGAGCATCATAAAAAGGTATCCGTCTCCTCTCATTACCTCTCTGATGCTTGGGCCTAGCCTTGATGCTCTTCGATAGGTATATAAATAAGTATAAATTTGTTAATAATTTTTTTTTTCTTTTTCTTTTTCTTTTTTTTTTACAGTAAACCTCCCATCAGCCCTCAGTCCACCTGTGCAGCCAACCATCTACGACCTGGAGATCTCCATCCACTACAGAAAAAAAGAAATGCTAAAGATGACGGTGAACGCAGCCCGTCTTCAGCTCCACTACCACCACGAGGCCCCGGAGTTCAACGCCTACCATCTCTGCTTTCCATCCACTGAGGGCCTGCTCGACCAAAAACAGGTGCACTGATACATTTCAAGATCCTTATATCAAGAAAGTTGACCCTAATCTTCAGGAAAAAAGTGCCAAAGATTACACCAGTTCTCAATCAATGTAACTTTTTTATTTTTATTTTTATTTTTTTTGGGGGGGGGGGGGGGGAGGTTTGCCTTTAATGATAGTGTTGATAGTCAGTTAATGGAGAGGTGATGATAAGGAGGACATGCAGCAAACTGGCCTTGAGCTGGGGTTGATCCTGGGCTTCCCACGAGGTGAGAGCTGAAACACTCGGGTGTGTGCATGGACATAACTGCCAGTCTATCAGCACCCCTTGTAGCTGTCCTATAATCAGAATTAATTATATTAATAGTAGTTGTTTGTCTTTTATTTCTGTTGAGTTGTTTTATCTATTGTTGATAAAAGCATGGTATTACCATTTTTACACTGTTCTCCATCAGTGTGGGACCAAATCTATATTCAAATAGTGGCATTTCCATGCTAAAATTTAGCTTGTTTCTCTTTCTAACACATGGTCTGTATCTCTGATGCCAAAAGTTTGGGCCATGATTGTTCATTCTTGATATAAAACTCTTTAATCTGATTATAAACGTTATCTAAATCCTTTCTTGTTACAGCTATGTTTTATGGCCTTGCCAGCACAATACTGGTATTCTTGTCATGCTTTGTGGATCAGTGGAATAATATGAAACCATTGGCTCAAGACTTAATCGCAGCGCCCACATGCTAAGAACAATCACATTATGAACATGCACATGATGTTTAAAGACATCACACACTTTGGCTTTAGGAGGACTGTAAAATAATTTGAGTTTTTTTCCTCCACAATAAGTGTTAATCTGAGCCCTGGTTTGTTAGAGCTTTTGAGAATCTACACTTTGAATAAGTCCATCACAAGTGGGGCCAAAACAAAATTTTCTATTTTTCATCAACAATGGCATGCATTTCTAAACCAGGTACTTTTTTAAACCTATTTATGGAAGTCCAATCACTTGTGCATGTAAGAGTAGATAAAGCCAAGCATCTCTGATGTTAGATTTGATCTTAAATCTACCTTCTTCATCCCAGATCCAATACACCAACTGCATCCTGAACAGCATCCAGAAGGGTCTTCTCCTGGAGGTTCAGGAGAGGGGTATCTACGCCTGCAGACAGGACAGATGTCATGTGTTTGCCAGCACGAGTGACCCCAGTGTTGCCCACCCAGACCCCAGAAAGCTTCCCCAGAACACTTTTGTGGAGCTCCTCAGCTTTGATAAATATGTGACTGGTACGTTCAGTTAATACATAAAACATATCATGAATCTTTAACATCTTGTGTTATTGCTCTGTCACTAAATTTTTTTGCCAGTGTGAAGATTTTCTGTGATATAAGCAGAAACACGTTCTGTATTCTTTCAGAGTTGAAGCAGTTTAGGGAGAACAATGGTAGCTCTCCTGAATACAGCATCAACATGTGCTTTGGTGAGAAGTTCCCAGATGGAAAACCTCTGGAGAAAAAGCTTATTGTTGTTAAGGTAATGCTTTTTTTCCTGTCATGTAATGTATTTATGGTAACGTCATTTCTTGTTGTAATGCTGTTTTAGAAAAACAAAAACACATATGTTTGCATTCTTCTTGAGAGTTTTAATTTGAACATAGTGTCTGGAAGGGTCAATCAATTTTAATTTACATAGCGCTAAATCCTAACAACTGTTACCTCAAACACTTTAGGAAATACATCAATGCCATACTCTTCTTTTGGGTTGTCCCCTTTTCCTGTTTGGTACTGAATTTTTTTTTTATCACAAATTCTATTTTACCCACATCACGTCCAGTAAAGCAACTTAGAAAAGTTTACTTTCTTTTAAAGGCCTTTCATAGTAGTCCAGGACATATAGATCAAACAACTCTGAGAGCTCTGAGACAAAGAACTTTTTTCAATGAAGTCCTTTAATTTAAAATAAAAAAATAAGGTGCTCAAGAATGAAGCCAATGTGGAAGTGGAAAAAAATTCAGTATGTGTCCACTTAAGGCTGGCTTAATTATAATTTATCTCTGTACCTACACATAACCCTTCAAAAACAGTCATGCAGCCATATAACCAGATTTTCCACCAGCAATGTGCTGCATTAGAGGTCACAGAAAAACCTTTGAGTGATAGGTGCAGATTGTGAAGTCAGTCTGCAGTAAATCAAGTTTTTACACAGTAGGCCCACAACACATCCATGACATCCGCCTGCTAAAAGTGCCGCTGGATTCCATTGTAAGGTGTGCTGTCCTTTCAGACTCATGAGCTGATTTTCTTGACTTTTCAGGCAGACCCTCTGTGTTATTGACAGTGGGACAGATGGCTAGTTAGTGTCTTTAACAAAGTTCAGTTAAACTTGTATAAACGGTTAGGTGATGATAATTTTGGAGGTTGAAGACAAACACGGTGGGTTTGATGTAATGGAACAAGACATTTACTACTCAAGATGTTTAGTTTAATTGTCTCTTTTGAATATTTATAGTAATTAATACTATAACACTGGGGTTGAGCTTTCTTATTTTTCCATTTAGTGAGATTTTTTTTCCAGAGTTGTAGTATCTTTATTGACATCTTTGTTCATTTCACTGATATACTAAGAAACAAAAAAAACATCTGTCTCTAATCTTTTTAGGTGGTCCCGCTCATATGTCGATTCTTTCACGAGATGGCTCAGATAGAGGGCGCTTCATCTCTTCACAGCTCCAACGTCAGCCTCCAGATCTCACACAACAGCCTCATTGATCTCATTCACTCAGTCTTTGGTTTGCCAACAGCTGAAGAGCCAGCACAGGCAGTCACACCTTTTCTACCTACAATCTGAAAGTTTCCTCCCAGCCCCCCTCCGACAGGGACTTTATCAGCCACCTATGGGACCACAGGATGCACCACAGCCTGCACTGATTAAAAGCTTCGCTCAAAAATGTAGCCAAACTTGTTTTTACTGGCTGACATCTTCCTGCATTTATTAACTTCATACTCTATCTTCAACTGATAGCAAAAAACTGTTTGTCAATTTTATCACTACATAAGCATCTGGTTGACTGTTACATAACTTCAAATAAGCCTTAAAATGACTGTTGTCAATGTCAAATCATCCCATAATGAATGTGTGGTTTTTGACAGATGATTCCATATTTATAAGCCTGTAAAGTAAAAATTTAAGTAAAATGAAGTGTCATAAATTATGTCTGTGGTAAACTGTTTAGCACTTTGAGATGTGTTCACACATTTTCTTTTCTGCTGGTCATCTTGAACTGTCTTAAACTTGAAACAGATCTAGCTGTTAATATTTAAAAATATCAACACTGTTAAAGTCTTAGTACTACTGAAGTGCAAGGTATGATTTGTAAGTTCTGGATGATCTTTAATAAATACATTTAATAAGTATAAAGAGTGTACTGTGATGCCTTTACACAGCAAAGACAGAACATTTAAGAAATGTTTAGTCTGAAAGGTCTTTCATTGCAGCCTCAGATTGATCACGGAAAGATTAAAAAATAAGAGGTCTGTATCAGCAACCTAATGTGCTGACAAAATGCAGAAAATGCAGAAGTGAATATTTTCCAGAAGAAGGCTCCACGTTTTCATTTTAATGCAACCCTCTTTGTTGCTTTTTTTCTAACATGAACAACAAAAATGTACCAAAATCAGTGCTTTTAATTATCACAGACCATTCCAGTCTGTTCACCTCCAAACGGATTTTCCTTCTCAAATTTTGTAATTAAAATATATATAACAGATTTAATACCTGGGGCAAATGTACATAAACTGACAAAGGGTTGATGTTCAGAGTTTTTTCCATTTTACTAACAGGACTTAAGTCTGCTAAAGTTGAAAATATTTAAATTTTACAGTTGAAAGGCTGTTTTTCTTATGTATCCACTTTGGAGACTTAATGGCCCGTGTGTGTCTTTGTTTAAGCTGGCACAGCACAAAAAAATAAATAGATAAAACAGCACCAAATTTGGTTTGAGGAGTGTCACTGAAATTTCATGGGCTGCTTTGGATCAAAATGATTTTCCTGATAGTGTTTTGTAAATGGGAAATATTTTTTGTTTCTGTCACATGTCAGTGAATCATATAATCAAACTGGATAATATAAGGTGAATTTTCTGAAAGGAAACATTTCTTTATATATTTTTTTAATAATCAAAACTGAAGTTGGTGAGAGTTACCAATGCAGTTAAAGTAGAAATTAAAAATAAAACGTAATTTTACGGTACTTCTCTGATGAGTCAACTTTTGGGACACGATGTGGTCAAACATGGAGTGTAACTTTCTGAATAAGGCAAAAAGGGTTGAGGAATCAGTCTGAGCAATGTGTGTTGTAGTATGTGGTGATGGAGGGAAGGCATATAGACGTGGACAAAATTGTTGGTACCCTTACATTAAAGGAAGAAAAACCCACAATAGTCACGGAAATAACTTGAAACTGAAAAAAGTAAAAATAAATAAAAAATTACTGAAAATTAACTACTGAAAATTAACTTTTGAAAATCAGACATTGCTTTTGAAATGTGGTTCAACAGAATCATTTTAAAAAAAGCAAAATAATGAAACTGGCCTGGACAAAAATGATGGTACCCTTAACTCAATATTTTGTTGTACAACTTTTTGAGGCAATCACTGCAGTCAGGCAATCTCTGTAACTCTCAATGAGACTACTGCACCTGTCGACAGGTATTTTGGCCCGCTCCTCGTGAGCAAACTGCTCCAGCTGTCTCAGGTTTGATGGGCGTCTTCTCCAGACTGCATGTTTCAGCTCTTTCCACAAATGTTCAATAGGATTTAGATCAGGGCTCACAGAACGCAACTTGAGAAAAGTCCAATGTTTTGTTCTGAGCCATTCTTGGGTGTTTTTAACTGTGTTTGGGTCATTATCCTGTTGAAGGACCCATAACCTGTGACTGAGACAAAGCTTTCTGACACTGGGCAGCACATTTTGCTCCAGAATGCCTTGACAGTCTTGAGATTTCATTGAACCCTGCACAGATTCTAGACACCCTGTGCCAGATGCAGCAAAGCAGCCCCAGAACATAACTGAGCCTCCTCCATGTTTCACAGTAGGTACAGTGTTCTTTTCTTTGTATGCTTCATTTTTGCGTCTGTGAACATAGAGCTGATGTGACTTGCCAAAATGCTCCAGTTTTGTCTCATCTCTCCAAATTGCTTTCTCTCAGAAGCTTTGTGGCTTGTCAATATGTATTTTGGCAAATTCCAGTCTTGCTTTTTTGATTTGCTTTCAACAGTGGTGTCCTTCCATTAAGTCCACTTTGGCTCAAACAGTGACCGATGGCGCAATCTGACACTGATGTATCTTGACCTTGGAGTTCATCTCTAATCTCTTTGGAAGTTGTTCTGGGCTCTTTGGTTACCATTCGTATTATCCGTCTATTCAATTTGTCACCAATTTTCCTCTTGTGGCCATATCCAGGGAGGTTGGCTATAGTCCAGTGGACCTTAAACTTCTGAATAATATGTGCAACTGTAGTCACAGGAACATCAAGCTGCTTAGAGATGGTCTTGTAGTCTTTACCTTTAACATGCTTGTCTATAATTTTCATTCTAATCTCCTGAGACAACTCTCTCCTTAGCTTTCTGTGGTCCATGTTCAATGTACCAAACAGCACAGTGACTACTTTTCAGCCTTTAAATAGGCAGACTGACTGATTACAAGCTAAAAGACACCTCTGATTCTAATTACAGGACACGCCTTAGTTTAACATGTTCCTATGGTCAAATCATTTTCAATGTTTTCTAGGGGTACCATCATTTTTGTCCAGGCCAGTTTCATTATTTTATTTTTTTTTATTATTCTGTTGAACCACAATTCAAAATCAATGTATGATTTTCATTAGTTAATTGTAATTATATTTTTATTTATTGTTACTTTTGTCAATTTCAAGTTTTTTCAGTGACCATTGTGGGTTTTTCTTTCTTTAACTGAAGAGTACCAACATTTTTTTTCCACGTCTGTATGTTGCCACAAAAAACCACAAACTCTGACATAAAAATATAACAACATTAAAACAAGTTTTGACTTATGTTTTGCGTTTCCTCATGGAAACACCTGGCCTGTTTAATGCAAAAAGAAAAAAATACATTCAGAGAAACATGAAGCACCTGTTTTTACTTGAATCCTCCAGCTTCTGGTTATTAGCTTTCTAAAGTTTCCACCAACAGGAAAAGAAATTCAAGTTTTAGTGTCTCGTTCTATGACAGATAATCTACACTGGGCAAACAGCAAATAGTGAAAAAACAAAGTTTTTGAAGCATTGCTGTTGAAGAAATCAATGCAGAGCAGTAATGGATGTCATCAGGAAAATAATTCCAGAAATACAAACTTTTAAAAATCATGAGGTTATGAATTCTGTTCCCATCATAAGACATTTTTTTCTAACAAAACTACTTTGAACATAGCAGTAGCTCCTGTCTTGTGTCATTATTTTTCCTTGATGCGGAAGATCAAGTCAAATAGATCATGAAGATCATGTTAGCTAAATTAAGTGGACATTGTATAAAAAAAAAAGAGCTGATTCATTTTCATCACTTTTACAAGAAAACTGCTTTTCTAACTTTGCCATTAAGACATTAAGTCCTTACAAAATGAAAAGATAATTACTGCAACAGTCAAATCAATCTAAATGCCAGAAAACAATCTCACTAATTTAGGGAAATCTGCCTTTATTCATATTATCTAACTTGTATGGCACAAAGAACAAAATTTTCCTTTTTTCTCTAAAACTTCATAACAATTTAGTTGGGTCAAAAAAAAAAGTCTGTAGAGAATTTTGGAAAAAAATGACTTTTGAGAGGAAAAAATTGTAAACCCAGAACCACAATTGAGTCATAGCATGTTAGTGTTCTTTTATCTCATTAGACATGGCCGTTAAAGAAAGGAGGAAGACAACAGAAGCTTTCCAATTACAAAACAAAAACTTTTCTACTAGAACTAGAACCATTTATATCAGCAACTCGCAACAAGAAACACAAATTAAAGAAACATAAGCTGATATATCAAATCTATTATTTACAACCAATTCTAAAATTGTTTGACTCTACTGAATAATTTTCTACAAAATTGCATAACAGTGTCTTTCATTAATGTGACAAATGCTTGAAATATGCATACTCTGCATACTTTGACATCACCTCTCAACCCACTGAAATGTGTTTGCCCCTGATAAATACCCCCTCCCTCCCTCCCACAAAACAAAAAGTCATAGAAAACCACCAGTGGAGAAGCTACCTGATATGCTGCTCCATCAAAAGGGTCTCTAGGATTTGCCTCTTAAAGGCAAAACCCCGACATCTCCTTTTGGGTTTCTGAGCCGAAACACACAAAAACAAAAGTTCTTAGCGGGGACAGTCCTCGCAGAAGACACCAACAGCTGAAGTTCAAGGATTCAACGAAAAGAGCTTGTCCTAAAGTATGCCGCAGGGATCAGAACCTTAACATTTCAGGAGGTTTTTAGTCCAAAAGGTGTGATCAACGTATAATGTTTGTCTGAACAAGGATGTGGAAGAATATGAGAGAATGTTTTTGTTGCAGGAGGCTGTCCTCTTGGAGTTTCCACCTTCTCAGGGGCTGTTAGAGGTTTTTGTTGCCTCAGTCTGAGCCTCCTGTGACGCCCCTGAGTCCTCTGCTTTTTTGTGTTTTCTTGCATGTTTGTATTTGTCCACGTACGCTTTGACCAGATTGCCAACTTTCACCGGGTTGATCTCCCCGCTTTTGCTGTGGCACACCTGATGACCAGAAACACAAAAACACTTGAAATTGTTTTACACATTGAAGAGATCATCTGAAAAGTTCAAGCTTTATCTATCTTGAAAACAAGACAGAGTTTCAATTTTGAAGTTCTGATGCTATCTTGTCCAAAACAGAGTAATCTGTCTGGAGGCTGTAGGGGTTGTACAATAGTTTTATGGATCTATAATACAAGTCACATGGACATATATGCAACAATTATATTTTAGGAGTTTTCAGGAGGCTGTTTTCCTGCATGAAGACTTCTTGTATTCAGACGAGTCTTCAGTGTGCAGTTCCTGTGCAAACATGTTGCTTTTTTTATTACTATTAGTAGGGTTACCACATATCAAAGGGGCTTTGTGAGACCCTTTTTAAAAGACTGCACCAAAGAAAAAAAAAAACAATATATTTTTGCACCTTTTTCTCACATATTATATAGTACTCTTTATCAATAATTCCCATTGTAAAAAGTTCAAACAAATTCTGCACACATATTGCGAGAGGCCATGGATACATTTTAAGATTAGAAGCCAAATTCTTTTGAACTTGCATGTCCCATCTACTCTCCTTTTCTTCTGTGTTTACAGTTTATGAATGTGTATGTACGCCCTGATATGAATTCCTGTATTTGCTATGAACTGTTGTGTAAAAAATCAAATCAAAAACAAGTAAAATTTAGGTAAGCCATCACAAGTTTGGATTTGATGAAGTAACCAAAAATGTCCCAAAGTGCTGACTAAAATGTTGGACTTCTGAAAACTAAAAAAAAAAAAAAAACAGTTTTTGAGCAAGAGCACATTGAGTTAAAAAACGGGTGTTTACAAAAAGTCTCCACTGGAACCCTGATCATTGGCAATGGCCATGTTGGCTTGTGCTTCTGCTACCTTTATTACTGTGGTTGGCGTCCCTGTCTGCAGGGACTGTCATGCAGGGCAGACACAGCCTGTATAAGCAACACTGCCTATATTCCCTTGTTGTTTCATTGCTAAACTGGATCTATTCACTTTACAGCAAACTAACTTTCTATTTAACTGCACGATTATGGTTTATTGAGGGAGAAATTAAGTTAAAAAAGTGCCAGCCCCTTCCAGAACGGTCTGTCTCTCTGTTTTCCTCAGCACAATTTGAGCACCGGAGCAGCTTCTTACACTGACGTACAACAAAAGAGCAATCTTTCACTAGAGTCAGGTTGTGTTTGCAGGTGCTGATGGTGGCTGCATTTGCAGTTAAGACCGTGCATGTCTCTGCATTTTATACTGGTACACTGGTCACATTATTAAATAGACACATTTCTGGGTTAAAGCAGCACAGGAAATTCACTGGATTTTACAGTATTTTTTGGTGTTTCTCTGGTTTACACATGTGTGTTTTCCAGTCTGCATGTGGATTGTGTCGTCTTCGTATATATTTCATTTTTATTGCACTTGAAGTGTAAGGCAAAGTTCCTCATGGGGACATAAAGTAAGCTTTATTGTAATATATCATATCAAACTGGAAGTAAATAGTTAAGAAGTCTTTGAGGTGCCATGGAAAAAATGGAGGACCCACCTTCTGGACGGCTTTGCGTAGAATCTCTTTGTATTCATCCTTGTTGATATCTCTCCTCTGGTAGAACGGTTTGATGGCAAGCTTCACCTCCTCAATAGCTCTCTCCTGCATGTGAAGTTTCTTCAGGTACTGCTGTCAGATTTAAAAGATTGCAACCATCAAAATATACTAGATTCAGGTGGTATGTCCAAAAACTGATCCATATTTTTTAGCTGAATGATGATGCGCATTAAAGATATTTTTAAATGTAAAAAGATGTAAAAACACAGGCACCTCTATTAAAAGCCAGCTGCACAATATCAACATGTGCATGAAAAACAGAGAAATAAACTTCCTTTGGGGAAAAAAGACATCAAACAAGAATACTTCTCCGATAAAATTAGGTGAATTACATTAGAAGTCTCCATTTAAACTAAACATTTCAAATGGTTTCCTTGTGTCATCTGACATGTTGATGGAAATCTTAGATAGAGCATCAGGCCTGCCATATCTTTCTCCCCCTTAATCAACACCAACATAAATTCTGTCCATATAAATCAAATACCTAGCTTTATATCTGACTTGAAAATACTTTTTGAATTTTCATGTATTAAACAGATTCAGGATATTACTAATATTTACCTTGTCTTTGTGCAACGTATCTCCTTCCTCCAATTCTCCTTTTCCTGCTGATGGTTCTGACTGTGCACTATCAGATTTAGAGGAACTACTGAGTGGACCACTGACACTCTTTTTGGAGGGATCACTGGCAGTCCCCCTGTTGTCCTTTGAACACAAATACACATACAAAAGCACAAAGACAAGACAGAAAATTAATTTTAAGATTTAAAAAAAAAAGGAGATGGGTGAAGGCTGTTTGCAACATTCATAAGCCTTTACATTCTCAGATAATATGATGAGCAGGACTTGGCTATGAATAACACTTTTATACACCAGTAAAACTTTTACTTTCGATTCCTCTGAAAATGCTCAAGTATCAGTTTTAGTTTCAGCCACGTGATTTACCCCAACGACACGAGCACTCTGGATTAATACTGCCACCCTCTGGGCCTTTTGTGGCATTAAATCCTGGAGTCTTTGTTAAATGATGTAAGTCGTGCCATAAAAGTTCACTCTACATAAAGAATCTGTCCCACCTGACTGGTTAAGTGTGAGGTTGAAGAGGGTCTGCGAACTCCTTCCTGCTTCAGCCTTAACTTATAAAGAGCCAGCTCTGTGTGGGAAAAAAGAAAAAAAAAAAACATGAATAACAATTCTGGTAATGATATAAAACTAACTTAATCACTACCTGCAAATTAATTCCTCGACATAAAGTTGTCTTTAGACCAAAAAAAAAAAAAAAAAAAAAAAAAAATCACAATAAAGCCCCAAATATTGGATATTAAAAGCTTCTGTTTTGCCATGGTATCAAAAACTGTTTTCTGCCCGTCAAATAAAAGTTTTGTCAATATAATAAAAATAAAATGACAATTGCCCACTTCTAACATTTCAGATAGGTTCTCTTGTGATTGAAAAAAATTAACTGTTAGGGCCATTCGATTACATTTATTAGTTCTAACAATGAATACTGATAACTGTGCATTAAACATTGCAACTTTTTTTTTTCAAAACACAAATTACTCAATATGAACAATACTGCCTAGCCTGATGTCTGTTTTGAAAATATATCATTACCTTAAAAAGCCTTTGTTACTGGCAATGCAGTTCCCAATTTTGCTGTTAATTTCACAAGCTAAGATTTTTATTGTGGGCTTCTTAACAGGAATCCTAAACATTTTTTAAAAAAATCATGATTTCTTAATAGGGATGTAAGATACTGGATTATGGCAATATCCAATGTGTCAATATTTCCAACTCATTATCACCGATACCAGTATGGACACTGACATTTTTTGTTGAGAGCACAAAGCATTCAAAGAACTAATTACGACCTGTTCATTTCCTGGTGACAGTTTGTGTTAGAAACAGATAAAAAGCAAGAAAATCCACTTATATTATTCAACAAATGCTAAATTTGATTTACAAAAGTGGACATTCAGTGATGACAGGCTAAACCATGAAGGGACATTTGTAAGTTCTGCCAGAATTACGGCTAATATATGGCCAAAATATCAGCAAGAATTCACTGTTAATATTAATGCACCCATACTTCTTAAGACATTTTTAATATCCAAAATGAGAGTAATTCATATTTTATTAATCCTCTTTTTGCGATGAAATAATTTGTTGAAGCAGGGTCTCTATTTTTACCTACATGTAACAAGTCAGGCTGCAATATGTTTAATAAGAAATCAAGTAACAAAAGCTCCCGACAGAGACACGGACATGAGAGAACGGGCTTGCATGTGGCTATAAAACTTTGTGATGTTTTGCGTACATGTGACAGGTTGCTGTTTCATTTCTATTTCCAGTGTTTTCTGGAGCAGCTATTTTAGATCATGGGTATACAAGACTAAGAATCTTTGTGGCTTTAAATCTCAAATAACATTTTAGAAACCTTTTAAGACTTTCAAAAGAATTTACAGGAACCCAGTTTCAAGGTAAATGTTGCATATAGCAGTGTAAGAAAATATCTAAACACCAATATATTGCAATATTTTGCGTAATATGCAATACAACTGTACAACTACTCACTGGGGGGGGGGAGTAACAGGAAGACAGAGGACAGAAGGAGCAGTAGCCAGTCAACAGCCATATATATGTATTTTTATATTTTTTTATATTTTTGATTCCATTTTTAATTCATTTATATATATTTATTTTTAGTTTTGTTTAGATATATCTTTTTATACATGTATTTAAATCTATAATACTCTGAACTGCTACTGACTCTGATTTTCCCTTAGGAAGGTTTTCCAAGGGGATTTATAAAGTATTATCTAATCTAATCTAATCTAATCCAATCTAATCTTGCATTAATGTTTTCAGTGCAATATTGTGATTTTTTTTCCAAATTTTATGGAAATTTGTGGCATTTGTTTTGTATTTTGTTCAGTCTCAGGCCACCAGTTGGCAGCAGGCATTCAGCCATTTGACTCTTTCTCCATTACATTTATTGAAATTATTTGTGGCACATTAAAGTTTATAAATTTTGCCAAGACCAAGATTTACATGAATAAAACTGAGTAGAAACTGTACACTTTATAAATCTAATATTGTGGTCTCATACTGCCATAGAAAATTAAAGAGGTTTTTAATCGTCCCGTTTAAAGTATCCCGATACATTGTATCATCACTCATGTATTAATATATGTATTGTACTGCCAGATTCTTCCCCACACACTCTCCTAATATTTAAGTTTATGATAAATTTGACGATAAATAAGACAAATACACTTGCTGAGTAAAAACGAAAAAAAAAAAGCCACTCACTGCTGGCAGATTTCTCGGGCTGTGGCCCCTCAGGCTCCTGAATATTCCAGGTAACCCTCTTCACATGTGTCTTTGACTTGGTTCCCACTGCAGTCGACGCATGCTCTCCCTCATTCTTGCCCTCCTCTGCGTCCTTCTCCTGTTTGACGGACTCACCACTTCCCTCCGTGGGCTCAGACTTCACATAGTCCAGGTTGTCAAGCATCACATCCACATTGAAGTCTTCATCCAAGTCTGAGGGCTGCTGAGCCTCCTGCTTCACAGAGACAGTGGACCCAACGGTGTTTGGTGGCTCTTCAGAGGCCTCTGGGTGAAACTGCGGGGCTGAATCCTGGAGGTCATCGGCTCCCACAGGTGTTTCCAGTGAAAGAAACGAGGTAGCGGGAGGTAATGGGTGTGATTCTGGGCAATTTGGCTCTAATTGAATAATCTGGATTTCACATTTCTCTGTCTTAACTGGATCATTTTTGTTCTCCTCCTCATCTTTGACTTCCAAAACATCAGTGTCAAATACTTCCTCTTTAATTGGTTTAATGATAGGGGAGTCTTCAAACATATCTATAGTTGGTTGTTTTTCTTTCTTGATTTCTTTCTTAAACTTTAACTCTTTCGATGTATCTGCTGCTGCAGTCTGGCAGTCCAACTTGACCTCTTTGACTTCATTTTTCACTTTAGGGGCAGCAGTGCAGACAGGAGTCTCTTCTTTTTTCAGTGAGGCAATTTTCTCTTCTTTGACGGAGCTTCCGTTCAGATCTCTCTCCTTTTTCTTTTCCTGTGTTGGTTTTATGTCTTTAGAGGATAAAACACTTGCCCCTGAAGTTTTCTGTGAGCTTTTGTAAGATGAGCCTCTGTCTTTTCTCCTCTCTCTGGAGCTAGACCGGGATCTTGGTCTCCTCTTTTCTTTAGATCTCGACTCTCCTTTGTCTTTGTTGGTAAGAGCAGATGATTGTGGCTGTGTGGTGTATTTCCTTCTTTCTTTGGATCTGGATCTTGATCTTGACTTCGACCTGGATTTTGAGCGGGAACGGCCACGTCTTCGGTCCCTTGATCTTGATCTGGAACGGGATCTTGACAAAGATGTTGAGCGAGATCGGCCACGTCTCTTGTCCTTTGACTGTCTTCTTCTCTCGTAGTCTCTCTTTCTGCTGTCAGTCCTCTCCTTGCTGCTTCTTTTATGTCTTTTTCTTCTTGAATGCTCTCTGCTGCTGCTGGAGCTGGAACCAGACCTAAAACAGTAAAAACAAAGAAAGAAACCTTCAGTTACCTTAAATTATGTGTTTAAACTAAAAGAAACACCTAATCTTCAGACATGTTGACCTAATTGGATTTATTTCTTCTATTTTATTTGTATGCTGCAAAACAAAACATATGAATTATAAAAATATAATGTAAAGGACTTTAAAAACAGAGGTTTACACAGAAACATAAGGGGGAAAAGAGTGCTTTTCCATTTAGGGTTGGTTAGGGTAGGGTTGTCAAAAGTATCGATACTTCGAAAAGTATCACTATTAAAACGCTGTATCCGGATACAATAGTAATTTGCCATGGTATCGATACTACCTCAAACAAGTGTTTACATATTTTTTGCTATTGTTAATTTTAGATTTTTGGATTATTTGCACTAAGTTAAAAAGAAAAATATCTGAGACAACCTTAAAATGTTGTCAAACTGTGTTATATTTGGCTTATTTATTTTGCGTTTATTTGCACCAAGTAAAAAACAATGTGAATGTCTTGTTTTTTATTGTTCTTTTTCATTCTCTGATTATTTAACTAGCATCTGTGGCTTTGTTGAGAAAGCATGTTCCAAGTTGAGATTGAAAAGGTGCTTTTGAGATTGTCATGTTGATAAAAACATTATTATGTCTTTTTAAGTATTTGTCATTTTAGCAGTATCAAAAATGGTATCAAGTATCGCATATTTTTCTAGGTATCAATATCGAGTTTGAAATTTTAGTATCATGGCAACCCTGATTTCTGGTATCTGCTCAATTTAGGTTAACTCTGCACGATTTGGATACTACCCACTTCATTTACGATGACAATATAAACTTCGATGGAGTAGCTATGTAAAACTACAATAGCATCCTCACAACAGAGGAAACAGAGGCATGCAGCTGCTGGTCACTATGTGGTTGTCTAAGTAAGGAGACTAATTTTGTTCCAAAGACAGCTGCAAGCAGCAAAACATATCTTGAGCTGAGAAAAGTCTGAAAAGTCATGCAGCATTGTGGAATGAACATCGTGGGGCATTTTATTTCTGTTTCACATGCCCCTGATTCTTGGCAGTTCTCTGACCAACCCGAGGTCAGCAGTACCTCTAACTCTCAGCTCTGCTCACTTAGAATTCCACTGGAGGTGATATAAAAACTGTGCCAGGTACTCGTTACAATCCCCATTTGAAGGCCAGAACAACCAAGTAAAGTTAAGCCAAGCGGAGCTGATACCATGAAGGGGAAAAGCCTCATCACCTACAAAACCTGACGC
Organism: Cetoscarus ocellatus; assembly: GCA_037902135.1. NCBI lineage: Eukaryota > Metazoa > Chordata > Actinopteri > Labriformes > Labridae > Cetoscarus > Cetoscarus ocellatus. The sequence goes on from JBAMNC010000262.1 coordinate 2,702,287, forward strand.
ACAATTCTCTGCAAAACAGCCCACTGAAACCTATGAAGTAACAAAAATAACCCAAGCAAAATGAAAACCTTGGCAATAAAAGGACCCTGCACCACAAGACCAGGATGACACAGATAAAAGAAGCTGAAGCAATGAAAAATATTTAAACAGAAGCTATTGGGTGAGAAGAGTTTGAAAACTAAGGAAAATAAACACAAGGTTTTAAATCTGTTTGATGCATAGGGGTGTTACATGGACTTGCTCCGCCTCCCATGTCTGGCTTTCTTAAAGCTCACAGCGGTCTTATGGCCAAGGCCTCTTCAGGAGGGGACAGTGAGGTGCCACACAGAAAAACAGCCTTTAGACAAAATGCCCTCTCTGTAAAGGCCAGTAAGATCTGCAACAGTCTCCCACTCTCCATAAGGAAGTGTCCCACATTACAAACTTTCCAAACACACGTCAAGCAGTGGCTGAAAGCAAACCAGTCCTATAACCACTGACTTCTGAGTTTACAAAAATGTACTGTCTTGTGATGTGCTCTTATTACCTCCGCCAAGGAGGTTATGTTTTTGCCGGCGTTTATCTGTCTGTCTGTCTGTTTGTGTTCAAAATAACTTGAATAGTTCTGAACGGATTTGGATGAAATTTTCAGGAATTGTTGGAAATGGGATATGGAAGAACTGATTACATTTTGGGGGTGATCCGGATCACCGTCTGGATCCAGGAATTTTTTAAAGGATTCTTTAACATTGCCAGATAGGACCATTTTTTCGCCAAAGTGGACCGAAGCTGCTTGGCAGAGGTCTGCGCTCTCTGAGTGCTTTTCTAGTTGTGATCTATTGTCCTGTTCTATGTCCTGCTTTTGTATGTGTGGTGTCTTTGGCATCATGTTTTTGTGTTACCTGCCTAGGGACTGCAGATGTAAATTAGCATTGTTTCTATAACTCGGCATATTTACATGTATTGCTTTCTGAATAGATGTTCATTAATGTGCACTGTCCCTATTAAATTAATTAATAAATAAATAAACAAACAATCCAGGAGAAGCTGTGAGAGTGTGGACTAAAAAAAAAAAAATTATAATCTTTGGTTGCACTGCAGGGCTTTCTGAGCAATAACATGATTTGTTCTTCTCTTTATACTCTTTCCCTTTGTGGTAATCATCCATAAAAGCTTTTTAATATGATCACATTTGGAACATTAATAAAGAAGTTTCTCCTTGTGTGGATTCAAGTAAATATAATCAGGGAGGTTAAGAGGCTATTCTGGTAATATTGTGCTGAAACATTCATCCCAATAAATTTCTTTGAGTTGAACTGAACTGAACTGAATTAAATTGGGAGAGAGAGGCTGAGTAACCCATCTGGTATGATTAACATAGCTCTTCACAACTGGCTCTCATTTCATCTCCAAATGCCTCCAGATGTCACCTGGCCACACTTTTCCACTTAACATGCATATAAAACACCAAGTCCCATAACCTTTAACCTTTAAAATATGATATAATGATGATAATTCATGCCGATGACCTTGATCTTTGACCTTCAAATGAGTATCAGGTTATACCGGTGTCATGGTGGGCTTCTGTGCAAAGGAAATCCCGTGGAGCATTCTTGTGATATTCCTTTCGCTGACAACATGACTCTGACCACAAAAATCTGCTTAGTTTATCTTTAGTATCAGCTGGACATCAGTGCAAAGTCTGATAACCAATCTCCAAAAATCAAATTAGTTTCCTTGAATTCAGGTGAAAATTTGGTCAAAGTGTTTTTCTTTTAACCCCTGAAAGACTCTAGGATATTGCACTGACACAGTTTCACATAAATGTACTGACGGACATCCAGAAATTACTCTGTCATCTCTTGTCTCGGCTGTTGCAATTACAGATGTATAAAAATGGAAATCCACAAGTGAGTTTCCAATTCCAAAATGCTTCCAAAAAGTGGGTGTCTAATGTGTTTTGTTGTACAATATACATATACAGGACACCTAAGTTAATGGAATTAGGTCAACATGTCTCAATAATCCTGCTTCCTTTTATAGTTTAGACGGTTAATCAAGAGATGCCACCAAGAAGTCTATTTACAAATTTACCTGGATCGTCTCCTTTCCTTTGACCGTGATCGTGACCGTCTCTTTCTGCGAGTTCTGTCAGGGGAGGCTGAGTGAGAGCTTTCTGAGGTTGTGTGTTCTCCCTTCCTCTCTCTTGACCTTGATCGCCTGGAGCTCCTTTCCTGATTCTTTTCTTTTTCCCTCCGCCGGCCTCCATGATGGCCTTCTCTCCTGCTCCTTTCTGTCTCTGAGCTGCTGGAGCGATGCTCCTTGGATGCATGGGAGCTTTTCTTCTTATGGCCCAAATCTCTTGATGGGGACTTGGAAGAGGATTCAAATTCCATTTTGACTTCTATCTTTTCTTTCTTTTTTGTGGAAGCAGAACTGGATGCAGTTGAGTCATTTTTGCAGATTGGGGGAGCACAGTGTGAAGTTCCTACCCTCTCTTTGTTCATTTCTTCCATCTCCCTCTCGGTCTTTACTTGAACAGGACTGTGATCAACAGGTAAAATGTTATCGGCTTTGTCTGAATGTAAACTTTTTATTCCATGTCCAAACTGGTCACCTTCCTTTTCAACAAGTAACCTGGACTCTTCCTTTAATTTTCCATCAAGCAAAGCTGTTTGTTTCACAGGTTTAGTGGTAACTAGCCTTGATTCTTTCTCAGTCTTTATGGATACCTCTGCAGATCTGAGCTCTTCTGATGTATTTCCCTGAGCACTAGCTCTCCTTGGTTTTTCCTGTGAGACCTCAGTCTCTTGAGTTTCACTTTTCACTTGAACCAGGTCCTGCTTGTTTTGCACTGAACTGTTCTTGTTCCCCAAACTTGAAGCTTTTACTTCATGTGTAATGTTCTGGGAGCCTCCAGCTTCATCATCTGAGCTTGAGTCTGACATGGTGGGATTAAATGGATCATAGATGTTATTCATGTCTTGTTCTTTTTTCACCTGGTTATGTGACGCAAGCAGCATCTGTTTATCCCTGTGCATCTGCCTTTTTTTGACCTCCTCTTCTTGTTTACTCCAGTGATCCTGCATGCTGCCTCCACCAGCAGGGGATGACGACGTGCTCAACCGCCTTGAATGCCAGGAATTCCCACTGGAGTTAATGCGGAAACTAACAGATGATGAAGCTACAGAAGACGAAGAATAACGTGACTGGCTGGAAGAAAAGCCAGCTGAGGAAGAGGAGGAGGAAAATGAGTTTGAAAAGGCAGACGATGAAGCTGCTCCATCAGGCCTCTGTCTCTGAGGTGGACCTTCAGCTCGGCCTTTTTGCTGGTCTACACTTTGCTGCCTTCCCTTTTCCCCAGCCAGACTGGTCATGCCTGTATCTGGCATGCCATAAACATTACTGACGGGGGTGGAGTTACCACTGTGTTCCCTACTACCACTACTACTTCTAATATTGCTGCTACTAGCACCTTGACTACTGACATTTGAGGAATCACCACTCTCCCTTTTAATTTTTGGTATCCTGGGAAGAACTGAGACATCGACCCACATCGGTTTTACAGACGCTTTTGCAGGTTGGTTGCTCTTGTGGTTGGAGTCTGACCTGGGGTGGGTGGAAGATGAATGGGCAGAGTCCATTACTCCATCAGTTCCCCTTTGGCCAGGAGGATAGTTGGGTCTGATTGGTTGAGATGGCTGCAAACTGGGATGACCCCGATGAGGCAGATCAGGATTGGGGAAGGGTGGGACACGGCTGGCTGAGGGGGACATATAAGGGGGTAGACGAGAGGAGCTCTGTGGGAGAGGTCTGCTTGTTGAGCTGTGGGAGGATCCTGGTAGATCTGCGTTGTGATGGAGCAAAGGTGTGTCCCCTTGGTTGGGTGACATCACTGGATCAATGCGGGAGCTGGCATCACCTGAGCTGCTGCTTCTACTGCAGCCTGGCTTTGACGCAGAGGGCATTACTGTAAACAAAATATAAAACACTAGTTACCATAACACACTTGGCTTGAATATAGCATCAAGCCAAAAAAAATCTATAGATTAGATACAGTGTGCTGCTCAGAGTAGATATTCAGATAACTCTTTCAAGTGTTGGGATAATTTAAGATGGGGAATGGCGCCAATTTAACACAGGCAGAACTGCAGACCGTAGAGTGGTGGAACATTGCCCTGGTTCCCTTTTTGTTTGTTTTTTTTAATGACTTCTTGGATTATTGCTGCGAATATGCTCTGGGGAGAAAATGTTTACAACACAAATTGTGTTCCTCGTCATAATCAAATTAACGCTACTCTCCTTATTATGGAAGTATAAATAAATTAGCAAAAGTAAAAAAATCTAATTTTAGACAATTATGGAACTGCAACATGGCTGACTGACTCGCGGCAAAACCAGTAAGCTTTAAACTTTTATCTTAATTCTCTTATATTCTCAGACTTTCTTTGTGGTGTGACCTGATTAATGAAGTTAGTGCTTAATGCTGCGTCAATTCAGCATATATGCAGAGAATCAGAGGTTAAACTCAATACCTTTAAGACATTATGACTTTTAGGGTTTTAGAAATGTACCATCTTGTGATGTGCTCTTATTGTGATCTATTGTCCTGTTGTCCTGTGGTGTCTTTGGCATGTTTGTGTTACCTGCCTAGGGACTGCGGATGTAAATCAGCATTGTTGCTATAGTCCAACATATATTCATATCGTTTTCTAAATAGATGTTCATTAATGTGCACTGTCCCTATTAAATAAATAAATAAAATAGTAAAATTAAATACTCTCTACTCTCTCATACATTATAGGAGTCTATTATATCTTGGATTTCTTACCAGTTGCAATAGGCACACATTTATACTGACTGTTTAGTACTAACTGTGAGATAGTAAAGCAGAAAAGTCATACTCTGGGATAACTTCTTATAAATGCAAAGCAGTTTAAGGGTAAAGACTTGAGTAACTGACCAAATGCAAGATTTTATAAAAATTTTACAAACAAGAATCCAACCAACGTTTTATCTTTGTTTTAATTCCTTTGTTTTCATGTCTTATTCTGATGTGGGGGTTTTTCTGTTGTCATTGTGTTCTGATGTATAGTGAGAAGCACTCTGTATTGCCTTGGTGCTGAAAGGTGCTATACAAATAAACTTGCCTTGCCAATAAACAAGACAATAAAAATATTAACCATCTGATATCTTTATAATGATCAATTTGAGATTTTAAACATTTTCCTCATTAATTTGTTACTATTTTTGATGAATAAAGAAGAGAACGATTTCACAAAGAAAAAAGCGTGACCTGAAGACACTTCTGATGATTAAATATTAATAAATCTTGCCATAAAATTTGATACATTACAATTTTTCATTGAAGAGTATAATACAATTTTCAAGCCTAAATTTCGGAGTAATCAATCAATGTATAAATATTTATTTCTTTATAAGACCCTGCAAACAGTTGTGTGTCCAACATCATATTTTAAAGGACAGTTGTAATTCTGTAGTTGGCGACAGTCCTCTGTAAGACTTAATCATGCTTTTAAATTTACAAGTGAGGCTTACCCAATTTATATTTAATATTTAATGTTGTAGCAAACACAGAAAAAAAACCCTTCAGCCTTTGTTATTCAGTGGCTTTTTTTCAGGCACTTATGTGAAAGATTGAAAAATCCCATTGACTTAGAGCTGATGCAAACTGGCTGCTGAAGTGCCAATTCTTTTCCTCGTTTCAATTCTCATCACTATAACATTTGTCCTGGATTGAGGCTCATTTCATATTGAAAAAGAGAACGATTTTTCTCACCACATCACAGTAAAGCTAAAGGTCTCTTTCAGCCGCATCAAAATTTCATAGCTTTGCAAGATTAAGTCTCATTTTTATTTCATCTTTCCCAGCTAACAGGTGGCCTACATTCTCTCACTATGCAACTGTAACACATAAAAACTAAGGCTGTTTAAAAACACACTTACTTGGCTTTGCAACTTTTAGGGACCCATCTCTATTAATGACAACATCAGAGCTGTCCATCAGGAGCATGCTTTGTCCTGAGAGGATGCTGCCCAGCAGGTCTGGCACAGGAGTGGCCTCCACAACACCTCCTGGTTGTGGAATATCCACAGCTCTCCTATTTGAAGAAAGCAATTACATTTAATAATATTTATAATTTAAGTGATTATTTGTCCCGATTTTTACTTTGATGAAATGAAAAGGACAGCTAAGACATGGCGCTACATTGTGACAGGATGGTATGGTGAGAATTCATTGTGTTTGAAATTGTTAATCCTCTTGTTTTAAAAAAACATTACGACGCTTACGATCATGTTGAGTTAAATGACTGGAGAGGTTTACACATTTGCTGTTATAGCAATGTTCTTCTTAAACTACATGCCAATGAAATGTTTTAACGTAATTTAAAATAAAAATAGATAAAAAATATGATTTATTACAGAGCGAAAAAAAAAAGAAATATCAACATAATTTTGGCTATTATCGTGCCATTCAAGTACAAAGCTGTAGCACATGCTCCATCATATTATGGAATATACACTGCCTGGCCAAAAAAAAAGTCGCCACCAAAACAAAAAGGTCACACACTCTAATATTTCTTTGGACCGCCTTTAGCTTTGATTACAGCATGCATTCGCAGTGGCACTGTTTCAATAAGCTTCTGTAATGTCACAAGATTTACTTCCATCCAGTGTTGCATTAATTTTTGCCCCCACAGGCTTGTACAGTAGGCACTAGGCATGATGGGTGCATCACTTCACCTGCCTCTCCTCTAATCCTGATGCGCCCATCACTCTGGAACAGGGTAAATCTGGATTCATCAGACCACTTGACCTTCTTCCAGTCCTCCAGAGTCCAATCTTTATGCTCCCTAGCAAACTGGAGCCTTTTTTACAGTTAGCCTTACTGATTAGTGGTTTTCTTAAGGCTACACAGCTGTTCAGTCCCAATCCCATGAGTTCCCTTTGCATTGTGTGTGTGGAAATGCTCTTACTTTCACTATTAAACATACTCCTGAGTTCTATTGTTGTATTTCTTCTATTTGATTTGGTCAAACGTTTAAGTGATCACAGATAACGATCATTCAGGATTTTTTTCTGACCACATTTCTTCCTCGAAGATGGTTCCCCACTATCCTTCCAGTTTTTAATAATGCGTTGGACAGTTCTTAACCCAATTTTAGTAGTTTCTGCAGTTTTCTTAGATGTTTTCTCTGCTTGATGCATGCCAATGATTTGACCCTTCTTAAACAGACTAACATCTTTTCCACAACCACAGGATTGTGGAAAAGTAAAAAGTAGTATCCTATTGGATAATTACTGCCCATGCAGTAATTATCCAATAGGAGGCTCGTACCTATTTGCTGAGTTAAATCCAGGAGGCGACTTATTTTTTGGCCAGGCAGTGTAAGTAAAATTAAATAACAAGCAGTTATATAACATGGAGATGAGCTTAATAACCTTGATTACCAAAGAAGGATTTTTACCGTGAAAAACTTGCTGTGAATGGTCGAGCTACAGGCTGGTGAGATCGAAGAGCAGAGCGAGAGATCCCTCGTCTCTTGGCCGCCAACAGTGATGCAACATTGGCCTGCTGCTCGTCCTCCTCACTGCTCGAATCAACACATTGAGACACAATTTTCTCATTAATATCACACATTCACAGGCTTGTGAAAATTAAGCATGTCCAATAAAGATGTATGTACTTTAACTGACAATGTAAAAGGCCACATATTGAATATATGCTATTTTAATGTTTTTTTTAAGTAAATGTATCTATTGTCGATTGTTCAAATTGTTTAATCACAAAAACTTCTTGCTGTACACACATGCAATGTTGTAATCATTAAAGAACAACAGTCTAAAACTATTTCAGGTGACTAATGTTAATGCGATACATTACAGTATCATCAGACTTTGAGCTGATAGTAGAATCGATATTGTTTAAAAGTTACACATAACTACTGCTGAGATACACTCTGGCCAATTGCATTTTTTTCCTGGTTTGACCTGTTCACATCCATTTTTGCTTTAACAACTTCTTTCTTTAAAAAGTTATTGACTCCAAACAGATTTTTGTTGTGCTTTGTCATTGACAGATATTTTATTTTATTTTCAGAATAAAATGTTCACTAATAATCTACTTTTAATTTGGAGAAAAACATCTAAAATGCACACCTTTTTGGACAAATTTCATTTTAACTGAATCAGATCTCTCTTTAAAAATGTTGCATGACACCCTTCATGTTCTGTGTTTTTGTATATCTGCAGCATATGCCAAAATCTAAGGTGGAAGTGTTTACTGTTTTTAAAAGCATAACAAAAACTAAATGTACTAAATTTACATTTAAGAAAAGTTTAAACTACCATCAGTGGCACTCTCTTTATTCCTGGTCTAAACTGTATTCTATAAATAAATTAGATTAGATTAGATTAGATTAGATAGAACTTTATTAATCCCTTTGGGAAACTCCCTCAGGGAAATTAGGGTTCCAATAGCAATTTCAAAAAGTAGATAAAAAATGTATTGGGAAAAAGATATATATATAAACAAAAATATAAATAAATATAAATAAATATAGTGTTTAAAATAAGTGTCTCTAAAAGTCTAATAAAATAAATCTCATCAAAAAAAATGCTACAATCACTTTTTCATTAAGATATTGCTTAAATTATTTCACCTGACTGCCTCTCTCCTTATTCTCTGCCAGTTTATTGTCAAATGTTTCATAGCCTTTTCTCCCCTGCTGATGGGCACCTCATATCCATACTGCATGTTAGCAGACATGTTAGCTTATGTCTGTATGTGCATGGGTCTTTGTCTTAAAGGTTCTGCATGTTGCAACTTTATTTAATTTTTCTTTTTTTATGCTCTTACCCATTTTAATGTCTATACCTGATATTCCAACAGCTGTACTGTGTATACAAGCAACTAAAATCACCCAATTTCCCCTTGGGGATAAACAAAGTATTTCTGATTCTGATGTGCCTCTGTGTGCATGCATGGGTGTGTGTACACCTCTGCTCAGGAGGATAATCTGCAGTATTTGTCACCGTACAAGGCTGGGCAGGCTTAAAATCAGCTATTTTTGGTCCTAACTATCAGGGCACCTTTGCTCTACAGTGCCAAGAAGTCAGGGCCACCATATCAACAGCCAACCACATGCATGGTATATAAACACAATACATTATTAAAAAAAAAAAAAAAAAAAAACACTATCTGAATGATTTACTTGTGAAATTGTCATCTTACCGATCCACAAATGGATCTAGGTCAAATGGATCTCCATAGATGGAGAGGGATGCAGCTCCTATGTCAGCACGCATGTTGCTGAGTGTGTGCTCTGATGGACGGTACATTGTAGGCAGAGATGAGCTCTTCTTATCCTTTGCAATTCCCAGACTACTAGCAATGCGACTTCGTGGAGTGGTTGGCTTTTTTGACACCTGGAATGAAAAAAGACAAAGTAGATAGGTCTGTGTGGAAAAAACTGACACATTTAAAACAAATTTAACTCAGATTTCAAGACTGATGGGGGCCTTACTCGCACAAGCTTTTTTCTGGATTTTGTTCTTCTAACTTTCCGTTTCCTCCTCTTGACTCCTGTACTTGCAGCTTTTCCTTTCTTACCCTTGGCAGATGATGTCTTCTTGACCTTTCGGCGCTTTCCTATTTAATGAATCATAAAAGTTATCCCACCTTTACAAAAATGTTTTGTTACATGGAAATCTTGGATTTCTTCTGTAACATTAATGTTTGTTCATGGAGTGACTACAATAATCATAGCTGGAAACTGTTTATGGATTGATGTGTGTGTTCTGATTTACCAGTCTTGCGCCTGCGTCTGGTTGGGGCACGAGGTGTGAAGTTGCGAATGTAAACAGCCGTGTTAAGCCCAGCCACCACAGCATTTATAGTTTCATCCAGCCAAGTGGACTGCATCAGATACGTGGGAGCAAGCTATAAGGAAAAAAGTGTGAATTACTATTCAGGATCATTATAAATACACTTCTACCTTAACACAATTTCCAATCACATGCGCTGTCTCCAAACTCAAGCATTTTAATCACAAATCCAAAGCAGGAAATAAAAAAACACACAGTCATTAAACTCTACTGTAAAAGCACAACTAAGTCATGTTAAAGTTCATCTTTTCTGCACAAAACAACAAACCATTAGGGCTCTCAAAATGTTTTTTGGAAGTTCCAGCCTTGTGCATTTTTAAGTGTGTTAGAAAGTCAAGACGGAAGCATCACGCCTCATGCCAAACCTGCGATGTGCGTGCCTGTGTGATCCTATTTCTGTTGACGTTAGCTCGGACCCTCTCACTCTGCTGTGTCCGGGCAATAGCTCTGGTTGGACCGGGAGTGCGGGTCTGGGGGCGACTGGTGGTGGGGCCAGAGGAGGATGGTAGGCTCTCTGTATCACTGAGTTCCTCAGCTGAACCCCCTGAATTATTGGATTGAGAAAGTTCGGACAGGCCAATGTAACTAATTGGTTTCACCATAGAACGTAACCTTAAACTTAAATTAAAAAAAGGCAAACACTTTGGGGATTACGTGAGTTACGGTTGTTGGATTCACATTCAGGGCAGAACCACTCTTCAACAGGAACAGAGTCAAGAGGTGGAGTGAGGCATTCCATGTGATATCTATGAAACAGAGGGCCTTCCTTAATCTCTGCTGCTGAGAAATACAGCTGGCTTCAAGACTGACTTAACAAAAGATAAGAGTTATCTATCTCACCCAGCATCACAGCCATCACAAAGCAAAAGGCGGTCCTCTCTGTCGCTGCCCCCACACACCTCACAGTTGGTCTGCTCCAGGTCTACATCTACTGTTTCCTCCTGAGCTTCCTTGACTGGTTTCTGTACAGTGATCTGAGTGAAGACAATGAAACAAAATGACACATGAGAAAAGTGTCCAGAAAACACTTGTAAGTCAAAAAGGATATAAAAGGTACAACAGGTTGAAAACAAATCTGAGGAAAAAGGGCAAAGTTGCCAAGCCTTCCTTGATGTGTTAGCACCTCTTTACTACACTTACTAATTTTTATGACAACTGACCAAAGGTCATTGATTTTACAACACAATCACGTGCATGTATGATAACTCAACACTCTTAATGCTTTACCATTCTTACAACTTTGAAAAACCAATAGATTAATACAAGTAATCATGGTACTCATGGATCTTGAAAAAAGTATAAAATTGAATATAAAGTATCTAAGTTTATGGAATGACTTTGCAAGTCCTATTTGCATGAGAGGTCTTACATCTCTAGGTGATGCTCTTGGGTTAACTTTGTTTGAATGTTTTTTGTTGTTGTTATTGTTTTTATTTCCACATGAACCTCAATATCTATAACAGCATTGGATTATGTAAGTAAAGTTTAATCAAATAAGAGAGTAAAGGAACATTGGGAAAGGCCAGCTCAAAAAAACTTGACCTCAGGATGTAAACAAAACAGAGGCTTCATGCAAGAAATGCAAAACAGCCTTTGAACACTGAACAATGGATATCAAAGACAATAGTTCCTGTATGGTATCAAAGGTCTGAAAAACTAAAACAAAATGAAAGTGGTAAAAACACAAAAAGTCAAAGACTTAATCATATCAAGAATGAGGCAGTCCTGAAATAAATTTTTAAAAAAAAAGAAAAAATAACAAGACACACTCTTTTGGGCTAATCTTGACAATAAGCACTGCAACATTTATCACACAAGGTAAAACTTTGATAAAACAAGTGCAGTATTGTATGTGGCAGTTATTAGTCAATTTCAGTTATCTTGTTTTTATAATTGTGGGAAGCCAAAAAGCAATTACCCAGCACTACTGAACACACTTACCATTTTCTTCACTTTGCCTCCAAAACATTTTCTTAGGTAGATGCTGTTGAAGGCCATTCGGTCCACAGGACATGAATTTGCATTCTGAAAAAAAGACACAAACACATAAACTGAGTTTTTAGGCTTCTTCAAACACAGGACATGTTTTAATGCAGGGCAAATACATGCACAAACATGCTGCAAATTAAAAAGCACTTTCTAAATTTTAAGTTGGACCCACCTTTGCCCATTCAAGAATGCAGTCAAGACAGAAGTAGTGCTCACAGTTCTCCGGTGTAGCAACAGGCTGGCTGCTGAAGGAGTTGAGGCAGATGGGACACTTGTCTGAGTCCTCATCTGAGCTCAACCCTGTCAGGTCTGCAGAGGTTCCCCCAACAGCTCCACCCTCTGCCTTTGCATCTTCATCCTCTTCATCATCTGAGCAAGGTAGGTATAAAGTCTGTTGTTTACTTTCTACATTGAGAGAATATACTGAAGTTTGTTTTCAACAGCCAGTTAAAACACACCATAGTCATGAACCAGAAGAGCTTGTTTATTCCTGCTTTGACCCTACAGGAAACTTAAGCCTCTTTCACACATACAAGATTAAGATTTTATAGAAAATTAAGGGTAACCTACCAAAGAAATTCCCTGATGTACATGTTCATATTTGTCCAACAGAACGGGAAAATCAGAGATAATAAAGAACCCTACAACTTTCCAGGTTGAAGTTCTGACATAAGGGGGCTATTTCCAAAGACATATCCCACTCGCAGTTGGGACTCCCCAACTTCTGATTACCTCCGCCAAGGAGGTTATTTTTTTGGCCCCATTTGTTTGTTTGTTTGCAAGATTACGCAAAAACTATTAGACGGATTTTGCTGAAATTTTCAGGAGATGTTGGTAATGGCCCAACTTAAAATGGTTAGATTTTGGTGGTGATCCAGATAACCGCCATGAGTGGATGATCATTTTTGCTCAATAAATGTCTAACTAATAACAATATCAACATGATTCCAAGGGCTAGGTGTGGGTTTTCAGGGTCAAGGAATCATATTATGATGGTAACTCTATCATGGAACTATTGCTTATAGATGTAACGGCAATATGTGAGCTACCTTGGTGGAGGTTTGAGCTCTCCAAGTGCTTTCTAGTTGTAAATGTAATGCACTAAGAGTCTGGGTGACAAACCCTGCACAGATGAATCTGCTCAGGATAAATGCAGGATGCTTTTAGAGCCTTCTATTTGTGTGAGCGAGGATGAAGTTTGGAGAAGAAGCTGGTTGTCACAAAAGCATCCACGCAACCATCATCATCTTTAACAATACTTAATGCACATTTAGTCACTCCTACCATCCTCCTCTTCGTCGTCCTCTTCATTTCCCTCTCTGTCTTCTTCATCCTCCTCCTCATCATCATCCTCTTCATCTAGATGTTCGTCCTCCTCCTCCTCTTCATCACTGTCAGATGCGCCCTCATCAGACTCTGCCTCATTGTCCTCTGAGTCATCTGGAAGGAAAAATAACTTCAAAGTTCACATACTAAAGATATTTTACAAGCTGAGGAATACATTCGGCAAATGGGAGAAAAGATATCATCAGGTTAATCATTCATCAGCATCCTGCGTTTAACAGTGTTAACATGGTACCTGAGATGGCCCACAAAGCAGCTCTTTTCCCTTTGTTGTGGGACATGCTGCGGTTGATCAGCTCATCTGGGCTGTCATCTTCATCCATGGCTGATCATTAGAGCAACAGTAAATGATTTATCTGACACCTTTGTCTTTGTTGATCCTGGAAGAGCAGACAGACTACAATAAATACGTCTGGGTCTGACAAGACAGAAAATGAATTATCATGCCATGATGGGTGTCAAAGGCATAACATTTAACAGAGTATATTACAACACCAAAACAAATTCACGCACTATTAAAAAAAGGGGAGGGAGGGTATTGGTACCAACTCAAAGAAAAGGCAAGGGGCTCTTGGTCTGAGAGAGTCACATACAACTCCTAAGATCACAATAAAAATATGTTCATAATACCACTGCATGACAACTACAACACAAAACATTTAATGAAACAACTCTTTTCGTTTGACCTTCGCCAGAAAACCAGAACATGTATCTCAGCGTCAGCACCAGCTAGTTAGCCAGCAGACAATGCTAAGGCTACATTTGTAAACACGGGAGAAAAGTTGTCTAGTGGCACAGATTTTCCTCTACGCTTCATAAAAATATACATATTACGTCACAGCAGATCCAAATAATACGCGAAATGCACTGACAAGAAGCAAGGAAAAGCCTGTCACGTTGTTCGTCTTGGACAAATGGCGCTAGCTAGTAACATTAGCTTCGGCAGAGCGTGTTAGCAAACCCCAGAATAGCAACACTCAGCGAGTGTCCACTGCAGCCCCCCCAAGACCACAAACCCGCCCCGAGGGGGATATACAGCATAATTAACACAAAGGTTTGTAACTTTCATGTTTCAGTCAATTGTTTAAAGGCAATTGAACCACTTGCACCTACCCTATTGAGTAATATGAGTTAAGTAAGAGTGTTTCAAGTCTCCACAGTTGTTGAGTGACACCGCCGGCTGGATACCGACGGAAAATGCCGAGTGCACTTAGACGATCGGGACTCTTAAAGAGACAGTGCCCCTTTTTCATTCGGCAAAGTGAGTTCAAAGTTCAATTTGAGGAAAAAGATTCAAAAAAATCAGTAAAGGGGGCTTATTAAGATATCTTACGCCACTTTAGTATGATTTTTAATTCATCATATTTTTGCAATAAAATCAGCACCTTCTCTGTACTTAAGTCGGGGAGAGAAGGGTTGGCTGTCACATTTTTTTGTGACGGTGGATTTTATTTTATTTCATTTTTTAAGAGCCAAGTCATAATGTGGTGCTTCATCATGTTTAAAAAATTAATTGGCCTAATGCTATGCTCATTTTATTTAGAAAATCTGTGGGCCAAATATTTTTTAATGTTTGTGGCTGTTAGGAACTTATCAACAAGGGGTTATTTTTGCTGATCATTTCCAGGTCGTTTGTTATACCATTATGGAGTAGCTGTCAGTTTCATCACATTGGATACACACATAGCCTACATACTGTAGGCATTAACAAAGTATAAATACAATGGAGTAAATACAAAAATGCAGTTTAAAATACTGATAACAGGGTAAAAAAAAAAATAATGTGCCTCAAGATATCATTGTAGGAGTGTGAAAAAAAAATCTCTAAATCAACCTCACCAACAACATTCCCGAAATCAAAATACAGATGAGCTGTGCATGCTTGTAGTGATTTGCATTGCTACAATGTTCATTAAACAAATACTTGAACAGTGTTCATATTTCTGTAAAAGATATGTTCCCTGTCAGTATATTGATATTCGACATGTTCATAACGGCCAACATCTTATAAAGCTGTTTTATGTTCTGACCACTGGCTGTGTTGGAGATTGTAATAACCTGTAAGTGGAAAAAAGGTGAAGATGGACAGTAATATATTAAATGTCTTTTTGTTTAAGTTTTCATTTAAGCTGAATCTGATGTGTATGTTAGGATTTATTTTCATCAGGACATTAAATGCTTTAATAATTTCTATTATGATGAAACGACATATCTCACTGAAAGTCAGCAGATTGCACACATGCCACCCTCGGCATACCTTCAGTCCTTATTATAGGACAATATTAGATAAATCTCAGTATTTAATGTCCTTGACATGTCCACAAAGTAAAAGAGAATGCTTCAATAAGCATCTCCAGATGTTCTCTCACTATGAACTACACAGAGACGTCTGTCCTCTGTATTTTTGTCCATTTAGATGATGGATGATCAACTGAGCCAACAAAGAGTATGGCTAAAAAGTTCTATCCGTATTACTAAGGGTCAGCCTGTCACAGTAAGACAACTTTACTTCTGCTGACAAACTTTTTAAATCACAAGAGGAAGTGTCTAGCAGATCCAGATCTTCATGTTGTGCATTGATCCCAAGTTACAACCAAGTAAAGTTTATGCCATTTGTCAGGCCCTGCCATAAAAAGACGTCACCACCGTTTACAAAAATCAAAATGGTCTGTACAATCAACCTTTATAAAGCCACACCATTTACAGGAATTAATCATTTATCAAGCCCACCCTTCTTGGTAACTGTTACAAGGTTAGACAAAATATGTTGTTGCTGGCCTCTTTCAATTTGAAACAATTGAAAATAATTTGCCTTTTGACTAAATTTTATTTATATTTAATTAGTTAGATTCTTTTCATAATGTGGCTTTAGTGAAAGAACAGAGACAGAACTACAGCAGGGTACAGGAAGAAAACTCTTCATATTTATAATGCTCATAAAGTAATAAAGAATATCAGATGACCTCAGTGGTGAAGTCATACAAAAGCAGCTGTTCACACTGACAAAATACTTTTATTATTTCTGCCACACATTCCTTGAACACCAAATATTGTCACTATAAAAATGTTACTCTTACCTTTGAGTGCAGGTAAGTTTTCTTTGTGATTTTCAGTGTTAAAGTGAAAAATTAAGAGAACAATTTCACCACAGTGCATTAAAAAAGACCGTGCCAAAACAGAAGTTGTCTGTGACTGGAGTGGAACAGCAATGGTTGCAGAGGGATTATCTGATTCTGACTGACAGGTCAACTGACCAATCAGAGAGCCAACAAGGCGTCAAATGAACATTTCTGTAGTGGAAGGTAGCAGCTTCAATTTGAGCCAGTTAGTGCTAAAATTCTAACTCATTTCAACATTTTTGGACTAATTCCCACACCACTCTGTAGACTGAAATCTGATCTGCCATGACAAGTTGATCATATGAATATGTGACCCAGCAAGTCCAGGGTTCATAGACCTGACATGGTCCAGCATGACTAGCTGACTCTTGGGCCATGCACCTGAATGTCCAGGTTCCATTTGTCTTGACCTGAAAAATGGCTCTGCATGACTAGAGATCCTAAAGGCACGTGGCCCTGAGTACATGATGACTAACAAGTGCTGCTTGTGTGCTAAAACAAAAAATAATCAATTTAGTTGTGATTAGTTCAGACAGCTGCAAATGATCTGACCAATTCTGATGCCAATTTTGAAGTTGTGGAATTATTTTTCAGTTTCAAAACCTGATAAGTTCAAATGTCTCAGCATGAATGCTGCACAGGATACTAAGCAGGATATAATGAGCTCTTTTGAGTTGAAAAGAAATTTGTAACTGTTGCCACACAACTTAACATTTTAGCCAGACCTGCTGATGTTAAGCTACAAAATCAGCCAGTTCATGATGTTAATAAAACAATTATGTATATATATATTAAAAAAAAACCTGTATTAGGGATATTTCATGCAGATGTCTTGCTGTTGAGTGTCTCCCACTGTTGAATTATCAGATACCCAGATTCTCACAATTCAGGTAAAACTGATGTTTTCATTTCTTCAGTTTTCATTATTACAATTTTATATAATGCAAATTTTTAATATTCTTTTAATTGCATGTTTTTGACGGTTTTTGTTTATAGTAACTGGAAACACTGCTTGTTTAACCATAAACATATTTGATTGCAGTTATTCCGCTCTAAAGTTGTGTCCCACAACATGCATGCAACCTGTTACTTAAATAATTTTAGCTTTTTTATAAAAAAGCTAGAACAGGAAACAGTATGGCTCTGTCAAAATTAAATACTTAAGTAATATACTTATCGTGGCTTGACCTCAAGTAAGAGCTCTCTTTTATTTATAAATATTTGCTGTCTTGAACTGAGTGCATCACTCAGACCAGTTAAACCCCTTTAGTCATTTCATTAGCAGAAAACAAATAAATTACAAAGTTTTTAATCTTATCTATGAAACTATCATTGTCCTATTCCCGCTACCATTATTGTAAGGATTGCTATTATCAAGTAATGAGAAATATGTTGAATATTTGCACCTATTTGAAACAACCCTCTCACTTTATTGTAATAGTTACAGTTTAATTCATACATAAGAAACACTGTACTGCATTATCTAACATCAAATAAATGTATGGTGTTTAATTTTAATTCATCCTTAAAAATTTCTAGCACAAAGTAAGTGCAGCTGAAAATTTCCAGGCATGATACAGGTAAACAGAAAAAACAGAAGTACTTACTAGGGGTGTGTATTGGCAAGAATCTGGCAACATGATACATATGGTGATACATGGTTGATGGTACAACATTTTATGATATATTGTGATACTACAAAAAGGGGGATACTAATTTTGATCACATTTTTTTCCACTAAATAGTAATTATCTTTTTTTATTGCATTAAGAACCCACAATATTGGATTCATGAAATATACAATTCCTAATCAGTGTTATTTTTATAAATCGTGGCCCCTGCAACATATAAACTTTATTACATGTCCCAGTAGCCCCATTCATGCTCAATCCACATTGCAGTGTGACTTTACAATATCTTAAGGCTTCATAGAACTAATGTGAATGTCTTGAAGTGCAAAGATGATGGACCTTCATTGCTGTGAAAAACACACAAAAAATGGTTGATTTAACTCTGCATTATCAGAAACTTTTTGACATTAAGGCCAAATTAAGAATGTAATGTGTTGTAATTATCATTACCATTTAAGATATAATCACTCTTCATGAATCTGACCTTTCATGCCAAAGATTTAAAAGATTTGCAGATCATACATTTGTTTTTCTCGGTAATCTTTTATTTTAAAGACACAAATATTCAATCATGCCATTCAGGCATCTGGATATGCACTAAAATGCATAAATTCAACTTATATCCTTTATCAAGTATTCTAAAGAGCCTCTTTTGATATAAATGTTATTTTTTGGGATTTAAGTGCACGAAGGGTACCTAAGCGTGACTTTTTTTCCTCTGAAAAACAAGAAAACATATATTTTTTAATCAGTCCCTTCAAGATTATATAATTCACCACAAACAACCCTGTATCATTTAATTTATAGCTCCAGATTTCAATTCATTTTTCTTTCATTTTGTTAGATGCACGTAACTTACAGTGGTTAATCTATTGTTGTGCATATGTGAGATTAATAATAGAAATAGCAGCCCTTTTTTTCTTTGAGAAGTCTTTAAGTATGCATTTTAAAGTGCATAAGGGAAACTAAGAGTCATTCTTTCATCACAAGCCTCAAGCTGTTTCATTATCTAATTTTCTTTTTCTCATCCGCAGTCTAGACCGACTGTCGCCCCCTGGTGGTGGCTTTTACTTGATAAAATCAGTTGTTACATAATACAATGTAATCCAGATTTGCTACTTTATGTCATGGGGTTATGTGTATCCTGGCGGCGAGTAATCTGGCGGGGTTTTGACTGTCAAAATCTGCTCAGAGGGGAACCGAAAATATAGATCCATCTAAATCAATCAGGTTTTGTGAGAGCCTGCCGGAGACAAAGAGGGAACATTATGTTCCAAAGAGAGAGGGGACTGTGATTATTATGCATTTACCTAAAGATTATTTAAATGTCTGAAATTCACCCAATTCATTTCTAATAGAATGGAATCAAACTTGGTGTCATTCTGTTTCATTATGACAAGGCTAAGTGATGTTTTAATAGTTTGATGGTTGCTCTTTATTGAACTTTTGTGAACTTTCCTTCCAGCGTAGTTGAAATTAAAATTGCTCTTATTAAAGCATGAATTGTATCCTCACACTGCGCTGATGTCAGGGATTTAAGGACTCACATTCTTTAAATAATTGAACAATCATCATCATCATCACCATCGCCCTCCTCCTCCTCTCGGTCGTCATCATCAGATCAGACTGTCATGCTGCATCCTTGGTACGTGCACAGCCACACTCCGCTCATGGCAACACTGTACACAAGTAAGCCGAGTTCAACCACTCCACACTGTAGGGGTAGGGGCGTCCTTTTGTCTAACAGCCTTCAGCCCCCACACCTCACCTCCTGAGGCAGCTGACGCGTCACACGGTGTCTATTTAAAGGTAATTGCACCTGCGCTGCATTCATGTTTGCATAAATAATCGACCGGGTCAGGAAAGTGTTAACAGCAGAATGGTTCATTCCTAATGTACGACGTGCAGAACTGAACGCGCCGCACCCCAACTACAACTCCACAAGTCAGCTGAACCTGCTGCCCTCATTGAACCAGCCTCTCCACCATTTCCATTTGTAGATAATCTATAATGGGCGGGACTTCGCTGCTTACCACGGGGTATTATTGGCTGTGAACGCTGCCAGTTTCTGTCTAATTTGCATAACCAGGTCGGGTTGCAGATGCAGGGGAGTGGGCAGGGTAGGGGTAGTGCAAGTGAACTGAACTTGTGCGTCGGTGTAGGCTACACTATGTTCTTAAAATGCACCTAACTTTAACCATGCGCTGTGATTTTTTTTTTAAAGAAAAAACAATATGGATATTTTCTCAGACGAGCTGCAGGATCATTTTGGCGGAAATTAAAGACGATTTCTGTAAAAAAATAATCCAAAGGAAAACTTGAGACTGGTAAGTAGCTCCCTTTATCTACCACTGTTCTTAATTCCGTCTATATGTTATGGATGAATAGGCCACACCCGGTTAATTTATATTTTATATACTATTAGTTTTTAAAGTAGTAATTTACAACTTTTGAAGCAATATACGCACGATGCTTATTTATGAAATCCATACAGAACATCGTGCTCTGTTAGCTGAGCTTTAATTATAAATGTATAAAAAGTCTATAGCTTGACAGAGTGAGAACAATGGGTGCTTTCACACATTTATCGATTTAATTTAATTGTTACATAATTTCCATAGAATAGTTTAATGTAAAAACGCAGTTCCTTCGGGATAAGTGAACTGAAGATAACCATTTAATGGCGGCTCTTTTTGTTGACTTTGTGTTTTATTGTATGTGTTGTGGCTCAGCCTCTGTGTGCGTTGCTCCACAGATCACACGTTTGTCAGTCTGAGCTCTAAAAGCAGGTAAGCCACTGACTAACGCACATTGTGCCAGTCGTCAGTTCCACTGTGCGTGTGACAGCGGCTAACCTGGTTTTGGGAAATCCTCTCGTCTCATGTTTTGGGGGAAACCAGCCACAGCCGGAGCAGACAGACAGACGGACAGACAGACAGACAGACACCTATACCTCCAAGCGTCCCCCCCCTCTGAACATGTCAGATACTCATTTCTGGGACAGGCCTGCTCAACATGACTGCTGGGTCTCCATGTACTTCTTCATCTTACTGTGCTCACATACTGTCCTCTTATTTAGGGCAAGTAGCTTTGCAGTCCCCCTATAGAGGCGACTTCTCTTACGCAGTCAAGGAAACCGGTGAGTGACATATTTTAGTTTATGTTTTCAGGGGTGGAAAGAAACTAATTTATTCAAATTACAGTAATTGTGTAGCTTTTGTGTACTTTTGAGTTGTGCGTATTTTTTGTATCAAAACTTTTACTTTCACTTGTTCAATTTCTGTGCAGTGTTGTACTTAGTAACATTAGTTAAAGCGTCTACGTGATTAGTGAAAACAATGAAAGGAAAAGCTGAACCAATCAAAGTTTTCATCATAGTTTTCATCATCATTTCATAATTTGTGACAAAATGAAAAATTTAACCTCAATACAAATGCCAAGTTTGGTATCACAATACTCAGTTCTTAAATAATTCTTGAATTAAAAATGAATTTAAAACAAATATGCAGGTTCAGTGTCATATGGATCAGAAAAGGGATGACCACAAGGGTTTGTCACATTTTGGAACTGGCAATTCATTCAACAGTAAAAGTAAAAGTAATTTGCAATCATTTTAATGATTCAGTAGTCATCTGAGTAAATCTGTTTTCATGCCATTGGCACTCTATGATATGCCTAATATGAATAAATGGTATTTGGTCAAATATAGTGTGTAGATGCGAAGAATACTTTTGCTATTTTTATCAGAGCAAAATGCCAATCGATGGTATTATGGTGCGTTCTATTCACATTGGAGCTTAGTAGTGGGAAGTGGCAATCATGTCATATCACATGTCAAAAGGAGGCGTTCCAGGTAATATATGTAATTTGCGACCCAGACAGTTCAACTTCTGAGATCAAATGGGACGCACAAATAGTATATGGGTTAAATGGGATTTTACTACCATTACTTTTCCAAAGTGTGGGCTGGGACCCACTGGTGGGCTGCTATGGTACTGCAAGAGGGCCACGAGAGGGTATTCAATAACTTAAAGCAACAACCTAATAAAAATCACAGTTTTAATGTTCATAGTATACTGGATTACATGTTTTTAAATCCTAGAACAAACAAGAAACAGCCAGAGCAGAACTGGTTCAACTGGTGTTGAAATAACTGATGATGTTTCATTAAATATCTCACTGTATGAATACTGCTCTCTTGATTTTAAGGATTGTGTAGTTTCAGACATAAAATACACTAGGGAGGAATTTGCAGAGTCACAAAGTATGTTCGAAAAAAGACTATTGAAGAAAATGTGAGCAAAATTTCACATTCATTTTGAGATCTGTGGAGGTTCATCTTTGAGCCTAATGTTATGGCTGTGTGAGGGTTTTTGTGGGGCCCAGTTACTTTACAGTTTCATAATGGGCTGTGGCACACTAAAGTTTAGGTTAGGTAGGGCTGTCCTGTATGACACTGAAACAAACACCTGGTGGAATCATCACACTCCAGTTGCCCTTTTTTTGCACAACGTCAGAAACTGTACTCAAAATACTTAGTACTCTGAGAGCATGTTAACAAGGTACGTTCACTCTGAGCTGTAGATTTATAGAGAGCTACTTTTGCTAATACTTGAATCAAATTTTATCAAAATAATGGTATCTACTTAATCACAATATTTGGTACTCTTTCCATCTCTGATGTTTTTACCTGACAGAGTGGTAGGTACTTTGAATTAAGTCTCTGTCTAAAATATTAATTAGTTTTAGTCACATTTTAGGCATTTTTGTCCTCCAAAATTTTAGTCTAGCATTAGCCGTCAAAATCTTCACTGCATTTGAGTTCACTTTTACTCAATACATTTTTTCAACACATTTTTAAACTTCTAAACTGACATAATTGTACACATGTAACACAAATTTGATTGCATTTCACTCAAGTAAATTAACTGTCAGTAGTTAAATTTATAAACAGATTACGAAAACTGACATCTCTTTTACTGGTCTGGAGGTATTTTCTTGCTCTTTTTTAGTGATATCAATACCCTTAGGGCAGCACAGTGGCGCAGCAAGTAGTGTGTGTGCCTCTCAAGGAAGGTTGTTTTGTTCAATCCCTGAGGTAGTCAGGGTCTGTCTATGGAGTTTGCATGTTCTCCCTGTGCATGTGTGGGTTCTCTCCAGGCACTCCAGCTTCCTTCCGCACACCAAAAACATGCTCATTAGGTTGATTGGTGACTCCAAATTGCCTGTAGGCATGAGTGTTGTGTGATTGGTTGTCTGTCTCTGTATGTCGCTCTGCGATCGGCTGGTGACCGGTTCAGGGTGTGCCCCGCCTCTCGCCCAATGTCAGCTTGGATGGATGGATCAATACCCTTCTTGATACTGTTTTTCAAACAAATCTTTGTTAATTATACTAATAGCACTTCTCTTTCATTTGGTGAAAGGATGAGACAGTGTGTCTCCTACTTAACTTATACCTACTTTATATGTCTATACTGTATACGTCAAAAACAAAATTCTCATTAAAACAACTAAAACATGGGTTTTAAATGTCTGACACCAATCCCTTGACCATAGATTTCATCATGATTATATATTACTTTTCAGCAATTCTGTATTTTTATTATGGAAAAATCAAATCACATTTGTAGTTGTATTTTTGTCAGTAAAATGAACACTGATCTGACCTGATAGCTTTGGTCATTCTGGCTGGTTTTACATTTGAGGCCAAGGCTCTCGTGGGGTTTCTGTAGCCACTTCAGCTTAAAAAAAGAGCAACACTTACAGTGGCTGTGTGAAAATATGTTGATTTATTAATCTTTAAAGTAGCTGAAAAAAAGACAGCTCTGAATAAAAAATGTTTAGAATAAATGATGTACCATATTTGTAAAGTGTTAACTAGGAAGTAAAGTTACTCCCCAGAGCCTAGTAACGGTATGTATTTTTACTTTCTGTTTCACCGTGCAAGTATTTCCTGGTATCAGTGAGGACATTTTATTCCCATCGGTGCATAATGACTCATTATGACACAGAGGAATAGATAAGTGCAGTATGTCAGACTCATTAACTTGTGGCCCCATTTATCGTCATAATGTGGACGTGCAGATGCTCACTCTTCACCCAACCACATGAAGGAGGTCGGCTCCCAGACGCCCTCTCTGCTGTGCTAACTGATAGGTTTCCATCAGAGAGCGGTCAGATGTACAGATTTTGTATTGAGCTGACACCTTTCAAAAGCAGATTTGGACAGGGTTCATACAAAGTGCCATGTATGCATAAGGTTAATCCACAGAAATGTCTTTTTAATCTGGGGGTGTCTGCTTAATGAGACCAGAGTCATTTTGGCTCAGTGCATGAGTCTTAATACTTTGCATGTAAAATAGGAAAAATTATCTAAGAAAAGATTCACACCACTGGACAGGGGTCATCTAAAAATACACATCTGATCACAGGGCTCACAAGTAGGGATACTGATATGAAAGTAAATGGATCACATGGATGTAGATGAGATATTTAAATGTGAAAGTAGTAGATGGCAGATGGAATGAGAAGCACTTTCTCTTTTAACTTAAAGTGTTTGTGCAGTATCCTCACCCTCCACAGGTTGGCGTCATCGTCCACAGAGCTGCAGCTTGTCCAGACAGTGGGAACTAAACAAGGATTTGGAGCTTATCTAACCCCAGCCAAGCCAGACAGCCTTTAAATCTTCTCAGTAAAATCCAATTCTGCATAATTAATCGTAATATCTGAATTGGCGTTCTAGTTTGTTTTCCCATAATCTCACCGCGGGTTCAAAAGTTCACAGTTCACTGGTGGACATTATTTCAGAAAGTGTATTCTTGATGCTGTGGGAAAGATGTTCTCATCCATCCATCCAACATTAGAGAGAAGCACAAGGGTCTACCAAGGATTTAATCTGATTTTTTTTTTTGTTGTTTTGTTTTTTTCTTTGTTAATCCACAGGGTTTCAGTCAGGGGTTAGCCAAAGAGCAAGGAAAGGTCAAGTCACTCTGTGTGACAGCCGCCATATTTACTCTCCAGAGTAAACAAACAGGAAAGGGGTGGAGGACAGAAGTGTTGTGCGGGAGTTGTGCAACAGTGTTTATCCTATCATGCCAGGGTGATTCCTATCACTGAATGTAATATCACAAAATAATAGTCTGTTTGAAGGGAAGAAAAATAACTAAAATTCACAAATTCAAGGGCACTAAATGTTATTGCTTGAACTAGGGATGCAAAATATAACCAGTATAATATTCACTTCAGCAAATAATGCCTTGTAAGCAGATATGAAAATGTGTGTAAACATGTACAGCTGATATTTCTGTAAGGTAAAGCATTGTTTTTTGAGTTTTAGACAGAGCCGATCTACGTCAGCTGAACTTTTTTTCTTCTACTATCCTAATTACTTCCTACTTTGAAGTTTGTTTTATGAGCTGGAGTTTTGTGTTTGACCTACTAAAATTGTGTTTGGTTATTTCAAGCACTTCCTTAATATTGTCCATAGTAGCAACACTGTAAACCTGTTGATGGAGAATTTATTTTCATTTTAAAACATCAGCTGCTTAAAGTGTGTCAAATTATTGTTTTGTGTTCAACGTCCCTCTCCATATGTAAGCGTGTGGTTACAGAGTTGTTTGTAGCTCTTAAAGAAGTAGTGTTCACCACCAGTATATAATACATTTGGATCAAATGTTCCTGCTATGCAAAGAGATGATTGATCTTTTAACAAGTGAAAATCTTAAACTGATAATGCTTGATCATTGACTGTATGATCACATTTGTCTTGTTTAAGCCTGTTTAAAAAGCAAATAGACTGTCACACAGGGTTTGTGAACATTTCCCTAAACTGAATTGAAGGACTTTGAAGGTGTATTTTCAAGCTTTCCATACGGTACACTTGTGGTAAATTGTGATTTTATACAAATAAAGACACTAAAAAGAATAATTTGACTCTCTTATCATTGAAGAATAAGGATAATATGCAATAAACCGGCCCTTCCTAAAGTGTTGGTTTTAATGCAGTTTGCATGTTAGTCAATGGAGGGGTGGGGGTAGTGAATACATACAGGAGGCAGGAGGTAAATTTCAGGCTTAAGTCTGGGTTTGCACTCGCATGCAGCTCACCTGGGTAAAATTTTAAAGTGAAAAAAAAAAAGTGGGCTTGGCACATCAGCCTAAGATTTATATACTTTGGAGTGTGCAGAGGTTGCCTTCCACATACAGTACGTGTTTGATGAATGACCACTATGATTATTTTCTACCCTTTTCTCTTATTTTTTAAATTTGGATATTTTTATGGCTGTGTTACAGCTTTTGGCATGAATTTCTGCAAGAATGTTTCTTTTTTGACATTTTTTGAATCTAGAGTCAGTTACTCAGACAGGTCTATTATACACTACTGACACCCTCAAGCCAAAATGTAGACGCAAAAAACTATAACATCATCATACATCAAAAATGTTATGCATAAACCTATTAAAGCTACCAAATGTTCAATTATTGTCAAGATTCTAACCCTTTAAATGCCAGTTTGAATAAATGTTGCCACTTGTTAAAATTAAAAAGAAAAACACAAAAAAAGATATTTTTGATATAATGAATAGAGTTTTAGAAATGTCAAATGTGCAAGTTTCAAAAGGAAGTACATTACTCTTGTGAAGGCAGCCAGGAGCAAAAACATGCAAACGCTTGTGGTTGTTTTCACCACAGTTATCAAAAATATCTTTGAGTGCAGCAAGAGCAGGGGTCATGACTTCATCAGGTTCATTGTTCCGTCTGCTTCAAAAACAAATGGAAGTACATCCATAAAAATGCACACGCTATAAAAAATATCTCATATTTTGTGTGTTTTTTTAATATATATATAAAATAAAAAGCATCACTTATTCCAACTGGCTTCTTAAGGGTTAAAATCCTGAAAACAATTGACTGTTTAGTAGTTTTGGGCAGAACTGAGGTGAAAAGAGAATTTTCCAGGAAAAGCAGACAAGTATTGATGAATGGTAATTTTACAGCAGTTTTTTTTTTTTTATTTAGGCCCAAGGGTCCCCAGAGGGTGGAAAATTTGATAATTGACGTCTCATAGAAATACTGATGATGAAATCAGTGTTGTTTCTACTTTTTCACATTTCAATGACTAATCACCAGCAATACCTCATCCACCACGATTAAATTTTTTTGTTTGTTTGTTTTTTTCATACAAGAGATAGCATCTATTCAAAGGGCATTTAAATGGCTAAAATCCTGCAAATTATTTAATGTTAGTTTTGAGCAGAGCTGAAGTGGTTGTGTAGAGATGTATGCATAAAAGAATATTGATGTATGATGATTTTAGTTTTTTTATGTGTGTAAGGGTTACCTGGTGACACTTAGGTGAACATCTTTCTATTGCGCTCACTTCTTGCTTTATAAAAGAATTTAGCCATGCCTTTGGACTTTGCTGTTACATAGAGTTTGTGGAGTCACAATGCATATTTTAAAAGAGAACATTACAGTGGAAAAAAAATTGTTCACCTTAAGATCTGTTTATAAAAAGTAGATAGACTCTAAGTCTTGTCTCATGGTTGTATAAGGGCTTAAGTTGGCCCCTGATCATTTTACATGTTTCAAATTGGGCTGCAGCACACCAAAGTCTGAGGAGGGCTGCTGTAAGAAACTTTTTTTTTAACACAGTTTATCAAGTCATTGAAGGATAACAAAATATGGGAGAGCAAAACAATCTGTCATAATCAAAACTGTGTAACCTGCAGACTTTTACATCCTATCTAATCTGGTATGGTAAAGATACTATGTCAGTTTTCCAAGCCAGTGTCCAGTTCATTACTATTTCAAGCTCTTTCATAATTTGTTTTTCAAAAACTGATAGCACCTACACAAACCCTGGTCAGAATTGGAGTTGATGAGAAACTCTAGCACAGGAGAGACATGTTGATTTTTGCTGATACACATGGTGGCACATCAGAAAAAATCCAAAATTATACAACCCTGAAATCCGTTGTTGTGTGACACTTAAAAAAACCAACTTGAACGCTTCTAGCACAATGCATTTACACAGATCATCAGCCATGCTTCTCAGATGTTCACACGTCTGCAGCTCCTTTGTGTCAGTACGCTCACATGTCTTGTAGTCCTCCTGCGTTACATCATAACAGAAGCATTTGTGATGCCAGGAAGTCTGCAACATTTCCCTCTGCTCCCAAGGATGCACTCTGTGAACTTCTCTGTCAGCCACCTGTGAATACCTGCGTCAATACACCCTGAAATGATCGAGCATCATAGGAGTCATTGTACCATGAGCGATGAGGACAGCATGCATATTTCAGAACCCATTATATATTCATTATGCATTTCACATAGGAGCCTCATGGCACAGACATTTTTAGACAGTGTACACCGGCATGTTAATTATTTACCATAGATGGGCTGAAACTCCTCTTACACTGGGTGTATGTTAACTAGATTATAAGAAAAACAACTACTCAGAGATCTAAAACACAATACACAATTTTATTACTTTTAAATACATAGTAATGTTAATCATTTTTCTAGGTAAAAGTTTTCTAAATTATTTTACATTACATACAGATATTGTAGTGTTTACAGTAGCAAAAGTCTGTAAATATATTTGTTTTATGTATATACAGTATGTATATCATGGTGGATTAAATAAGGAGTTACAAAGAGAGGGGTTAAATAAGAGGTGATGGTGACACAACAGTGAATAAGTTTCCTTGGCCATGTGGGTCCATGTTTTATCTCCATGATGACTCGCGGGATGTCAGGACTGCAAGACACACAAAAATAAGGAGGGGATGATGATCCCTTTGTATGGAAAACATTTTTTTTAGCTCAGACAGGATAAGACTGGGGTCAGCAAGGATATTCAAACAGGCACAGGCTGACAAAGGACCTGTTCATCCTTAAACTCTGAAGGATTTGAAGTCACAGTAGTGCTTTTAGACAGAAGCGTTTAGAGCATGTTTGTTGTTTTAAGATGTCTGTAGTTTCCATGGCAAGAGGCAGTTATGTAATCCCGAGAAGGAAACCCCACACTGTAGGAGGCGTACACACTCAAACACACTTCACATTGACCTGTCAGCTTCTTACACAACATAAATCATACAACGCTAAGTGCTAAGATAACGTTTATTTAGGTGAGGCTAGTTTGGATGGTTATCAGTTCATTAAAACAGCAGCCTCCCAGCTTCATGTTTTAAGATATATTAATATGTTTTGACACAGGATACTGAGTAAAATGATCTAATTCATTTCACTATAGTTTGAAATAGTGTTGATTCAAAGTAACCTGAATCAACACTAAGTGGCCTGAACAAGGTGACATCCAATATTATTGAAAAGATTCAAACAATCAATTTAGATGAGGGCAAACAAGAATATGTTTAAATAATTTAAAAAACAAGCAAAAAATGCAAACACAACAGAAAACCTAACCTCCTTGGCTGAGGAAATAACATTATTTCATGTAAAATAATAAGCATTATATTGAGATTAAGAAACAATGTTTACAAAGTAGTGGATGAATTTTCGATCAAATACATTCAATACCTTGTAAAGGACCTCTTTCACAATACATGTAATTTTGCCCACAGCCCAATTTTTTGTTTATTGTGTGGTATTTGTAGTACACCCAGAGACTCCCAAGAATATACCTTTAGAAAATCCAAAAGTCATCCAGGGCCTGTACTATGACCTATTTTATGATCATTGCCATAGGTGTGAGCCAGGGTGCACACTTTACCCCAAAACTTACTCAAACACAAATAATAAATCATCAAATTGGGTCAAATCACCTTCACTGAAGTCTGGTGCATCTTTTGAAATCAAATGTAAAGCTAAGTATTACAATTGAAAGAAGTTATTGAATTTTAACTGGAAAAAAAATAGTTTTTTTTATGATTTTTTCAACAAATTCAATTCTTTGGAGATGTGTCTGACCAACTTACAGTTGCTGTACACCTAAAATACTTACAAATTATTTGGCCACATTTAGCCTTCACAGGATCATCTGATGCATTCTTGTCAAATTGAATCCAAACATTGTATTTTATTTGAGATCTGTGACGAGAATGAATCTGTCCCCTAATGAGATCAGCATCATGCTGGTAAACCCAAATCTCATAGTCACCATCATTTTTTTGATGCTCAGCAATGTAGCCAGGGGACTGTTTGATTTGGTATGTACCGCATGTTATGGTCTCAAGGTATTCCAGATCCACATGAGGGAACGAGATATCAGATGCTTCAAGCTTCTGCCATTCACTACGAGCTCTACGTGACATATTTGTTTTTTATTTTTCAAACCTTTCATGGAATCAAATGACCATGCTTACTAATCTTTCCCAAGCTACACTGTCAAGATATTTTCATACAATTGCAGATATTTTGAAAAAAAAAAATGATGGTATATATATATAAAATACAATGTTTGGATTCAATTTGACAAGAATGCATCAGATGATCCTGTGAAGGCATATTATTGTCTCTGTCCTGCTGGAAAGAGAACCTCTGGCATGTGTGCACATGTTGCATCTGTAGTCTATTATTTGGGATATTATAAACATTTTCAAAATCAGAAACCCCTCCAACCATACACAAGCAAATTCAAAGACTCCATTCTATGAAATAACCAGCCAATCATACATCTTATGGATTTCTCAGATCCCCTTTCCCTCACTATAGTTCCAGTCTACAAATTAAAATTGTCCAAGCCGTTGCTATGCAAAAAGACACGAAGGCCATAAAACAGATTACATGTATATATAAGTACTAGAAACAGAAATTGACAGAAGTAATGTTTATGTATTGCTGTCATTGTAGATATATACAATCTGATTACAACAATCCAAAACTGCATCGGTTTTTACTTGTATCAATGGCTCATTATTATCTCATCACAAAGGCATAATATACAGGCCCTTTGTGGCTGTTCAATATTAAAATGAATAACATTTCATGTGAAATGTTTGTTTTGAATCTAGCATTCAAATTCTAAAAGAAATCATACTTAAAGGATGAATTCTGAACAAATCTTTAAAGGTTCCCTGATATACAAGATATGGAACAGTATCCTGATTCTACCACAGTAACCCAACCTGTTAATTGAACAACTTTACCGGTCTCAGAATTTGATGATTTTTTTCCCACTTTGAGAATATATATGTGGCCAAATAATTTGTAAGTATTTTAGGTGTACAGCAACTGTAAGTTGGTCAGACACATCTCCAAAGAATTGAATTTGTTGAAAAAATCATAAAAAAAACTATTTTTTTTCCAGTTAAAATTCAATAACTTCTTTCAATTGTAATACTTAGCTTTACATTTGATTTCAAAAGATGCACCAGACTTCAGTGAAGGTGATTTGACCCAATTTGATGATTTATTATTTGTGTTTGAGTAAGTTTTGGGGTAAAGTGTGCACCCTGGCTCACACCTATGGCAATGATCATAAAATAGGTCATAGTACAGGCCCTGGATGACTTTTGGATTTTCTAAAGGTATATTCTTGGGAGTCTCTGGGTGTACTACAAATACCACACAATAAACAAAAAATTGGGCTGTGGGCAAAATTACATGTATTGTGAAAGAGGTCCTTTGAATTTGGAAATGTTTCATACATTAGAAAGTCTTCATTTTTGCTTAATGTATCACTTTATCAACGTTTTATCATTTTGAAGACCTCACAGACACTTTGTTATAGTGGTGTCCATATTTAGGACATAGAGCACACTATTTCACAAGTTAAGTCTTAATATGGAATTATCATTTTATCTATAATATCATTCACTCACTCACACACATACATATATGGCTGTTAATTAAGGTGTCTGTGTTACATTTAGGCCTTTTATAATGTTTGACTAAGAAGTGACTTGATTTTGTTCTGTTTTGTTCTACAAGAAAAGATCGATATTGTGAATCACCATTCAGCTTAACAATATGAGATATGATTTTGGTCCATGTTTACCCTGCCATACTCTTACTAATATTTTTGGGACTGAAGGTAATCTTAAAATCCTTCATTGCACAACAGCCCATTCAAGTCATGACAGGTCAAATGTTAAGTGTGATTACTGCAGCGGAAAACAGGAGAACAACCCCACAGAGGAAAGGAAAACCCCTTAGACTAACCCTGGCCCTGTTTGAGGCACTAACTTTAAAATGTATCTCCTTTTTTTTTAACATAAATTTAAGCTTGTAATAGATTTATGCTCCTAAAAAAAGTTTAAAGTACTCTGAGATACATTTTTATGTAGGCAAACAAGGGCCAAGGCTTCACACAAGAGGAGAATGGGACAGTGCAATATATTTTGCAGAGCCCTCCTGGAAGGCTCTTGCTCTTTGGAAGTCAAGTGTCACCAAAGTACAAGGCATTGTATAGATACACGCACACACACCCCTCTCATGTATATAAATAGTATCCATACATAAAAGGCAAATTGAAATGACATTGGTCAGATATATTTCCATGTCACAGTATAAGAACAGCACTACAATCAAGAATGTCTGCTACAGTCATTCCCAGTGCGATCGATGTGCTACATGGAGATATGGTGAGAAGCAGCTGTTGGTACATGATTGTTGACTCGAGGCTGGGGGGGCACTCTGTATTACAGAGGGGAGGGGGATTAACAGCAAGTTCCCAGATGCATTTAAGTTTAAGGAGAGCAGCTACTGTTAGTCCAGGGGCAAACAGTGAGAGAGGAAGGAAGGTAGGAAGGATCAATGTTAGGAATGGATTTAGAGCATTAATGCCAACAGGAAGTTGAAAGAAAGCAGAAAGAGGAATGTTAAAGTTCAAGTCCATTTTTAAAAAGTTAGGCATGAAATAAAAGTTGTTGGCATCTACATGTAGATGAGAAGGACCTCCACCAAACAAGCGCTCCCACTACCAGACACCAAAAAAGTTGGCAGCTGCAGCCTCAAACCCAATCAAGCTGGGGTAGAGAGTTTGGGGGCAAAGGGGCCCTGGAACCAAGGAGGGGGGAGGGGCAGAACGGGGTGGACTTGGGGAAGCAGCAGGGTCTCACACATACACACCCTCAGGGTTGAGACTTGACACTAGAGGGTTTTGCAGGTTGCGTGGATGTCCCAGGAACTGTTTGGCAGTGGGGCGAGGCGGGGAGTCCATTTGAGGTACACTGTGGCCTGATGAAGAAGAAAAGAAAAAAGTACATTAGTTTATGTATAAGTAGGGAACTGATAGGATTTTATTGATACCAATGCTATCATCGATTCTGCATATCGATCCGATTTTGTAACAATTCCTGCAGATTTTCTGTGTTGGTAAGAGTTAGCCTACACAGGTTTTCGGTGGAAACAATGTCAAATACGTGACACTTCTGATATTCAGCAAGTTGTGCAGTAAGTTTATCTTTGTCAAAAACCATGCCGCAAGTTTGACCACTTCTGCCCCGTCTGCCATAATTTTTGACTGCTTTGTTGTTGGTACTGCTGGTTTCTTCTGATGAAAGCATGATGGTTTTAATTGTAAGGCATGCGGAACAAAGTAGGAGGAACTGATGGGGACATTGATAAGCAAAAAGACTGATGATATCAATTGCTTGAGGAGTTATTAATTATCAGCTGGTATTGTTTTTGATTCCCATCCATATATATAAAGTTTCTGGTGTGCACTAACTATCTCATGGGACATCTTGTGGAGGAAACTATCCTAAGAGGAAGAGAAAGTTCCTGTGTTATGAGACAGAATTGGACACTCACAAGGACTCTATTACTCACAGTGCACATGCACGGGAGGTTTCTTGCAACCACCAGTAAGTATTTAGTGTATATGAAAATGTGTCTGCCATTCTGTGTCAAACAATATGCTTAATGGGGTAGTTCTTTTCTTCTTCTTCATCTTTTTTTTTTTTTTGAAGAGGGACAGTAAAAGGACACACCAATACTTAATACATCAGCCACAACAATGGCCTTCAGCTATGTCCCAATGAGGACAAAACCGGAACAGAAACAAGCTTAAAACAATGTGTGGGAGTGACTGTACATTGTACTGGATACATTTATATATTACAATTTACAGTTCCATGAAAAGTAAAAAAAAACTTAAGTTAGATGATACAGTGCTAAGTGCTCCAAGGTAGAAAGACGGGTGTGACAGAATTGTTAAAGTGAAGGAGCTTTGTAGTGGAAAAGTGAAGCCCAGAAGTGAGTGAGTCCAGAACAGAATATGATCACTCCGATACTGTTTTTTACACTTATTTTCACATTAAATCTGCTGAAATACTCAGAACTCTTGGCCCGCTTTTGTGCTGCTTCTCTCTTTCAACATCACTTACATTGCTGTTACTGACAAATATGTTTACCCTATGACATGTACTCTCATAAAACCCCATTTAAAAAGGCTTAACTATCCTTTAAATTCACACTGCACACTCCTGTAGGCATAGATTACTTTCTATTGCCCACCACAGACATTTTTTATCATATTTGATTTTCAAATATACATTTAGGTGAAGTTTTAATTTTTACTTTTAAAGTGGAAAGTCAACAGCTAAAAATCATCTTACATTTCTATCCCAAAAACTACACTATGTTTGCTGGACTATTAAGTCAATCCATCAATCTGATTCACATATCACTGACTTAAGTCACTAACTAACATAAATCAGCCCAATATAAAATTTGACTGGTGATTTTATTAAAACAAATTTTAAAATGTCAGAACTCCTTGACATAAGCACTTCTTAACCAAATCATACAAACAAAATAAAGGTACTTTCCTTTAAAAAGGTAATGTATCTAGTTTGAGGGAAAAGGAAAAGAAAGAGAAAAATGATGCCAAATGTTTTAGGTTTTTATCTACAAAAACATTATAAATCTTGGATAAACTGATTAAATGTCAAAATTTTAGGTGTGTATTTACTTCTCCTAATATATTTTTCTATGTGCATCATTTTTCCCCAACAACTGTTTGACTTTACTTAAGGAAACTAAAATCATATCATTAATATTTATCTTATCTCCGGTCTCATTACATCTGGATGAAGATCGACCCCTTTATCGTTGTATTTTGGGGTACAATTTCAACAACTCAAAATCAATTCTTCACATTTTGTTAGGATTAAACTCTCCTCTGGCAAGATGTCTCATTTTACCTGTCTGGAAATCTTCCAGACTCCATCTATACCACTGTAGCTAAAAGATGCAATGTCCTTTTCTGAATTAAAAAAGATCTGCTGAACTGTAAAGGCTATTTTAATACATTTTTATAAAAAATGAAACTTGACCACTTTAACTCCTTATCAACCTTTTCCCTGAACTGATTCCCCCCAACCCCTCATCCCTTTTTTGCCACCTTTTAATTTATTTTTATCAGTTTGTTTTCTTAAAGAGGCTTTTATTTATATGTTTTTATTCTGTTCTTTACCTCCATTGGTGTATCCTTCCTGCAGGAGATGTGCCAACTCTAACTGCTCCAGCTGCTCCTGTAGCTCTGAGCGTGAGTGTGTGTGGGCCGGCAGGACGCCTGTCTGCTGTATAAACTGCTGCAGGTTACACTGCCTCAGCTCCTTATTTAACTCCTCTAGCTCCTCCTGTTTGGCCTGTGAGGGAAACAAACACGGATCAGTGATGAAAATGAGAGGCAAATGAAAACTTTGATCAGTAACACTGAATACTCACACTTATTTTGCCTTATGAAAAGTGGGTGCAGTATATTAAACATGTCAGGTCATTAAAAATTAAAGTGATTATATAAATACTGTGATTTTTTTACATTTTAATTTAACATGAATAGCAGAATGATACTATTTCCAAGCTAATATGGCTGTTGAAGTTTGGAACATTAAAACTGCAAATACTGTAAAAAGTGTCTATTTCTCACCTCCAGGGGGCAGCAAATTTCTACAAATTTACTCTCATGGTAATGACGGGAACAGCCATCAGCCTTCATAAAACTGTAGAGCTACCATGAATCATCATTATTAAATCATTACCAAAAGCATTTTCAAATTCCATCAAATTCCAGCAGCTTAACACATAAACGTTAATGGAAACATTATCTGATGCTCCATTTCACAGTGGTTTTAATTACCCAAATGCCAAAAGGGGAAAAATAATGTTTAGTTTTAATTATGTTGTTGAATACATGGAGAGCAGAAACTCCCCATCAAGGCAGTGGTAACCCCTTTGCGCCCACAGATTAGAGTGTGATGCACACAAACAGCCGAGTCAATTAGTCTTAATCGACCTCCCATTCCTGCTCAATCAGTGTGTCTGCACAAAGTACAGGAAGCAGCAGCGGCATGCTTTCCAGAGCCAGTGTGTGTATGTGGTTACGTGTAATTGATGCTGGACCAAGGCATCCTGCTGAGGACATTCACACCTGCAGATCTGCCTCCATTAGCCTAATGACAGGAGCGCTTTGCTCATCACCTTCAACACTCTGCAGACAGACGCTCTATACTGTCGGCTGACATGACCCAACATACACAACTTCACATTGCTATGCGTTGAGTGTTGTTGTTTATGCGCAAACACATCCTTTCTAGAAAACACAAGTGTCCTGTTTCTGCTTGTGTGGCCTCAGTGGTTATCTTCAAATGTTAGCTTTCGAATAACTTGGCTGTATAGTATGACCGTGGTACACATTAAACCAACCTGCATGAAAAAAAAAAAAAAAAAAAAAGGGGCCGCAGGTTGCTTGCGGTATAATTTCCAAATTGATCATGACACCATCCCTCAGCTCCCTCCATTGGGTACTAAATCTGTCCAGTTCACCCCCAGAGTCTCACATATCTCCACAGGGAACACTGACTGATGACTCCAATGAGCTTATTGTTACTGTTAATTAGTTTTGCAGCCAGTTTTTTATTTATTAGGCTGAGTAGAATTAGGGAAAAAAGGCACAATAGGCCCTAAGTCTGGATGGTCTTTCATAAAAAAAGACATAGATACACTCTATTTCTCAACGACAAAACACCTTCTACCATCCTACAATAAAAGCTGAATTTCATTTTCTTCACCAGGCCATCTGGAACTACTCTGAATAAGCTCCACAAAGCAGATGTACAGTCCCTGGTAATGAGGACATTTGAGTTCCACTTAAAAGTAGGTTGGGCGTTTTATCAATATACCTACCTCCATGACAACCACCCAGTGTAAATAAACATTAACACCATAAACTATGAGTCCAGGGCCAGGCTGAGCAGATACAATAAAAGCACTTTTGTTCTACAAATGACTTCTCTTTTATCTTTTTCTTTGTGTGTAAAATGCCATGAAGGAACTAGACTAGAGATAAAAATACAATTTGTAAACACATTAAGAGCATGGCTACCTGAGGAGCTGCCGTACCAGTTCAGCAAGTCCGTAAATTGAGACAATTAAACATTTAATATACAACCGGATATGAGTATACAACCTTTATTTGCTGGGTAATTATTTATGGATAAATGCCACATTAATAAGGTTAATTTATCAATTCTCATTTCTCTTCTCTTAATGCTGCAGTGTGTAGGTAGGAGAGGGATGCAGGCTCACAGTATATTTGGGAGCAGTCTGTGCTACATGTATGGGCTAAAGCCTTTCTTCAAAACCAGGACCTCTCTCCTTACCTGCAGCAGGGACTCTGCCTTCCCCAGAGCCTTGTCAGTCTCAGAAAGCTTCTCCTCCAGATCTGTCCCATGATGCTCCTGGTTCTGTAGCTCTGCCTTTAGCGCATCAAGGGACTCCTCCGGTATGCTGGCTTTCCCTTCAGCCTGGCTCTCCCTCTGGATCTCTTGTTCAAGCTGAGCAGAGCGAATCGAGAACTCATGGAGTCGTCGCCCGCAGTCATCAAGCTGCGCATGGAGCTCGCTCAGCTTCCTCCTCATCCCTTGCTCCCTTTCCACCTCCGCCTGGAGCTCCTCCTCCCAGTACTGCTCATGTGCGAGCTCGGCCTGGTTCCGTCGCAGCGCCAGCTCCAAAGCGTTCATTTCATCTTGCAAGCGGGAATCTGAGACAGGTGAGGGACAGGGAGATGGGTAAGGACGCTCCCAAGAATGGGACTCCCGCTCCAGGGCTTCTAACTGGGCCTCAAAGGCCCTCAGTCTCTCCTGCTGCTGCAAAACCTTCCTAAAGACCTCCTCTTTAGATGGGCCTATAGGTGGGGAAGGGGAGGGTGATGGCACGTGAGAGGAAACAGGACTAGGGGAGGGAGAGGGAGTGGCTCTTTGCTCTGGAGAGTCCCGAGGAGATCTCTTAAACTGTTTGGCCTTGGTTCTTGGAGAGGTGGATGGCCCCAGGTTGAAGGTGAGTGCTTTCTTAGGCTGGCTGCGTTTGGAAGGCTCAGGCTCAGGGTGTTTAGGGAGGGGGAGAGGGGTGAGTCTGTCTTGTTTTGAGCCAGGTGAATCACTGCTGCTGGGACCTGTGCGACGCAGGAAGAACTGAACCTCATTGCCATGTTGGCCCAGCTTAGCCAGAGACTCCAGAGGTTTCTCTGTGGCCAGTAGCTGTCTCTCTGTGTCCCTTAGACGCTGGATCAGGACATAACGACCTGTCTGACCTGCGAATGGATGAAGGGAGACAGAGAGTAAGTGCAAAGAAAATCCCTTCAACAGTGTAAAGCACCAACAATACTTCCATTAACCCATTTAGAAATATGGGTGCCAAAAACACCCTTTAAAACCTTTGTTTTCTGGACAAATGCGCAGAATTTTAATGTCTACTTTAATCTTTATTTCTCACCCTCTGCAGCAGATAAAGAATTGAAATACTAAACATAAGTTTAGGCCCTTGACTCTGACTGTAAATTATAGCCATTGCCCTAAAAGTCTAATCTTGCATTGCAGATGGACCTGCCTGATTTATTGTCTGAAATCACACAGCTCCATCTTGCCAAGTTCCAACCTCCAATGACTTTATCGTTCAAAAGCTGGACAGCTAAATCTAGTAAGAGAGGCGGAAACTAAATGGGACAATAGCGGGAAGTGACTGCGTGTTTGAAAACAATGGTGACTCTGAAGCGGTCTCCGTGGATGCGGCAATATCTGCAGTTTTTATCAGAAATGGACTCAATTTCTTCTTTAAAAGAGGAGCAAATAACGTCATTTAAAGCTTTTCTTACAGGGAATCATGTTTTTGCTCTTCTCCTGACCAGGGATCACTGCTGGGAAACTGGGAGGGATGCGGAAATCCTTCACGGATGATGCCGGTTAGTCTATGTCGCCCGGAGTCGTGGTTACTCAACGATACCTGGCAAAATATGCTCTCCTGGAGAACTTGGTGGGGATTGTCCTTAGACTATAGTCTAAGGACTGAAACGTACTTTAAGCTAATGGCTAACAACAGGGTCTAGCCACGTCATACTGTGGCTTGATAGTGATTGGTCTGTGATGAGTGTGACTGGCAGAATGATCGTCCAATGCCCAGCTGCAGTTGTTTTTGAAGGTTCTGCCCTCTGAAAACTTTTTCAATGGGCTCGTCTCCAAAAGGATTAGTGAAATATTTCTGTGGCAGATATATGGAACTGTCCGTCTGGCGTGTCAGGCTACTAAAAGTCATCAAAATTTTTTAATCATCAATCAATCAAATAAAAATGTTAAATTCTCCTCCAAATGTTGTAGAATAATAACTTGGTGAAATACCATTGTGGTCCACTTTTGACAGCTGAGCAGATTCTAAAGATAATATTCTAAAAAATAACAACTAAATATGGCCTTAATAGTTTATTATTTGACAGTGGTTGACAAACTTTCAAATACCTTTTCAAAACTCCCATCACATATATGTACACACACAGTGATGAGGCACAGAGAAAGAGAGAATGGCTCAAATGTTTACTTGGTTTATAGAGATTGGTTAAAAATGGCATCAAGCTGGATAAAAGAGAGAGAGGGACAGGTCCACATTATGTTCCATCTCTGCTGTACGTCCAAACAAAAACATACCAGTGGTGTTTTAACTTGTTAGTTTGATGCTGACGTACAATGGGAACTGTCATTACAAGGATAACTTATAGTATTGAACCATAGAAAGAATCTATTTTACTAAACAGTTACAATTACAATTCAGTAGAATAGATGATGTCTTAAGTTAAAAGTAGTTTAAATAAGTCTCTGAGCATGTCTCCTCTTCTTTTTCTAATGCACTACTGGCTAAGCAAACAGCATTCAGGTACCCTTACAGCCCCACTCTTGTAGAGGGATTGCACTAAGCTGGGGTGACAATCATGAAAAAAAAATCATATTTTCAGACATGATAAAATTGTGGGAAGTCTTCAATAATGTATGTATGTGTATTTGAGCCTGTTTTTTTTTAGTCACTTGGCTAAAAACAAAGAGAAAACTTGCATGTAAAAAGTGTAAAAGCACTAAAAGACAAGAAAAGCGCTACACAAGCTTGAGTAAATTTTACCAATTATAACTAAACTATAACAACTCATTCTGCAATGCCCTTACAAATAAAGCAAATAAGCATGAATTGTGCTTGTTTGCTCTATATCATCTGCTTAAATGTCCTATATACAAAGCATAGTGATGTATTAAACTTAAAACCCCTTGTTGCTAAGTTTTGAGTTTTATTGCATATTATATTTTTATTTTTTCTCTTGCTCTGTATCGAGGTGTAGAGATGAATCATTGGCGTCACCCACATCTGCTGTATTGATGCTTCATTATCCTGACTAGGAGGTAATAGCCAGGGCCAGCCTGGGTCAACCAGGGCTCCCTGAAATCTAATTGCCCGACACCGCCTCAGAACGCTTAACAATGATTGGCTGGTTTTGGCCATTGATAGAGAGCTCTGATATAGCTGCTTCTCTAATTAGATATTCCGTTACAAGAATAACTTTTACTACATTGGATTAGCTTTGCTGACTTAAATATGCTAAGAGTTAAGGTATACCATGTGGTCCAGACATCCATATTGTTTTTTATAAGAGGGCCAAAGTGAAAAAAAAAAAAAAAGTTTTGACAAACCTGCTTTAAACTTCTATGTAGTGAAAGCTGTTAGTCTGACTCCTCCCACTGCCTCTACACAAGTAAAGCCGAGTGAACAAATGACATCAGACGCATTACGATGGTGCTGATACCTCTAAATCTCTTCCTCTGAGGAGAGGAATAAAAGGCTGCTGTGTAAGACTCGCACGACATGTAAAAAACGTTCAAATAAACTGAAGTTTCCACAAGGACCTTGAAATTAGGACAAACTCTCCCTAATGACTTGGCAGCCAGTTCACTCATGGAAGGAAGAGAGCGCTAAATCTGGATTTATGTTGTTCAACACTGCTGCAGAGTATGGTCTGAAACAGCCGGAGGGCACAGGGACAGAGAGCCAACTCAAACCCAAATGGACCCCTCTGACAATACAACAAAGGTCACGATTTGATTCTACAGTGAACAAAAAGGTGACGCACACAAATCTGCATAGCACTGCAAGTGTAAGCCGTCTTTGTTTTGATTCTCTCCTCAGGCTGTTATCTAATCACTTACGGCCCATTTGGATTACTTATCAAGCAGACAAACAATGTGTCAAGAGACAACAGCTTTAAAAGTAGCATCCCAGAAGCATGGCATAAGAAGCTGATAAGAGTCTGAGGTCCTCACCGATTGCCTGAGCCAGAGCTATGACCACATCCTGGCAGGACGTTTCTTCCGACAAGCCGCAGACTACCCGCACCACTCCATCCACCCACACTTTGAGCTCCATCTGGACCACCAGGGACAGGAATGAAGGTCTTCAAATCAGCTTTTCTTCACTTTACTCAACACTGCATGGCACTGACACTGAAATATAAAAACAGAACAACATGTTAGAGGCAAAAGTGTTCAATAGATGACATATCCAAACTTTTTTAAGCCATGTTTGAAATACTCAACCTGGATTTTTACGTTTAGAAGGTCAGAGAAACTCAACTACTTTGTGTACATCTGAATCTATCCAGTGCTCATGAGAAGGTATTGCTTTCAAAGGGCAATGTTCATCTCAATAACTACAAATTATATCAGAGGTTCTACAGTAAAGAGTGTTTATGGACATGTGGACTTCACAAGTTCAGATAATCAACATTTTCAAGACATGAAAAGCAAATTAAAAAAAAATCCTGTAACATAATATTTGTAAGTGGGACAAGAAAATGTTACCTCTTGATTGTTTTTAAATGAGAAGCACCATGTTTTACATCTTTTGCTACCCTCTGACCTGTTCTTGTCTCAAGAGCTTTATCTGTGCATAAACAATTTTCCTGTAAGCATGTGAAATCTCTTGCGAACAAGGACTCATTTTTGGTGCTAACTAAAATTCTTTTTTTTTTTTTTCATTCCATGTCCTTTATAAGGTGTTGTAGTAAAAAGTCCTAAAATGCTTTAAAAAACAGCATTTCAACACTTTTGGTTGCCTTGTCACAAGACCGTGGGAGTTTTACATGAGTTTTTGGTTAAATGCCCTAAACAAAGTCTGCGGAAAATGCATGCTTAAGATATTTCAAAGTTATTTCAACAACATAAAATAAATCGAAATATGCCCCAATTTAAAATTTTTTGATTGATTTTAAGACATACAAAGGACAGTTGCTAAGAAGTCGCCAACAAATACCACAGACTTAGTTTGGGACATTAGTCTTCATCATTTTCGATCATTTTTCAGAACTATAGTAGACACACTATTGGCACAGCCATGAGCGGTAATTTGATCAGGGCACACTTCACCACTGAGGGATAACCTCTGTGTGAGTCCTTCCCATCCACAACTACTGGCCATGTTGACAACATTTCTTAATTGTTTTTGGAGATCCATGTGCTTGGCAGTTTTAAACAAAACAGTGTCATCTGGACAAAAAGTTTTCTGAAAACAAAAAAAAAAGAAAAAAATGTATGGTGGATTGTTGTTTTGTAATCATGGCCCTTGTTATTTTATTAATTAATGAAGAAATATTGTTTTCTTGTTTTCAGAAGACACTTTTACAGGTTCAGTAGCACTATGAGCTCTTGGGATCAAGTTAAAGAGTCAAACTTTTTTCTACAGGCCTCACAGAGTTGTGGCTCATGATATAATCTTATCCCAACATATGACACAACTTGTTGCTACCCGAAACAAATAACACCTGAGGCTGCTATATCCATGGAGCCCTTCCTTGAATGTCAATTTGTTGAAATAACTGTTTGTATAGCTAACAGGGCAGACGTCACAGATGTTCTGTGCTGAACTGTACGTTTCCAGTACAGCAGCTCAAGAGGTAGAGCTGTGTCAAATTTTATGAGGTTCCTGTTGGTTGACTAAGAGTCCCGGCAGTATCTTGTGGACCTGGGAGCATAAATGCCAATCTGTAACCCAATTAAACGCTTGGCTGCCCTCCTTCAAAGCCGTTATGATAGCTTACCGCCAAGGGGAACGGACAAGGGAAAGTGGAGCAACTGGAGTGTGTCTGTGTTTGGGAGAGGGTGTTTGTTCAGGGGAGAAATACACAAAAAACATGGCAGGAGAGGTAGACAAGTTTGATCCGCCTCAGCAGGACCAGAACTGGGTCTTATCAGACATCAGAGAGCTGATCAGCAGGCATGCTAACCTAAATGAATATCGTTATCCAGGCCTCCCCTCTGTCAGGCTGTACTTTTACAGCCAGGCCTCAAAACAAGGTAATAAAATACCGCAGTGCTAATAAAAAGTAAAATGCCCCTGGGCAGCGACAGGATTTTCTATAGAACTTGGCACACCACATGAAACTTTGTAGCCTAGGTGGGTAAAAAGACAACTCTTCACCCACAGTCAGACAGATGGTGTTTCCTTTCTCTCTGTCTCTCTGCTTTTCAATGGGAGGTGTTTAAAGCTGAGCCCACCATTATCTTGCCCCTCATTCAGCGCCTGGCTCTGCTCCACTGGCTGCCTATAGGGAGCTGCTTTGGAGGAATGTACTGACTTCATCTGCCAGCCGGAAGAATTCCTGCTTTTCTTAACAAAGCCCTCACCCCACCCTCTAAAAAAAACCTCTCCGAACATCACCCCTCCACCCCCTCTGTTGCTCCTGCTGACCTGGTTGCCCCAGCTCGCCACCATTACTTCTCTGCTGTTTGGACGCCAAACACCGCCTCTGCTGGGGAGCAACAGCCTATCTGATGTGGCAACAAGATCATACGGAGCAGCTTGACGTGACATGGCAAACAGACGAGGGGATGACGGCACAGCTTAGTAAGCACACCAAACAGGGGAGTGGCAAAGACCAATGATCACATGTGATAAAAAAAGAAGAGAAATGCAGGAAAGGTGATCCACTGATATAAAAAAGGAAGTGATGTCGACATCAAATGGTGTGAACTTTCAATGCAATGCGATGTCAATGTTTCTTTATGAGGGCAAAGTATGCTGTGTCGCAAAACATAATAAGGCCACATTGCATGAGTCACTGAGTATGTAGATAACACTGTACTTAAGCTATCACCCTTAAGACATGAGCAGGAAGAAAAACATTTAAAACTTGAAACCTTTGAGTCATGGAATGCAACATTACAGGCTTAAACCAAACTTTATCCTATGCAAATGCTGCACAATTCAAACAGGTTTGACTCTTGACATTTCTGTAAAATACATGACTGTGTGATAAGCACTGCCTTACTATTAAGATGAACAGAAAACCATCTTCCTCAAAGTGAAGCC
Organism: Cetoscarus ocellatus; assembly: GCA_037902135.1. Taxonomy (NCBI): domain Eukaryota; kingdom Metazoa; phylum Chordata; class Actinopteri; order Labriformes; family Labridae; genus Cetoscarus; species Cetoscarus ocellatus. The sequence goes on from JBAMNC010000262.1 coordinate 2,746,847, forward strand.
ACATTATTTCTAGACATTTCCGTGACTCCTGCTACTTGCCTACGGTCTAGCAAGTCTGCCCCCTCCATGTTAACAGACAGGACATGAGTCAATTAATTAGGAATATGATGCAAAATGTGAGCAGATGTAATGCAATGAATGACAACTCTGCTCACAGAAGTTTTCTAGACTGGATAAAAAAACAAGGAAAGGGATCATGAATTGTTATTGATATTATCGATACTCCTTTATGATGAAAGTCCCTATTGAAACCAGAATCAGAATCAGCTTTATTGGCCAGGTATGTCAGACATATTTGAATTTGATGCCGGTTAACTTTACTCTCTAGGTACAGACCATTTACAGACTAGAGTTTATATACATATACAAACAAGAACAGAAAAGGCAGAAGATAGAAAATAGGAATTAAACTTTTAAATAAAAATCAAAGGTTAGAAATAGAACATGTACAAGGCAATATTAAGTGAAAAGTTAAAGCCAACAAACACAAGCCTAAATAGACAGTAGTGCAATAGTGAGAAGTACAAATTATGCAGTAAACATTCTACTAGGTGTGGTAAAACAGAATTAACTCCAGTTAGTGCCCATTGGCCCGTGGGACAGAAGATGATATTTACAAGTCTTTAATAATCAATGTACATGCTAAGTGGTCCAGATTTACATCAACATACCATACTTTAGATTGTTTGGTGAAAAGACAACAATGCATTTTAAATGAAAAACTGGTAAAAACTGTTTAAAAACCTCTGTTGAGAAGTTATAAGATATTTTATTCCAACGTGATACTGATGGATAATTTAAGTGTCTTGATGCAACATTCGAACCTCAAGCTAGCAGATTTCAATACACATTCAACAGTAAATTAATATTTTCAACTACAGGGATGCAGTACAAGGACTGGTTGTACTTTTCACAACAGATTTAACTGTCCAGCTGCAGCCAGTGATATGAGTGTGCGTGCATTAACCCACTGCAATCGCAGTTTTAATATGATGTACAAAGCTGATGTGCTTGAAGTTTGTTCTTGCACCAGATAACTGTGTTGTGGAACAATGAGAATTTACAGCAGTAGGTTTCAATTTCCATTCCTGATTTAAAAAATATGAAAATTCAGTCACTGCACTCTGTCTAAAGAGTCTGATATGTTATAGACTGTAATGACGGGAAGTGCCTAAGCCGCCAGCAAAATGTATCAAGGCTGGCCAAAGGGATCTTTTAGCTTCACTTTTGTTCAACAACAGGAGGCAGCAGCAAGCAGTCCACTTAAGTACAGCCAATGATGTTCAGAGCAACTACATCCTGATGTACATTATATGTGAAAAAACTTGCCTATACCTTACAGCCTTCTTTTGGGGTTTCTACGCACCATAACAATCTCACTAAACAAAAACACCTCCCAACAAACACTATCACTCTCCCATGATGCTTAGTTCTCGTCCCTTCTGGCTGCTGAAATGTGATAATCTGCACTAACAGGAAACAAACAGGCCTGTGTGTCTCAGGTTGCTGTCTGTTCTCTTTGTCACAAGCTAAACAACAGAGAGAGGCAGACATCTGCCTGACCCTGCTTCTTTCATAGCACAGCCCTGGAGTCCTGTGTCACCTCTCACTGACAAACAGCTGCAGGAGAGGTAAGACACCTGTACATAGTCTGAGACAATCATACAGAATACCTGATACAGAGGCTCAATGATAGTGAGGGTTGGAATAATGTTATAAACGCTGCAAAGCCAAACAGACTGTCAATCAACACATTTGCTATCCAAAGAGGAGGGTGACTCTGAGTCAACATGCAAATACAGACGACAAACAAGTGCAGCAGAAGGCTTTGCACTCAGTGCACGCACTCGCTCCTATCTGAACAGCTAAAATGATCCAAAACTCATAATTACATTTTCTTACTTCAATCCTTAAACCTCATTTCAACTCTGCCCATCCAAAAGCACATCCCACTCACACTTTTGCTATCCCCTTACCCCACCCCTCCCTCCCTCCCACCTGAACAAACAAACAAAACAGCTTCAGCAGAAACTCTGAGCTCATACCTGCATTTTTTTGGAGAGGAAGTCAAGACGATGTACAACTGCTTTGGGGTTACCAGCAAAGTGAGGCAATCAAAAATCTCCCACTGAAGGCGTTGACACAAAGACATCAGCTGAACTAGGACTGCTGTCATGCATATACAAGTGCCACACAGGGAAAAGTCGGGGTTGGGTCCATTACCTCAAAAATGGAGATTTGTCTGGAGGAAATCCTTTAAAGAAATTTTAAGGTATCACACTCACAGGCAGGGGATGAACATGAGGGAAAAAGATGTTGCAGTTCATTCTTGAGTCAGACTGGGAGCTCAAAGAAAGCCTATGGGATTTTTCTCTGTGTTTTGGATCACTGCTGATAATGCCCTCTGTGGGGAACAAAAAATTATGAAACTTAAATGTTCCTCTTCTCTGTGATTATCTCGCAAAAGACCCAACTTTTCACAATGTTTTGAGCTTAAGACATCCTTGGCAAGAGTGAAAAGCTATTAGTAAGCTATGGAACTACAACATGGCAGTTCCACTTAGAAGCATCTGCTATATCTCCAAGTATAACATCTTGTCGTAACCTCTTGTTTGAGAGTTTCGTCATAGTCAAGCAACCTGATCAAGAAACAATCAGAAATGCTTGCTGTTGGGTCCCCAGACATTTTTGTAGTTCTTGTTAGCACTTCGTAAGCAACCATTGTTTTAAACACACAACAAGACCTTAAAATTCAAAAGCAAAACATCAGGTAAACTTTATTTTTTCCAATTAAACATTAAGTGTGTTGGCCACAAACCTTATTTCAGGCATTTATGTGAAACAGGTATTATTAATTCCATGTACTCTAGCGGGTTGACAACCAGGAAGTGCTAAATGCTAACTCACTTCTGCGTATTGGACTCATTCTTAGCAAGATAATACATCCAGTGATACAAGGTGACTCAAAGTTTTGAGATACTGTGCTCACAAGCAAAGAGTAAACATATTGTACCAGGACATGAAACTTTGACCAGAACTGCCAAAATTCATTCGCTTTCTTTTTCTCTATTTATATTATAATCCAGCCAGAATAGATATTTCTGTAAAGTTCAAAGGAAATCCCTAAAAGCGATTTTGAGATACTATATCCACAAGAATCAGAAAGGCAGTACAGACAGATGTTTGATGGAAGAACATAGAGACAGACAACCCAAAAATCATGTTTTTTTGTCTCAACTATTGCTGACATTCTAAAATAATTTAGGAATCTTATTTTGATTAAAGACAGCAGACTAATCATACTGTATGATGAAAATGAGAGAAAGACAGACAAAGAGCAAATGAGAGAGGGAAGAGTTTTGACAGATAAAGAGTGGTAGAGAAGAGAGCAATGATTGGAGCCATGTGCCCTTCCCTCCCTCTTTCCCCTCTCATCATCACTCACCCATCCTGCTAACCCCACTCTATGTCTTTCATCAGCCTGTCTGTGCCTCTGTCTGTCTCTGCTCAATAACAGCCTCCCAGCGCTTCGACTGGAGGCAGCAGTGGTTAGCATCACAGCCCGGCAGACTCTGGGCATGAGTCGGCTCGTCTGTGTGACAAACTGCATGAGCAACTGATAGGTTGTCAACTGATTGGCCTTTCTTTGGTCAAGCTGATGCAATGCCAAAACTAAAGCTGTCTGTTCATCACAGCACAGGATTGGGAGTTAAACTTCTGTAACACTTTCAAAACCTCAAACTAACCTTCCATTTTTTTTTTATCTTTGCTAATCGGACAAATATACTCTAATAGGTGATTAACTGCTGAATTTTATATTTACAATGTAAGAAATTAATACCAGTGTATAATTTTGGGTATCAAATGAATCTACAAATCTTTCATATCATCCTGACCTTTTAAATTATTGTTATTTACTAGTTCTGCACGAACAGTTACACCGATGTGGTCTAAAAACCGTGGCGCAGATGTAAGAGACAGCATCAAAGTGCCTATTCAGCTCAATACTTTGTTTTACACTGGAATACTTTAGGAAATATGCAGGAATGTAGGCACAAAAAAGTCACTGAAGTCCAATGATCCCTGGTAAATGTGATAGCATTTGTACTGCTATTCTGGTTATGCTTTTAGTAAATGGAAAAAAATCATTTTCGAGTCATCGTTTGGCATGGTCACCATTTGAACACCCTAGTATCTTTGAGAGGCATCATCTGTTGGCTTGTTTATTTTACGTGTGGGTAACAAACAACTTCTACATACACTGATGTTGTAGGCCTACTTTTCTTGTAGACACGCAAGGAAACAAGACAACTGGCAGTTTAAATGGCAGCAGGACTAGCTTTGAGTCACAGAACTGAAGTTGCATGTCCAGTAACGTGACTATTCTGCATATGCACATTTCAGTTGCGATGTTTAGATGACATATTGTTCAGCCCCAATAAGAACTTAAAAAAAGTATAAAGGGCTTATAATCACAAGGTGTAGATTACTTTCATTTATCTTCGAGCTTTCTGTAGGTTGTTTTTAAGTGAGAAGAAGCATTCAAAGCGGAAGCAGCATCTTATTTTCTAACACTAAAAACAGGGAGACACTAAGACGTGTAGCATTTAGCTGCTGCCCTGCTTGGCTGACTAAACTAAAGTGTGTCTAAAATGTCAAAATATCATACACTGAAACAATATGATACATGAATTTCATCCTATATCTGTTTGCATGTGGCATGTTAGCACTGACAGCCATAAGTGTAACACAAAGCTGCTGCTAGCAAAAGAGAGAGCAGTGGTGGTCCATTTATATGAATATGATTGGCACTCCAAAGTCCATGTGGCTTTACAGTTAGTGTGCAGGAGTTTTGACTGAAATCTTTGCTGTTTAAATACAAGAACCAAGCAATACCTTATGCATGGGTCATCTGCTTTTGTTGCCACAGTTTACAAACTTTCCCCATATCTAAGATTTTTATGGTATCACATAAAAGTTGAAAAATGTGTCTAAAGTAGTGGGTTTTTTTTGCATTGTTCCTGCTTTTTAAAATAAGACATAGTTTTGTAATTTTTACAAAAACACCTAACCTTTGCCTCACTTGGGGGACAACCACTCCCATTTTGTAGTTTTCTTACACAAAAGGATCCAGACATCAGATTCATGTACACACTAAACCACACGCACAAGCACAAATGTTTTGTCAAAGTACTTATGCAAACAGACACACCCTTAACTCTAAACTCTATTTAAAAAGTTCTGAAAGATTAATATCTGTTTGTCATGAGAAGTGCTGGAAAACATTTGGAGTAAAGAAGCATTTCAGTAAAATTCCAGAGAAGGCCATAATTGTACTGTAGCATCTGCACACCTGAGCCCTGGGGCTACATGAAGAGTGCTTTCTGGGTGTGTAGAGAAGAAATATGTGTGTGCACGAGAAGTCATACCATGGCCAAAGGTTGAACTGCATGTGCTCATGTAAATTCTTGTATCTGAGCGTGTTTTTGTGGGTTGACATGCCATTCAGGCCTATCTTTATGAGTGGTTGCTTCAGCTCACACTGATAACTGTGCTATCTATGTAGCTCAGAAGTCCAAGAAACAATAGCAGGAGTAAAGGGCAGGCCACACATCAAGCTGCCTCTGACTTGAACACAGAGGTGGATCTAGTCATTTGGAAACCACTGGCAAAGACTCATTACAAGGCCCTTCCCAAGAGCAATCACTGAGTGTAAAAAAATTCATCAGATGCTTTCTAATGGCTTTTAAGCTACGGATATTCAATGATTTCAATTTGTATTTTAAACCAAAGAGAAAAAATGAGAAAGTACTCCTAGAAATGACTCAGATTTGGTGCCAGTGTTTTGTGATGTTGGGACAAAAGATTGAAACTGGGGAGGAATAAAAGTTTCCAAATTCTTAATAGACAATGTCAGGAATTTCATTTTTCATCATCTTTAATAATATAATTATATTTTTCTGAATGGTTTCTTTTAGTCACAGGGTTTCTATGCATTTATTTTTATAAAATTTAAACCTTAAGACCTTTGAGAGACCTGAACTGATAAATAAAAAACTTCTTCTTTGCAATGTGGAACAAATAACAACCACGTTATTTGTTGACTTGTTGAAGTGTAATGGTTATTTTACGACAAGGTAACAAGCAAGGGTGCCAAACATAATCTAACAGAAGAGCATCAAGGCCAATTGTTCTACCAAAGAGCAATAACAAGAGTTAGCAAGCGCTAAGACAGAGAATTTTAAAATTCACAAGAGTCACATGTAGTCATCTTCTTTTAAGATTCTGAAGCATATAATGGCTAAACCAGATTTGATAGGTTGATTGGTCTTAGTCAAAGTGGCACCTAATTAAAAAATGTAAATTTTTACCACTTCTAAAAACTTCACAAAATCTAATTTACGTCTTAAAATATATTTTCAACAATCTATATGGTTATTAAAAATATCTATATGAACCTTGTAATTAAAAATGACATTACAAAAACAACATTTGGAAAAGAGAGTGGGGCTAGCTGGGAGCTTGCCAATCCACTTGTGCTATTTAGATAGTATTTAGAAGGATCCTCGCAATATTTCTCTCCAAAAGACAGTAGGAGCATGTTCTTAATTGCAGAAATAGGTTTGCAGTGTCATTCTGAAAGCAAAACACTGCACGAGGAAGCTAAATAACTTACAGAACCTGTGATTTGGTTGCTATAATTTTAAAGACATAAGTAATCCTTCATACCGTGCACATCATGATATCAAACAATTTTTGGACAAGTAAGTGAAACTAACAAGGAGCAAGGCACCTACCTTAGTGCAAATTTGACTTAAGTGCTGCCCTGGTCCTAGTATACATGTGCCAGAGAAAATCGAACTTATTAACTGAGGCAGATCCTCCTCAAGCAAAGTAAAGGGTTAATAAGGTAGCCATTTTCACTGGTTGCTATGGACCTTCTTTCTATTTTTAACAAGTTAGCAAGCAGTTAGCTAGTTGTGGGTTGTAAATATAATCTGAGTTTTTGAGTTTATGAGTTTGTTGGGTTTTTTAGGTCAGGTGTGGTCAGGCCAAGTTCTGTGTAAAGACTGGAGCTTTTGGGGAGCTGTATTGACACAGTTGTAAGCAATCAACTGCATCTCATGTAATTTTCAGCTTTCTAGAGATCAACTTTTCCCTGAGTTTGTCTTTAATTTAACTAGTTAGTCTCACAACTTTGATTTATCAGTTGGGCTCAAAACTCAAAAATCCAGAGAAGACAGTTACCTTGAAATTTGAAGTCTTCATAGCTTTATAAATTTTTTTTTTTACAGTGTACAGCTCTCCACATTTCCTCAAAAACTCTAATGAACACTGCAGTGTGTTGATCCTTTGTATGGCTAAATGAGGAAAACTGCTTCCTATAATATACATGTGTGATGATGACACACACTAAGCTTGCACTCTAAGTGTTAGCATGCTGTTCATCTTCTGGGTAAATGCTGTTCATTTTCCAGCCCAGTTTGATTAGGGACATAAACATGTGAGCAATGCAGTCCTCTACCACATTTTCTATGCATGTAAGTCCAAATTAAAAATAAATAGTGTTTTATTTACTATTTGACAAAATGCTTACATGTGGTTTAAAACTCTTGTCCTAATCTAAAGTTTACTAAAATCCTTAGTGCATCAACCCACTGAGTCTGCAGTACACTTGAACTACACATCTTAATTATTTGAAGTATTTTATGTATTTGACTGAAAAAAGATGTTACCCCCAGACAATATCTTGAGTCTTCTTGGACCACAAGGCCTCAGGCTACCGTTCCCTTAAGGTAAACTACCAATGCATGAACCTAAGAGACATGCACCAACACGCAGAACTGTAACAAATGTGGATGTTTCTCCTCACAGAAAATGTAAGACCCTAGCTCTGACTGGGCAGAGTTTATATAATGTGTTAGACATTTCTGTTGGAGGACAATGAACAGTACGCAGAGAAGCTGTGTCCTCTGTACCACTCCGGTCCAGGTTGGCAGAGACACAAAAACACTCAAATAGCCAGTAACACGCTGGCACCGAGCAGCGTGGTCTCATCTGTGCTGCAGAGACACTATTGTTGTCCTGGTTCCACACTCAGCAGACAGTGTTGCCTCTTTTGTGGTCCCTGGCATCGTCGGGTCGCCTCGCCAGCTTTTAGTGCTGTTCTGCTGTGTCCACATGTTAGCACTGATAAAGCCAATAAAAAGGCAGAAAAGACACTTTCTCTCGTCCTCCCTTGCCTTGTGTTTTGAATTGTTCTTCCTCTGTCTGGCTTCATATCGGTGCGGTTTATGTGCTGAAAGACCGATGACACTAGAAACAAACACAGACAGACCATAATAGGCCTGTATTTATGCGCAGCACAATAATTAGTCTTAGGTTTGAAAATTATTATTTTAATAACCAAAATCAAACGTTTGTCAGGCTCAACGTTCTTTCTATATCACCATTTTACTTTAAACACAGATGGAGCTGGCAGCAGTTTTCTAGTAAAAACACCATTATCATTATTTATGATGAGCAAGGTGTTGCAGTCATAGCCCCAAGGCTTTTAAAAAATTCCCTACATAGCAGTGTAATGAAGAGGGCTGGTGAGAAATATCACTTCAAAGGTATCAACATAACTATGATTACCTCTCTGTCCTTATTTCAAAGCATTTCCAACAATAATTCCTACATATTTACTGCCTACTTTTTTTCAACAATCGAATTTTCTCATTGAGTTCAAGTTGCTTAAAATTGCTGTTCGCCGACAGATCTGGTCCTGCCCAAGGTTACTGACGGTTGAAGTTTTTCCTTGCCACTCTTGAGTGCTATCTCATGGCAGATTAATGTTGGGTCTCTTCAATAATAAAATATTTGGTATGAGCTTCTTTTTCTGTGAAGTGTCCTGAAACAACTTTTTTGAACGCTGACAGAAGCACGAAGTGAAAACATCAGACAGCTGTGGTGGCTCTGTACTTAATTAAAAAAAAGGACACTAGCAGATGACACAGCCTCAAAATTTTAACTGTGCGACAGACATCTCTGTATTATAAATATGTTTTTATAATTGCTGGATGAAAACAGACATATATCTTGAGACAGCTTATTTATTTTTCATTTGCATAGGGTGTAATAATCAATATTAAAACAAATAAGGGTTTGGCAAAAAATGTGTTTCTTAATGGCAAAAATGTAGAATGTATGAGTTGATTTAATCTTTTAAAACAAAAATCCCATAATGTAAATTACACTGCTAGGGGGCACTCAATCAAATCAGTAACAGAGGACATGACAAAGACAATTTTTCCTCATCCTCACTTGCGTGGATACGTACGAGGAGCGAGGAAAGAGGGTTTTTGACGAGGCTCCAGGGGATTTTCTTGGTTTTCTCTGGCTTAATTCACGCAGCAGAGCTTGTTTATCTGTTTAACATAGTGGAGATAGAGGAGCATCTATCTAGTTTATTGAGTGAAATGATTTCCTTTCACATAGAACACTACAGGAGAAAGTTTGTTTAGCATACAGAGAGCTGTTTATTGACAAGCCTTTGAGACCACCCCTCAGAAATACAAAGCACTTCATGTCTGTTTTTCCAGCTGTACAGTAAAAGCACTTGATGTACTGTTTACAAGGAGAAACATAGGGCGTGATATCATATTTTTAACAGATGCAGTGTGGAGAGCAGACAAGCAACACTGCTGCAACGCAACATCTGATGCTTGCATCCAGCTGTTAGGTGTTAGGCAGTTACTGGCACTGTAAACAGAGAGAGAGAGTGTGTGTGTGTGGGTGTGAGGTGGACTCAGACTTTTTCTCTTGTCTTAAAGAACTCAATAATATGGACGAGACATATAAAACAGACCAAGGGGCATGCATAATAAAGGCTCTTTAAGCATAAAAGCAAACAAAACTGATGCCCACAGTGAAATGAAAGCTGCTCTTGACTGGATCCAGTTCTTGATTTCCACATTTACTCTATTGCAAGAGACAGAGTGAGATGTTTTTTATTATGTAGTAACGTCCACAGATGCATCCAATCACTGAAAAAAGCCACTTCATGCTGACAGTTGTTGGCAATCAAAAAGGCTACAGAGCAAATGGACAAGTGTAAAACAGTTTTGTTGGCTTTATTCTCTAAAATTCTGGCTTAGGTGTTATTCATACGAAATGTTAAGTTCATAAAATGGTTTCTACAGAATGTCTGACTACAACCTATGATTAAGCCAAGGGATTTTGTGGTCCCTTCATGCCACTATAACACTAAATAGATGAGTTTTGCTTATCTTTATAAATTTGTTTTGCTCTATTTTTGGATTAACAAATCACAATTTTTCAAAAATTGGGTCATACTTAGCAAAAAGGCCTCATCAGTAGGATCAAAGTTTCTCTAAAAAGTTTTCAGAGTTGCTTTAAGAATGTTCCACTTTTAGAGAGTTTTTAAAGCTAAGATCGGATCTCTCTAAGGGAGGTTTTATAATGTTTGTGAAAATGGGCCCTTGTGAAACAAAGAAATGCAAGGAATGACGCCGACGCATGTAGATGTCTCAATCTGCAAATGATTAAGCCTTTAACAAATATTGTTCAAGCTCATGATGCTAGAGTCATGATGCTTTCTAGACTCTGTAGGATCCGTCAGATCCTCCAATACATGCCAGCTTCCATGAAGGAGCTATTATCAGCACGGCTTCGGCTCTTGTGGTCAGAGAGCAGGGTGTGGTCTGCTTGGAATATAAGGAAGATCTGTGAGCTTCTGCTGGATGTTGAACACTGCAACTTTCCAATATACACTTACCTCTCACACAGAGGAACTTTTGCTATCATAGACAGTGACTAGGCAGTAAAATAGGACAATAACAGAGTCGCAGCTGGATAGTTTAGTGTGTCTGGGAGGTGTTAAACAAAACATCAAACAGCAGCCTATTCATTTTGTAGTTCGTGGAAAAACTTCTGAAGCTCTACTTTTACAAGGAAAACTGGGTTATGTGTGTTTTTGTTTGTGCTGCCAAGATAACATTTAGTTTTTATGTGGGCATTAGTGCATACATATGTTAAAAAGTGTTTATTTGACTGTGACAGTGGCTGTGCTGGAGAGGCCGGGCTGCTGCAGGCTCTTCACACACACACACACACTACTTGTTAATTAGACTGAACGGTCGCCTGGTTTCACTCACTAACGCAGCTTCACTGGAGCCTCAGCACACCTGATGAATAATGCATTTTTCACAGCACATTAGTTTGGTCATATTTTTTTTCAACACAACAAAAATCCAAATGCTTTGACCATCTCTTTGAAAATGTCCCCCGTCCGTCTGTGTCTCTCCCTCTATTGACATGCTAATGACTCAGCACGGAGGAATCAGTAACAGCGCTAATAAGCTTTGGTCGTCATATTCGCACACAGGGATCTGACGCTGTAGCCCTTCTTGGTTATAATGATTGGCTCGTCCAAGTGTGAAATACCAATGAGAGAGGATCAGTGGTTCATTAATACAGGGGACACCTTTGCCTCTGAGTCAAGGGCAAATATGAGCAGTGATACCTAATATGTAGGGATGCAGACTTGCAAGTGTAAATCCCACATCAGCTGGACTAATATGCATATTCAACTTTCAGCAACTTTCATTAACTACTGCCTACGTCCTAAACATCTAAGCAGAGAAATCTCATAACTGATGACTAAGGAGGGTTACTATGATGGCATATTTTTAGACTCTGATACAATTCAAGAAGGCTCCACATTACTGGGAAAAAAACAGACATTGCTTATTTTTTTTTGCAAAAACAAAGGGATGAAAAGAATAAAGGAGATCAAATATAATTTGAAATTAAACATAAAACTATTATGCCCATGTCATATTAAAGAATGGTATGATGCGCAAGTTGTTTAATAATTTTGACAACTAACTATTGTGCAGAAAATTAACATAGATTAAAGAGTGCATATTAGCTCTAGCTCAGTTGTTATATTCATCTGTTTTGCCGTTCTTGCTGGAGATGAACCCATTGTGAAAATCAGGGCTGATATCTGTGTGTAACCCTGGTGTCCCACTGGTCCATTTGAGAAATGTGTCTTTTTGCCCCAGGGTATTAAAACAAGGAAATTTAGATGTCTATTGAGTATAAGTAAAACTACACATTTTAAGTCTTGCCCACAGAGGAAAAGCACAGTATGACAACTGTGTGTTTTTATGTTGCAAAGAAGCCTAAAATCAAAACTAATTTAATTATTACTAGTTATAATATCTAAATCCTTAATTGGCTGAGTGATTATTTTAATTACACAGAGCATTAATCTGGTAATTTAATATGGAGTTCTATTTTTTTAAATTAAACAAAATATGCATTCATATGGTTTATCTTTTGAAACTTAACATGAAACATGTGCTCTCCAAGATGGACCAATGGAAACTAAGGGGTTGATATTACAAGTAAAGGCAAGGTTGGTAATGTTATCCAGATGCATATATATTTTGTTAATTGGTTGATACTGTCCTTATTGATCTCATCAATCAACACTTTGTGAGTTAAGAAAAAGAAACAAAAAGTTCAGTCACCTTAAACAGCGGTAAGCCTGTAAAAATTTACACCAATCACTGCCCTGAAAACAGCTAACTAAATCCTTTTGTACAAGTCTATACCAACATGTCTCATGGCGTACTTCAGCTCTGTTTCACACTGCATCTGTTTCTGATGCATCATCAGAGATTGGCTTAAAAATTACCACCACGGCATTTACCAGTAACAGCCCAGCTGCAAGACAGCAGTGCTCTTGCTCTCGAACTACCAAACCTGCTTTTTAAGCCATTGGCAGATATCAATGACAAAACTTTGTTGTTTTCTTTTGGTTTATTCTCCTTCAGATTCAACAGCTTCTCATATTTTTGACAAAAGCAATGCCCTATTCCCAATAAAGATAGCTTTCTTGAATAAGCAGATAGGTGTACCATACCAGCGTTATATCATACAACAACTTAACATCTGCTACTGGCATCAGTTCATGGTGAGTGTTTTTTAAAAGGCCTACAGTCGTTCGATACCTATGTTAAAATGATGCATCTGTGGAAACACCTATCATGGCAACATGGCAACATGGCAACAACCCAAAGCCAAAAAAGCATTTGCCACTGACTTGACAAAAATGTGTCTGTGAGTAGTTAATAGTTGACTGCAGCATCATCTGACAACACCATCATGGCACTGAACCGTGGCCATCTGACCTGGGTTATCAAGCTTGAACTTGTGTAGGGCTTTTTGGTCGTCTGACTGCTCAAAGGACTGTAACATTGCTGGTCACTTATTCCCATTTCCATTCATTTACACTACATTCACACACTAATGGTTTAAAACTCCATTGTTTCAACAATTTCAAGCACTTCCCACTACTGCAGCAGTGAGGGTGTTTTGAAATGAAGTGACTTGCTCAAGGACACATCAACATGTGACTGCAGGAGCTGTGATCAATTCCTAAGGTTAAGAGACATCTCTGACTGTCCCTCTGGTCCACCTTTTTCTTAATTTGCACACACTGAGCAGGCACAAATGTAATCATTTTTTCATTTCAGTATTTACACACTTTTTTCACTTGTTTGAATGTAATAAGATGACAAAGCTGTTGTGACTTTTTTTGTACAACACTAGCTGTTTTCACACCCTGGCTACACAAATAAACAACATCAAAAATTGGCTAATTGATGCCTTTAACCGACTTCATACAGTCTAAATAAACAGTTTGTTTGAACTGCTGTGGGGGCCTTTTCTTGTGGTAGGTGAAGAGTCTCTTTTTCCTTTAAAAGACATGTCCTTTAAAGATTTAATTTCAGGCTTCTTGGCCTTTCATCAAAAACAGGATGGCAAAAAAAGCTGAAATATGGGAGAAAATGGGGAGAAGTTGTATGCAGGGATTACATCCTCTGTACATAAGGTGCTCAAACTAGATGCTAAACAACTGATGAAGCAAATATCACATTATTTGGAAGTGTTGGTACCTCTCAATACCATCAAACATAACAGTAAAATAGATCACAATTTAAAAGGCGGTATTAAATATCAAAAACGTTTTAAATCATTTTCAGACTCATGAGGCTCATGAGAACTCCTACTGTAGATTACAGTAGCCTGAAATGGGCCTTGACATGGTCATTCACAATTTACCCATCACCTGTGGCTAACCACTACAGTCAGCCTGTGTAAAAAACAGCACAAGGTGTGAAACCCCTGTCATCATGAATCACCAGCAGCACGCACACACACAGATGGTGACCTTTGTCTGAACCACAAGAAAGAAAGTGGGAAGAGAGGGAAAAGAGGTCATATTAAATTTCAATTCAAGAGAATGCTTGGAAAATAGGTGATCTTTTGTTGTTAAAAAGAAACACAGGTGACACACATCCTAATGTGTTTTAAAAGGTAGAGACACACCTACGGACATGTGCCCGCACTCGTTTACACAACCCTGGCCACAATAAAACAACAATATGTTACTCATCTCAATGGGTGTAAGACTTACTTATACCTGGTGTGTCATTTACTTGTTCACTTTAAACACAGAAATGGAGTGGAGGCGAGTACATGAGAGACTAGGAATTTGTTCTTGCTGACTCATGGATCCACCTACAGAGCCAGCAGCTAGTGGTGAGAACGATAATGTAGGATTGCAAATAGCCGCTGACTGTGAGGCCGATGCAAAGCCGGTGTGTGAGTGATCAGGCTGCCTGCAGGCTGAGCTCAGGGTGCACAAGAGTCTGAATTGTCTGAGATGAGGAAGAAGGGTAAAAGACTGCTGTTACGCACCCACGTGTAATTACATACTGCACAACCTGACTCAGCAAAGCTTGCCAGGGAAGGAGGGCATCGCTCTGTTCTCAGGCAGGCTCACACACACAACTTGAAACATACGCACACATATGGTATAGTGAGCAAAGTTAGTATAGAAAAACATACAGGCTCAGTTATCTTGTAGGTAATAGTACGTTAGATGCATCAGAAAGATAGACGGCAGACAGGCTGTCTCATACTTAATGAGGAGTCTTAATATAGAAAGTAAAAGTGAACCCACTCATTTGAAGGTGGCAATTTGCACTTCTCATCAGTGAAAATTAGTAGCTTTAAATTCACAGGCTCTTGCTATTTTCAGTTGCAGGTGCATGAGAGTGTGCACGGTGCTCACTTCCTGCTTGCGTGCATGTGTCATTGAGGAGTCAGCAGTGCCACTGCCTCCAGTGTCACACGAATGAAGCTGAACTCATTAGTAATTTAAAGGGCGCTTCCATGTCTGCGAATATCAATTATTCACTCCATTTTTTTAGGTTCTTTGACTTCTCATACTTTTAAAGCACAATCAAAAAGAGCAAGGGCTCATACTGAATGCATAAGAATATCAATGAATGCACACCAGTCCGAGGAAGTGTATGTAATTCAATTTACACAGCTGAATCGCCTTCGACTTTAGTGGTATTATAGGAAGGCTACTTCTTTACAGACGGTGGCTGGTGTTGGAGTTTCATCATACTTTAATCCCATGCAATCCCTGATGCAATTTGCACTTGCTGTCCTTCTCCTAGCAGCAGAAAATATAGCCACTGCAATGCCAAAGGAAACATATACCAAATGTTTTGCTGCAAAGAAAGTGGCATCCCAAAACTCCAAGCTATAACCTTTATCATACAAACATGGCCCTATTGTGAATTTATTTTTTAACCTCAAGAGGAACATGTATAACCCAAATGGATCAGCCTGATTTAATGTCTGTCATCAGGGAGATCCATTTTGCCAAGCTCCAATCTACAGTGACTGCGAGATAGATGCTAAAAGCTTCAGTAGCAGTTTTATCAAATCTAGACTGCATTTCTTCATTGAATGGAAAGCAAATACTACACTACAGACATCTCTACAGAATAAATATTTTTGCCAACAGTTTGCTATACAAAGTGGCTCGTGTTCTGTCTTTTAAACCGTGGCAATAGTGCTCATCTACTACATTATCTGATTGGCCCATAATGAATCTGATTGACATAATGATCGTCCAATCACATGCCAGATATGCTTTTGAAAGGTCCTGTCCATTCCCAAACACTTTCTATGGACTTGTAAAATATTTTGAGCAGTCCATCTGGTGTGTCAGGATATAAATATCTACCAGCAAAAATAATGAATTGTGTTTGTGAATCACATACATATGTTTTACTGCATTTGGTTAAGTTCATTGTTGCTTAGATCTCAGATGGAAAAAAAGTTTTTAATCAGCATGTATTTATACATGACTGTTAAGGTACAAACATTTACCCATCATTTGGCCCCTAACCTTTGGAGATTTACTCACTAGACTGAAAATTTACCCGCATTGGTGCTTGGCAGGTGTTAATTTTAGACCATGCTGCTATGTCATACACTGTGTTTTGTTGATCTGACTGATTTGAAATTAATGTGCCAATCATCTTCCCAGTTTTATTTATTCATCTAGTTTTTTTAGTTAATACAAACCCTGCAAAGTTTTGCTTGCTTGCATGCACACAATCGGAATCACTGATGGTGAAGACCCAATATTCTTTGAAAGGTCAGGCAGGCTGCATCTCCACCTGCCTATATTGCTTATTCCCTCTTATGAATTGAGGGGTGTGCACTCCATAAGGTTTATTTGCTTAATTTCAAATCGCTGCCCTCCTTTCATTGACAAATTTTCCATATGTGAAATACATTGATGAAACTAGAGTAGTGTTTCACTGATGACTTTATCCACCCTAAGGAGAACAGTTTTTGTTCAAAAGGTTTTAAAGGCTATAGGTTATTTTTTTAAGTAGGGATCAATGAGGTTCATGGCAATACTACCTTAGCAACAGTGAAGTTGATCACCTTACCCTGCATATGAAGGAATCAGCATGTACATCACTGTTGTATGAGCCAAGAGCTAGGAGTAGTTTATAGGTGTCAGGGTGCATAGGTAGGCACACTAGTGGAAAAAAGCCTTAAATTAAAAAATATATTCTTTGCTCTGCTTTTGCTGTTTGAAAGCACACAGTAATCTGACCCAAATTTCAAACATGTCAAGTATCCATTAGACCACTCAAAGAATTTTACTGTGCAGTAACTTTCACCCATGCCCCAGTAAACCCTACACAGATGATGTATGATTGAGCTGAAATTTGGTAAAACTTGCAAATTGGTAATAACTTGAAATAAAGGGTAAGTATGAGACTCAATTCACACACTGTATGCCCACCCTTAGGATAAACAGCTATCAATCCATGACGGTGCAGTGCACATTCTTGTGCAGGGTTGTAAAGATAATATAACAACAAAATCATATGACTCTGACATTAAGAAAAACACATATCTGACAGCTAAATGGATGTTTTCCCTGATAAAAGTGAAGAGTTCCGCCCTGGTGCCCCCACAGACATCAATCTGAGGTCATTTCACAGGCAGCCTAAAAAATACTAGTGTGGCTAATGGAATCCATTCACTGCTGGTTTCTATTAGATTCACCTTTGAAACTGAAACTGAGTTCCTGGATGGGTCATTCTTGGAAAAAGCTGTCAGGAAGTTTTGAGGGAAAGCCACAGGTTGTTCCGATTCACATGTTGCTCCTTTGCTAAGGTCGCTCTCACACCCATCTAATATTTACCGAGGGAGTTTCGACACACATGGCCCTTGGAGAGAGGATCCAGGTAAACACAGCCATGGAGCCAGAGAGACAACCAGAGTCAGCAGTGCATGTGTGTGTGTGTGTGTGTGTGTGTGTGTGTGGGTGGACCTTAAGATCCCACGACAGGCTGATAAGAAGTGGTCTTTCCGTAAAGATTCATCCTCCAAAAATGCAGCCGATAAAATCTACACTGTGGGGATCAAACTGACAAACACTAAGGAATTTGTGATACGTCACTGAATCGAAACAATGTTTTGACTTCAGTTGATAATAAAGCCTTTGTGCTATGAACTTACTTCAATCTCAAATCACACTGTTTGCCTCTGGCTGGATGAAGTTTTATAGTCATATTCTGAACAAACAACCTCTTAAAGTGAGACATTATTAGAACAGAGAGTAGGGCTGAGCTAACTTAGTGGTTACTATAAAAATAGAAAAATGGTCAGAAAAAGGGAAGAAAAATTAAAAAAGATGAGTGAACATGTATAAGATGGAACAAAGAGACTACTCATAAATGTGGTCAGGCAGAGTGCAGCTTGTCCCCACAGGCTTCAATGAGATATTTTAGAATATGTTATTCTTTAGAAGCACAGGTGTAGCAGCAGCAGTGCCAAGAAATCACACTTGTAATAATTTCAATGAATTTAATGTGCTAGGGAGGGAAGAATATTCGTGTTAAGGAAGGATACATTGTTGAAACAAAACACGAGAGCCAAACTCAGCCAGACCTTAGGCTGTGGTGATGGCAGTGATATTCCTTTCATTATCATAGCTATAGATAAGAACTGATCAGATTTTTTATCAAACTGATGCCTTTATTCATTTTCCTTAAAGATCAAACTCTTTATCCAATCTCTCATTAATTATTTTGGATTTTCTTCTTGAAAGAAAGAACCGCACAGCTAGTTGCGTCAACAACATCATACATGTAGCACTACTAATATCAAAGAGCCCATATTTTGCTGAGGTTCATAAGTCAATTTTTTGATGACTGCTGGAGCACGTTCACAATCACTAATGTTCAAAAAGCATTCTAGTCTTCATTTACTAAATCGTCATGCATGTGTCTGCGTTGCTTTTCACTGAAAAATAAAAATTGTGATATGAGTTGTTCGTCCGCACTCATATAACGAACACTGACTTCCGCTATGTATAACTGACATTGTATGCTGCCTGTCAGTAACATCTGTTTAAAATCTCAGCCCAATTGCACCTTTAGATATGAGAGAAATGGTGACTTGTTCAATACTTATTTTACCCCTGTATACTGTTCAAGCCTAGCTCAAAGTAGCTGAAACTGACTCTTAAATCGAGCTCGCTCTTAATTCCATCCCTAATTGTAGTAGAAAATACAACAGACATACTGTTCCACCATCTTCTCTTTTATTTGAGAAAAAGATGGTATAAGTATAAAACTGCTGGTGCCAAATTTTAATGTGTTCTTTACATTTCCCTGCAATTTGACAATTTTCATCACTACTTCATGCCTCCTCATGCATATGACAAAGGTGAGTGTCATTGTAAAGGGAAAAACAAAGACCACAACCATGTGATTATGTCACTCATAGAGGAAAAAGTTGAGAAAAATATTCAGCACTTTCAAATCTGGGGGTATTTTCTATTCTGAAGTTGATAACTTATGGTGGGGAATCATCTAATAGTTTTTCCTGAAATTGTAGCAGATGTCACAGATCATTCTTCTGTGTTATTATTTTTATGGTGGCCCATGTGTCATATATTGTGTATTTTATGGCATATCCTGCTGTATCATATTCTGAGTTGCGATGTGGTTCCAACCAATATTGTTTAAGTGTTGTCTGTGAGAACTTTTTCTAAATGAAGTAGCATACATTTCATATTTTTGTACTTAAATCACTCAGTGACCAAACAAAGAGAGAAAAACATGACTAAAATCTGCCAAGGTTGATACCAAGCCATTCATTATTAGATACTGGTAAGTACCTGAAAAGCACTGGTAGATACCCAGCCTTATGTGTTCCCATTAAAAATACACAAAATGGGTGGCATCTGTTTGCGTCTCGTGGATCTCAAGGCTTCGGGTGGGCCTCTCAATAAGCCGGATTTATAGTTTTGATGGGGAGGTGTCGCACACGACTCTTTCTCCCTGTCATTACTCCAAGGAGGAGCACCCATCACGCTGAATGCAACAGCGGGGGGAGGATGTGTGGCCAGTCAGGATGAGCAAGATAGAGAAAGGAGGGCAGGGTGCAGATTTATGTCGGATTCCAAGTATCCAAGAAGCACCTTAGGGAGTTAGACGGTATATCTGCCTGAGCTGCCTGCTTTTTTTCACAAAGCTGCCTTTTAGCACTTCAACTGGAGATCACCAGGGTGATGGTGGCATGAATACACTGGCATAAACACACAGCTCTATGCTGACAAGACTGCTCCTGTTGAGTTTACATATGAGAGATAAGTCAGAGACCCCACGAGAGTGACAAAGAGAGAGAGCAGAGGGGAGTGATAAAGAGGAGGTTGACAAGACGACACAAAAATGAGTCATTGTTAAAGAGGGAATATTCAGAGAGAAGGCACAGAGACACTAAACTCAGCGTCTCAGATATGTCAAAACAAAATCATACAGAGGTAAATGTGGTAAACGGATGACTTTGTATAGATTCTGCTTAAGTTTCACCTGCAGGATGTCATTTGTGGTTGAAGACAAATGTTTTATCTTGACCTTGCTCCATCAAAAGTGGAACAGTTTGTGTTTTATAGGGAGAATTCAGGACAAACTACAAAGACACACAGGTAACTCAGCAACCTGTGTCTTGGCACAACCTGTGACAGACTTTGCACCTTACAGCAGACAAGAAGGTTACCTGAGCCTTATCTGTTCATCTGTACAGATAAAAAGAAGTTTCGTCTCCTGGCAGGGAGGTTGAGTCATAGCATGGTGGTCTAAAGCAAACACCCAGGTGCCACAAAAGTAGCAACACATTCACCCGTGAAAAACAGCACTGCGGGTCTATTTCTTGTTCATAACAGAGAACCCACTAACTCTAACTTTTACTGAGACAGGCTTTTCTGGAGGATCAAAAGCACAATTTTCACCTTTTATGCAACTAAATACTAACTTATTTAATTATGTCTTAATTATACTTGCATCAAAACAAGTCAGCAAATACAATAACTGTCATTAGGTTGTTAATATGTAAATGCTAAATGGTAAATGAACTTAAGCTTGTAAGCACTTTTTGTGTCATCTAACTACTAAAAAAATGTTAACCCTAAGGTCACACTTGCCTTTCCACACTCATTCACACTACAGTCACAGAGTTCACAATCACATTCATACTGAGGGATGTTTCCAGACATAACATTAAAACCAGATTTAACACATTCAAAAATCAATCTAACTGACTAGTCCTAACCTAAAAATGCCCTCAGAAAATGATTAAAATAGAGAGTTTTAAAAAAGAGTTTTAAATACAGATGTGAGTTAGAGTTCAAGCATTACCCATTTCCTCGTTCGAAGGTCTATGGGTTTTTTTTTCAAAGAAATTTTGGTCGGATGCCTGAAATAAGGTCTGCTGTGAACACAAGCATACAAGATGTGTACAGTTTTTCCACAACAAAATACATCTGTATTTACTTAACTTGTAAAGTATTATTGCATCTTAAAGAGGAAGGCTGCAAACAAGTTGCTGACTAGAACTTTGACATTTGTTTGGGATAACATCATTTTTATCACCGAGAAAAAACAATATTTGTCTCACTGTGGTTGGATGTATTTTACTTGCACGGTGGCAACAATGCCTGCATTTTCATTTAGGAGAGCATGTTATCAAGTTACAGCTTTCAGACAGTCAGTGTATGCTGCATGTCTCCTGACTGAAAAATCTAAAGAATGAGAGGCTTGTCAATTTTATACATGAGTAGCGTACATGTCTCAGCCAAAACAGACAGGAAATTTTAAAAAAAGAGAGCCATACATACATTATTCCAGCAGATATGCAAGTCCCTAGGTAGAATATGTCACAGAAAAAATAGAAACTGTTCATTTACATTTCCCGTCTGTGACTTTCAAATTTAATTTTGCCAGTTCTATGGAGAAACTCCCCTTGTTTACAGAGAGCAGGTTCCAAAGTGCATAACGGACAAATAAAGTCATCGAAGTAAAGAGACAAGGAGGAAAAAAATTACACAAATAAATCATAATGTTGAACAAAACAAAATGAAGAATTGAACTGAAATTAAAGTTACATGATGTCTTGCCTGTATAGTTGAGTTTTTCAAATGCTTTTTGCAGCACTCTAAAGATTCTGCAGATCTGATGGATTGTGGGAGTTTATTCCAGAGGGTAGGGGCTAAAACAGCAAAAGCACAATGCCCTGTAGTCCTGTAGTTAGAACATGGGATAGTGAGAAGGCCATCATAAGATAATTTGAGAGGACAAGTGAATACAGCACAAGAAGGTCAGAAATGCAACTGGGGGTAAGGTCAAGCAGTGTTTCGCAGGAAAGTAACAAAATCATGTAATTTATTCTAATTTATAATCCACTGCTGCATTTTTAACAAACTGTGAAGGGTGGAGTAATGATTGGCTCAGGCAAGTGGAAGTAGCCCTCTGCTAGTACAGATTACATTTACTTGTACAAAAAATGAGAGTAGTGTTTATTTAAAGAGATTATCATGATGGACAAAACATACGTTTTATAAACTTCTTTTTCAACACAGAACTTCATTGATGATCAATCCATTAAACAAAGCATAAAGCAGCACAATGCTAACAATGCTAACTTCTGTCTTAGCCTACAAAAAACTTTCTCCCGGCACCACTTTATCAGCCCTAAGTCACAGTGTCAGCAGGTAAACAACCTGAGGTGGGTTCACACTGTAGAGTGTGGTCAGTGCTTGTATTAGCAGTGCTAGCAACACAAGCCCACTCAGTTTAACACCCATGTTCCTTGCTGAATGTGGTTACTTGCTGCTGAGGCTTAGTGGTTATATACATAAAACCTGAAACAGCATGAATTAATCAACATTTTTTTTATCTTATCAAAATGATTTTTGCTTTTGCTCCAAGAATCTACTTATGCCATCCATCCCTTCCATATCTTCCACTGTCCTACGTTTACATTCTGGTTGGACACCATTTTGGAATAAGGCAGCGGCCATGAAGCGAAGCTACAATTGTACAGCAGTGGAGAGCGGCCATTGCCATTTGGACAGAGCATGTGACTGGGACTGTGGGCATGTACTGACAAAAAAGATAAATTAAGAACTATTTTAGCAAACTTGTAAATCAGATGCTGACTGTTTAGTTCTCTGACTCTAAGAGTTTAGGCAGCTAATTTGCAACCCTAATTTATTCATATTTAATCCCTCCGACGCAGTCTTTTCCATGTCAAACATCCACTGACATGTAGCTGCAGGGACAAAGCATTAGATTTTAAGCATTTGGGTGACCAACTTTATCACTTAACTGGTGATCGAATCTGTTAGAAATATCAAGCAAACGGTGGAATTTATAAACCATATTTTTTTTATTTTTTAGTTACCACATATCAATTGTTTTTCCAAATGTTGACTTCACTCTCACTCTTCTTAACCTGAAATACTAGTATAGCTGTACGATTTCTGAAATTCAATGTGATCTTGTTTTTCAGACCTTTTGTGTTCTGAAAACACCACTCTTCCTTAACTTATTTTTTTTATTTATTTCATAAGTTTATTATTTAGCTAGTTAGTTGCTGAGTTAGTTGAAGAGTTGATACATTTCTTAAACCAGTAGTCACTTTTGCCAACTTTAAAAGACTTATGGGAATACTGTTACTACAGATGCATTCATTTACTTTTTTCACAAACAGTAAACAGCAGAACCACAAAAGGCATATTTTTGCAGTGATCTCTTAATTCCTTTCAGAGCTCTATGTGCATTTCATCTTCCAAAAGTTCATATTCCAGTTGCAGCCCTTAACTTCCGAGCGACATCTGCTTGTTTTGCTCCTTACATGCTCTATCAAACACATCTACATCCAATGACAGCTTTAACGTCAAAGCTCTCAGCGTGAGGGACGAGCTTGTCACATCCACCTGCCTATCCTGACTCCTGTCTGCTGATTTAGTATCTGTGCGGCCTGAAGCAGACATTTTCTCTTTCTTCACTGGCGTCTTGACCCCCCTCCTGGCCCTGTCCAGGGCCCTTGGCTGAGGCACCGCGTTATTTACTGCCCAGAGAGCTCTGTGTGCAGAGAGTCAACACTGCACGGCTGGTTGAGCAAGGGAGCAACCTGCTGCTCACTCTCTCCCTCACACACACAAACACACATATACACACTCACGCAGTCACATGACTGTCCCTGGGGGGTTTGGCAGAGATGTTTACCACAGCAACAATTGCTCCACACTGAAGAACTGAGAGACAAACAGATGGAGACATCCAGAGCTCCAGCAACTTTAAGCTGCCTGTGGTTTCAAACTGTTACGACAGGACAGGGAATGTGAAGCTCTGGGTTTGATGACGTGACAAAGCAAACAGCCACGAAGGCTGCAGGAAGTTCAGTCTGACAAGACATGACAGCTCTTTACCCAGGTGATCTTCACAGTCAGCTGGACACAGTAGGGTACATGTCCTTAGGTGGACTCAGCTCACTCTGGGAGAAGGTGATTTAAAGAAAAATGTTTACCTTAACATCAGAAATGAATTTACACATTCAAGCCAAGACGTGAAAAAAAGCTGGCCGATATGGACCAAAACACATAACTCTGTCCTATTTGCAGATTGGCTGACAATGTTGGACATATAAATTACAAGTAGTTGTAACAATATCAGCAGTATTAATTTTGTTGATTTTATTAGAAATCAGATGTTGTTGATGTCTGTTTGATACCAATAAATCAAATCCTACACACTAGCTGTGGGCGATTAATTGAGATTTGAGATTTATTTAGCAACATTGGCCTCCTATGATCAAAAAAACAAGAAAATGTGCATGACATACTTGTTCGGTCAAGTGGCAAATAAAGCACTCCCTCTAAACCTTACAACAGCTTGCCTGCCCTGCCTGAACATGCTGAATATACTTGCTCATTATTTTAGTGGACTGGGAATCAAACAAATTAGTTTCCAAGTTTTGAAAATAAAAATGTGAGTGTAGTTCACTGGGAGACAGAAAATTGGCATTGGCAGGTACTGAGAGTTTCACTGCAGCTGGCTGTCTACATCCTACTTGTCAAGTCCTCCTGGGCTTTAATGTAAGGCAGCGTCAGACTCCCAGGATGCCTTTCAGAGTAAGGTCCGAGCTGTTTTATTCAATGATGACACTAACCAGGATTGCTTTCTTTTTTTGAATTTGTTTCCAGGGGAATCTTTTAGTTATTTGTGTGGCTACAAGGTTGTTAAGCATTTTCCCTGGTTTTCTCAATTATTTCTTAACAAAAAAAGATGTTTCAAATCATGTGGGCATTTGCACAAATTGTTTCAATTAATATAAAAATCATAATGTGTGTGAAATTTATAGATAAAAGACCATTTTCCATACCTCCCTCTGCCTTTCACTGCATGCATTTTTGTGCCTGTACACCAGTTATCAAAAGTTGTAAGCAAACTCCAACACAGTCAAAAACGCACATTTGCAACATTTACATATACTCCAAATGAAGTACATTAAATTAAAATTACCTATTCAGCCTACCTAAAAGCCTAATCTTTTCATTGAGTATAAGGTCTAGCTCCTTTATTTTTAATAACCTGAACTATAATATACACACATTAATGTCTATATCTCATTTTAAGACCTATTGTCATATGTTAAACATCCTTTACATTGCCCCCTCTTGGCTTGTACTGCCATCAATGACATTCTTCTTCAACTGTTCTCAAAGTTCTTGCGGTTTTCCAAGAATACTTTACCTAGAGGACATATTTTTCCAATCTCTACCTTGGATCAAAGACTTTAAACCAGAACTTTCTACAGCTTTTACACACAAAAAGAATTCAGGTGTTCCTGAAATGTCTGTGTTTTAAGACCCAAAAGCAGATCCGCAGTGAAATTCCTTCTCCACATGTCCTCCTTCCCCTCAGTAATTATAGCCTCCCAGCTGACAAACTACAGGTCCTGTTGTGTTTATCTTTACCTCCTCGGGTACAACAGGTGACACACAGGCCTGGATATGCTGGGCTGGATGCCAGTCTCTTCTTGGTTGTGTGAACCAAGTGCATATTTGTCACACTTGTGCAACAATAACACATAGAAACACTGTGTAAAGTTTTACACTGTGTAAAACTAAAAGATATATCAATATATTTTTTAAATGATATGAATGAGGTTAGATGATTTCCTGCTCTGTGAATCTGAAGTGATTGGGTGATTTGTATGCATCTATATTTGTAATTTTCCATGTCTGTAACTTTGTAGATGTGTTGCTGCCTGTCTTGGCCAGGACACTCTTGCAAATAAGATTTCGAATCCCAGTGAAGTTTTTCTGGTTTAATAAAGTTTATTATTTATTATTGAAGAAAACTGTGTTTATACTGATCTAATTTAAGTTGATGTTGATTTGAAAAATAAATGTCAAATATAATGCATAGAAAAAGATTATTTATACTGACAACCACTTATAGTGTGCTAATTGAACAAAATGTACTTTCTTTGAGATGTTAAGTCTGGATTGGGCTTTTAATTTCATTTACTTTATCTTAGACAAATAGCCTTTAGCATTTTAGTGAAAATTAGATGGTTATATTTTGATGTCTGTCTGACACTGCAACAAAAACTCTAAATATTGAGTGATTTATTGGTTTTAAAGTTGTCATTATTTGTCTTTACTTGGGTTCACATATAAAAGAAAAAAAAAGTCTCTAGTTTTCACATGTCGAGGACCACAATCCACCTCCATTCTTACTCTGAGATGCACTGATGGAGCGCCTGACCCCCTCCCCACGAGGGCCCAGTCTGTTCTGACTGGTTGACTCCTCAAACTTGTTGGAACTGATCCTCAACTGGACTAGGTTACTGCATATACTGTAGCTTGCCATTAAACCAAAGAAAATGGGAGATATCATTTTTTAGCCCATCCTACCTTGCTAAAACTTGCATCACAGAACTTGTAGCCTTGCACAACGGACTGAGTAAAACATCCTGTACAAGAAGTTCATCTGTTATGAAACCTTAAGGGAAAAGTTTGCCAGTGTAAACTTAGTGAGGATGATTTATTTAAATGAGTACAGAGGGTTTAATAAATTGAAAACTGGGTTGACTTTGGATTGGAAATAGGGGTGTGCGAGGGAGGATGAGAAATGTGAATGTGTTGCGAGGAAGGACTGGATCAATCTTTTATCACTGCAGCGTGCTTTCATCCCTAATGGATCAGACATGAGCAGAGCGCAGCGCTGCCTTCCGTCACACTGCACAGGCAAGAGGGGAAGGGCGCACGGAAAGAACAAGAGGGAGCAAGAGAGGTAGACAGAGCAACAAATGGAAGAGAAAAAGACAGCTACAGAGAGAGAGAGGAAGAGAGAGAGGGAAAAAACACCTTTAACTAAAAATAATCTAAACCTGAAACATGCAAACACACTATTCCGCCAACATGATGTCTTAGCGTTTTCAATTACCTCTGTCCCTGAGTGCATCTGCAGGAGTTGGGAAACAGACCAGATAAGGACGGTGGGAAATTAAGTCACTTCTCAGCATGAAGAAGGATTTCAGATATTTCCATCAAGAATCCCTGGAGATATCTGGGTGCACAGGGGCAGACTCACTTTCCCTGCCATGTACTAAGTGACAGACTGACAAGAGACAGACAAGCAGACAGACCGACATGTAGACAGACAGATTATTCCAGAAAAAGAGGGGACTCCATATGTGTATTCAAGCACTGAAAGAGCAGTAAAAATAACATTGCAGAGAACAAGGTAGGATGACTCTCAAAGGACGCTGTGCTCTCTAGATACTGAACAGACTTATTCATGTGATAGAAAATAAAAACTATGGAGGCAGATAGAGCCACACAAATGAAAAGAGGGAGAGGCGGACTTAAAAAGCCCAGGAAGAGAGTTTAAAGTTTCTATTGTAATGTGTTCAGACTGCTGGTTAGCACATTATTAATCTTTAGATCATCATCTCTGTTCCCCAGCAGTAAGTATGGTGAATTTCAAACACTCCACTGTTGAAAGGTAACAAATCAATGACAAATAAAATAGCATATTGAGGCACTTCCTTGAAAGATTCTTAACTCAGTCAGTAACAAGCATTTCAATTAAGCTTATTTATCTCAACAGATAAACTGCATTAAGCTAACTTAAGTTGTCACTTGTTAAGTGGAGTAAAAAAAATAAAAAAATAATAAAATTGCTTTTACAGGTATGAAACCATTTATCTAAATGATGCAGAGTAAATTGAACAGAACTATGGACTGTATCAAGAGACATGCAGAGTTAATAAAAACACTTACACTCTGGACTAAATCAAACATGGACAGAGACTGACGACCCGCAGTTTGCAAAAAATACCTAGATGTCGCACTGACTCAAGAAATCTCCAGTGTGCATCTGCCCAATTGACCCCATGTACTTTTTTCAACACTAAAAGTGGCAATAACTCTGTAGTGCAGGTGGATCTGCCATATTCAAAGTCTATTATCAGACAGATCAATCTTGCAAAGCTTCTCTGAAACAATTGAGCTCTGAAGCACTGTCCAATCAGCATCCTTTAAGAAAGAAGAGGCAGGAGCTACAAGTGACAGAGCCTGTAAAACAACGGCTGCCCGTATAGAAATTAGTATGGAGTTTTATCAGAATTACTGAAAAACTGGACAACTATTCTTCAATAGATGAAAAATAAAGACCAATTCGGAAAACATGTCTTCTTTCTCTTTCAGCAGGTTTGATCAACAAAGTGGTTCACATTGTGCACTTTACTCCTCAGCAGCAACACCCTCCTACTTTATCATCTGATTGCCCCGTAATGGAGTGATAGACAATGAACACCCAGTCACCTTCTAGATATGTTTTTAGGTTCTGCCCTCCCCAGACACTTTCTATGTGCTGTAGCCCAGATGGACTTGTGTATATATTCTGTATAGTACAAATTAAACTGGCTGTCTGGAGTGACAGCTTGAAGTGGCAACAGATCAGGGGTCAAAACAGCAGACAGCAACAACATGAATCAATGGCAGCAGCTTTGGTGTTATTAGCAAAAGTAGTCTTACATTTATATAGCAACAAAGCTCTGCAAATTTTTACATATATGCATCTTTCAAGCTGTACATTACTCATTTTACACCCATTGTCAAATAGTTTATTTCTTCTTCCAAATAAAACTTCTCTGAATCAGAAGATATGTGCATGTGCAAAACTAAAAATATCTGCTGATATCTGTTCATTACACATTATTTTCAGAAGGCCAGAATGGTGGATATTGGCTAAAATGGATAATGAAGCTTATGCATCTTTGCAAGGATGTGAAGGTCCTTGAGCACTTATCCCTGTTTCAATCTGTTGTTCAAAAAAAAGTTATGAGCTATATGCATTTGTTTTCTGTTTTCCTCTGGATCACTTTGAGCCAGTGTTAACAGTCCACTTAACTGCAAATATATTAGGCTCATTTGTTATCTGTGATTTTTTATGCCCCCTTTATTTGTATTTTACCCTTTTTCGGCCTGTAACTGGTGTGCCGTCTTTGCAAGGTCTCAGTCGAAGCAGAGATTTAAGACTTATGGTAAAAATAATTACAATAAATAATAATAATAATAATAATAATAATAACAATAATAATAATAATAATGATACTACTACTAATAATAATAATAATAATAATAACATGCTTTGTTAAAAATTAGCAATGAGAATTTTGTATCCTTTAAAAAAGAAACACAGTCCATCCAGCCTTGATAAAGTATCCTCATGTACTTGTGTTGCTTGAACATGCATGAGCGTCAAAGCAGCCTGCGTTAGAAGAAAAAGGGCTTGTCAGAGAGATAGCATTGTTTCAGTTCAGTCTTTTTTGCCACATGTGGCTGTGTGTCCAAATGATGGTCTATTTGTTGTGCTACATAGTTAATTTTCACAGAATGCATGCAACACTGTATTGAAACTGAAGTTTTGTTAGCAGAAACAGAGAGTGAAGCAGCTGCAGAACAATCAAACAACACTCAAAATTTCCTGGATAAGTTAAAAAAAGAAACAAGCCTGTTGCAGATGATAAAAAGGACAAAGTGTGCAAAGGCCCTAAGCAGTGTACCAAGTTTGTTTGTCTCTTTCTTGAACCGGTACCTACAGGTAAATTTATAATTGCTCCTGTCATCACTAAACTGTTTCATAGGAAAATGTCAACAGGAACTAATATGTTTAAATAATGATTATCTAGTGCAGGTAAACGCAACAGAAACATGTGACAATAATTACAGCCAGAGACTCTGAGTTAAGATAAACAAAGATTAATAATCAACAAAGTGATAAATGAGTCAAAAATGTCCTTTCCACCTCCAGCCATCTGCCCAAACATTATCTCTCTGAAACCAAGTTCAGACTTAGAAACATGTAAACAGACAACACATGAGGAAGTACTGTGCAGCTCTCACAGTCAGTCAGGAATAAAATAATCAGCTCCCAGGGGTGAGGGGTTGGGGGGGGTTTCCAATCGATGGCTCTGATTGGATAACAAATTCAGCCTGCTAATGAGCTCCAAGTCCCACTATCTGACACAAACCATGCTGGGAAATGTTAAATAAGATGCAAGGCTTGCATAGTGATGAGTCAGTGTTTGAATTGGCTTAAAAGTGGTTTGTTGCTTTAGACTTGCACAGTGTTGGCATTTAAAATGTGTTGCATGTTCACAGTTGAATGCTGACAAAACATACTGAGAGAGAGCTGAACTCTGTCCATGCTTTTACGAATTAATCTTTAACCCTTCTGGGAGTGGAAGTGGCACAACTTGGGAATTTTACTGCTCACAATCATGCAAATGTTTCTAAACTCATTAAGCCAATACAGAAATCAATATACACAAAGGTCTTTTTACTGTAAAGAACTCTTTTTTTTGCAGTGGTTATCAGTTACTTGATTATTGAAGTCTTTCTTAACCTTGCAGTGCAGAGGGACCTGTCAGATTCATTGTCTGAAATCACGCAGATCCATCTTGCCAAGCTCCAGTCTCCTATGACTACAGCCAAAAGCCGGACAGGGACAGAGAGATGGAAACTGCCGACGTAACGACAGCAGGAAGTGACTGCATGTTTGAAAACAATGGCTGGTTCTGATTCGGCCTCCGTGGATGCAGCAATATCTGTGTTTTTTTTATCAGAAATTGACTCAACTTCTTTTTTAAAAGAAGAGCAAAGAACTTCACTTAAAGATTCTCTAACTGGAAATCATGCTTTTTTTGTTTTTGACGATCAAATCAGAGAAGCTGGGAAGCTAGGGATCACTGCTGGAAAACTGGGAGAGATGCCGAAATCCTCCATGGACGATGCTGGTTAGTCTATGGTAGCCCGGAGTCGTGGTTACTCAATGATATCTGGTGAAATATGCTCTCCTCATAAGTTTACACTTGACGGGGATTGTCATGACGAGGTTCATATCACATATAAGCGGTATATGATACATCTGTGTGGTATAATTTTATGTAAGATGATAGTCGAAGGACTGAAACGTAGTTTAAGCTAAAGGCTAACAACAGGGTCTAGCTGCTATATCATACTGTGGCTTGAAATAGGTTGGTCTGTGATGAGTGTGACTGGCAGAACAATCGTCCAATCACCAGCTGCAGTTGTTTATTGAAGGTTCTGCCCTCTGAAAACATTTTCTATGGGTTCTTCTCAAGATGGATTAATGAAATATTTCCGTGGTGGATATATGGAACTGTCCGTCTGGCATGTAAGGTTACGTCTTTCTGTTTTTAAACAGATATAGAGCAAGATGAAAGCATTTCTATTCACATTTAATGACTGATACATTGAATTTTTTTTCCAACATGTACAGATATTCAGCAGTAAACTTCACAAACAGAAAATTGATGTTTGCAACACTATCATCACCGGTTCTAGCACACAAATGGAGTACATTTCCTTCGCAGAGTGTCTCTGTCCTCATCACCAACTATTTAGTGTTGTTTGTTTTAGGTCCAAAGAGGTACAAAGAAGCAACCTCATGCTCTATTTTGGTTAAGGCAGCAGATGATACTCTGTAGCTCTGTGTACACATTGGTAACCTAATTTGTATAGCTCTGCCAATGATAACCATGTCACTTCCTACTATTTTTTTTTTTTAAATGAAACTGCTCAATTGCTATTACATTCAAATGACATAATTTTTTACAGCCAAACAAGAACAAATTCACATTTTCAGACTCAGCTCAGCAGTACCAGAAGAGAAGCAAACTACACATTCAGTTACAGCTACAACACTACAATGGACACACAAGACTTGATTAAACTTCTGATTTGTACTTTGATGCAAAGCCAGGAGTTGTTTCTCAAATCAGTGGCTTGTTTTAGGGGAAAAAGGGGACGTAACAAGTTTAAATCCAAGAAAAATGCATGACCCCTTTAAATTCTGTAATATTCCAATACATACTTTTACTATAAAGTCCAAAAATAAACCACAATATGATTATTAGGTCATACTGTCCTGCCTCTGCAAGCATATTATGAGCAAAATTTAACTTGAATAGCAACAGAAGCTTATCTTCCTTTCAGTTAGGTACATTCATACATTCTGCTCTGACCACATGTTCCCAGCACATATTAATAAAAAAACTCTACATCTGCGAACACAGATAATTATCTTTTTAACCTGTCAAACCTGATATTATGCAGATAATAGTGTGTATCCCTAGAGAAGATGATTGCCTTTTTATGATTGTTCTGTCAAGGAAAAATGTTGGAAAACAACCTCCACAAAGAGAGAAGCTTTGGAAGGACCCAACACAAATTTAAAATGCTCAAAAAAAAGTGACAGAAAAAAAATGGAGTAAAGTTTCACCCAAACAGGTTTGGGTCCTTTTGTTTCATAGAGGGAGAACACTTGGGTGGCGGGTCTTGTGTCAACAGGTACATGTGAAGACACATCTTCCCTCCCCAGAGACAAAACAAGACTATTGTTTCTCTGTCACTCCAAAAACTATACTGTACACTTCCTCGGCTTCTTAATAAAAGCATAATAGCTGTCTTCATGTGTAGGCTTAAACACACAGCAAAACCCCACAGTCGGGTGTTCAGACTTCAGAGAAACTTCCCGACACTGTCATTCGAACCGGCAAGGACACATTCAAACAATCCCTTTAAAACTCCCTCACACTCACCCAGAGAGAGGATTTTATCCTTCTTCTTCAGCAGGGTTTAATTCTCTTCGTCTCCTCTCCTCACTCAGGGGGAAATCCTTCACTTCTTACAGAGCAGCAGAGCCGGTTGTGCGTCCAGAAACACAGCAAATAAAAGAGTGGGAGAGAGAGAGAGTGTGAGGAGCGTGCGGGTCCAGCAGAGGTCAGAGGCAGCTGAATGTGGTCAACGGGGGAGACTCAAAGGACACTGTGGTGTCTCCGCTGTCCTCTCCTTTGCTAGCTGCCCCAGGAATGCACTTCTTCTGTGTAGTCCTCAGATCTGAGACTGCTGGAGTCCTCTCTCTCTCTCTGCCTGTCTCAACCCCTCCTCCTTCTCCCTCTCTGTCTCTCACCCACACAGAAACACACCCTCCCAGTCACTCCTCTCTGGCTCACTCTCTCACTCTCCTTCTCCCCACCCTTTGCTGCTGCGCTGACAGATCAGGTACCTCCCCCTTTTTCAGGTAGTTGAAAGCGAGTTTCTGGCTTTGTCATTCTCTTCTCTGTATCAGTTTCCTCATTTTTTTGTGTATTCTCTGCTCCCAAAGCCACAAAGGACTGCCTGTAATGAAACTCAGAGATAAGAGTAGATAAACTTGAAGCTCTTTGCATGCACGTGTATTTGCATGAGAGTCTCTTCTGTTTGTACGATCTATGACCTGAGGCAGTAGACATCCACCCTCTGGCCTGCGGTCACATGAACAGCTGATTACACAAACGAGCCTGTCAGGTGATTTTCTCTTCCTTTTTCCTAGAATGAGGTCATAGTCCTGCAGACCAGGTGCAATCGCAGAGACTGGCATGAGTGTGTGTGGGTCTGAGTTTGAGTTGGACAACGCCCTGTGGGAAAATGACAGCAATCTCGTTCTGACCACTCTGCTCCAGAGAGGAACACACAAAAGCCTAATCGAGTGTCAGAAACTCATTTAGTTATGGTAGACTAGTTTATGCGGTATAAATGTGATTTCTCCCATCTAACTGAGGTCACTGTGATTGTGCATTACAAATTTACTGTTTACAGTAATGCTCAGTCTGACAGCTTCTCAGAGGAGATAGCACTTGTTCCACAAGTCAGTTTAAATATTTCTATGTATTTTTTAACGATGGTATCTTTCAGTCGCAAGGTCAGTGCAGACGGCTGAGCAACATAGGACATGGAATAATTGACTTTTGATACCTAATGGAGAAGGGGTGGGACTAAATAAGTTTGTACTTCTTCCCACTCCTTTTCGAGCATGTGGATGAACTCAATTGGTGTTGTTTTCTTTTGAGGGGACCTTTGATTACTTTGGATTGGTATTTTGCTACATTTGTATAAATGTACACAATATATAACATTTATTTCTTACATGTTCGAAATAAACTACTACTACTACATAAAGGTTGTTAGTGCCCAATGACCACTGTGTCTATCCACTGTATCCACGCTTTAATGTAATAACTATTAATCAATTTAATTACATCTAAACAATATGTACACCTTCTAAAACAAAACAGTAATAATAATGTAAACTGCAAGTCCTTGTAACTTCAGACTTGTTTAATATCTTAAATTACTAAGAACAGCACAAGCTAGAACACCGCATCGGTGATGTTTATTCAGTATACTAATAATAAGAACGGGCATTGATAGGTGGCTTAAAACAATGATAACAAAATAGCTGACATCAGGTTTTAGATGTCACCAGAAAGCACTTTCTTTAAATGCTCTGTCAAAACTGTAATACAGTGACTAGCCAATAGTGACTGCCATAACAGTTCACCAAATGGTTACCGGTTTGCAGCCTAAAAACAGTGTCAGTATAAGTGCAATCTATCAATATTTTAATTCAATAATTGCAGACCTTAAAACTCTGGTCCACGTGTGAACAAGAGTCTTGGTCTACTTCCAAGTGAGCCAGAGCTCAGTCCAACATGTAAAACACACATAGGGGTGTATAAAACTTGAAAACTCATGATATAGGCTCTTTAAATTGAAAGGCAGTGCTAGCACAGCTACAGCGGCATAAGCCAAACCCCACTCACTTCAAATCGTTAACCCACTGACACTGTGATTAATGAAGAGAGCTCAATTTGGACAGTTTTCGAATTGTAGACTAGTTGAATGAATTGGCTTTTGTTTTTTTTGACTACCTGTTATGATGTGAATATGAAATTATCCACTTAGGAATATCCTTATTTGGCAGTGGAGAGTGAAGGATAAAAGTCTACATGAGTTGGAAAGCTTTCTGTATGTTTAGATTTGTTCAGAGAAACAGTGCAGTGAGGCAGTATTTTGGGAAACAGAGATTAAGTTGTATGCAGGCTGGGTTAGATTATACTAAATCCAGCAATGTGTGACTACATGGAGCAAAGACAAGGATGTTAACCTGTAAGGAGCACAGAAGGCTGACACTTGTAACATGAGACACACTTAGCAAAGCTACCTCACAGTTTGCACCCTCTGATCTTATGATTCTGTGATTAATATACAGTGCTAGCTTTTGAATATTTTCTGAGTATTTTCTCTGCAATAGTTGACTAAATGTATTTCAAATTTGTGATTAATCAGATTGATTGGCAGCACTGGATAAGAATCTCATGATTGATGTGTTTACATGAGGTGTTTCTATTCTGAACAGGCTTTTATTCTGACTAATTGTATCCAAGTAAACAAAGATTTTGTCAAAATCCCAAGCCGCTTTTCAATCCCCACAGTACCCTCCAACACACAAACAGAGCTTAGACATGCGTGACCAATGGGTCAGGCACGATGTGTGGAAGCCCCTCTGTGTGAACCAAGCCCTCCTTTTTTACTTACTTTATCTACCAAGAGAACACACTGAAATTCCACATTTGGTTCATTAATAGCTTCTTTTGTTGCTCAGATGATGTACTAAAGCTGGTGTGAGAGGTTTCAGCTGGATCTTAAACAATAAAATTCAAACTGATGTCTCAATACAAACAAGCACAAATAGGCTCACCCACTATAAACTGTTTGCTAAGAAAAAGAAGTTAAATGTCAAATCAAGTCACAGCATGCCAATGAAACAACCTTTTTACATTTCCACAAACCATTAGAAATTACTGTTACTCCCCAATAGATAGGATAAAGTCAGCAAAGACAAAAAAATACCAACATTTTTTACAATTGCTGCTAAGGCTGACACGAAACCAAATGCTCCTCACAAGAGCTTTAAGTTAAAGCAGCTTCTGTTGACCTGAGACTTTTAGTGGCTGGAACTTAGTGTGCACTTAAGAAAATACTGGGCAGCTATTTTCTACCAGATGGACCAGGCTGCAAATCTTAGTATGTTAAAGTTATTCTCACATATAGTGAATACAGCCATATAACAGATTTAGATTCACAATGGCTTAAATTTAAGGAATGCAGGGTGGTTGAGATCGCTGTTCCCTCACAACAACAAGGTTTCTAAGTCGGATCTCCGTTGGGGTCTGTTCGTGTGGAGTTTGCATGTATGTGCTTCTCCTAGTAGTCCAGCTTCATCCCACAGACCCCATACAATCTCATAAGATCCACTGTGCACTCAAGATTGCCCAAAGGCATGAGTGTTAGTGTGCATTGTTGTTTGTCTCTTAATGTCAGCCCTGTGATTGGCTTGAGACCAATATGTACCCTGCCACTCTTTAAAAGAAAGCTGAAATAGGCTCCAGCCTCCGACACCCCTGTGCAGGATAATAAATATCTTTCAAAAATAGATGACTGGATAATTTCATTCTATCCTTTATCCTCTTTTATTTTTGGTACTAGTGCTGTATTACAACTAGGTGCTGGTCAAAGTAGAAAATAAGATGAACAGTTTGGTTTCTTTATAAACCACTATTGAAATATATTCCTTTTGAAAATCATGACCCATCCAGAAAATATTTAGTTGTTATAATGCTCCTTTTTCTCAGTCTTCTCCTTCTCTTATCAGTTTGTCATAATTTTGTCGGCTCTGCGTGCACAACTTCAAAACTGATGCACACGCTGACATGCAAACACAGTGTGCTGTGTGTGACATCTCATCTTCTTCTGTGCATGTGGGTCACTTCAGAGCCAGAGACCGCTCATACTGAAGTCTCAAGGCAGTCACATTTAAATTGCAATG
Source organism: Cetoscarus ocellatus (assembly GCA_037902135.1). NCBI lineage: Eukaryota > Metazoa > Chordata > Actinopteri > Labriformes > Labridae > Cetoscarus > Cetoscarus ocellatus. The sequence continues at coordinate 2,783,851 of JBAMNC010000262.1, forward strand.
TGAACAACCACACACAAAAGAAATCGGACTTCAACAAAAAATCAGAAATGAGCATTAAGACCTGAAGTGTGAACGTAGCCTTAGTGAACAAAAGGCACATGCTAGTTTCTAAAAGTCATTGTAGTTAAGAAAAACTCTATTTACAGTGGCAGTTAACCAACAACTAACCTTTCTCATAATATATATTTAATTTGCTGTTATCTTATGTCATATTGTTATCTACGCAGAATAATGAGAACACTCAGTCAGAGGGCCAGACAACCAATGTTAAAGCATTGTGTCAAGCAAATGCTCCAAAAATAAATGCCTTGCATTGATGAAATTAATTTGATGAACTGAATCATCCAAACAAAAGACCAGAGTGAAGAATGCCATAGCTTTTAGCCAAGCTGAATCAGAGAGGCCCACAGAGAGCCATGGCACATCTTTGTGTGCTGCAGACTCACTGCTCTGTTCATGAAGCAAAGCTTTTGGCACATCTAAAAGCTGTGTTTGTCTGACAAATCACTTAAAACATGCATAGCAGGGGGAGAGAGCCTCCAGAGGCAGTGCTTAGGTACTGAGGGCCACAGTGAGAAAAGGCTGAGGTGCTGAGGAGGAGTGACATTTTAAAAGCACAAGAGAAGTAAGTACACTTTATGACTTCTGACAGGCTAATGCCCTTCAGTCGATCATGTGCTTGTCCATCCTCAGACCCATATAACATTTAAGGGCTTTTTTTGGAGGACACCGCTTAGAAAAGGTTAATATGAGGTGAGTTGTCTTTATTGGTCAGGGAGTCTGAAGATAGAAAGAGAAAAGAGCTAAAATCAGACTGTGAGGGAGGTTGGGGGGTATTGTGAGGTACTGCAGAGGATTATGAGTCCAAAGCTTCACAGACTTCTCTGACACCTTCCAGGCATTCCTCAGGGCACCTCCCATTGCTGCGCCTCCCTCATCCCATCCTCCCCTGTCAAACCCCACACATCATCCCTCTTTTCTGCGTGACTCAAGCATTCTTGTGGCCCCCTTTTCCTCCTCCTCCAATCCTCCTCCTGCTTTCAGCTAAAGACAACAAAGACGAGGCCTTAAAAGCTTTGAAACCTGCACTTTATGTGGAAATCCTGCACTTTTTCAACACCCTATCCATTGATCCCAACTGTGAAAGAAACCTTGATTACACTCAGCTAAACACGCCAAAGTGATCTGATTGCTTTCAATCATCACGCCACTTCCTCAACAAGTGATAGTAGGTGTAAATTCATCCAGAAAGCAGAGTGCCAGCCGTAACTCAGCACAGAGAAGACAGGAAGATGGCTCTCGGATGGAGGAACAGACTGCTGGGGTCTGGCAGCAGTTCAATAGGCTCCGTGAAGGAGAGGAGAGAGAGGGGAATACATGCTGATAGTGTCTTTGTTGGCCATTATTCACAAAGAATGAATAGCATTAAGTTGCTGCTACGCCTCAACCCTTCCAGTCCCCTTCTGAGACCTCCACCCCCCTTTTCCACTCCTTATTATTCATCCTTTCACTGAAAACAGCCTTCAACAGGTGGACAACTAGACAAGACAAAAGCCTGGACAGAAAATTAAATAGCTATTTTTAAAGGCCCAAACAAGTTACAAAACTTTTGTTGACGTTGGTTTTCATACTAGGCAAGGCAGTAATGTCCTGTTTGTGTCGAAAACACACTTAAGTATAGCCCCAGTGTCTCATTATGGTCATGCCAGAAGTGAAGCTGTGCCTTGTGTATCATTATGACAGCAGAGATGACTTTCCTCAGTGAAGGTAATTGTCATGTTGAGATGTAAATACAGAACAAGCAGCACCAAAGCACTTAGAGCCTTTTGTTTTCTTCCCAGAAATCTCACTCACATCATGATTCATGTTTTGGAAGGAAATGCAAGACGGTGTATCATCTCTATTCCAACAACAGTTGTACTGAAAATATATCAACAAGGTGAACCTGAGGGCGAGGAGATAACAAGAGAATGCTAAGTGAAAACTGCAGAAAGAAAGGCTGAATCAGATCAAGATAAACACAGGAAGTAAACAAACTTTGTATCCCTCAAAACACAGCGAAAAGAGAAAAGACAAGCTTTATTTCACCTCCATCTTCTCACTCTTTAGGCCACACTTATTCAGCACATAAGAGCATCTCTGCTAGCTTTTAGCAGCTTCCAAGTTGTCAGAAGTTTGGCTGCACTCCGGCACCCTTTCTCCGTCGTGTCTTTTTCTCCCCTGTTATTCATCACCAGCCCAGACTGGCTCAGGAATAAATGTATTAAAATCACTGCTACCTCTCACATGGTCTTATGCTGCCTTTTTAAAGCTTAAAAAACTATTTTTCGAGGTGAAACAAATGTAGAAATTATAAGTTACATCATCGTTCAGCCATGTTACAGAAAACTGCAGCCTTGAAATGTTTCACCTCTTCCTTCTTTCGTTCTCGTTAGATGTTGCCATTCTCCCAGTTCCAGGTATTTTAGATAAAGCTGTATCATTATTGTCACACTGTGCAGCTCTGTGCTGCACCTTTCTGTAAATAGACTGAAACAAACAAGTGGCTGAGAGCTGACAAGATTCTAAGGGTGGAAATAATACAGAATTATGTAGTGAATTTAAATATAATTACACAATGTAACTTCAAATAAGTCTGCTTTATACAACTGCAGTGTACACAAAAAATGCCCCAAAGGAAAAATGCAACAATGTATCATTTCATCATCTGAGTAGGAAACAAAACAAGGTGTAGGTGTGAAAGCAACCATTCTATCGGAAAGCATACAATATCAAACCAAATGACTAAATAATGTAAATAATAAATGAATCTTGCATGCTTTGGGAAAGAAATTAAAAGTTAACAAACTCTGTGTTCCAACAAGAGACGCTTTTAATATTTACCGGTGTCACAGAGGTTATCACAAGAGGTCAAGTGACGGTTACTTTTTATATTGTTAAGGCTGATTTATATTTTTGAAGCTACAACTTGCTCAAGTTGACTGAGCAATCATGAATTTCAACTAAAATGTTTCTTCTTTTGTGCAATAACTGCATAGTCGACACCTGTGGCAGATTACCTAATGGCTATTTACTGGCATGACACACTTTGTTTCTGTTACCATGGTTTCTGATGAAAAAGCAAGCTGCAATCAAGCCTTTTAAACACACTGCCAACTAGCGTTTTGGTGGGGTCGTGCAAGGACACTGGCTTTGTAAAAGTGAAGGTTCCAGTGAAAGGGTAAATTCTCCTGGTTCAATTAGCTGGACAAAATTCTGAGAACTCAACACATTTTGAACCAGAGAATGACTAACAATGAACTCTTATGACTATTATAACCTTAAACTTAATAGTAAGTGTATTTTTATACTCTATTATAAAGTTAATCAACTTCAAGTTCTAAAATGAGAAAATCTTTTGTGCGTATTAATATAAATAGACACACATGATAAAAACATGTTCTATTTCATGCGTGTCATAACATGCCTTTCCTTGTCCACATCACCTCATGCTTCACTTTCAAGTAAGATTTTAAGTATTGATTATTATTAAGCTAAACTTGTTCGTGGTTAGTTAAAATGTTGGTATCATGGCAGCACTAGTTGGAAACTTTGATCAATTTAGCTGACACTTTAACTTTGAGTTAGTATATTTACTTTATGATGGTCCCCACAGGGTAAAAAAAATACTTCAAAATAAAAGTAAAAGAACTATTTAAAAACTTTTACAAAAAGTTACTCAATGACAATGGCATATATAAATGCAATTAAGTATTCTCCTGTAACTTCAGTCACAACCGTCATTTAATTTGTGACAAAAGGTTTGCAAAAGTAGAGATGCACAATATTATCAGACCAGTATTGGTATCAGCAGATATTTGCCTAATAAGCTGATTATTGGTATAAGCAGTTATGAAAATTTTTGCAGATATTTACAGCCAATATTTTGATCACACAAATTGGCCATAAAAATCCCATATGCTGTCTGTAATATTGGCAAAATGTGCAATGAATGTACTATAATGGTTTACCTCATCATCCTGTGATGTTTGCTTTTTAAATCAAAAGTATAATTTATTAAAGAATTAAGTGTTGTTTTACTTGCTTCACACCAATTTCTAACACAAATGGACTGTAAAGCCCCAGTCACACATTCCCGTTTCTCATGGCGATTGTGCACGATTGTCATAATCCTGATGAAACGTGTTTTGGTTGTGGTGAATGCGCTACTTGATCTGGATCAGCGTTGTATAGTCGTGGACGAATGCCGGGAACAGGGAAGGGTCCCGACTGTTTTGAACTGTTCAAAACTGTCGTGGAGAATCGCCGCTCTCGGTATAGCAGGGTGGAAGCCTCATGCAGTCCTAAGGCGAACGGTATTAGCGTGGCTTGTACGGGGCTCAATCGGGTTGATCGTGGCTCAATGCAGAAAGCTTTCTGAGGACGATTAACAAGGATGTATCCGATTGTGCCCCGACTGTGTCCCGTTCAATGCGATTTCAGAGCGTTGTTCTCATATATCTCGTACAGGAAGTGAACGCGACAAAAACACAAGCGACGGTGCTCAATCGGGGCTTACGTGACACAAACTGGGCTCGAATGGGGCTGAGGTAGTGTCAGTGGGATGGAAATTTACGGAATCCTCGTTGTATCGTTGTATTGACCTAATTGAAGTGGGACGTACGCCCCCGAAGTGCTGTAGAAGCGCTGTAGAAGCGTTATTGACAGTGTATGTATGGGGTGTGTTCGGGGGGAGACAGTCATTTTTCCCCGTATCATACCGATCAAACCAGCCTTGCTGATCGTGTACAGTCGTGTACAATTGCCATGAGAAACAGGAATGTGTGACTGGGGCATAATCATAACAGAAATAGGGCAAATTTGGTTAAGAAGAGACTTTATACTCTTGACAAAAATACATGTATCATTATCAGTATTGACAATAATAAGCTTAGAGCGGTCCATCTGGTGTGTGCAGCTTTACCTAAGAATTTAGACATTTTAATTGAGTTTGGGCACGAGTGAAAATACCAAACTTTAAGATAACCTAACTGCCAATGACCTTGCGCACTTGCCACAGATACTGGTCACAGTAAGGATTTCTAGAGAAAGACTCATGAACAACAAGTTAGGCTTTCCCCAACAATGTGCGCTGTAAGAACAAGGGAGCAGAGAAAATTTGTGCAAGGACTGGAACTGCTGATTTAATGATGAACCCTGTTAAAACAAAATGATTTTTAACACAGGAAATGTGAGTCAGGTGGGAGCAGGTCAGGGGCCGGAGGTGAACAAAACCCTTTTAAGCCCTACACAGAGCTAGGCAGAGGCCCCCCGGATGCACTGACAGACACCCAGTCAGTCTGTCTACACCTTTCTCTGCACACCTCCGCCTGCAATTTGTGAGTAAAGCAATGTTTTCTTACATCTGTTATCCAATGTAAATGTTTTTCCATCGTCCTTATGCACCAAGATGTCAGCCTCATTTGTCTGTCCATTTATTTAAATCACTGTTTACAATGCTGATCTATTCCACAGAGTGTCTGGGTGTGTGTGTGTGTGGGTGTGTGTGTGTCTGGGTGTGTGTGTGTGTGTGTAAAAGGACTATCCAAACACCTGCGGGAACAACAGCATTAAAAAGCTTTCACTGCACCAGGCTTGTCATCTCTTCCTTTCTGTGGCTTTACTGGATCAAAGCGAAGCTGTAGCTGTGTTAGAGTATGAAAGACTTCTGCTGCTACAATCATGCACTTGATGCACACAAACAGAGACATACACATGCAAAGACAGAATGACACCACAGCATAATGGAGTCATATCTCTCCAATCATACATACAATCCTAACAGGAGACATTTAAGATTAAAGTAGAGCCTATATGCAAAATGATTGCCCAGAACTTCAAATACAGACACTTAAAGACCTTTTGAATTTTAACAAGGCCGCAGAGACCGCCATCACCATCTTCATCAGGCTGGAGGAGGGTCTGAGTGTGTGTGAAGTGGGTGTGTGTGCGTGGAGCTGAATTATTCATGTGTGTGTGTGTGTGTGTGTGTGTGTGTGTTGGTGGATATGCCAGATTACTAATCATCAGCGTTAAGACAAAGGCCATATGTGTTTGAGTCCGTGCATCCCACCCACGTATCTCCCACATACTCCTCCCTACATCTGCCTAAAACCCCATCTTCAAGAATGTTAGGATTGTTGGGTCAGCAGTGGTGACATCATGGCAGCCTGTCAGAAGCAACAACAAGACCTCTGCGCCAGTTTTCTCTTGGTTGCATCAGCTGCGTGCATGGCACCAGGCTGTGGATCCATGACACCCACTCCAGACCCACTTACTGCTGACTTTATGAGTCCCTGAAACTGAGATATCCAACACATCATGTTCTTTAGAAAGTGGTTAGCAAGAAGGTAGTCATAATGTCATTGCAGCAACATATTGTCACTCTGACATGTGTAATAATAACTTAACTGAGGAGACAAAAACAAATATTAAAAAACTCTTTATGATCACTCTTATGGTGACCTTTAGACAACCACTCCCGTGGATGTTTTTGGCTTAGCAGCAACCTCGGGTGTTATAAAATGAAGCAAAGACAGAGGTGCCAATAACTGCAGTTCCACAGGTGTCTGCTGTGAGCTGCAGAAACACCTGAAGTTGCATGAAAATAAATTGGGAAAAGCTGAAATAAACATATATACAAACTGGCTGAAATACAGCTTTAGTCTAATTACTTGATGTATCTTAGTCCTCTCACAGTAGAGGGGGGTGATTTCTTATATACACATTTATTTCCACCATTTTAATCTATACAGGATTTTTGCTCATGCCCAATGAGATACATGACTGATGAGACAAAAAAGCCAGTGCAATCTCATCTCAGCCTCGCTGTTTGTCAGTAGGTTGATATAAAGTTAAGCTGAGCAGGGTTTGTTGTACAGCTAGGACAGGCTACCAAAGCATTCCAATGTAATGTAATAGTCAAATGGCTGAAGTCAATCTTTGTTTTTGGTAGTTTTTACTGAAAACATAAGTCCAGACCCATCTTTCAAAGCTGCAAGTTAGACTGAATGACCTGAAGAGGCACTGACCAATCAGCATCTTGAAAGGAGAAAGCGTGAACAACAGAGAGAAGCAACTGCAAGCCTGTAAACGATGGTTTGTTGTCAAGTGATCAGCATGGATGCTGTCTGCAATATGAGTAATTTTATCAGGACTTGACAAAATGTTTTCATTAAATATAGAACAAATAACACTGACAACATTTACTGATGGAAAAGATATTTCTGCCTCTCTACTGACAGGTTTCTGCAAGAGCTGGATTTATGATCCAACCCATGTCACGTCCTCTGCAGCAGCGCCCACCTATTACGTCATCTGATAGGTCTGTAATGATAATAATACAGAAAAATCATCAAATCCTCTTCCAGGTATGTGTTTGAAAGGTTCTGCCCTGCTCAGTGGGCTATTTCCCAGATGAAATAGTAAATCATATCCTGGAGGTACATGAACTCTCTATCTGGCATGTCAGGTTGGTATCATACAGTATTTTCCAATGTTGCAATGCATCATACTGTTTTTTTTGTAATGTACTGTATCTTGCTCTGCATCATGTAGTATTCAGCCAGGGATGTCCCGACACCAATCAAAAGTATTGGATTGGGCCCAATATCAGAATTTCTTGATCACGGATCAGAATTTATACTGATCATCTCACCTTTACTGTTTCCCCCAGTTTCCATCAGTGTAGCACACTTTACAGCAGGCCACAAATTAGAGTTACGTAGCAGTAGCAGCCTAGTGGCTTACATGTAAGTGGTGTCGAAATACTTTAATTAAACAGCAACATTAGTCTAACAGCCAACTGCTGTGTCTGCAAAACTACTGTTTCACATGGAGATAGTACTGGAGCTGCTTTGAATACAACCAATTTGATATGATATTTAAAAACTAAGCAACCAACAGAATACAGAGCATTTACTAAAGCTACTGAGGGCAGGGGAAAAGCCACAGCGCTGAAACAACAAACTGGGCTTTAAAAAGAAGGGAAAATATCCTAGAGACAGTGTTAAGACCAAAAAATACAGAAAGGGAGGCTGAACTCATCACTTTGGACAACCAGACCACCTTGATGGTGGAGAATGTAGGTTTTCTTGTATTTTGGAGCCTTAACTGTATATCCATGCTATGCTCACTCAACACTACGTGCCAGACACAACTTTAATGGAGCAAGGTTCTAGATGGCACGCAAGGTGATCTTAAAGGTGATGTGACTTCTGTGAATTTACCACTGACATTAAGAGCTCAGTTTTTTAGCCCATGTTAATGTTGAGCCTCACTGCACACTGGATTAATTCCTCCACTTTCAAGTTAAAGCGTGTTGCATTGCATGCAATCCAGTTTTGAGGGTCTCATACAACAGAGCGTGACAAACAGGACATCAGAAGCTGCTCAGTATACAGGAACTTAACAAGCAAAGACCTGTCATTCTGTGTGACAACGCAAGAAGTATGAAAAAGGGCAATGGCTGATATAGGAGTTTAAAGTGCAAGCTGCACTGCACACCTGGTCCAGCTGTACATGAGGGCTGCTGTCACAGCACAGCATCATAGACTCACTTGTAAAAGTAAAGGGACGACTGAATGCCACTTTAAGCTCTCATAGCCTACTCACAACTAGAAGATGTCCAAAATGACATGAATATGCGAGCCATTCACCAGTCACATCTACCCTTCTTTAATGAGTTCTGTATTTGAGTTTTCTAATAACGAACAACAAGGAACTAAGTTCAGTTGAACTTAGTTCAATAGAATTAAATAAGGGCATCTTGTTACTTTACTTAATTACATTAACAAACCAACAAAAAAACACCAAAACAGTTTGCAGCAGTGTTGTCCTGGTAAATATAAATGCCATGTCGGGACTCGGTATCACATCAGTATGGAGGGCCAGAAAAACTGATCGAAACATCCGTAATTGTATCATATGTTGTTTATCTTGTCTGACAATATCATACTGTTTCATGTTGGGTTACCTACAACTCCCACTCCTATTTGACACTAGGAGACAAGGCAGACTTGAATGGATTCTTTTCCCACGCTGGTATATGAAAGACCTTGAATGCTAAATGGTCCATTTTGTGTCCTTCAGCAAAGGTCTTCTAAGCCATAGTAAATGTTCTGATGAATAGCTTCACAGAAAACACAGCTTCTGAAAAACTCCAGACTCCACACCTGCTCCAGGTGGTTTAAGTTCAACAGTCAACATTAGTGCCTTTATTACTTACAAGAAGATGAGAATATAGCCAGAGGGGGTGCAAACTTGTTTAAGAAAAGTTTGCAGAGACAACTTAGGTCCTTTTGATCATTATGTATGCTCCACAGTTACATAAGAAGCAAAAGCCATCAAAGTTACAGCAGCAGAGCACGTGGGTCCACAATACTCAGAGCAAAATCAGTCAGTACTGCTGCTAGCAAACTCTTCTTTCATGTCCCTGGGGTCAAGTGTCGTCAAACAGATGCTAGTGTGTGTTTGTGTATTGGAGTATGATCATAGGATCCTTCAGGTCATCAGATAATGCACCTGAGGTAGGGGCAGAGAGCTTGTTTTTAGTGTTGTCAAGGTAACCTAATACAGAAGCGACCACCTGGCTGGCGGATCAGAGAGGAGACCACTCCAGTTTGGTAACCATGCCCGAAGATCCTCAGTAAGTGGGACGATTCCCAAACACAACAACCCATATTGTGTTTGTGCCGTGACGAGGGAAGCAAGGCAGAGAGCACCACAGCTGTTCAATCTTTCATGGAGCATAAAAAGAAAAGACGCCTACAGTTCTCATTACAACAGAGGAAAAACTTCACTGTGGATATCTGAAAAACCTAGCAGAGCCAACTGTGCTTTTTTTGACTTTAAGTGCCATGCCGTAACATGTATTAATCATCGCACACACCGCACACAAACAAGTCAGCATTTCATAACGTTACCACTGCTAAAACACAGCCCTGAATAATTGATTACTAGTTAATATCCGTAATCTCAAAATACACTGTCGCAGTGTTAAGCATGTGTTTTCTTTAAATAGTCAAATACTGTTATCATGCTGTCTAATACAGTGCCCGAGTATCAGTCAAACACACAGACTTGGTCAGTTTTAACTTTCAGTAATTATTTAGTCAATCATTCCAATGATGTATTATTTTTGCAGTACTTAAAGGTAGTTAAGCCATCTGTTTGACTAGAAAAGTACTAAAAAAGTGTAAAAACTCAACAGAAACTTACAACAATCCAACCAAACAGAGCCAGTTTTTAACTCACCTCCAGCAGCCTTATGGTCCCTGTTACTGCCAGCCTAATGAAAAAGGAGAGGAGGAAGAGCAACACAAGCCTGTCACCGTCTGTGTGTGTCGCGCAACCTGATCTAGCCCAGCCTGCGAAGAGACAGAGCCAGAGAGAGGGAGAGTGAGCAATGCAAAGAGGACAGAGGGGGAGGAGGGGAGATGGGCAGCTGTAGAGAAAAAGTGAAGTGGTGCCGCCATTCCCCATCACCCAGGAAACCAACGCTCTTTCAAAGAAAACTGGCCAATGGAAAACACCGGCGATTGTGTCCAGACAAAAAGTCACATGACTGCTCAAACACCACTCCCCATGCACAGAGTGGAAGAGGGAGAGAGGAAAGACGTTGGGGTTCTAAGAGATGATAAAGTTTGTGGGAGAAAATAAACAGTAAAATAGGTAATGATGAAGATTTTGTTTTTAGGTCCGGGAACAGGTTAGAAGGCCTGCAGATAAAAAAGTAGAATTTTCTGTCTTAATTTGGTAAAACTGGACTCTAAAAAAATAAAACTGTGGTTCTCATAAATCAAATCTCTTGAGGCTAGTCCATCATATAGATAAGCAGAAGCTTAAGATCAATATTCAGTTGCATGTTTACTTCTTAAGCGGGCCAAAAGGTGTTTTATGCATACTCCACAGTCTCTGCTTTGACAGAGTGAATAAACAACATTTACCACAGCATGCTAACTCTTAGCATATAGCATAAATCCTACGAATATTGCATGTTAGCATAAATGCTAAGCAAAGAATTCTTGTCTGCTTCATATATAACTATAGGCTAGAAGGACAGCATTACATTTGTACTAATAGTAAAGTGTAGAATGTGTATGAAATGTGCATATAATTTGTCAACAAAATAAAAAAAAAATGATGAAAACAATTGCCACCAACAGATGTATAATTGCATAGTTGTGAGGATGTAACATTGTGATCTGGAGTGAAGTTTGCTACAGAGTGAGCCATCTCACTCTCCTTACGATCTAAAAGCACCTCGATCATCATTACACATCTTACCCTTCACAATTATTCTGTGAGGGCATATTAGTTGTGTCAATTCAAAGGATTTGGACTGACATACTTTGACAGTAAAGTTGAATAACTAACGGCCCTTTTCCACCAGCCCGCCTTGGCCCTACTCTACTCTACTCTACTCTACTCTACTCTACTCTACTCTACTCTACTCGGCTCTACTCGGTTTGCGTTGCGTTTCCACCGGCACGGTACCTCCTAAAACAAACCAGTTTTAAGTACCTACTCTGCTCTGGTTCTAAGCGAGCTGAGTCAATACCAAAAGGTGACGTCGACCGACTGCCGGCTACTGATTGGTCAGAGAATGTCGTGACCGATGGGTCATGAGCGCGACGTCCAAAACAGGACTGCAGTACTGTATGTTAAACATAGGACTTTATCATTACGAGCTAGCTAACAAGCTAGCGGTAGCTTCCATTAGCTTATCCTCATACGTCTTTTCTTTGCAGCTCGATTGCTCTCGTCCTCGGTATTTCTTCTCGCCGCCTGCAGCCTTCTTCTGCTTTCCTCTTTCATTCGGTTTGTAACAAAAAGCCACAGACCGACCATCAAGTGTACTATTGCCTCCAAGTCCTTCATTGTTTTGATTGTTGTGTCGTGCTCAAAATGACATAAACGCAGTGTTGCCCAGCCGGGCTGGGGGAAAAGCAGCACAATGCAAGTAGAGTAGAGCCGGGTAGAGTCGGGGAAAGCCGAGCTGAGTAGAGTAGGGCTAATGGAATAGGGTCAATAGTCTAGCGTGTATAAAAACCACAAATTGGACAAAACATTCTAGCATTTTCCACAATTGTTAATACTAGATGTTTAGCAGCATAAAAGCTAAACAAAGCTGAGGTCACACTGTCATACCTGATATCATCCGAAACTAGAGGATTATTGTATCCAAAGGTGAAGCACAGAGTATGTACAAAATGTGTTCATGTTTCCACTTTTGGAGATACCAGTTGTTAGATGCTTGGTCACTTGTAAGCAACATTAACCAAAAGAAAAGACAAGTAAAAACTAGCTGGGGAGTTACTGCCTCTTTTAGTAAACTCTATAGGATCATAAGTTCCAAACTTGCAACTGATGCTTTAAATCTTCCACTGTCTTCATCACTCTCAATCCTATGATTTTAACTTGCTCTGCATCTTGGCATGATATCCTTCTTTCTGGTCACACCTCACCCCAATCTAGGTGGCACTTCACTAGTTTCCTAAAAAATATAGTGCCATGCTATGTGACAATTTAAACATTTTATACCTGCTTTCATACAGCTCAAAGCACAGCTGAGGTTAGACTCCAGTGAAGCAAGAGGAGCATCATCATTGGCAAAAAGCAGTGATGCAGAAATCCCTTTCAGGTTGATTTATCTGATTCAATACTAACAGACCTCTGAGGAAAGACAAGAAAATGCTGCTGTATGGTAGAACTTATTTTCTCATCTTTTCCAATATTGATCTTCCAACAGTCTAAGTCTGATCCTTGTCAGTTTGAGACACACCATTTGGCAGATTTGTTTGATTTCAGAGCTTATACGTCCAATTCCTTTCATCCTAAATGTATTTACTCTGTCATATCTTCAGGGCAAGAAAAAAGCCAAATCACCTCTTGCTATTTGTATGTCTAGACAGCTCCTATTTTTCCCCAAGTCTCAGAGCGACTTATTTCAGTTTACAGAGTTGTTAACACTTAGTCTACAGCTCTGAACATAGCCTTCAAAATGAAAAATCCCTCTGAATTTGCAGTGAATCTTGTTTTTACAATGTACCCTGGCATCTGGCCACAGCAGTAAACTAAATTATAGCGAAGCTCTCCAACACGCACTCCCAGCAGCACGGAGAGACAATACAGTCTGTGAGCGTTAGGCAGCAGGTTTATTACTCAGAGTAAAATCACACATCTATCACTTTCTCTGCCATGTGTTGTACACTCAAACACAATTGTCTGCCTTGTAAAGCATTGCATCCGCGCCAGTAAATTACCACACTTCAGCTATGGCAGGCAGGTCTCCTTCTCAGGAAAAAGCATCACCACCTGAAAAAGGGCCTCAATTACATCTCTACAGTATGAGACAGGATAGCTGATGAGGCTCAAGGAAAGAAGGTGACACAGACTGCAGCATCCGCCACATAGACAGCAATGACAATTCAAAGCCTCCCCATTGATTTTTTTAACAGGTTATTGGAGGGGACTACCTGAGGATTAACAGTCCTGTATGAGCATGTCAACAGATAATGGGTACATTCTGGCCAAGGCTTTTACCACAGATTCTCAGGATGTGCTGCAGACGACACAGGCACCTGGAGATAAGACTGAATCCTTAAGTTGAACTTAAAAACTGTCAGATGAAAACAATAAGTTAATGTAGGTGTGGGACACACAGGGAAACATACAATCTGACAGTGTATGGTGCAGTACTATACTACTGTACTACTATAAAAGTAATGTCCCATTTCCATCTCAGTTTCATCTTTGATCTCGTTTCATCCTTTAATTTCCTTCTCCAGTTTCTGAAATGATCTCCTAGTCAACTGCTTTTGTCAACAAACTTCATTCATAAACACCACTGTGATGATGAAAAGAGTAAAATTTGCTGACTGACCAAAACAGTTTGTTTTTTAATCATAGACAGATATTTGCTACCAGGGATTCAAAAGCTACAATACAGGAGTAAGGCAATGGCATACTGCTCCAGCTTAACTTAAAGTGAGTAAAAGGCTCTGAAATGTATGGTGGCCCTGAGTTGCAATGCAAAACATCAAATTAAAGACACCGCTATGAAAACAATCAAAAAAACCCAACAAATTATAAAACACCACTACAAAATAGAAAAAACTAGAAAAATCCAAAAGACCAAAAGCACCAAAAAGAACACAAATCCAATAAGAATAAATAAATGAAAGAAAACTACAACAAATTAAGAAACACTTCTGCAAGTACAGTTTCTTCTTTTGGTCAATGTTGTGTTCTGGTCTGTTGTTGTGTTTTGTTTTTTTTTTTTTTTTATTGTAATATGTATATTTCTTGTTTTTTCTTGTGTTTTTGTTTCCTCTTTACGGTTTTTACATTGCCACCAGCCCCACTCATGCTGCCCTCTCAAATCCTAATATTTACGCCTCTTTGTCACCTTACCTCCACTATGGATGCGCACTGAGAAAAAATGGGGAAAACATGTTGATTTCTGTTTTTATTTTGTTAAATTATAATTTGTTGTAATGTTTTTTAAGATAATGTTGTTTTTCATTAATAATGCTTCTTACTTTAATCGTAATTTTTTTAATTAACATTTTTATTTTGCTGGGGGGGGGTTACATTTTTTGTTGTGATTAGTACTTTTTTTTTTTTTTTTTTATTCTTCCATGTGTTTTATTTAGTTGTTTTTTTTCCAACTGAAATTGCTGTTGTGGCCCATGCATTGTTATGTCCATATGTTTTCTCGTTCTTTTTTTATATAGGATTTGTTGTTGCGGTCTTGATTGATAGTTCTACTTTTTAATTACTGTACTTTTAGAATTGTTGTTTTTTTAAAAGTTGGTTTTGTGTGATTTGTTGTATTTTCAGTTTTGTGTTCTTTTTTCATTCTTTTTGTCCTTTAATTAGTTATTGTGTTTCAATGTGTCAGATTTTTTTTTTGCTTTGCTGTTTTTTTTATTTACTGTAATGTTTTTTTTCTTTTTGTTGGGTAGATTTTTTGTTCTGTTTTTATGGCACAGTGGTGCAACAGGTAGTGCACGTGCCTCACAGCAAGAAGGTCGCCAGTTTGATCCCTGTGTCGGGCAGGGCCTTTCTGTGTAGAGCTTACATGTTCTTCCCGTGCATACGTGGGTTCTCTCCGGGCACTCCAGCTTCCTTCCCCAAACCAAAAACATGCTCATTACTAGGGCTGGGAAATTAATCGAAAAATAATCGAAACTGACATTTAGAACCTCTAATCGAAGTAATTTTACTCATGTCGATTATTTTGATTATTTTTCCCTGTGTAAATCACGTGACCGCCCCACCCCCTCCATACAGTCTGCGTTCACTTTCGCCAAAAAACAAAAGGACGCGCTGCCAACATGGAGGAGACAAGCGCCAGAGGACCTTGTAGCCAAGAAAAATGCCGTCTCCGTTGTTTGGGTACATTTTGGATTCTGCGCAGAGGACATTGAGCAGAAAGAAGTTAAGTGTATATACTGCAGGAAGACCGTTTCGACGACCATCTGTAACACCACCAATATGTTCCAGCATATCATAAAATAATCGTTCACTAATCGTAATCGAGGTATGAGCTTCAGTTATTTGTGATACTGAAATTAGGCAAAATCGCCCAGCTCTACTCATTACATTTACAGATGACTCCAAATTGCCATCATGTGTGGGTGTGAATGGTGGTCCGTCTCTCCATGTGGCCCAGCTGGCAACTAGTCCAGGGTGTACCCCGCCTCTCGCCCAGTGTCAGCTGGTGTAGGCTCCAGCTCCTGAATCCCAAAAAGGGATAAGCATTAAAGATGATGGATGGATGGATGGATGGATGTTTCTTTTGCAGACAGGGTTTTCTTAGTTTGTTGCTGTGTCTTGCGCTTTGGGAAAACAGTACATTTGCTTTCAGAATCAGAATCAGAATCAGAATCGTTTTTTATTGCCAAGTATGCGACACATACAAGGAATTTGACTTCGGCAGTTGTTTTCTCTCTAGTACAGTGAACGAGACAAAATAAAAATAAGGTAAATGTAAAAAAATTTTAAAGAAAAAAATAGAGGATAAGATTAAATAAATAAAATGAAGAAATATAAATGTACAAAAACTCTTAACAATAAAGTGTGTGTGTAAAAATAAAAAATAAAAAATGTGCATCAGGAATATATACAAGCAAGCATCCAGGAATGTTTACAACTGAAGAGAGGAAAGTGCAGCTGTGCAATGATAGTGCAGCTATTAACTGTTTAAAAAGTTGCAGCTCTTATTAATTATGTAGCTATGAGCTGTTTAGAATGGTGACTGCCGATGGGTAGAAACTGCTCCTGTGCCGGCTTGTCCTGGTCCGTAGGGCTCTGAGGCGCTTGCCGGATGGGAGCAGTTCAAAGAGGCTGTGAGCAGGGTGAGTGGAGTCCCTGAAGCACACACCCTCACACCCTCATAGTCCCTTTCTAAATTGACCATGGAAATACAATCTATCCCAAACTGAAGTGATCAAAACAAAGACTGCAGAGTTATATTTACATGATGCTACGTCAATATGTGATTCAACACTTGGTAACACATTACAAAAACAACTGGTACTCCTGATATGATTTTCTCCTGCTGTTGCTGCTCACATCAGACACTAATGAATAAATTCATAGCTGGCAGCTTTCACTCAAGATGTGAGGATAATGAATTTTAATGGCAGATGTGACGTCTTCATCGAAGGCAAAATGTAAGTATCCCACTCATAGTAGTTTGATCTATGCTGGATCTCAGCCATGCCAGTGTTCTTCAAAGTCAATACATTAGCATACGGGGTGAGAGGAGGGGTGGTGTTGAAATGATTTAATGTCTGTGAGATGAAGACTGACTATGAGGGTGTGTGCTTCAGTTTATGTGTGTGTAGCTCTACTGCTGCTGGTAGACAAGCCTTTTTGTTCTCTGGTGTGGTTTAGCTGGAAAGATGAGTCACCATGGATGGATCAAGGAGGGGACAAAAAGGGCAAGCAACCAAACACCCAATTCTCAACTTTTTCACTAACTTTAAATCTGACTCCAGCTTTATAATATCCACAGCAAGCTGAACTTTATTTTGAGAACAAACTAGAGAAAAACACTTAAGTACTAAGCCTAAATCCATTGCAATGATCAAAATATTATAGTGTTGGTGTAAAATTTATCTTGATATCTAGACTTAATTCCACCTGATGTTGATGCAGTAATGAGGGGAGCACAAATACACTCAAAGATAAAAAAAAATGCAAGGAAGCACTCCACGAACTTAGCAAAAAGGAGAAACTATTATTTCCCAAATCCCACATATACCATTCTAACACCCAACTAAAATAATCTCCTCTAGACATCACAACATTTTTCAAAGGAAGTTTCCGAATGTGGTCAATAAGCGAAAGATGAAGAAAAAGGAAGAACGCCTTATTATATAATACTGGAATGGGAAGTTACATTGATGAAGCACAATCAACACAGGAGAAGTGGGGAAAGTACCAACAAAAACAGACAATGGATACACAGAAGAACAAGACAAGGAAGTGTCGAATAAGGTTGAGAGGCTTTTCATACAAAAAAGAGGAATGACGGATGAAACTGCTGACAAAAAGCCGTTTTGCATGTGGGCATGTGCGGAGCATTCAAACGTATATCTATTCACATCTTTGTAATGAAAATGATGTGGTGGATCACCAAGTCAGTTGATAAAAGTAGCGGTGAGAGAAAGAAAAAAATAGCTATGAATATTCGAACTGTCAAGTATTCTGTTGATTTAAACAAATCATTAAAAACTTGTTTCAAACTTCTCCTTTGAATTAGCAAGTACTTGAGTTTCATCAGCAAAAAAGGTAATAGTTTGCCTTCAAGAACAGACAGAGTACAGAACTAAGATTTGTCATGATGCTTTGTAAACTTATAAGTTCCTCTGATTCAATTTATACACCCAGCAGCCCCACACAGGCTTATGAAATTGAATATATAATGGATTTGTGCCATCTTTGTACCATAGTACTTTAAGATTGTGCGTGGTGTAGTTTGTTTGCAAGAGACTGCAAATTAGATAAAAATGTTTACATACTCACTTGTGCCTTTTCCAGATCTATCGATTGTTTCAAAATCCTCTGTAGCACATTTATGATGCTGTACAAGCAGCAAGGTAGGAAAGTTCTCAAGTAACTGAAGATACCACCAACTAGAGATATCATTTTCACAGTATAGGATCGTTTTCAATGTCATTTTCAGCTTTGGATTGTGATAAACCCTGTATTCTTGGGAAAAAAGGCTGCTAAAATATGAAGTAGTGCCTTTCAGGAGCGTACATATAGCTTGTTTTAAGTCTACCTTGGATGGCTATTTTATGGATAAAAACTTAATTTAAAAAGACAGCATAGACAGCGAGCTTCTGCTGGTGCAGAGGGCATGGAAGAGTGAGTATGCCCAACTTATGCTTCTCTCCTTCCCAGCTATAGAGTGGTGCAGTAGTGAGTCCTTAAATGTGAATTTGAGCATTTTAGCACATCTGTTTTTCTTGACTCAAGGTGTAAGGGATTTTTGAGTGGTTTTTCAGATAAATGCTAAAAATAAGACAGTTTTACATTTTTTCTACAACATAAAATATATCTGGAATTGCCCTACCTGTGAATTTACAACACTACTGTGTTGTATAAAAGGGCTGTAGTGCACAAACTGCTAACTTGGACTGCAGAAATGGATGGAGACAATTGACGTCATCATTTCTGATTGGCTTAAAAACACTATGCTACATACACAGTTGTCTCCGCTAACTTAACCAGGTCACATTAAAAAGAAAGAAGCTATTCATGCAAGGGTTAAGAGTGTGAGATAAAAGTTTCAGCAATAAAGTTGGTATGCCATGTTGTAGTTCTATAGTAGCCTGACATTAGTTTTTAACTCTGAAAGATTATGTTAATGCGCCAAAAATTACAAAAGTAGTGTTCGAAGCGAAGATTATCATGACTAACAAATCATCAAAGGTTCGAGCAAGACCAATACCTCTCATCATACAGCAACACCACAGGGCGCAGTACGAAGACTGCCTGAAACTTAGTGCTATGACCCAAAGTGAAGTTTTAAGGGTCCCCTGCACCAAATCAGTGCACACTGCAAGCTTTGTTATTCAGTACTGAGCCTTATGAAAGGAAAGGTGAAAAGTATGGTGATATCATCAGGGCAGTGGCTTACCATACTGCAAAAAACATGGCCCCAGATGCAATTGTTCAAAAGGACACTTTTATTTAGCTGTTAAAAACCATTGACCCATGATACCATCTGCCAAGTCGCATGTTTTTTGCAAGAGAAGAGCTGCCAAAAATGTTCACTGAAGTCAGGGACAGCTTCGCCGCACAGCTCGCTAAAGTCACTTACTTCATGCTGTCCACAGACATATTTCAGTTTAACACTACATCACATGGAAGATTGAGATTTATAAAGTACCTGTCTTCAGGTATTCCCCAGGAGCACTCTACTTTATCAGATGTAGTAAATGGTACTTTTGTTTTGTATTTGCTCTGTTTATATTTTGATTATTTGCACAGCTGTATGGATTTGGTTATGCAGAAAGGAACCTCGTTATTCTATTTTTATTTATTTAGTATTCACTTATCATATTTTACTTTGTTTCACCATTTATTTAATTAATGTCATTCCCAGTTATTTATAATCCAGTAGTTTTTTCAATGTCATTTTTTATGTGCAAACCATGATTTAGCTAAGATAAGATTAACAGTTCTTACCAAATTTATTGGACCAGCACTCAATGTAAGGTTTATGCCACAGCAGCCCCAAAATAACAGCACTGGTGATTACAAAAACTGTTTTTGTTTCTGTAATGGTTAATACAGCAGTATGTAGGAGCTCTTTAGCCAAAATGATATTTTCATGCTTAAATATAACTATTATTGTTTTCCATGAAATTCCAAATGTACTGCTTAGCTAAAAAAAAAAGAAAAATAGTGAATTACAGTAATATTTCTTGATTGAAGTGTCAAATTATGGTTATTTACTTGCATTCCTGAACCAAAAACAATAGTTTAAGTGGTTGAATGTTACGTTTCATTCATTTTGACTTCTCAAAGAAGCCCAATGAGCCAACTTGAATTTTGATGTAAAGGTGCGAAATCAGCTTGAAATTCCTTATTCCTGTTCAAAATGTATGTCCAATAACAATGGCATTTACAATGAACGTTAAGAAGTCAGGAATGCTTTCACTAATGTTACTAACGACGTCACAATGCATTAAAACACAAATGACACAAATATGGATAACTCTAATGAATATGGTAAATAGTAAATAGACTTGAGCATGCAAGGCAGCTTTCTGACAGCAAATGTCAGAATGGAGGCAACATATCCAATTACATCACATTAACATCACATTTACACACTTGTGATAAAGGATGCTATATAAAGTGTCCATCAGAGGCGACCTACTCAGACTTTCACACTTAAGCACACTAAAACACAGCACTGATACAGTCAGTCATTCACGGGATATGCATTTAAAATAAAAGTTTCATTGTAATTTTGTGAAATATAAAAAAGGTCCACGTCACAGGTAGCCCATATTTTTTGAAGGAACACCCAAGATTCTTCGAGAAAAACAAAAGGTAACGCTAAAATGTTTTCATTTTAGGTTATAATAAAATTATTATATATGCATGGACCTTTCTTAAGTGGAAAAACAACGTGATTCAGCTGCTCTATCGTGTGTTCCTTTGCAGCGCAATTTAGATGAATACTGTTGTGATTTTGTTGTCGGTTTTACCATGACTTAGAGACCTTTATGTCTGGCCACAGGTTTATTGAGGTTTCATAGATTTAACGTTGACAGAAGACGTCTGATTAATTTCGCCGAGGAACTTTCTGACGTCCAAAAGTTTTATCGTTATGTCAATCATTGGCCGTTCGCTGGACAACGTTATTTAAAATGACAGTGCGAACCTGAGCAAACAATTAAAAAGCAAGTCTGTCTTCTCCATTCCTCAAAACATGACTTCATAGTTTCACGAGGCTCCAGAAATAAGGTTTTGTATCAGTCCCTGTTGGCCACCGTCAGCCTGCAGGTGCAGCGCTCCAAGTTTATTCAGCATTTCTTGTTGTTGCATTCATTTACTGAGTTTAAACTGTTTCACTGCACCGACTAAAAAAGTGAAACTGAGGACTTACCAGGGATTAAGCGGATAAAACTGACATTAAGGTTGACAGCAGAAGTGTGGTTCATCGTCTGGTCCTCGTTGTTAACAAGGTGATGTCGAGGTATCCCGGAAATGGAACTTGTACTGTTTCCGGTTTTCACTTTCGAATTAGAGGCCCTGTTACACGGAGACGCTCTCGCCTGAAACGCAAAGGTTTTTCCTTTGCGTCTTCAAAAACGATCTGCGTTCAGACGGAGACTCGAGAACGACTGAAAACGCTGTAGTGTGCATGCCAGTCCAGTAGGTGACGATGTAGGTTTGCAGAGAAACAGCGCTGTTACAAAAAAAGTACGAAGAAAAAAAACTTTTCACAAACAACAATGGCGAGTGGACGCACGAAGACGCAGGAGTGTCTTGTCTGGACAAGAAATCTGTCGGGACGACAAATCTGTCTGCATAGTTTTGTCTGGATAACAAACCGAGCACGGTAAGCAGCACACATGTCACTCGGTAGACGGCCGAAGCTGTAGTTGTTCCTGATATGCGCGCGCAGCCTTCATGTGAAAGAGTACTGCGCATGCGTAGATGTCAGCTTTTACCCCTGAAACGATGAATTCTGTTGACATGAGACCGGGTCGCGATGCGTTTTGAAAGCTCTCCGCCTTGGACCCTGGTTTTAAAAGTTTGCGGATTCTAGCACTCCGGGCACTGGTCTCATGTAAACGGAAGGCTAAAACACAATCAAAACTCTTTGGATTCGGCCGAAAACGGAGTCGTGTATACAGGGCCAGACACAAGAGTAAATTAGAGCGTAGCATGATGGAGGACACTTAATGGCGAGATACAAACCTATCTTTATTTCTTTGCCTCATCAGCCTATACGTACAAGTAAATGAACGTTCGTCTCTGAGAAACAACCTTAATGAGACCACAACGTCAGAATTACACCTTTTTTCAGGAAAATAGCAGAATGGAGAAAATGTAAAGGATTAGTACCCTTTTTTTGATGATGCAGAGATGGATGTCTTAATGTGCCCTGGTATCAGCAGTGATAACTTTAATTCCTAACACTGCAGACAGTACTTTTATATTGTATCTCTGATAGAGAGGTGTAGGTATAATGTATTTTTTGTAGACCAACATGGAAGCTAGCTTTGCGCTGGTTCTCTTGACTAAAGGCCTATGGTATTTTTCATTGTGGTTTTGGATCATTGCTGATAAAAAGTTCTGAAGCTAACAAAAATTATGAAACTTAAATGTTTGTTTCTTTTTTATAATCTTGACAAACAAATCAAATTTCCATGCAGGACAGGAGGCGTAAGGAGAGTTTCCAAAAATCGTAGTTTAATGACAGAAAAATGGTCGGTACACAGGAAGGCAATCAAGACAGGCAGAGGTATCCAAAAACACTGGGCTCAAGGCAATGTCAAAACGCTAGGCTAAAGGCAATGTCAAAAAGGCTAAATAGAATCAGAACAGACAATGACAAGACTATGAGGAATGCTGGAACGTGACCCTGAGGTACTAACCAACTGGCAACAAGACAGGAGAAGACACAGGGTATAAATACATGAGGTAATGGAGGTAGATGGGAAACAGCCGGGGAAGCACAATCAGGGATCAGTTGTGACAACGCCAGACAGGAAGCAAAACCTAAGGAGACAAGGAACGACAGGTGAATTTTTAAGTAAAACAGGAAGCACAAGACAAGACACAAAACACAAACACAATATGGGTTACTTAACTAAACACAAAAACAGGATCATGACACCTTAAGTCTTATTAGTCTGAGATGTTTCTTTAAGTCCAAATTTGGATTTTTGAATCATCTTTTGCCCTGTTTTCATGTGGCGTACCCCAAGGCTTCATTCTAGGACCAATTCCTTTTTTTTTTAGTTTTTTGATACCTCTGAGTCTAGCAACAAAGAATGAGATAAATTATTTATGTGGCGATTTTAATATAGATTTACTCAATACCAAAAAGCAAAATGAAACAGAGGAATTTGCTAAACTAATGTGCAGTATGGTTCCAACAGTAACTAAGTAGAATAACAGTCGACAGTGCCTCACTCATTGATAATACACTTACAAATAATGAAGAAAGCAATAATAAACATGGACTTTTAATACCAGACATCAGGGATCACCTACTAGTGTTTACCATTCATAGGTGCTGTTTTAAAAAAGACAGGCCGGCCACATAGATAAAGCTGAAGTAATATAAATAATTAAAGTATTAATATGGTCTATAATTCATCTTAATTATATAATCTGTGTGACAAGCACTGCCCTTTGATAAGATAAAGATATAGAAAGAAATGTTTATTTAAGCCATGGATGACAAAGTGGATTCAAAATGCTTGCAAAACAATAAAAAGGCAATTCATTATATTGTATATAGAGCAAAAGAAACTGAGCAAAAATATAAAACATATGAAATACACGTATTGATATAATAATGACTATAAGAAAGAATTACTCTAGGAAAATAATAGATGGAAATTAAAGATATAGAAATAAATATTTATGTAAGCCATGGATGACAAAGGGGATTCAAAATGTTTGAAAAATTATAATAATACAGGCAATTCATTATATATAGATCAAAAGAATCTGAGCAAAAATATGAAACTTATAAAAACACACTTATTGTAATAGTAAGGACCATAATTATCATAGTAAAATAAAAGATGATTTTTTTTTAAATGGATATGGAACATTTAAATACAGTTATTAAAACTAGGAATCCTGCATTGAATCATACAGACAATATTGTGCTATGATAAATATAATACAGTGGGGGCATTTAATGATTTGTTGTTAAGATGAGGTATAAATTGGCCAGCAGAATAAAACAACTCAAAAAGAGATTTCAGATATTGTAAAATCATGTAAAAACAAAATCCCGACTGATGGGGATGCTGTTGATGTGTTTTTAGTGAAAAACACAATAGATTGTATTATAGAGCCCCTGACTTACAAATTTAATTAGGCTTCTGAGCAGGAATATTTTCAGATAAAATGAAAGTTGCAAAGTTTACTTCACTTATCAAATTCAGAGATAAACATTCATTAACTATAGACTGGTTTCTTTATTGTCAAAATTCTCAAAAATTCTTGAAAAACTCTTTAACCATAGACTGGATAGATTTCTAGAGGAAAACAAAATTTTTAATAGACAGTCAGTATGGTTTCAGATCAGCTAGGTCCACCTCTGTGGCAATGATGGAAATAGTAGAGGAAATATTAACACAGGCCAAAAAATATACACTGAGAATTTGTTAGATTTGAAGAAGGCCTACGACACCATTAACCTTGACATAATATACATTTATTCTGTGTATTGGGATAACCTTCAGTAGCTGTCAAGTGGACCAGAATCAACCAAATAAACTGAAATGTTGGTTTGACAAAAATAAATTTTCACTAAACATAAGGAAAGCAAAATATATTTTTGTGGAAAGAGACAAATCCATGAAAAGCTTAGTTAGAAATCGTCAATTATTGTCAAAATTGTGTATGAAATAAGTGTTTTCTGATTGACCGTAAGCTCTGTTTAATCCATAATATTATTAGACTACCAGTCAATGTAAAGTTTATGCCACTCTGCCCTCAATTCACAACATTGGTAATAACCAAAGTAATTTTTTATGTCTGCAATGGTTAATACACAAGAAACTCTTGAACCAACATGATATTTTAATGCTAAAATATAAATATTGTTGTTTTCCATGAATTTTCACATTTATGGTTTAATAATAAAAAAACTGGAACAATAGAGAAGCTAACTATTATTCCTGGTTAAGATGTCAGATAATGATTTACTTTCACTCCTGAACAGAAAAATAAGCATTTTGTGGTTGAATATTATGCTTGATTAATTTCTGACTCTAAGAGAAGCCCAGTGAGTGGCTTAAGTTTGGGTAGAAAAAGGTGAATTCAGATTAAATTTATCAATCCTCCTTAAAAGGTGTGTCCAATAACAATAACATTTTCCGTTTTAAACCCATTTTTTAAAGATTTCTGACATATTTAGGTTTTATGGCTTTGGTTAATTTGTTAAAAAATGCATGAGGCACATACATTGAGGATAGAACAACCTTATTTCAGGCATTTATCTGAAAAATGTATTTAAAAGTCCCAAAGACATTGACCTTGACCTTGTCATACTGACACTTCTCCAAGTACCTCTGCTGCACCCTTATGGCCTCATCCTTGTCTCATAGTTCAAGTCTGCTGTCAGATGACAGAGAGAGTGATGCGGGAGGGGTTCACAGCCCCGGAGCGGAGGGTCAGACTGACTGACGACATTTTGTTTGTTGGCAAACCCTGTTCACATTGTGCAGGTTCACAATTCCTCTTGTTCGATATTATCATTATAGCTATAAGCAAGTTACATAACTTGTTACATTAGAATATATCTGGTCAATTTGGTCCTTGTGGTTGTGGCAATGATATGTGAATTATTGATTAGCAAAACATGATCAGAAATGCTTGCATGAATGTTCCAGGTCACTTTTGTAGTTCTACAGCAACTGCCTTTTTAAACACACAACAACACTTTAAAATTTGAAAGCAGTGAATATATGCATTTTATTATAACCTCCGCCAAGGAGGTTATGTTTTTGCCGGCGTTTATCTGTCTGTCTGTCTGTTTGTCTGTTTGTGTTCAAAATAACTTGAAAAGTTCTGAATGGATTTGGATGAAATTTTCAGGAATTGTTGGAAATGGGATATGGAAGAACTGATTAAATTTTGGGACTGATCCGGATCACCTTGGTGGAGGTCTGCGCTGTCTGAGTGCTTTTCTAGTTTCAGAGTAAACACTACAATCCAGTGTGCATGTTTTCATCACAACCATTATTTCAGCTATTATCCAAAAAGGGTTTTCTATGATCCTATATACTTTCAGCCCTAGGAACCAAGAAGAGCTAAATGCTAACTCACTTCTGCGTTTTTGGCTCACTGTATTTCTGGACCACCCTAGCCTAGCTCAGGAAGAAGGAGGGCAGGGAATAAGGCAACACAAATTCTGGATTATTGCATGGATCTCTAAAAAATTCAAGAGATGGATCGTCTTTGCAGATAGCAGACTGCGTCTAATAAAAATTCTGTTCAGGATTGCTCACATTAATCTTAAAAGCTTTTGCTTGCTTGTGCAGATCAATGCTTTGAGGGTTGCCAGATCATGCAGAATTGATGTAGGACATACAGTACACATTTTACAGCAAAAGCTTTCCTATGTGGAGGAGTACACATCAAAAGGGGAAGCTTTTTAATTGCTTCTTTGGAAACCTTTTCAAAACATGCAATAGTCTCTAATAAGTTATGTTCCATAAACAAAAAGAAAAGTTTATTACTGACAGGAGGGGCAGTTTTATGAGATTTGTTCTGGAAAAGGATCAGTCAAAGAGCTAGAGCATGCTTATGATAGAGTCTATAAATGCTTGATCATTCAAATATGAAATTAAAATGACAAAGCAATAGACAAACATAAATTGATTTATTTCCCATAATCTCTTTTGATTTGCTGTCTCCAAATTTTAAATCTTTTACCTGGGTTGACATGTGGTTTAGCAATAAACTGCAAAAGTAAAATCAAGCCCTCCATAACCACAACAGTACTTTTTCACAAAATTTATGAAGAAAAAACTTAGAAAAGTTCAACCAAACCTTTAACCACAACAGTCATTTTCCTGCGTTGTTGTGTTTTGCTAATTATAGAAAAGCAGTTAACTTTTTCAACTGGTGTGCCAAGAATCTCTCATGAAATATGAATGCGGTATTAGCTGGCAGAAAACAGGTTTACTCCAACAACAATGCTTTTTTTTTTTTTTTCAAAAGCACTGTCTCTTGCAACTCTGAGTTTAACAAAGTGTGACAATAAATTTGTAATTTTTTACTCATAACAGAATGAGTGAATAATGACAGATTGGCTGTAGTATATCCAACCATTCACTCACTCAGCCACACATCAGGGCAATTTAAGGTCACCATCTAACATGCAGGTTTTGCTTGTTATCTGATCTGTGGGAGAGCAAACACATGCATGGTGAGAACATGCAAATGCCACATAGACAGATCCTAACCTACACATGGCTCGCACCAGCAACCATCTTACTGTGAGGCACATACACTACCTGCTGTGCCACCACACCATCATATTTTTATTTTATAATGTAATAAAATTTCACAATATAGAACTCAAACATATTTGAAATGGGATAAACTACAATTTCTCACAACAAAAGTATTTTCTTACTCTTGATGTTACATTAAAAAACATTATATTGGTATTTATTTCAAATCACCTTGCAGTTATTCTTCTGAGCCAAATTTAAACATATATTGTAATTATATGCAAGTTTGTTAAGCTAAATAAATTAACTTTAACTCTGCTTTCGTTTAATTTAAAGTTCCCATTTCCTGCAAAATCAACTTTCTCTGCTTTTATTGTTGTTAGAAGGGGCTTGGGGCACAGAAGAACATGACACCTCTTACTAAACTTTCTGTTTGCAGAGAAATGTAGTATGCCTCTTCAAGAAAATGCCACTTAAAAGGCTCCTTCCTGAGGTTTATTATGTAATAGCTATACAGCCTCCACCTTAGCGGATAGAAATTAAATGAAAATCTTCATCATTAACAGCTGTTTAGTTGTAGAAATAATACCTGGCAGGACAAATTCTCGAAGCACACCTGGACTTATCTCCAGGCACACAACGCACTTGTGTGCCCTGCCACATCATTTGAGAACCTCTGCTTTAGTCTATGTACACAAGCATAAAATATGAATGTGTGTATGCTTTGGGCTTCCATATATCATTTACTTTTTTGCCTTTTTCCTAGGCTGAAAACAGCTCTGGCTTGAACTTTTAGGGCCCAATCCACCAGCTGAGAATGACTAAGTCAGACTGTTCAAATAGAAAGCAGAAGCACCACTTCCACTATCAAATCACATTCAGTCCAATAGTGATAAACGTCAAGGAGTAATTATGATGAACTTTATGTTGTTTGGATACCATTACAAAGTCTTTGTCTGCATTCAGTTGTTAAGATGTCAACAGCCAAATGAGTTATGTAACTCAAATATGTTGCAGGGGAAGGAATGTCCCTCCAGGCAGGATCCTGTGGTAAAACGTGTGCTGCACGAACAACCTCTCCCGGGCCTGTCTCAACTCATACTGCAGGCATCTCCAGGTATGGTACACGTTTGGAAAGCAACGTGTCATGTGTCAGAGCAAGAAGGACGCTTCCTATTATTGCTAAATTAAATACATAACCCCCGTCAGAGTTACGCCAAGTGTTGTTTTCTTTGTAACCCTTCACACCCAGCCTGTTGGTTACAATCACAAACATGGAGGAACAGCTTTAGAGCATGTGGACAGATTATTCTGTCTATGATAGCTTTCATGGACTCTGTTGGGAAATGAAACAGCTAACCACTTGATATGATCATAAATCTAATTGAGTCACATCCTCGTCTTCTATTTGTTTTGGAGGCTCTTACAGTGGGTGTTGACACAGTTTTATTCAACTCACTCAGAAATTCAGTTTGCTTTCCCCTACTTGAATTTATACATATTTGTGACAGTAGCTAACTTGTTTGTCTTTTTCTTACTTAATCATCAGTTTTATGTGACTTAATTATAGGAGCCTGAAGCAAGCATGTGCTCATAAATTCTTATTACATATTCCTGTGATAATAAGTTGTTCCTAATTGCCCTATCAATATGTTGACTTATTTATGTGTCTTTCTGAGACAATATTTGTTTTTCTAGACAAGCTATTTTATTAAGATCTTGAGAAAACTGTTGCCTTTACTTGAAGGTGACCCTACAGTCAAAAATTTGTTGATTTATTCGGGAAAGCCTTATTTAACAACCAATCTCAGTCGAAAACCTGCTTATCAAAGACCAGTCATTCATTTCTCATTCATTATGGCCTAACCAACATGCAGTACTTCTTGATTTCTGTAAATAACTCAAGCATAAGGCAAGTGTGGTCCCTCTGTCCAGATATAGAAATATATTTCATAGTTAACTTTGAATTACTTATGAGTCAAATTATTAGCCGTCCACTCACTCTTCATGTTCAACTGTTTTTATTATTATTTTATTTAATCCTTTTTCATTTATTTATGTACTTGCCATAATTTATTTTCTAGAATACAGATTTATCATCACTATTATCTTTGCTACTTTTACCTTAAACCTTTTTTTTTCTCATATTCACTTTTGTATTTTAATAATCTCACCTGTATGTATATCTATTTATTTGTCATTTAAGACTCAGGGTGTCAAAGGAAGGTGAGGTTCACAGGGGCTACATTTCAGTATTCATGTTCTGAATTATATGTTCTTTTCTATAAAAAATGAAAAATTGTAAATAAAGTCTGAAAAAAAAATCTTCAAATATGGTATTGACAGAAACAAAAAATAAAATAATTATAAATATTCATCACTTTCGTCTCCTTCCACAAGAACTTCGCTGAGGGGCAAACAAAGACCTGGCTCATTGAATGTCTTCTATCTTAGGGATGACTGCATATCCCCAACAACATCACAAGATGTTTTTTTTTTTTTTTTACGGACCATCTAAGCACCAATTTTCTGAAAGGTGGAGTAAGAAATAGGGAGGGAAGCAATTTTTTCTCATGTTGCAGGGTTTGTAGACAAGCTATAGACAAATATTTGTGTGTAAAAGACATAAAAGTGTATTTTGCACTATGTAGGACCATTAAAATAATGTATTTAAGTTGACTTATTGACTATGGCCAATATCTGACTAATCCCTTTGTGCCACATCATTTGGTAAAAATAGAAAGAGGAAAAGCTCAAACAGTCCTGACCAGCTGTGAGAATTATCCCTTTCACAGAAATTACAAGTCTAGTCTGAGAGGGACACTACCCACTTTCCTACCATAAAAAGCCTCTTCTTTCACTCTTCTCTCCTCCATCAGTGACTTGAGAGGTAATAGCACCAGTGAGACAGGAGTGTGATGGAGAGGGAAAAAACACCTGACAGTGATGGGAGTCAAGCAATCCAACAAATGATGCAGCCATGAGAGAAGATGATCCAAGGTGATGGAGAGGGCCGCAAGAAGATAAAAAAGTGCCCTGACTTGTTACATAAGAGCTGTCTAATGGTTGAGTGGATATGCACCCATACATGTATACACACATCTTACATTCCAAAGTCCCGTGTTTGCTTATCCCAATCCTGCGGTGAGAAGTATTAGTGGAGCTCTGAGGGTTTGACGACTTTCTGCTCTTTGTTACTTAGGCTCTTTCATTTACATCCTGTTCCTATGGCAAAAACTAAAGCCTTGGTGACATAATATGTGTGTCTCGGTGTGCATGCTCACATCAAGAGCTCGTACAAATAAGACAGGGCGAGTTTGGAAATGCCAGTGCCATGGTGGAGGATGTTCCCCTCAGAAAAAACATCATGCATTGACCTGAATGTCATAGATATATCTCTAAAATTTGCCTGACTTGCTCTTGCTCACCTTCCTTGTACTTCATCATCTTGAAACTTTTCCACTGTGTTATGAGGTTCAGGGACCAAAGTTTGCATTCTTCACTTTTGTATTTGCTCATCCTCCTGCCTTTTCTGTGAATTAATCCTGTAATGAAAAAAAGGCTATTACGAGATTTTAACTTTGCCTTAAAAAGACCACTGGTGAACCCAAAGAGGTCAATTAGCGATTTGAGGGCTCTCATGTTTGCAGACAGCTCCCTCTTCTGGTTAAACATGGCCATTACACTCAGAGACTTGTCAAGCACATTCAGTTTGATGAACTGTATTTTATTACCCTTAAAGGTCTGTACTCCTGAATGAGAACCCAACATTGGTTTAATATTTTCATTTGGGTAAAACAAAAATTATGTTTGTGTTTGAGTAAGAACAACTACATCAGGGGTGGGCAAAAGTCAGCCATGTGGAAAGGTTTGTATTATTTATTAGAGTTTAATTTTAACTCCAATTTATTATTAGCTCAGCAGCTGATGGATCTAAGTGGGTTTCTGCAGATGGGACAGAGAGGGCTGAGGAGAGGGACTCAATGCCTGACAACTCCTCAGAGATGTTTATCTTTATCTTTTCTTTATTGATGTCAGCCAGTGCACTATGTCTCTGCCTCTCTCTCTCTAGCCTGACTAGCAGCTCCCTCTCCTTCCCCACTCCATCTTCAAGTAACAACCCATACCAATCACCATAAAAAGGGACTTTTTTCCCAACAACATTAAAACAACAGTATTGCGTCAAATTGACGCACAGCGTTTGTCTTCACCATCAGCTGCAGCAAAATTTAAAATATGAAGGACATAATTAAAGTGTCATTAGCACAGCATACCAAATTTAATAGCTAATTTCTAGTTTGTGGGTGAGTTAAAGCTCGGGTATGTAACTTGGATAAGACTGCAGTGGAGGCAATTTTACTCCCTTCCATGGTCGAGCTCCTAGAAACACCCCGTCCCTTCTGCACCTTAGCTGCCATTAAGATTATGCCATATGTAATGTAGCTACAGTGACAAAAAAGTCACAAACCACACATCCCCTCACAATATTAACATTACCTGTACAACCCAAACAGTAACTAAAGCTCATTTAGATATAACAATCTCATACACCATAGAAGAGGATCCAATAAGAGCACTGTCCCTGAACTGAGCCCTGATTGGCTGAAAAGTGGGTGTCCCTTGCTAGATTTTTGACAGGCTTAATACAGAGCAAGGAGGGGGCACAGGTATCTCTCATGTGGTTTCTGTAAAAAATTTTTTACAGATAATCATATTTTCTGATCCAATGACACAAAAAAATACAGTGCATACTGCAGCTTTAAGCTTAGTCATGTTTTAGCATGTCTCTCCTAGCCCAATGCAGGGTAAAGTCAATTCAATTTATCAAAAATTGTAAATACAAAGAAAAATTAGGAATCTCAAATGGAAGTTTTTTTTTTTAGAATCATCATGCATAGAACTTCATCATTCATCTTGTAACATACAAGTTTAAATTAGAGGTAAAATTCTCTCAAATGTCCAAGTTGCTTTAAATATTAATTAAAAACTCAGTTTTTAGAGGTTTTATCTGTGTTAATGCACTCTGCGCACAGTCAGAGTTGAATGAACACTTCTGTGAGATTTCTTCATTACTTTCTGACATTGAATTAAAAATAAAAAATCAAATAGAAAACTAACAAAATATCCAAAGCCACCAACAGTGTGATTAGAGTCAAACTGAAAATGAATGAGTTCTCTCTGCTGTGACAGACTTATCATCCTGATCACTGGAGATGCGGTCAAACACCGCTTCCTTGTGATGTCAGTCTTTGTGTGAGCCTCCTCTGCAGGCCTGAGCTGTGTGGTGCAGCTGGTGTTTCTGTAGAGCTGCTCTGGCTGTATGAGGACGAGTTATCACTGGTCTGCTCTGATGTTTGGATCTCTGAGGAGTTTGAAGATGTTTGTTGCCAGTTGGTGCGCTCGATTGATCCATCCCTGCACTAAAGGTAAAAGACAAAGTCTGAGTGAAAACCAGCGCTGGACAATGCAGACAAAAACTCACAATAAACTTTGTTCATGCTTTTGTCAGATGACTTTGTATGGTACATACAGTATACAGATATTTTTCAAACAAATGGTGGACACAATATCATAGTTAGTAATTTTTAAAATTTGATTCCAGCAAAAAACGAACAAAAAAATCAAATAATAATTATACCTGTTTGAAACCACAGTATCAAATATTTGGCAGCTTTTTTATGTTAAAAAATTGCAGCCAAACTTTGACGTACTTTCTAAACGGTGCAAAACACTGGCAACATTTCTATCCACCAAGTTTGCCAAAAATGTATTGTTTTTTTTTTTTTAAATATGTGCTTTGAATTGTCAGTTATTTTATTGATAGTGGGTTTCACAATTTACTGAAAATCAATAAATTTTGATCATATTTTTAACCAAGGAGAGACAGTGGTCTTTACATTATATAATTATATTGTCAGCATGTGAAGAAGTGGGTGAAACTGGCAAGCAGCATGGGTTTTCATCTCTCCTCGGTCTCTCAGTCACCAAGTCGCGTTCGGTGTGAACGCAGCTTAATATAGAAATAACCAAGTTTTTGAAGAATCTATGGTGTCAAATGATTTTTTGAGATCAACGAAGATGCTTAAAGTGATTTTCTTGTCAATTTCTATGAAAATTTCTTTAGTTAAATCCATTAGTACTATTAATATAGAATGATTTGCCCAAAATCTTAACTTGCTGCTACTAAAACATTGTATTTGTCAAGAAATGCATCTAACCAGGCAACAAATAATTTTTCTAATATTTTTTGAAAATTTTGGATGCAAGAATACTGGTCTGTAGTTGTGGAATCACTTAAGCAGTTTTCATCTCATCAGGAAATACTCTTGTTGAAAAAGACAGATTACATTTATACAGAAGTGCTTCAATAGCAAATTCTATTATACTCTTTATGAGTATCATGTCAATGCTTTCACAATCAATTGATCCTTTACTTGCACAATTTTTTTTACAGTATTCAGTATTTCTTCCTTCATTGCTTTACCAAGAAAAAACTGTTAACATCACCTCTGATTGAGCTGCCCTCGGCGTTATTTTCTGTTGATTGTGGAACATTTTTTTTGCAAGATTAGGACCCACTTCTCCAAAGAATTGTTTTAATTCATTTGCTATTGTATTTTTCATGTCTTTATTATCTTTCACAAAATAGTTTGAAAAATATTTTTACTACTTTTAATTAATAATTCACCATAGTCTTGTTTTTTGTCTTATTATCCATACCAACCTCTTTTTTATATTTCTTATACCTATCCACTGCATCTTTTGCTCTTATTTTTGTGATGAATTACCCATAATGCACTGCCATCTCTCTGAGACCAAGCAATTGTGACAGACAGAATGCACAGTTTAAATCGCGATAACTCTGTCATTTCTCACACTATCTGATAAACAATTACATGTTTACAATTCTCAGAACTGTCTTACGCTCACGGTCATTTTAAATTTTTCACCTAGCATTTACAATCTTTGAGTAATTACCACCTGTTCGTGAGCCTGTCAGAGGCAGAAATTGCATTGAGATAGTCATTCAAACTGACAGCACCTGGTGTCAATGAGTGTTGGTTACCATGAAAACGGAGTTCAGACATGCTTTTGAAGCCTTAAT
The DNA here is from genome assembly GCA_037902135.1 of Cetoscarus ocellatus. Classification (NCBI taxonomy): domain Eukaryota; kingdom Metazoa; phylum Chordata; class Actinopteri; order Labriformes; family Labridae; genus Cetoscarus; species Cetoscarus ocellatus. Next base: position 2,818,186 of record JBAMNC010000262.1, read on the forward strand.
CTCACACATAGGGTGTGTGTCTGTGTGAAAGTGTTCACGTGAAGCGTGCATGTCTGTGTGTGTATGTGTGAGAATTAAGTAAAATGGACCCCAGTTCAAACAGAACCCCCACCCATTAAGTCTTTGGCGTTGTCAGTCCCCAAACACATCCACACTTCTATCTCACCAAAGACAGCCACAGTCCAAAATGTTACCACAGCTCTTAGGGAGGGGAAACACCACCAGGTATATCAAGAAACCAACTGGAGATCAGGTGCCAGGTGATTGGCATCAGCTAACACATCCACAAACACAAATTTATCTACACAGATATGTCACCAAAGACAGCCACAGTCCATTTGTAGCCATAATGTTAAAAAAAACCTGAAGATCAGGTGCCAGGTAATTGGCATCAGCTAATTAAGCCACACATGACTAAAACACATGAATAAGGTCTCCTGACATCTCTCCTGTGTTTCTTAACTATTTCACAGTGTGATTGTCCAGCTACATACTGCTTCAGTCGTGTGAAGAGCATAATATATATCTGCATATAGAGAATATATGGTCGTGACACATCATATATGTATACAGCATTTCTTAGTTGCATGCCAGCAAAAATGTATGTTACCTTTAATAATACCATACCTTAAATTTATGACTTCTTCACTTTGGGCAGTTGTTGGAGGTGGGTGAGGTTTGTGTCGCAGAGGGGGCAACTGAGGCTCATCTCTTGCCGACTTTGTGAGACCCTTAAGTGTCAGGTCTGCGTCTCCCATGGTGAATTGTGTTCCAGAGGAACCACTTTCTCCCACTTCTCTGATAAAGTGAGGTAAATGTTCCGAGCTGGTGTGGCTGAGTCTAAGTCTGCGAGCACGGATCCCTGGTTGCTTGCTGTTGCTGGCAGCTGCTGTGGCACAGAGAGGAGGGCACGGGGACAGCATTGGGTCTGGAGAGAGGGAAACTCGGGCCGCATCAGGGGATGAGGTCTCTCTGTGATGTTGGTCTAGAAATAATAAGAACCACATCAGAATCAGAACCAGAATCAGAATTTGTATTTATTGCCAAGTACAACTGCACATACAAGGAGTATGACTTGGTAAATTGGTGCAAAAACAATCAACATATAATTAGAATAAAAATAAAGGGTCAGGAGGAATAAAATAAAGTATAAATAGGTAGAAAATAGCACAAAATTGATGAGTATATGTCAAAAATATACAAAATATATAAAAAAGGAAACCAAACAAAACAAAACACAACCCAACAATATAAACAGAAGGTGCAATGAGGGAGCTGTACAGATGAGCATTAAAATTTAGTATTTACCAGGGGAAAGAGACCGGAAAGAGGAATTTGGAGAGACTGTATCGAGGCCTTCATCACTGCTGACATTCCCTTTACCACCAAAGACTTCTTCATCATCATCCTCCCTCTCTTCTTCATCACTGTACTGAATAGATAGGACCTGTGGTTGTCTTTCTGTCTTTATAGATTGGAGACGCCTGAAAAAAAAACAAAAAAAAACGTGAACACAATTTTAAAGATTAATTTTCAAGATTGTAAAAGGAGAAGCTTTCTTCACAACATATTTAACAGTAAGATGAATTCTTCTTGCAGTCAAAGGCCATACTATTGAGTGAAATCTGGCATCCTTATATTTCCCCAGTAGTCCAAAAGGAAACCTCATCAACAATCCTTTCAATGGCCCATGTAAACAAGTGCACAAGCAGCAAAAAACAAAGTAGCAAACAAAAAAAGACCACAAACAAAAATAGTGGGGCATAACAGTCAAAACACAATACAGGCAATGTTACTGTTTAAACATGAAGTTGC